>OY776094.1:3103120-4315968 GCA_963675205.1 Catocala nupta | reverse complement strand
TTAAATATAATAACTTACAACACTAAAATCACATAAAAATGGCGTCAAACTTGTTTTAATTTCTATAACACTTAATTCTTTAATTTGAAGATTAAGACAATATTCATTATATTTGAATTACTTATATCAAGATAAATTTAAACACTTTATCAACAATCTTCTCTATTGTCTAACAGATGGCACTATTCAAATTTAACCTTTAATTACGATCTAATCTAATTAATTGCTTATATTTAGCTGCGTTAGTTTCTTCACTGCTGGTCATCTGAACAGGATTGGAACACTTACGAGGCAGGTATATGCCACATCCTTTACTACAGCTGCTCCATGGATAACCACAGTGAGTATATTAGCCAGTTTTCTTGTGAACTTTGAAGTAAGGAAGTAGGTATGCTTAGGCAGGTTGTTTATCGCTCTTTCTGAACTGTTTAAGCTAAACGGAGTTGTAGTTTAGTTAGTATCGTTGTCACTTAAAATGATGATAGACATGAATGAGGAACCTTTATCTTCTGTCTCTGTGGTAAAGCAGTGAATGCGACTGCTGTACATGAGGGTTCGGGTTCGACGCTTAGGTCGGGCAGTGCTGTTGGATATTCTGCCGAAAACTTATTTATATTGTAAAGAAGATAGATTTGATTTTATGTTTGTTTGTTTGTAATTATTTAACCCAAAAATTAGTCAACCGATTAAAAAAATTCATCAACACCTTTATTATCCCGAGTAACATGGGTTATATTTAATTATAAAAAACTGTTACTAATATAACCTAACCTATTTTAAATCGAGCGCAGCCGCGGGTAAAAGCTAGTCTGAAGTAACTATATTTTGAATTTATACATATATTTACTTACCCACCTTTAATGGTAAATAGCTTTACCAATATTAGTTATATTATTTTTAAGCGATTTTACTCAAATAAACGTGTAAAAATACAATACTGAAATGGTTTGTCAGATTATAAACACTAAAATTCGTTAAAAATAACAATAACTGCATTCGTCTGAAACAATGTTTTCAAATGAAAGGTAACTATTTTGTAGTTCAATATTCGTGTGAAATTCTTATGATATTTTATATACTTTTCCCTTTTATTATTTGTTATCCAAAATCATAAAATAATTTTTCGTTTGTATATTTGACACAAATAACGATTAAAAATGTTAACTATTTTTATACTATTTATATTTACACCAAAACCCGACGTTTTGGTTACTTTTCAGCAACCACGGCCACGGAGAGAATAAGATGGTACTCGTCTCATTGTCTTGAAATGTAGTTGTTTCAAAGTGTCCGAACATGATTTATCTTTTAGTGTTTGTATTTAAGCAGAAAAAGCTCAAGCATGCAAGTCATCACGAAAACGAAGCTATCTTCGCTTTAATGTAATCAATTATTAGATCCAAGCTGAGTAAAATAATTTAATTTTAATAGGTTTTTTTTCACACTTGTAAGTTAGCAAACAAGCATACAGCCCACCTGATGGTAAGTGGTCATTGTAGCCTATGGACGCCTGTAACACCAGAGACATCACTTGCACGTTGCTGACCCTTTAGGCAAGGAAATGGGAAGGAAAAGGAGTGGGAAGGGGGAAAGAGGGTGATTGGGCCTCGTTTTACAAGGTTAAATTCACGTAAACGTAAGGAAATATTGATATGAAAATATCTCTTTTTTTTTTAGTTAAACCTCTTACACGTTTATTCGATGGAGTCTATATATTCACACCTCTTAATCCAGGGAGTAAATAGAGACCACAATTGCTAAGCCCATTTGTCTCATTCACTTTTTATAGTAATTTTCTCGCTGTGTTATAATTATTATTAATAAGCCTTTAAGTTGGATGGATATGACTTAATATGAACATGACGTATGACCTAACAAACTTTAACTTTTAAAGTGTAGCTAACATAGCTACAAGGAAATGAATTACATACATACACAGATTCACGCCTGTTTCCTAGAGGGTAGGCAGAGACTTGAAATGAAATACGAGACGAAATAAATTTAAAAACATAACTAAGACTCGAGTTAAGCGACAGCCCTGAATTTTTGGTAACGCTCCAACTTTGCCGCGTTATAAATAATCTATCAAAAACGATGAATTAAAAACAAACTATATTCCAGAGAGTCACAAAATTGTTTAAAAATTGTTTAGCGTTTTATGAAATACTTCGTTTTCGTTACTGAAACTCAGTTTTTTATTAATTTTCATATTGGAGCGATGCCAATTTTGTGATTCGATATAAAGTGAAAAAATGAGAAGTAACAAATATTGACTAGCCTATGCTATTTAAATTTCAAACACAAATCAATATTTCACTATAAAATTCTTTTTAGTAAAATTGTCAAAGAAAAGATATCAAGATCTGCCAAAGTCGGGTAAAATGTTTTTACGTTTTCTGCAAGAAACATATTTTTACATTGCCTTAAGTGGCAAACCAACAAGCAACCCACAGCCATAGACATTGGTTGCATTTGCCTACTATTACACAAATAATACAAGGCGCTACCTACAATAAAATAAGGGACAAAAAGACTAACTAGTCTACTCTACAATTGAAACTAAAATCTGCTTGGAAACTAAAGTAGACAGAACGTTGGTATCATCGGATTATTCTTGTCTGCATCCCTGATCTGTCCGGAGGGCAAAAAATTTCATCTGGCCTCTTTATCTATGAGGTTACATATCAAACTAATTATTTCCAATCTGTCAGGGAGACAAAGGAGAATAAAATTCGATCTGTCTCCTGAAGCTACTGAGAGGACGGGTCAGATCAAACCTTTTGTTTTTTTCAACCACCCTAGGGTACAGGTCAGGGGACAGGCGGGAATAACCCGTATCCACTCACCCGCAGTTAGTGTTAAGAGGGTATTTTACCTAATATAAACCTATCACCAGCAATAGCAGAAACGAAAAGAAAATTGACAAGATACCAACACCAGGATTAGACAGGGCATCGATCGACAAGCCGGGTTGCATTGCTATTATCTTCTCAGTAGCAGCACGAAATATGACAAAACCCCTTAAACGGATTACCGGTTACTAATCCAATTGAAGCTTGCACTGTATTCTACGAAACCTAAAACACAGCTGGTTAAACTATCAGGGTTTTCAGGCGAGAATTTTCAGGGTTAATTAAAAAATACTAATAACCTTTTACCCGTGACTTATTTATAATAATAATACATTCGCAGTGAATAGGACTTTTTACATATGTAAGTGTTGAAATATAATTACGATACAGGCCTATTTAACTGTACATCAAAAGCATGCAAATTGTTACATTTTTATATTTAATTGTTACATTACATTCATCATCATCATTATTATTTTAATTAGTATTTCATTGTTCTACCAGGCCATTCAAAAAGTATTGCGAATAAATGTTTTATGTATGAGAGACTGGCTAGTTAAAATAGTAAGTAGTAGTAAAATAGGTACGTTCCAATTTCAATATTTCCCTCCACATTTTTATAGAGCTAATTTAAATTATCGTGTCTCATTAAAAAATTGATCTGCTCCGGGAACATTTTTAATAAATAATTTCATTTGCGCTATGATGTTTTACGATTTTAAGTATCATCTGAAATCGGACGAATCGTACGATAGACTTCAAATAGCATTCAATAGATGGTATAACAAAATCAAGCGCGGTCGAATAACTTTGGGGGATGAAATAAGAAGTGGTTGCCCTTTGACGGCTGTCCCAGAAGAAAACATGCTAGCAGTGAAAAATTTAATCGAAGACAATAGGCGAGTTACGTATAAGGAGATTCAGCGCATACTGCAGATTGGATCAGGAAGCCTTCACGAGATTCTGTACATGCATCTTCGCGTGAGGAGGATAGTTTCCTCTCTCCTCCTAACTCCTCACGCACAACCTCACCGATGCTCAGAAGCAGGCCCGGGTAGAATGGTGCCGTGTTATGATAAACAAATCGCAAGAAGCCCCGTCTCGGCGTGTTTACGACATCATTACAGGTGATAAGTCCTGAATTTATCAAAACGATCCAGAAATGAAGCGTCTGCCGACGGTTTGGTTGTTTCAAAACCAATCAACGCCCACCAAATTGAAGCGATCTAAAAGCGGGGGAAACAATTTGATCTCGAGCTTTTTCAATTTGACTGGCTAATTGGTGTCAATTCCTTTACAGAATCAAAAAAACGTCAACGCCGAATGGTATACTACCAAATGCTTGGCAGAAGTTTCTCTGTTTTGAGCAACAAGCGACCAAACACAGGGCTCCGCGGGCTACTGTTCCTCCCTGACAACGCACCCGCGAACATCGCGTTAAAACGAGGGACTTCCTGGAAAGCTAGCCGGTCAAACTCTTGGGTTACTCTCCTTACAGCCCTGACCTAGCACCGTGTGACTTCTTTTTATTTCCGAATATAAAAACTCGGCTCAAAAGGATACAATTTTCTTCACCGTAAGATGCGCTGTCAGCATTCGAGCAGGCTGTAAACAAGGTGTCTGCGGCGGACTGGAAAAAGTGTTTCGAAAACTGGTTAGACGCAAAAAACTTGATATAGAGGCTGATAGAGAGTATTTACAAAAGATTTAAGAAAATATATTTACCCATAGAACACTTTATTTTACTTTTGCAAAACTTTCTGAGTGTCCCGCGTAGTACATTATTATATAGGTAATTTATTTATATCGGCATTTATAATGACTTACAATCTTTTGTTCTTGACTAACATTCTTTTTTCATCATAATATATGAAATATAAATAAATACAGCATTTTAGTTAATAAATAAAATTGAATAGAACGTGTTTTCTACAAAACATATTTTAATACATAAATAAATATATAATATAAGTAACTTAATAACTTTTGTCCTTACTGCTTTTCATTATTAATTAATATATTTCACCTGGGGCTGCTCGTGTAAATGTAGTTTATATCGATTTTCTATCATTTAGGAACAGTTTTTCTAGAGGAAAGTTACCTTATGTCCTTTTATTTACATTTGCCAATGTGTATGCGAAATTTCATGATGATCGGTTGAGTAGGTAAGGCGTGAAAGTATAATAAGCAAACAAACTGACATTCGCATTTATAATATTAGTTAGGATTTTAACCTTTATAGGTACGTTACACCCGATGAGGAATTATTTGTCACTTCATCATGCACTTAATAATAATAATATCAGCTCTGTATTAAATTGTCCCACTGCTGGGCACGGGCCTCTTCTATCTGTGAGAAGGGTTAGGCCGTAGTCCAACACGCTGGCCTAGTGCGGGTTGGCAGACTTTACATATCTTCGAGAACATTATGGAGAACTCTCAGACATGCAGGTTTCCTCACGATGTTTCCCTTCACCGATTAAGCAAGCGATAATTAACTATTTAATACGCATATAACTTCGAAAAGTCAGAGATGTGCGCCTTGGGTTCGAACTCGAGACCTCTGCGTAGCAGTCCAACGGTTTCCCACTAAGCTATCGCTGCTAATCATGCACTTAACATAGAAAAATATAAAATCCCCTAAAACCCAAAAATTATTTTAACCAACAAAATATGTTCGCCATGAATAAAAGTTAGCCATGCATTTACGTATTGGGCGCCTAAGGATGGGTATAAAAAATAAGTGGTCGTATTATGGCCGTATCGATGCGTGTAAAGGCCGTATTCGGACGGAACAGGGCGATTTATAAAACGTTCATATCATACAGGGCAACATTATAGCCGTTTTAAGGAGATGAGTGAGGTAGCTTTTGTGCGACAGATTTTTTGGGCTCGTTCAATGGGTGGAGCAGATTGATCGATCTGGGTTACGGTATGCGCAGAAAGATTGCGTGAAAATGTTTTTTTTTTACTCTATTTGCCAGTTTCTAAACGATATACTATATAATTACGAGGAATGTTATGAAAGTGAATGAAGCCAGAGAAGTGTGTCAGAATCGTAGCAAATGGAAATCTGTAGTCTCTGCCTACCCCTCTGGGAAACAGGCTTCAATCTATGTATGTATACTATATAAGATAAATCGCATGCTGTCTCACACTTGTTAGGTTAAATAAGAGAGATGGCGAGACTTTTATTTTATAGCTAAATGCTTATTTGGAGGTAATGGGACAGGCTCTATCTCTTTTATTTATTTACTGGTTACTAGTAATAGTACCCGCGGCGTCACTTGCTGAAATGTAGGATGTGTAAATTTTTCAGTCAATCATTGTTTTTTTCCTGGATGAAATTACTAAGTACTTTATGTCCCTTTCTGTACCCTTGAAAACGTGTATGCAAAATTTTATGATGATCAGTCCAGTAGTAAAAAGAGAGCAATAGCCTAGTAGGAGACCGTTGCTACCACGGGTCTTGACTTCGATCCCAGTGCGCGCATCTCTGATTTTCGAAGCTACGTGCGTATTAAATAGTTCATTATCGTTCGCTTTAACGGTTAAGGAAAACATCGTGAGGAAATCTGCATGTCTAGATTTTCGATCCTATGTAATAGGGCGAGCCTATTGCCGTCTACCGAGCACTGCTCCAGATTTCATGCTGCTGGAATTACTGGCAAACCTAATAAAACTCGGTTCTTTTTAACACGCTTTTATTAGCTTGGTATGTATGAATCTATGTAGACAGATTCCGTTACATAGATTCATATATACATAAACATGTATCTATGAATCTATGTAACGGAAACTTTGAACGTGATTTTCATCCCTTTCAAACCGACGGATGGATTTGAAACTTTGTACACTTATCGAAGATCGATGAAAATACAATAATATAGAAAAAAAAAGAAAATAAACAATAGTTTAAAAAACTAAAAACACGCTTTATTAAAAAAACAAACTAAAAAGTAGAAAATAATTTAATAATTTTAATGTAAAAAAGCGTGGGGTGGGGGTTCTCAAAATATCTAAGAAAGCACCTAAAGCGTGTTTTTTAGTTTTTAAACTATTATTTTTTAAAGACTCACACTAGGTGTAATGCCTGTATCGCGAGGGACTTTACAAACATACCATAAACGGGCACAAAGAACACCAATACTTGAAACAACCATTTGTGATCACACAAATTTTTGTCCCGCAGCGGCAGTGGCGAGGCGATCACTGAAGCCACGAAAGTTTCCAAAGATAAGAGTAATAATTGGAATATGTCATAGGCAAATTGAAATTATAATTGTTTTGTTTGAAGGATTTCACAAATATTTGATGGTCATATAAAGTAGACATAATTCCGCAGTGATTTCACTAATTATTTGGTTGATACTCTATAATAATTATAATTGCTGTACATTAAGCAAATAGCTGAGCGATTGATGATAATCAAGTTATAGCGTTATGCGACACAAATTCTATGATTGTGGATGCAAAATCTGCTAATGATCTGTTTATCAAATGCTCAATACGAATTTGGTTAATTATATAACAATTATTAGGCAAGATAAATGTATACAGAATTTCACATAAAGGATATTATTTTATGGATGCGGCTTTAACAATCTGGGCATTCTTCGTGTACGTTGTTTGAATCTTTGCAAAATCTCTTGCGACGCAGGAATTATACGTAGTGTGGAAGCTGACTTTTAAAAGAAGAAAAAGGTCAGGTATAACATATATTCTGTGTTTTTTATGGATTTGGGGGCAAACGAGCTGACGGATCGCTTGATGGTAAGCGATTACCGCCACCCATGGACACCCACAACACCAGAGTAGTTACAAGTGCGTTGCCGCCCTGTTAAAAAGGAGTACGCTCTTTTCTAGAAGTGTTGAAGGTCGTATTGGTCCGGAAATACCGCAGGCGACAGCTCATTCCACAGTTTTGTTGTGCCAGGCAGAAAATTCCTAGAGAAACGCACAGTTGTGGACTGCCAACCATTTAAATGATAGTGTATAAAAATAGTGGTAGAGTTTATAAATACAGCTGTTATTATTATTGTTAAAATAATACAAATTGGAAGGCTAAGCGGTGGTAGCACAACAGAGTATAGTCATTAATTAGATTTGAGATCACTATGTTGTGCGTTGAAATCTCATCTATTTCACTATAGACATGGACCTACCACTATCACGAGAATTCTAATCTAACATTAATACTATTAATTTGTAAGCTAAATTGCTATGCTTCCTTGTGAAATAAAAAAGTCTAATGCTGACCGTACATACGATAATGTATGTTTTATCATTTATGTATTCGACAATAGTAGACGCTTTCTTGACATTCGTGACAGATGTGACTAGTTTATGTGGCGTTCGGAAACTCAATATCATTATATTGTTCCTTTGTTTTTCTCGTTATTTTTATTAATTTTTTTGTGTGTCGCATGCTGTATTTTGTAGTATAATATAATATTATTACGATAATTATTATAGAATATTTACGTTTATATATATATATATCTATATATATTACATATATGAATATAATATAAATATATTGTTATGAGGTTATATTTATTATTTTTATTCCGTTTTTTGTATATTTATTTTATTATGTATTGGTTTATAATAAATTATTATTTAGTAAGCCTGCGAGAATACCAGCGTTGTAGTCTATACTGCAACAATAACTGACGCAGTGCCTAATTTGATCTCCATGTACCGCCCTGTTAAACTTTATTTAATATTGTTTTCTTTTAAATTATGTATGTATGGAGATTTAAATAAAACATTTTTCTTTCTTTCTTTCTTTCTTACGATACTGAATTAACCACCTAGGCCTGCGGGAATACCAGCGTTGCAATCTATACTGCAACAGTTGCTGACGCAGTACCATCCATGTACCGTTTTCTGTTTAATTGTATTTATTATTGTTTTTTAAAATTATGTATGTATGGAGATTCAAATAAAACACTTTTCTTTCCTTCTTTGTTTCTTCTTTCAATATTGACAGAGGTGAATGAGATTACTACTACCGATATCAGAAAAAAAAGTTCTTAAACTTTTAATGAAAGTATTTGACTGACACTGCGCTGTGTTGTGGTTCCGAATCCCACACGGGACAAAAAATTGTGTGATCCACAAATGGTTGTACAGAGTCTGAATGTTCTTTGTGTCTGATGTTTGAATGTTTGTGAAGCCCCCTGCGATACAGGCAGTATTCCTAGCTTTTCTCTGTTTTTAAAGGCAAATCCCGCTCTAGCCATATAACCTGAATGCAGGGGACTTTACAAACATTCAAACAACGGATACTAAGCGCGATCAGACTCGGTACCCATTTCTGGATTACACGTTTTTTGTCCCGTGGGCGATTCTAACCTACACTCATCGTAGCGCCATAGCGAGGCAATTACTTAAACCGCTACGCCATCAGTGAAGTCATACATACAGTGCGGGTCTTTATAAAGTGCACATCGAGACATAATTTCATCGGTAGGAAAAATAATAAAATATCTAAAAACAAATTCTTCGATTAGACCTATTCACATTTTTTTTAGGAATTATGGACCGAGTACCAACAAAAATTTTTAATTTTTGAACCAGGTGGATAACCACCTGCCAGGCCTGTCCGGTGGCCTGCGCGTTAACCTCATCTGACACCCCTTGATTATTTTCAGTGGGGGACAGTGAAGCAGAGAATTTATAACTCTCCCATCAATAGTGAGGCAGAACTAAAGGCGAAGATTTTAAACTGCGCTAGTTTAATAAAGGATGATCCAGCCAATGATAGCACGAGCAACGCTACAGATTTTGCGGCGAAGTACTGTGTTTTCAACAACGTTTAAAATGATATCTGGTTTCAGTTATTTTCATATGTGCACACATAAAGACTCACACTGTATATTGTTTACACCCGTACTGAAGTATTGTATTAAATTGGCACCCAGTATAATCTATATATTAATACGTGAAGCAAAATCTTTGTGGGGTACAAAGATTTTACAAAAAATTGCGCGGTCAGAGGAGTATGAAATTTGGCACAGTTAAAGTTTATATACAGAAGGAGTGGTAAATCCTAACATTTTTATAAAATATGCATTAGAAATACATTAAATTTATGGAAAAACTACATGCACACAACCATGCTTTTGACACACGCAGTCGAATCGCGTTCGTAGTATTTCGGCATGGTTCGGTTGATGTCGTACAATTCTTCGTAACTGTGGTCACATACCTTAAGTACCTATTGCAATTTAATTTATTTTAATTAATATTTAAATCAATTATGGTCGAAATTCGACCACTTGGCGACCGCTAGTTATATGTAATACTAATATAAAAAGAATAATATGTTCTATCGCAATATTTCTTTATTTAACCTGCTTTTAACTTTTAATACATTTTAATGACGTCCTTTACACATCGGTGGATTATTCAATTCATTGGACCATAAAGAATGGTCTATGGTATCTACAAAGCGATACGTTAAACAATTAGTCCAATATATATTAATTAAACAAAGTCGGTTCAAATAACAGGTAGGTATAGTCAGCGACATAAATAGCTGAACCAAATTTGTAACAATATTTTATTAATGAAAAAGATATTGTCTACGCCCGCATACATTAAGGTTAGTAACGATTAAAGGTACCTTATGCACTCTTCTGTCCCCCTGACAAAGTGTATGTGAAATTCTATCACGATCGGCCGAGTAGTTAAGGTTTGAGAGCGTAACAAACAAAGAAACTCACATTCATAACTAGATTTTGCCTGCGGCATCGCTGGCATAAATGTAGGTTAGGTTATATTAGTAACAGTACTATTTTCTGGATGAAAGGCACCCTATGTCCTTTTCTGTTCCCCTGACAACGTGTATAGGAAATTTCATGATGATCGGTCGAGTAGTTAGGACGTGAAAGTTTAACAAACAAACAAACTCATATTCACTTTTATAATATTAAGTTAGGATAGTAATGAATTCTTATTAAAATAACAATCCTTTATATGTTACTGCAGTAAAATACAAGGAATCACTACTATGATGTATGATAAAGCAGTTCTGAATCTCGTGAGTGTTTGACGAGTAAAATAAAAAAAAAAAAAAAAAAAAACTACTTATATAATATATAGACGTTTTTAGACTTGCGCGATTTGTCCAGTCAACCCACTAGTATGACCACACAGTATGACCACGATCGACGCAAGTCGGTCGAAACGACGGGCAATCAATAGGTTTTTATTATAATTATATCAGTCCGGTATTAGACTGTCCCACTGCTGGGTACGGGCCTCTTAGTGTGAGATAGGTTAGGCCATACTGCCGTCCACTAACGAAAATGACGTTAAGCGTCCCATATCAGTTAACATTCTTTTAGTCAGAGGACGGCAGCATAGTCCACTACGCTGGCCCAGAGCGGGATGGCAGTCTTCACATATCTTTGAGAACATTATGGAGAACGCACAAACATGCAGGTTTCCTCACGATGTTTTTCCTTCACCGTTAAAGCGAGCAATAATTAACTATTTTATAATATTAAATAATAAACTAGTAAATAATTTGAACATAACTTTGAAAAGTCAGAGATTGGGATCGAGCTCGAGATCTCTGCGTGGCAGTCCAACGATCTCCCATTAGGCTATTTCTAGAATACTTAATCGCGAGTAAGATTCATCGGTTTATGCCACTGATAGTACAAATAGGTTTGACCCTTTACAATTAACCCAGTGATTAGTCTACATGTGTATGGGCTCGGCTTGATTGAGAATAGTTTGGTTTGTGGAATCTCGATATACGCACGGTCGTGTGATGTTTGAAATGGGTAGACGTATTACGAAGGTGCTAACCCTCTATTATAGGGGATGATATTGGTAGTTAAAGGGTTACATGTAATTGTTAATGACTCTATAGGTGTATCTTAAGATATATATGTATGTAATGAATGCGGCGAATAAATTCTTTGAACGTAAACTATTTCGTATCAATTCAAAGAGGCACCTGACATCGGTTTGTGTTGGATTTCTGTATTTCACATTTTACATTTTATGAGATTATGTATATATGTACTATGACACCTTTTAAAGCAGCTATAGCCTAATGCGAGATCGTTGGACAGCCATGCAGAGGACATGAATTCGATCCCAAGCACATGCAACTCATAAATTTTGAATTTATGTGCATTTTGTATATTTCATTATGGGATTAAATATATTGACCACCAAAAATACTAATTGCACAGCAATATATACGCCTCAAATCACTGCATTCCGTCTCGGAAGGGTTAGGTTATGTTAGGTTCTTTCTTAAACCCACCCAAAAATAGGAGCTCCGCTTGGCGGGGCTCCGTCAACTTAGTTTGATCACTTTAAAATATTGTAGTAAGCATATTTTGCTGTGCAATTAGTATTTTTGGTGGAACAGAGGCAAAAAATTGAGGAACAGTTAAATACTACCCTTTCATTATTACTCTCTTTAACAGTGAAGGAAATCTTCGTGAGGAAACCTACATGTTTGAGAGCCCTCCATATTTTTTTAAATTATGGAGCTCTCTTTTCCTTCGTAATAAAACAATATTTGTTCATAGGATCTTTCTCTCTATTTAACTTAAGTAGAAATTAAGCAGGGACGGAGTGGCTTATAAGTTTAGTAACCGTAAAGATTGTGCTTAAATAATATTATATAAAAAAACGATTCGTAATGTATAATTATAATGGTTTTGGGCATACTAAAAAGAAGGTCATCCCCAGCAGTGAGACATCTTTGGTTACAATTTCGCTTTTAAATATTTAGTTATCTTGTTAAATATTTTAGCTATACGGCTTATGTTAGTAACACTGTAGCGACTGCTTTAGATATCATTCTCGAAGCAGTTACGCAACACAAGGTTACTTGACTGACTGATTTTTCGCAGCGTGGAGGTATGCCTCTAGTTGAGCGCGTCTAGGTCAAAGCGAGGGTTGCACTTTGATAAGTGTTCGGGAATGTATCTGAAAATGATTGCATTACAGAGCGCCTAGTTCATGTCAAAGTGATTTGATTTCATTCATGCGTAGAATCACGTCTATATTTCAAAGGGAGGGAAAGGGTTATCAGAGGGGTATAACACCCAAAAAAGACAGCTATTTTTAAGGTCTCTCGTATTGCCGCCACCTGGATTCCGTTTCAGGCTCCGAGCTGCTAGTCAATACTTTATGACTGGAAAATCCGGTTTCTTTACACGACTATGTATCGAACCCGTAACCACATATACAGCGGTCACACACACCACTACTGCGCCACCAAACAGTGATTTCAGTCCAATTAATTTCAAAAGAAAACATCCTCCAAATAAAAAATACTGTAGGTTGTTACTCCGGCCGCGAACATTGTGCAAATAGCATAGTATCAAATAATTAAATAATATATATACTGCCCTACTACGTTTAAAAATAGTCACCTTTCTAGACATTAAGTTTTCATCCGTCAGACAATGCCAACATGACATTTGAATTTATATTTGTAATTCATATGTCATGTTTTATGTCAACGTATACGCTCACGCATATAAAAAACTGTACACGATCGTTCTCTTTCTAGTTAATGTAATGTATGAGTTCATTGACCTTAGAGAGAACACTTTTACGCAGTCTTCTATTATACAACTAAATTTTACCCTTGGCTTTGTTTGCGTCAATGTAGAATTAGCTAATACAAAGGATATAGGTGGTCATTCAGTTTGAAAAAAGTAGGTACTGTTTCCGAGGGATAGAAATCCCTTGAAAACAGTACCTACGTTTTTTTAACTGAGTGACCACCTACCTATATCTTTTTCTGTTCCCTTTACAACGTGTTTACAATTTCATGATGATCGGTCGAGTAGAAAGGCGTGAAAGCGTAACAAACAAACAAACACACATTCGCATTTATAACATATAATCAGTAAGGATTCGAATGATATTCGACTACAATTGGGTAAAAGACCCATATCTAACTGTCATATCTTTATGCGCACGTACACACAGCGACGCATCAACCTAGACTGTTTGGACTTTAAACTATTAGAAGTTGAATGCTGTGAATCGTGCGAGAGAGTTATATTTTTGTTACGCTCTATCCTTACCATTACATCGACACCACTATGCACTATCCCTTTCCGACATATGCATAACTACGCTACATACAAAATAGAAAATTTTCTATTTTGTATGTAGCGTAGTTATGCATATATAGGGTGTCTAACTTGATATGTAGTCACACGGCTACACATCAAGTTATCAACACGTACATACGTACTCGTATGTATAGTGATGCTTTCGAGTACAATTACATACATTGCGCATTGTGTCTGGGCGTCGGCATTCGTACACCGATAGACGAATTAACGACATAGCACTGATGGTGTAGTGGTTTAAAATATTGCCATATTACTACCAGTATGCCGACAATAGGGGATTTCAATATCTAACAGGACAAAAAAAATTTTGTTCTTTAAATGGTCGTTCTAGTCCAAGCTTTGCGTCTATTGTTAAAATGTTTGTCGAATCCCGACTTTTCTTTCGAATCCTTAAATTATACCTAGTGTGGGAGTCGACTAAGATAAGGAAAAAGAAATGTCGGGTAACCAAATAATAAAACAATAATTGTGTCTAGCTCCCAAACCCTGAGCGTTGGCCAAGAGATAAAGAAATACCTTTAAACGCCACAATTAAAGAGACCAAGACTGGAGTTAGAAACATCACGTGAATTGGTAACAATACGAGAAAACCGAGTGATGAGTGAGTAAGCATACATGTCACCACCCTATTTCATCCCGTGGGTGCCGTAAAAGCCGATAAAAGGTGCTCATTAATCAGACAACAGCTCTGCAATGAGAGGAAAAAGTCAAAACCAACCCGTCTGACCAGCGTGGTATATTAGGCTTAAATCCTGTTGTACCTAGCTTAAGAGAAATTTGTAAACATTTTACTGTAATAAACTATTTTATTATTTTTTATTTTAATCCGCCTATGAACACAAAACCACAAAAATGGCCCCCAGTTTCCGGCAGTCCCGCTATTCCCAGCCACGGCAACGGGCGCGGTGACGGCGGGATAGGGGATGCGAAAAATCTCCGGGCTACGGTAGGCTGCCAAAAACAAAAATACCTGGCGACGTATAATAGCAGGTCACTTCGGCTCGACCAACACCTCACCGAATTCGAGGTAGAACTAAGTCGCATTAACTGGCATATATTGGGGATATCTGAGGTCCGAAGACAGGGGGAGGACACAATAATCCTTGATTCAGGTGACTTGTTCTACTTTCAAGAAGGTGATCGGCTTTCCTAGGGTTTTCCTACGGTTTCGTGGTCAATAAGGCCCTCGTAAGAAGCGTTGTGGAAGTCAGTAGTGTGTCGACACGGGTAGCGTACCTTGTACTAAAGCTCACCGCTAGGTTTAACCTGTAGGTGATACAGGTATATGCGTCGACTTCAACTCACTCTGACGAGACAGTTGAGGCAATGTACGAAGATATTGCAAAAGTAATACATAGTTCAGCCAAGGCTCACTACAACGTTGTGATGGGGGACTTTAATGCCAAAGAGGGAGTACAAGAACGCGGCAAAACGATAATTAGACTCCACGGCCTGGGGCATAGGAATCACAGGGGGCAAATGCTAGTCAACTTTCTTGAATCGCAGAGGCTCTTCTTAATGATTTCGTTCTTTAGGAAGAAGCCTCAACGAAAGTGTACTTGGCATGGCCCCGATACTATGACAAGGAACGAAATAGATTTCATCATTACGGACCGGAAGCATTTATTTAGAGATGTCTCCGTGATCAATAGGTTCAATACCGGCAGAGATCACCGACTTGTCCGAGGCACTCTAAATATATACTTCAAAGTAGAGAGGGTTCGAATGGTGAAATTTACTCTCCGACCTACACCGCTCCAAATAGCTTTGGGCTCCAAAAAGTTTCAATTGGAGCTTTAAAGTCGTTTCGATTCGCTGGAATTCACAGGCAATGTTGACAAGAAAACCGACATAGTGGTCAGAAAGCTACAAGAGCTGTCTCGGAGGTGGATGCCCGCAAAGTGTAAGAACAAGAGTCTAAGCTCTCGCTTGAGATTTTCGAACTTACGATGGAACGACGAGAAATGCCAGATAGATATTTTTATATATATTTATGTAATTCTGTTTTTTAAGATAGGTGATAAAAACTTACTTAAGAACTATAGACCCATCTCACTCATAAGCCACGTCTACAAGTTGTTCTCGAGAATCCTCACAAACCTCACAAATCGTCACGCTAGAAAACTTGACGATTTCCAGCCTCTAGTACAAGCAAAGCATAACTGCCTTAGCCAATATTGGAATACTTGGTGTCGACATATCGAGTGAAGTCCAGTTCCGCGGCTATTTAGAGGGTAAGGCTAAATTAGCTTCGAAGAAGCTTTCACGCCGAGCCCCTGCCTACTACTTTACAAGGCACAGGTTCGGCCTCACATGGAATACTGTTCTCATCTTTGGGCAGGGGCACCCCAGTACCAGCTTCTCCCTCTAGACCGCATTCAACGGAGAGCGACTCGAATCGTCGACTGTCCGGTTGTTTCAAATCGGCTAGACCCCTTGGCGCTGCGTAGAGATGTGGCCTCGCTATGCATCTTCTATCGCTTTTACTATGGGAAGTGCTCCGAGGAATTGTTCGGACTGATCCTTGCCGCCTCTTTTCGCCATCGTCCTACGCGACAGAATTTCCATTTCCATCATTTAGATGGTTGGCAGTCCACAACTGTGCGCTTTCCCAGAAATTTTCTGCCTCGCACAACTAAACTGTGGAATGAACTGTCGCCTACGGTATTTCCGGACCAATACGACCTACAAACCTTCAAGAAAAGAGAGTACTCCTTTTTAAAAGGCGGGCAACGCATTTGTAACTCCTCTGGTGTTGCGGGTGTCCATGGGTGGCGGTAATCGCTTACCATCAGGCGATCCGTATGCTCGTTTGCCACCGATATCATAAAAAAAAAAACTAGTTTCCAAAAGACTTCAGCACCGTGGACCACATCCATACTGTTTGGCAGATTGTACAGAACACCGAAGAGTACAATCAGCCGCTGTGTTTGGCTTTTGTGGACTACGAGAAAGCCTTTAACTCCATCGAAACTTGGGCAATTCTAGATGCTCTGCAAAGATGGCGCATTAACTGGCGCTATATAGAAGTGTTGAGATGCCTGTATGACACCGCCACAATGACTGTCTAGCTTCAGGACCAGAAAATTAATCCGATAGAGCTGCGTCGAGGAGTGAGACAGGTAGTAATGGTAATAGTAAATCTCCCAAATTGGTCACCAACGCGCTTGAGGATGTTTTTAAAACACTGGACTGGACTGGACTGGACGGGAAATCAATGTGAATGGTAAGTACATCTCACACCTACGGTTCGCCGATGACATCATCATTATAACAGAGTCGCTGGAACAGCTTAGCGGGATGCTGCACAGCCTAAATCGAGTCTCGCGACAGGTTGGTCTCGGCATGAACTTGGATAAAACCAAGATCATGTTTAATAGACATGTTATGCGGAGGCCGATTTACGTTGATAGATCGATGCTCGAAGTTGTTCAAGAGTATGTCTACCTTGAATAAGTGATTCAATTTGGTAGAAACACCTTCGAGAAAGAAATCGACAGAAGAATCCAGTTAGAGTGGGTAGCATTTCGTAAGCTGCGTCAGGTTTTATCATCGCCTTTACCGCAATGCCTGAAGACCAAAGTCTTTGACCAATGCGTCCTACCTGTTAAGACCTACGGTGCCGAAACGTGGACAATCACGGTAGGGCCAAATTTTAAAGTGGCTATGGAGCGAGCTATGTTTGGAGTTTCTTTAAGAGGATAAACTTAGAAATGAGGTCATCCGTCAAAGAACCAAGGTTACCGACATAGCTCGCAGAATAAGCAAGCTGAAGTGGCAATGGGCTGGCCATATCTGTAGAAAGATCGATGGCTGTTGGAGCAAGTAAGTCCTAGACTGGAGACCGCGACTAGGAGAACGTAAGGTAGGTCGCCCCCCGGCCAGGTGGACCGTTGACCTGAAAAAGGTAGCTGGGTCAGACTGGATGCGGAAGGCGGAACACCGGATATTGTGAAGTAAAATAGGAGAGGCATATGTCCAGCAATGGACTACGGTGGGCTGATTGATTGATTGATTGAGAAAACCGAATCGTGAAATCCACTTAATTTTTGCAATTTCTGTACCCCATACAAGACTATTGTATGCATTGAAGTCATTAGCTCGACAACTAATTAGGCAATTAATTACGTCTAAATAATATGCTAATAGTAACAGTTTGTTCGTGGAAACCGACGCCGACCATTATAGGCTGATAGCTTTGTATGAAATGAATTTATCAGACTGCTTATGATGATATGCGGGCAGTTAAGGATATACTTATATATACGTATTCTTCTCTCTGATGAATAACGCTACTATATCTCACACTACCATATTCTGATTTATTTCTATCTGTCCCCTAATCTGTTCCTTCAGGGGACAAACAGAAAAAAGAATTTCTTTCCATCTCCTCGTAGATAACAGGTCAGACAGATCGAATATTTTGTCGCTTGTTTATGGAGAAGCGTTCAAACTTTATGTGCTGTGATCTAAGGGACAGACCGGCATAACTTCATATTCATATGTTTAGCGTAGGTATTCCATAATTTAATTATTATAAGAACCAGGTACTTTCAATAATTAAAATATCGCTCTACTAGGTATTGTTGATATCTAGCAAACAAATTTAACCAAACTAGTAAAATAATTTATTTGTTTATGACCAAAGAAATTAAAGAAGGTATTTTTTTTATTTTATTTTACTCGTCAAAATGAACACACTCCGCTTGATGATAAGCAGTCGTGTGGTCTAAGAGCAGTGGCCTCCATATCGTCCTCATAGCAGCCGAGGCGATGTTGAGGTCTCTACTTTGACGGCCTGAGAAGGTGCTTTTTCACGCCCCGCTTAAAGGACCCAGGCTTGAAGGAAGAAGGAAACACGTGCCTTGGCAGAGAATTCCATGCATTGATCGTTCGGCAGAGGTATGAGGACCCAAACTTGGTGAGGCCTTTGTTCTACATTTGTTTACACAACGCCATTTTTAATTGTACTATAATACGGTAAGCATATATGTAGGTATTATACCCACATTTCACCAGCAATGGTTTCTGGTCCCACGAATTTTAGCTATGTATGTATGTACCTAACTACGTAAACGCCGTGTTGCTACTAAGAATTTGTTGACAGAGAAGACCATAATATTTTGCCTGAGAATTGAACTCGAGACTTCAGGCACAGAATTTACTATGACTGCGCCACCTAGGCAGCACTTGGGTGGCGCAGCTAAAGTAAATGCAGAACCGATTTTAACCTGACAGCTTAACCATATCCAAACAGAATGATAATATTTATTAAGTACTAGCTTTTTCCCACGGCTTCGCTCGCTCGAGAACAGAACGTTTGTTGATAACTTGGCAATGTATATGAGAAATTTCATGATGATCGGTCAAGTAGTTAAGACACAGACCTCAGTGACCTAGAGGTGGTGAATGCGACTGTGCATGAGGTTTTGTGTTCGAATCCCGAGTAGGGCCAACGAAATTATGGGTTTTATGCTAATAAATCTTTATAGCAACGGTGGTAAATTGGCGATGCGACGCGCCCCCATGCCTCGGAAAGCACGTAAAGCTCTTAGTTCTGAATCTGACCTCTTTCTGGTAGAGACAGATTGCCGTCCTATTGGATCATAAGAGTTAGGAAACAGAGAGTGCGCTTGTGTTTTCGAACACACTTGTGCACTATAATATCTCAAGCGCAGATGGCGAGTATCCCATATAATTGAATCGAAATTTGGTCTAGGGGGCCATTATTAAGACGTGAAAACGAAAAAACAAAGTACCTCACATTTGCGTTTACAATATTAGTTAGGATTAAAACAACCGCTAAAATACTCACTTATAAGTTGTATAACACTTGAGAACAGAATAGTATTCGTCTTGGAAACTTTCAAGGATAGAGCGAGTAAATACAACGAAACATTCGGTAAAACTTTAACCATTTATTTGTGTAAACAGAAAACAAAGTACTTCGGTGATTAATAACACTGTTACAAGAAATTTCATAACTCGTTGGCTTTTCAAAGTATGGTGATTCATTATGATTTGTCATGTACTTCTGACAACGAATAAAAACTGTCTCTTTTACTGGTGATGGAAGTTTACTAAAATAATCGAATTGTTCAATTATGTCTGTTACTCGATTGTGTTCGAATGACTATTCGATTGGATGATAAGAATAATGATTTAATTTTTCATTGTCTGTTACAGGTAGCTCCAAGCTTCCTATTAGTCGATTTGCCTGATTCAATTCGAATAATTAAGAAGAAATTTGATATATTTCTGAGTTTTGTTATAATAATTTTCTATCACATACACACCACACCATCTAGCCGCAAGTAGAGCTTGTACTATGGGTACTATGGGTACTAGTCAATGGATATATAAACATACATATACCTTTTTTAGTAAAGAAATGTGTGACTTGTGCGGTAATCGAACCCGCGACCTTAGGCGTTGCAGTCTGTTATACTATCCACTACGCCATCGAGGTAGGATTGTTGATTTACAATGTTTTATTATTAACGTCAAACAGTTACATTACCCAAACTCTGAAATACAAAGAATATTTAAAATCTTCTTAAATTTAAATAAAACACAAGTATTTCATATCTGGCAGTAGAAAATTTTTCTATTGACCAAAAAAAGATGCACGATACAAACTATGACGTAACCGATATTTAAAAGCAGCTGGCTGAAGCAGATAGCGAGACATCCCCACAACACTCCCATCTTTTACACAAAAGGATTGGATATAAATCCAAATTTAAAATATTAACTACTTACTACTTTATTCTGCAACCAATTTTGATATTGTTTGCATAAAGAAATTTCATTTGATTCCTTTGTGTAAAATTATGTATAATATCAAATATAAATAGGTACATATTAATTTAAAGGTAAAAAGATAAAATGCTTTTGCGATTTTGAATATAATAGGTAAATATTTATTTTAGCTTCGTGGCTTGATTTCTGATGAGTATAATTAGTTTCAGGATCCTGAAGTCCTACTCAGTAGAGTTACAGTGTGATCTTTGACCAGCACCACGAATTTTTTTTAAGATCGTGCAATATCTCTACGTCTGCAAGATGTCATCGAAGCTATAGTAACAGATTAAAATTAGGCGAACAAAATCATAATGAATAATCATAGCAAGCTATTATTAATTGTTAGTTAAATTATACATACATACATACATAAATTCACGCCTGTTTCCCAGAGGGGTAGGCAGAGACTACGGATTTCCATTTGCTACGATCCCGACACACTGCTCTGGCTTTATTCACTTTCATAACATTCCTCATACACGCTCGCCGGTTTAAGGTGCTCTTAACCTGGCCTTTATCCAGAACGTCTCCGATCTGATCATGAAACGTTCGCCTAAGTCTTCCCCTTGCGACTGTTCCATTCACACTAGCCTTATAAACTTTCTTAGTCAGTCTGTTCTCGTCCATTCTTTCTACATGCCCAAACCAACTTAACATACCCTTTTCTATTCTCGTTACTATATCCACTTTTATGCCGCATCTCTCTCTAATCACACTATTCCTTATTCTATCTTTCAGAGTCACACCACATATATTTCTCAGCGCTCTCATTTCTACAGCATTTATTTTGCTCTCATGCTTCTTTTGCCATACCCAACTTTCACTACCATGCATAAGTGTAGGTACTAATAGTCCTCTGTGAACAGCCAAACGTGCCTTTTCGGATACATTTCGACTGTTCATAAAAGCGCGCAGAGCGCCATTCACTTTATTGCCAGCAATCGTTCTTCTTTCAATATCTCCCTCATATGTATGATCCCTTGTAAACAAAGTACCCAGATACACAAACTCTTTCACTTGCTCCTCTTGTTCTCCATCAATCATAATATTGCACATCGTCATGCACTCCTCCCTTTCAAATACCATTACTTTCGTCTTGCTTACATTCATTTTCATTCCTTTACTCTCACAAGCATCATGCATAATAGTTACCATCGCCTGCAACTGTTCTGCCGATGACGCAAGTATTACTTGGTCGTCGGCATAAAGTAGACATTTGACAAGTAACTCATTCATTCTTAATCCCCATCCGTGCAATGGTTTACACGTGATTGAGTTATAAACATTCAAATTACTTCATAAACTTTTGCATGTATGTTAGTAGCATAAGTAAATGCTCAGTAGCTTAACGGAGTAGGTAAATAACTGTATTTTTAAAGGCGTCTCCCGCTTTAGCAATATTTCCTGTATCGCGGTGGACTTTACTTATATTTAAACAACGGACACAAAGAACGTTCAGACTTGGCACAACCATTTTTGGATCACACAAATTTTTGCCCCGTGTGGGATTCGAACCCATAACACTCGGCGCAGTGGCAGTGGTGAGACGACCACTTAAATCACTACGCCATCCATGCATAATAACATAGCTCTGCTCGGTATTGTGTGGGCATTCAACGTAGCTATATGTAGGCGTGACATATCGCCATTTATCTATCTCTTAAGGCGTAGGCAGGAGTGTATCACACCCACATTTCGCCAAATGTGTTTAAATCCCACGTAATATTGAAGAAGTCTATTACAGTTAATTTTATTATTAAAAAAAAGATAGCAGCGATAGCTCAGTGGGGAGACCAACAGACTGCAATGCAGAGGGTCTCGGGTCCGAACCCACGTCGCGCACCTCTAACTTTCGGATATTATATGATTTTTCGAAATTATGTGCGTATTGATTGACAATTATCGCCTGCTCCGTACCTCGGAGAGCACGTTAAGCCCTCGGTCCCGGCTGCCATGAACATCTATGGCAGTCGTTATTGGGAAGTCAGTGCCCTATAATATACTGTCACTGTTCTAGCCTTAGTGTATCGTTAGCCTTCGGGTTGCGGAGGTCAGGTGACATCTTCTCCGTATAAAAACTGATATCCAGTCAAATCCGGTTAGACTAGAAAAGTCGACACCAAGTGACTTGGGAATAAAAAAGGCTAGGGAGAAGAAGTTATTAAAAAAGACAACTACCACTTCTAAAAAAAATAGGGATCCTCTAGAAATAAGTTCAGTGTCGCGGGGGACTTTACAAAAACTCAAAAGAATACCAAAGACACCTAGGCTCGAAGCAGCTTATAGTGATTTTTTTTTTGAGGGCTTTGAATCCTCGACTCTCGGCGCTACTACAGTGACCACACAAAGCATAACACCAACCGTGCCATCAAAGTCAAACCATCTCATCAAAGTCAAACCATCTACCGAGCAAGTTTTCAGACTATAGCCTACCACAAATAATCTAATTATGCCAATAAAACTTTACTCAACCTGGGAATCGAATCCGTAACCCGCAATTCGCGATCGCACGCGGATATAAAGCAAGCTGGCAAGCTTATTCCACCAACAATGTTATTAGGCACAATAGATCTAGCTGATACATCTCCTTACCTTATATGGATACGAGGTATGATTATATTTAAATATTACTTAATTGATGTTGTTGCACGCTTGGCAGATAGACAATGCAGTACAATTAACTAAAAAGAACTCATTTTGCAGACCATATTTAATTATTTAAACAATAATGAACTCTGTTTTATGAAGCATTAGGTTCATTTTCAGTTGAACCAAAGTACGTGACAAATTTTAAATAATATAAAAATATGATACATGTTAAAGTAGCTAAGATTGGTTCATTTAATATTATAATTAAAATGCAGTTTTTGGTTAATTATGTCATAACATACGTTTTCATCCAAATTGACAATTATTAATGTATGAACTGTATGGAATAAATTATCTTTTAAATTGGCTGTATACTACAATGGAAAAATATTCCAGTCGGCCCGTGGGGTCTTAGATTTGATTACCGAGTCAAGCGAAGTGATTTTCAGTTAGAAAATTCTCAGTAGCTTTACAACGTCTGGCAGGCTATTTAGAGGTGATTCACACCTTCAATTCACAAACGATGTTTTAGGTCCTACATCAGGAGTACCGAAAACAGATCTAGACTCCGTGCTAACCTAACATTTTCTGACAGGAACGCCACAAAATTTTTCCTCACCCAGGTATAACACCCGAGACCACATGCACTGCAGTCGCATTCGTTACCACTGTACTAACGAGACGTATCCTTAGTATTATAAACGCAAAGTGAGTTTGTTTGTTTGTTACGCTTTCACGCTTTAACTACTCGACCGATCAACGTGAATATTGTCTTACGTTTACGCGAATGTTATACAGTGAAATTAAAACTAATTAATACGGATTTTGTCGCGAACTACTTTATGCAACAAAATCCGTGTAAAGTAGTTTTAATTTCAACGATCAACATGAAATTTCGTATGTTCGTTGTCCAGGGTACATAATAGAACATAGTGTACCATACCACTGTGTTAAACAAACTTGGCAGGAAAAATATAATCAGGCTGGTATGGGTTCCGGGGCATGCAGGGTAATGAGGTGGCTGATGTATTAGCCAAGACAGGCTCGGAGCAACTATTTGTGGGCCCGGAGCCATTCGTAGGTCTCTCTTAGAGTACCGTCAAGGCAGCTTTGAATGCACATGGCAATGATAAACACAGGCTAGAGTAGATGGCCCATAGAGGTCTGGAACATTCCAAGAAATTCATTGCAAACAGAGCCACGGGCTTCACCCGGAAGTTCTGCGGTTGTTGTAAAAAGGCCAAATACGCCTGCTCACAGGAGCGTTTACTGGTCATTTTGGCACCAACGACTTCCTGTGCTGATTGAGATTGTCAAACAATTCGATCTGCAGAGCCTGTGGTGAACAGGACGAGTCCATATCACACCTACTGTGTGAATGTGACGCGTTGGCCGGACTAAGGATGGGTCTGATGGGATTAGCATATTCGAACCCTGAAGACTTCAGGCCTCTCCCTCTGAAGTGTACGCTGCAACTGATGCAGTACATTCATAGGGAGATAGCTCAGGGATAGACCTCGGATCCAACCAAAAGATCCCACGGGGTCGAAGTGTCGCCGGTCTACACTGACTGGCCCTCGAAATAAGATAAGATAAGATAGGGTAATATAGTTTCATCCAGAAAAAGTAGATACTGTTACTAACATAACATACATGTCGGCCTCGATGGCGTAGTGGTTAGTGTAACCGACTGCCACGCCTGAGGTCGCGGGTTCGATTCCCGCACAAGACAAATATTTGTGTGCATGAACATGGATGTTTGTCTTGGTCTGGGTGTTTCTATATATAATATGTATGTATTTACAAAAAAAAAAAGTATATATGTATCTTTATCCATTGTCTAGTACCCATAGTACAAGCTCTGCTTAGTTTGGGCTAGATGGTGTTGTGTGTATGTGGTAGAATATTATTATATTATTATATTATTTATGCAAGTGAAGTCGCGGACATAATCTAGTAATATATAAAGTAAGACCTAAAGGCTGTAGGTCATTTTTTTTATTGCCTTTGGTGGTAGACGAGCTTGTGGCTCACCTGATTGAAAGTGGTAACAGCTGCTCATCGACTTCAGCAATGTCAGAACACAGGAAAGCCGCTGCCTACCGTGACAGAATACCTCTTTTTAAACCTCGTTTGAAGAAGGACATATCATATGTAACGTATTGAGTCTGTAAACACATCAACATCATGCAATTCGCATAAGTTCATTTAATTATATAGATATTATATGCTCACCCTGCATGTGCGCGGAAATCATGCGGCTTGAAAATGTGGATTAATTTTACGCAATATGGCGTGAGTAGTGATATGTGTTGCAGTGAAAATTATAATTTGGTGAAACACAAAATAACCTGGTAATAGCATTTTATAAAAAAATATATAATGGTCGCCTTGTCGTTGCTACTGTGTCAAATGTTATGGTTTGGTTTCAATCATCACAGTGCACAAAATATTGTGTGACACCTATATTTTTGGGTTCTAGAATAACCTTACAAAAACGTCGATTTCGATTCCTACAACAGTCAAATATTTGTGTGATCCATAAATCATTGTTCCAAGTCTGTCAGTCAATTCTAAATCCAATGATACTGATGTCATCGGATCGGGTTCGAGTCGGAAAGTATGTATGTATAACTAAAAAAGGGCCAGTAAAGAAAATTATGATGATTTGAAACTTTTATTTATTAATTATTTAAACATACATACATACCAAACAAACACAATACCGGGTTCATTCTGACGGTTAACGGAGATCACTCGAGTCAGCAGTTAGTGTAGTTTAAGTGTCAGCTAGAATGTACGACATTAAAAAGTCGATAAAAAGAAAATGATATATCTAAAAGTAATATATACGCCTTTATTTGTCACTCTGTTTGTTCTATGTTTCCTGCTGCTCTGTTTGTTATTGTACAGGGGCTATATTATGTGACTCTTAAATATGACTACACCAAAACGTTTATTTTCTCTGTAAAATATAAAATTTGCCGATATAAAAGTTTAACCGTAACATTTTATTTAACATGATATAACAAAAGGATGTACGCACTTTTATCCGAACATATACGAGTATCCGCGTATGCGAGTATCCGCGTATAAGCAAGCGGTATGTGCGTGTTTAAACCACAAATCATGCGTCGGTATCGTATCCGAAATAAATGTGAGCCATTAGGTTCGTACATGCGGATACAACTGACAGTGACTGACTGTTACACTGCACCGTAATACAGGAAGCAGAATTATGATTTGAAGTGCTACACAGGAATGGGATATACAGGATGTAACTATGTTATGTACGAAATAGTGTCAATCTGTATTTCCTTGAAAAGCAAAGGTGTATCATGCAAACATAGACTCGTCTGTATATCTAGAGATGTATTACATCAACATTTGTACTAGTTCTTTGGGGTCCTTCTGCCTACATTCTTAAAAGACTATGTATCTGCTGCAATAAAAAACACAAGGCTATTACTTAAACAAGTATATTCTTTTATGAATTTAAGTATAAGGCTCAAATATGTACACATTATTTACACTAGTCTAGCTATTAGATGCTAGATGTGCCCACAGTTTCACTCGCGTTTATGGTTACTGCGCCGCTCCCGTGGGTTATAGCGTGATGTTATATAGCCTATAACCTACCTCGAAAAATAGGCTAGCCAACACTAAAAAAAATTTTCAATACTGACCTGTAGTTCTTGAGATTAGCGAGTTCAAGCAAAAAAAACAAACAAACTCTTCAGCTTTATAATATTCGTATAGATCATTAATAATAGAGGACTGCTGTTAGTTCCTGGCAATAATTTGTGACCTATTATTACAAGCACTGGAGTAGTAATTTAAAAGGAAAAATGAAAAGCCATGTCAGCCTTAGGGTACCAGTATGTGGTTACGCCGGCAGTACGGTATCTGAAAATTCAACCAGTAGAAGGTTATAGACTTGCCTTTATCATAACTGACTTATTTAATATGGGTACTGGGTATAATACACCTCCATTCCGTAGGGTTATGCAGGCGGATCATTATATACTGTCCGCCTGCGGGGTACGAACCTCTTCTCAGTTTGAGAATAGTTTGACCATAGTCCATCTCGGTGGCCGAGTGCGCATTGGCATACGTCACACATCTTCGAGACCACTACAGAGAACTCTTAGATAAGCAGTTTATTTCGCAATGTATAATTAACTATTTAATTCAATCATAATTTCGAAAAGTCGGAGATGCGTGCTTTGGGATCAAACTCCTTGCGTGGCAGTCCAATGATTTTCCATAAGGCTATCGTTGCGATGTTATATACGTACCTAAATTTTAAATATTTATATATATAATACACTGAGAACAAGTCTGTCTTTATATCTAAAGACCGTTATCCGCGGAGTACAGCTCCTAAATAAAAATATACTAACAAATTTATTTTGAAGATTATATGATCTTATTCTTATTTGCCTTTGAAAGGGTTTTCTTTCTTCGCAGCCGTTTAAATTACCTTTTTATATTTACTGACCTAATTTATTGTAGCATGACCAATACGAAAGAAAACAAAGCTATGGATGAGAATTGTAGCAATTGATAAAAAAAAATCCCGATTTCTTTATTTTTAGATGTAGCAATAAATTTTAGTTAAACGAAGCAAAAATGTAGTAGAAAACGGAGACAGCCAATTCTCGCAATAAAAACTGTTCATAGAGTTACGATCAAGACTTATTTACGCTTGACATTACTAATCGAATAAATTTGGAATAATTGACATTTACCATATGTTATACATGTTATACATTAATCTAATATATACTTACACACGTATTATAAGACAAAGTAATTATAAGATACTAATAATTATAAAAACTAGCGGTCGCCAAGTGGCCGATATTCGACCATAATTGATTTCAATTTTAAGTTTGATCGTTATTAAGGTTTTATTGTCTTTAACTATGCCTTTATAATCACATTTCATTTAGTCACCTCCTCCCTTTGCCTACTCCACATACATATGTATGTAGCCATAGTTACGAAGAATTCTACGACAACAACCGAACAATGCCGAAATACTACGAACGCGATTCGACTGCTTGTGTCAAATGCATGGTTGTGTGCGTGTAGTATTTTTTTCATTAATTCAATGTATTTCTAATGTATATTTTATAAAAATATTAGGATTCGCCACTCCTTCTTGCTTCACGTATTAATATATAGATAAATATTTACAAAACTGGATTAGACGTCGTTTTCTGTTTTCGTTTGACATTTATTTAATTTAAGTGAATATTATTTAAGAAATTTTGAACACAGCGTAGATAGGACCAGCTGTTTTTATTACAAGAAATGGCCTTCTATATATAATTACTAGCTTTTGCCCGCGGATTCGCTCAGATAGGTTAGGTTGGCCCCCCCATTGGGTGAGAGAGGGAACACCCCAGGTTTTTTTAGTGGGTATACCAGCACTCGGCTGGTGAGTCCCACACGCCCCGCCGGTGCCGTCCCCTAGCCGGCGGGTAGTGCATCAAGCATTTTTTCATGGGTATCAAAAAAAAAAAGAAGGTTATGTAAATAACAGCCGACGAGGTCGCGATTGCATGTGAAAGTGATTTGTCCCGCCGACCCTGGTTATGTAGAGAAACATCGTGGTAGGTTTAATCGGTATTACCGGGATCATCATTCCCCCGGTGAGTCCGACAAAAATTCTTCGTCGCCCGGAGCGCGCGGGAGGTATGCCTCAACGCATTCCACTACGGTAAAATATTTATATGTTGTGTATAGTTAATGGGGTTTTCTGCCAAAAAATCTTAGCAGCCCGTAGTTAGGAAGTTAGCGGTGTTACACACCCTCGTGTCTCGGAAAACACGTAAAGCCGTTAGTCCCGCGCCTGATCTCTCTCCGACGTGTCAGATTGCCGACACATCGAATTGTGAGAATTAGGGAACTGAGAGTGCACTTGTATTTGCGAACTTACTTGAACACTATAATATCACCTACCAGAAGGTCTTTAAGATCGGCCGCCGTGACCGAAATGGGGACTGTAGGACATTATACCGTCTATTGCGTCTGTGCGATGTTGTCATTTGACCAAATTCAACTGTTACTAAGTTAAATATCATTGTACGTTTGTACGCATTATGATCACTAAAGTATACATAGTTCCACGCGTATGTAACCGAAGGAGGAGGCCAGAATGTATCACATCCACATTTCTCCAGTTGTAGCTTTTAGACCCGCGTAATAAGCTTATTGCCGTCTCTAAAACAAAACTGCAGACTACGTGCTATTTGTGAGATTGTATTGACAGGAAACAATAACCCATACCCAATAGCACTATGCATGACTCAGGAATTTAATCCGAGTCCACAATTGTGCATGAGGTCACCTTCAATGTTACGTTGCATACGTGCTATAGGTATATGTATGCTATGTACGCATAGTAGCATCCTTATACCTATAGAGCTAATTCTGGTTAGCTCGCTGATTAAGAAGTAGAGACACATTTTTGGTATTAGACCTCGACCTCAATGGCGTAGTGGTTAGTGTAACCGACTGCCACGCCTGAGGTCGATGGGTTCGATTCCCGCACAAGTCAAACATTTGTGTGCATGAACATGGATGTTTGTCTTGATCTGGGTGTTTCTATGTATAATATGTATGTATTAAAAAAAAAGTCTACATGTATGTTTATCCATTGTCTAGTACCCATAGTACAAGCTCTGCTAAGTTTGGGCTAGATGGTGTTATGTGTATGTGATAGAATATTATTATTATTATATTATTTTTAATTAACTGTTGTCATAAATATGTAATATCTACTCTTAACAGAAAACGATGAAAACAAGCCTATCACCCCTCCAAAGTAATGCGGTGAAATTTGCAAGTGACGTCACACATTACGTCAGTGCCATGACGTTTGTTCGTTCACACACTTTGTAATTAAAATGTTTGAGTATGTGGTATACTAGCTGTTGTACGTGAATACTGTTGGTTTTAATTAGGAACAGATGCGTATATGGTACGTGTCGACGTGTAACCCTTTGGTTTTGTAATGCTCGATGTTGTGTAATGTTGATTTTATACCTTTCCAATGTTTTCCTCCTTAAGAAGCAACTCTCTTATTAGATAGAAAAAAAAGAAAAATGTTTATTTGACACATACTACAAATACAATAACAAGTATAATATAAAAATAAATATGTACAAAAATATACTTAAGCAGAACAATATGTAAAAATAAAAAATAAAAATGTCTTATAGCAGTGTAAAATAACATGTAATACCTGTAAGCTATAAGCAGCTGTTCCTCTCTTTTAGAGTTCGAAAAAATACTTATACGACAGCTTTGTCCGTCCGTCTGTCTGTTACACAACTTTCAACTCAAGAACCGTAAGAGCTAGAGACTCGTGGTCGACGCCATTCGACATAGTCGATATACCCCGAAATGACTATGACCTCTGATCTCAAGGTCACGTGATACCATTTTTTTGAACTCTAAGATTTACGGCAATTCATTGCCGTTTTTCACTTGTTTTTTATTAAAAAGCAACTCACAGTAGTAATAGCTAATGTGTCGCGTGAGACTTCACAAACATTAAAACAATGGACTCAAAGAAAACCTTGGTGTTCTTTGTGTCCGTTGTTTAAAATGTAATAATTTGTAGCTCAAACAAACTATTGTCCCGGTGGGGATGAACCTATGTATAACATTCGGTGGAGAAGCATTGGCGAATTGATCACTTAAACGCCTACGCCTTTTGTGCGGTCAAATCTATACAAAGTAGAACTTAATATTGTCTTAATAAGCTCGCCTCTATTACATCATATCTAATTCTTGGTTAGTGAAATATAGCTGACGAACACGTCTGCCTACCTTTTCAGGGACATAGGTGTAGAAAGGATAGACTATGTATGTTCATACTGTCCGAAAAAATATAGACTAGATATTAAACGTATAAAATATTTGTTTTTATTTATAGCCAGAGCGTTGTTTGTGCCAAACTGACAAACTTTCATAGAGTTTTTGAATCGTGAAATCGGAAGGAACAACAAAACTTTTCATACAAGATAAAGCGAACGTTTAACAAAAAGTAATACTTTGACAAATTTATCTCAAACAATCAGCCGTGACTGCTGACCGAGTTACGTCTTACTGGAGATAAACAACCCGATAATAATCGTGATAATCGAGCAGAAATAGAACAACGCCATCTGTTGACATTACCATGGTAGAAAGAAAAAGAAGAAAAGGAAAATAATTTATTATTGTTCACATCGATGAACAAATAGCAATAAAAATACACAGTGGACATATATAACTATAAACAACACACAAAGAGACACTAGGAGAAAATCAAAAGCAAAAGTCACACGATGTGATTAAAATAGGAGCTAGTTCTGTATGTGTTATACGAATGCCTGACGCTAGTTTTCGATTAGGCCCCTAAATACCAATTGAAACAAAATCCTGTCAATAGTGATAGAAGATGGTAAAAAAATAAACATCTTGTCCTACCGGTGGTAGGAAAAGGTCTTTGCTTGACAGATCGATAAACTGGCGTACTTTGTAACCAGTATGACTACCCTCTGGATATCCAAGACCAAACCCCTAAATTATGATTGCTCAGATTGAACCGTGATTTAAGTGATCAATTCACAATTGCTAATGATCGAGTTTTATGGATCGATTCACACATGGGAAAAAAAGGCATTATCCAAAAACGGTTGTCTAAAATCTGAGTGTTATTTGTGATGGTAATCTGAATGCTTTTATATTCTTATCCGATACAGGAATAATGCCAAATGCGGGTGGTGTCTTTTATATATAATGATACACCTAAACAGATAGCTACCGTGAATGTCTTTGTTTCAGAGAGCAAATGGGATCTCCTCTCTCTCTACGAATAGTCCAGTTCCTCTACACCAACCGTCCGGTTATAATAGTGGGAGCCGCTGTACCTTCCAGTACCCGAGAGCGCCTTCCGGGACCAGTTATAGACAGGTCTTGTCCCCAAATCTCAATTTCTTTATCCCAACTTCAGAGATCCGGTTCTCGTAAGCAAGCTACCTCGTTCTCAAGTGACACTACATATTTTCCAGATAGGTGCCAGACCAATAAAGCCGCTCACCACTCGCAACCTGGTAGTTGCTAAGGAAAACCTCTCTGAAGCCGACGGAGAAGCCGCCTCCTATAACTCTAGTATGGTACCGGAGCTATATAAGGCACGTTCACTTCCCGACGTACATCCATATGCCTACCCAAATAGGCCCGAGTCACTCTAGCTATGACTTACTTGATGAGCAGGCAAGCACCTGAGATGCGTTGTGGCAGCAAAACCACGCTGCCACTTCGCTAAAGTCAACTCCGTGCCTCGCGCGACCGACTGGTTCGCACTAGCCGCGCATGAGTCCGACGTTCGAACGCCACGTGCTTGCCGAGCAACGAACATGTCGTCCTCAGCGGCTAACCACATCTGAAACAAGAAACACCTGGACGCCGAGCTTCAACATGTCAAGCAAGTACTGCAAGACAACAACACACGACAGCTCCAATAGCCGCGCCGCCTTTATAGATCCCGAGAAAAGCCAGCCACAGTCGAGCGCCAGCAATATTACCATATGCAAGGGGTGTCACTGACAAGATTGGCTACATCTTGAAGCTCGCTTCAATCAATACATACTTCAAGCCGCCAAAGACGATAAGTAAATTTTTACCATCCATTAAGTGCCAATTACCTTTACAGCGGCCTATAAAATAGATAGTGACTGTGGACTCTCATACATTGGTTAAACCAAGAGAAGCTTAGGCACCCGCATAAAAGAACATATAGCTTATGTAAAACACCAACGCTCATTGAAGTATGTTGTGTGTGAATACGTACAACAGGGGACCAACCACTACCAACGATTTGACAAACCACCGATACTCGCAAAAGAACACCGAATCCTACCAAGGATGCTTCGCGAGATCGCGAGGCTATTGGAATTAAAAAACATCCTAATTTCAATAGAGAAGATGGTTAGAATGTACCACCAGCTTAGGATCCAGTAATCCAAATAGTCAAACCCAAGATAAAGCAAAACACAGCTAGACTTCATGATACTTTGAGCTCATTCTGCGTAAATAGAAACACCAATATTTAAATTAAATATTTAATTTTACGTTCGGGTACATTGATATAACAACACTTATTCTTTGGAAACTATGTGTAATTTTTAATGAAATGTTAAACGTGAGGACTTGTAAGTGGCTGTCGAATACTTATGCAAATATTTTGTCAAACTAGGATAAGCTGTTGGAACTCTATAAATAAATAAGAACATTGTGATAACCACCATCTTAAACTCCCCGTGAACATAGCTGCTGAGAAACAACCGAAACGTCGGGGAAACTGTAAACTTAAAAATAAATAGTTTTAATTAATTTAAATACCTTAAATTGTAGTAAAGTTCAATAATAGTAGAGTTTCAAAATTATGTTATTAAAGTGTTTTAAAATATACAACGCGACATAATCCGTATAAAGTAGTTTAATTTCAATGTATAACACTAGCGTAAACATTAGACAACATTAAGATACAGGTTTGCTGATGAGTAGGTTTTATAGCTCTAGAAGCCAGGGGGGCCTATATGGGTCAGTTGCATTGCAATCGGATAGTTTACAGTCGAGATGAATCATCCCCTTCTAAAGTCCTTAAGCAAATGTTTTCACTCAACTGTCTCAAATACTTTCTTGAGTAGAAGAGCTTTGTAGCTAATTATAGTTGGATGGATCGGCTCGACTGAGAAACGACTATACTGTCACAGTCCAGAACGTAAAGTAGCAGTATTCGTCCGAGCTATTGCGTTTCGTTCGATAAGTGTTGGCGCCGGCAGCCCAACCGCCAGCACCGTCGGTCCCTTTTCTTTTATTTTACTCTGTCTAACTTTCGCATTTATATTTTCTAATCATAATGCGCGAATAATGACACAGGCTTTATGTTTGTTTGTCCCCTTTAAGGCTTTACGGTAAGTAATGCTTAGGTTGTGCTTTCTTAACATTACTTCTAGAATACCCATGAGCCTTGTCCATGAGTGGCGATTACCGCTTACTATCAGGTAGACCACTGGCTTACAATAAAAAGCGTTCAAGTTTGTTTTACCAACAGAACCATGGCGAGCTTTTATGATGTTCGTAATAAAGCCACAAAATATCTGGCAAACATTAGTTTAACAATGTGTACATACCTTTAATAGCCAAACTAGCCAGATTAAACCTTCGCAGCAATTAGCGACGCAGTGTTAATTGCTACATTCAGCTGATGTTGCCACAAATCCTTGTAATCGTGTTACGTGTATTCTGTTCCTGTGAAAATCTAATCTGTATTATGCAAGTGTTTAGAAGACGGTTGTAAATTATCGTTTTCAATTAAAATGTCTTAGTGATGTGACGGCATCTTGAAAGGATTAATCACTGGTTTAATACTTCCTGTTCTGAGGCTTTAATGCCTTCTAATGAGTTTATGGAAAATTAGCTGTTATATGCAACTTGGGTTAGATTTTAGATGTATAGGGAGGATGTATACTTATCACTTGCTATTGCCTTTATTTTGATAATGTCATGAGCGAGCTTGGGCGATTATCGTACTTTCTTCTTCTTCTTACTGGAAACTGGCGTAAGAGTAGTAAGACTGTAACTGCGTTCAGCCCGATTGGGACCGCCCTAGTTCTTTCTTTTCATGGTTAAGGAAATAAATTAAAGATGTAATGCCTTTCCTACGGTGCCTTTTACTTTGCTAGTATAAAAATAATGCCGTTTGCTTTCTAGGGGACTGACTAAATATATAAAAAAATTGGTTGTGCAGTTAATAAAAACATAACTTTTTTGGCATTTATAATATTAGTATAAGCATTTTCACTCCTCGTAAGGTGTACCTTACGAGGAGTGAAAATGAAGAAATATATGTATAATTATATAAGTATAAAATTCACTAACTTCCTTTTAATACCCACGTATTATAGCACATTTACAGACTATGGGTTGTTACGGAAGTTTTCCGGGAAAAATCCAATAACACTTTGTACGATTCGTGAATCAAACGCGGTGCCTCACGGATATACATCAGCTAACAACAAATATTTAGGTTGTTGTGTAATGAATTACATCGACACAGCCCGATAGTCGTAAATTCCCAAACTGATCGACATTCGACGGCTCTCCGCCTATCTAACCAGATCACATGCCCGTCCACATTTCACTACATACTCGTACATATAACTAACTATTTGGTTATGTACTAGAATGATATGACTGTAGGCGGTTTACACAAAAAACGTAAACAGTTTAACAGTTAGATTAAACTACAGACTAAAATTATGCCTTGTCTTGATTATTTATGTACATGTAAAGTGGATGCTCCTATTTACCATACTGCTGCTTTAGAGGCTACCATCAAATTTTATTAAATGCTTGAGTATGTTCAGTAGTAGTTCATGGAGAAATGGTTGCAGCACCTTACAGTTATGATTTGTAAACGAAATATTATTGTAAACTTGGCGATTAAAAAGAGTGGCTATGAGTTTCTTGCCCGTTCTTCTCATGAGCCCTACACCCTTGCTTTGCTGAACGTGGTAGTAAATGTAAATTCACAGAAAATTTTAGTGTATCTTTGACATTCATAAGTGTTACATTGTAACCTAACTTTAATAAATTTATTTTTGATTTTCTTTCCTTTTCGCTAGATTCGAGTACGTACATAGCCTCGAGGCTATGTTTTTTTTAAGATAACTCCCACACTTGAAATAAATCCTGTGTCGCGGGGGACTTTACAAACATTTAAACAAAGAACAACCAGGCTAGTAACATCCATTTTTTGTCGATTCCACAATTTTTGTCGCGTGTGGGAATCGAACCCACAACACTTGGCGTAGTGGAAGTGGCGAGGTGACCACTTTAACCACTACGCCATCCGTGCAGTCATTGTTCTTTGTCATTCATCATTATTATTCGAATACTTTGTTTGAGTATGAGTATTCAAATACTTTTTGTTAAAGTATAGGTTATCAATTAATAAAAATATATTAAAATAATGTTCAATATAATTTGATTGCCCATCATGCATGTAACAACTAGATGATATACAGTAAGTACCAAAATATAAATAAAGTGGAGTAGTGAAACAGTTCCGTTTGGTCTTTGGAAAGAGAAATCAGTGGAGTACGATGTTACTTGCTGTTTGTTGAGCGATATGTTGAAATAAATATAATTATATGACATATGCTGCAAGAGTTACGGTTCAGAGCTAAAGATACCGAATAGCGAGCAGCGGCAATGTAAAGTCTGGATTGCGTTATGGTGTTGTTGTATAGTGTATTTTCAGTGCACGAAGCGAAATCACACTTGGCTGATTTTATTTGAAACTTTTGGTTTAGAAGCTAATTCTCAAATTATTTATTATTCGTGTAAGTACTGGCAGGACTACGCCCCATTATTACGGTTTTCACCATATATTTACTGACATGTGACAGCTGCTAGTGTGTTCTTTTGTATATAATTTTTTTGTAAATATATTTTAGTAGTGTAATATTGTTATATTTTGTATGGAAAATAATTGTGACGGCATTGGCGATGAGGAAGTGAGATCAAGTCAGCCTACCACATCTCTAAGTGGTCTGGTGCGCTGCCCCCATTGTTCCCAGGCTCGTTTTTTCAAAGGTAAGTGGGGATTGAAAGTACATTTTGGTAAAGTACATAAAAACCAAGATGTACTTTCCAAACCCACAATATCATCATCTTGTCCTTCAATTCCTACTCAAATTCCTTTTTGGCAAAGTCTATCCATCCTAAAAAATTCCCTTCCGGTACTAAAAAGAGTTCCTCGAGGCGCGAGACCTTCAGTAGCCAAAAAATTGGTAGACTGCATTGGTCTTGTTGTCCGGGAGAACTCTAAAACGGCTTGGGAACAATTATTGACTTTTCCTTATAGAATTTTGCATATTGAAAAAGATCAGGCATCCAGAAAGTCGCTCACTGCACAAATTAAGCGCAATTGTTATGTTTCGGCCAAACCATTTGATACAAAATTTACATCCAATAAAAATAAATCCATATATCAATATGTAGAATCGAAATTAAGGGAAGGCGATATCAGGGGCGCGTCTAGGCTTTTATTTAGTAGTGATGTGGTGGCGCCTTGCTATCCGGACACACTTGCAGGTCTAAAGAGCAAGCATCCAGCGCCGGTCGACGGTCTCTCCTTTCCTGATGCTCCTGACCTGAATACCTGATCACTACAGCCAAGGACGTTTTCGCAGCGGTATGCTCTTTTAGGAGTGGCTCAGCGGGCGGTCTCGACGCTCTGACACCACAGCATCTTAAGGATCTTGTGTGTCCAAGAGCCGGGGAGGCTGGCGATGCGCTCTTGAAGGAGCTTACTGCTCTGATGAATTTAATGCTTTCTGGCAATGTGGACGATGCCATCATTGACATCTTATATGGGGCCAACTTGTGCGCTCTTAATAAGAGGGATGGTGGTATTCGTCCCATTGCTGTGGGATTTACATATGTACATCGGCGTATGGCAGCCAAGATATGTTGTAAATTTTATAATCAGGAGCTATCTAAAAAATTTCAACCCCTTCAATTAGGTTTTGGATCCAAAGGGGGTTGTGAGGCTGCCATACATGCTCTTGCCACGTACCTAGGTTGTGGTGATGGAGAGGTCGTTCTCAAGGTTGACTTCAAAAATGCTTTCAATTCAGTAAACAGAGACACCTTGTTGACACAGGCAAAATTAGAAACACCCAAAATTTTAAATTTCTTTGGCAATGTTACAGGTACCCTACAAAATTACTATATAAGGATAATCTTTTAGAATCTGCAGTTGGATGTCAACAACCCTGACCCTCTTGGACCGGTCATTTTCAGTTTGGCAATACACCCTATTATTTAGCAGATAAATTCAAAATTTAATGTCTGGTATTTAGACAATATTACAGGATTTGGCCCTTCTTAAAGATAAATTTGCATCTATTGGCTTGGAATTAAATACCGGTAAATGTGAACTTTTTTTAAACAATATTGAAAACGATAACAAACATTTGGTACTTTCAAAATTTAACTTTTTGGCTCCAAACATCAAAATTATGGATAAAAGTTCTCTTCGCCTCCTTGGGTCACCAGTCTTTGAAGAAGCTTTTAATTCTTTCATAGATGAGAAAATACAAAATTTTTGTGAAATTTCAGATCGCCTCCTCAAAATTAATATTCATTCGGCTTTTACAATTATTCGATATTGCCTTTTTGTTCCCAAATTTACGCATGCTCTAAGATCATCACAGTTTTGGAAAAATTTAGTACCTTTAGAAAAAATTTATAAAATCATTCAAATACTCTAAAACATATTTTAAATGTGGATTTGAACGACCGAGCTTGGCTACAGGCTTCTCTGCCTGTTCGTCTTGGTGGGCTCGGCGTTCGCAAAATTTCAGATGTTAGTTTACCGGCGTTCTTGTCCTCGGTTCACAGCACGGAAGAATTAACCAGGAAAATTTTAGCTCCCACACTGGTTAATTCAGAAGTGCTGTGCAAAACTGGCGCTGTGAACGCCTGGAAAATGGCTTGTCCGAATTCTGTTTTGCCAACCAACCTATTCTCCCAGCGGCAGTGGGACGGGCCGCTTAGCAACTCTGTAAGAGAAAAGCTTTTTACTACATCTTCCAATGTTGCTGAGCGTGCTCGATTGCTGGCTGTGAGAGAATGGGAATCTGGTCTTTGGCTCCAGGCACTTCCATCGTCCAATATAGGTACCATGTTGGACGATACCACTTTCCGCCTCGCCACTTGCCTCTGTTTAGGTGTTTCGTGTGTTTCTCCGCATTGCTGTCACTGTGGAGAAGCTGTCGATAGCCTCGTACACCATGGACTCTCCTGTAGCAGAAGCGCTGGTCGAATTTCTCGCCACGCTAATCTTAATGACATACTACGTCGTGCTCTTGTCACTGCTGGCGTTCCAGCTATGCTTGAACCCAATGGCTTGGTACGCGACGATGGGAAGAGACCGGACGGAATGTCATTGTTGCCTTGGAAGATGGGCAGGCCTTTGGTGTTGGACGCAACGTGCGTTGACACCCTTGCGCCATCACATCTTCTAAGCACTGCGGGATGTGCCGGCGCTGCTGCTGCAACCGCGGAAACCCTCAAACGGCGCAAATATAGTAATTTAGTCGGAAATTACATTTTTGCGCCGTTTGGGGTGGAAACCCTAGGTTCATGGGGTCCAAGCGCTCGTATTTTGTACAAGGAGATCGCAAAACGCCTGATCGACGTTTCGCGTGATCAGAAGGCCGGTCTTTTCTTGGCCCAAAGAATCAGCATTGCCATTCAACGTGGCAATGCTGCCAGTCTTCTGGGCACGTTACCAGTTGACAGCGATGCTGAAGAGTTCTACGATGCCTAAACCATTTTTGTAAATATTGAGTATTATAATTATTTGTGTTTTTGTAGCTATGTTAATACGTTTGTAAAAATAAATACTTTTGTTAGAGTCGATTAAATAAAGTACTATCTTTTACGCATAAAATTATTTTTTATGCGTATATAAAAAAAAAAAAATTAATATATATAATTTGTATATATTCGAATCAATTGAATAATCGAATAATCCGAAAGTTTAATCGATTATCGTACTATCTCTTGCCTGGTTGCGTTAAGGCAGCAATGTCGCCAGCGCCACGAATTGCTAGCGTATAAATTTAAAATATGTGACCATGACCGGCTCAAAAAGTCGTATGTCCTTAAATATTTAGGATTTCAATTTAATTCCGGTTATTTTGAAGCCCGACTGACGTTATACTTGTCTGCCACTTTAATCATTACTTAATAATGAAAAATGTGTTTGTCGTTTTGTCTTTCTTTCACACAACATCGGAATAACGGGCTGACAAATTTTTCTACATAGAGAAAGTTTATGGCCGGATATTTTCATGTTATGCCAATTGTATTTATTCTGATGCCAATTGGATTAAAGTACATTCTTAAAAAGGGAGCAACGCCGCGGGTAAAAGCTAACATTATACAAGAAATCAAGCTTCACTAAGTCTTCGCAGAACATTTCCTTTCAAATCTACGTATAGCTATTAAAACGAAACTCACATTATAATAATTATACTTACATCCAATCAACAACATCAAACTTTGGTTCGAAGATTAAAAACAAAGATGGGAGCCGATCTTCAGTAATGGAGTTATGAATAGGGCGCGCAGCTGTCGATAATGTGTAGCAATTAATCATCTTCACTTGATGGATGGCGTCGTAAACAACACTTCGCTGGATTTTTAATAAGCACCCCACATTGTGGGGAAATTAAGATTTCGCTGCTGCTTTTTCTGGCGGATGTGAAAGTCATCGTGGTCTGCACTTGGAGGAGCCAACGTAGCAACCTTTCATATTTTTGTGTTAAATAATAATTAATATAGTTGTATAATGAAAATTGCTTCGTTACTTCTGCGGCATATGTTTGCTATTATGATTGTGACCGTATATGAGATCTTTGGTTGAATTCTCGGGCTGATTGGTGCCATTGCATCACAGATCTCTCAAGGGAATTGTATTAGTAATATACAATTACACATACGTATACTCACGTCGTTCCCAAAGAGGTTGGCAGGTATTATGTCCACATTATCGCCACGTTTGTTCTATTTCCCACGTAAAAGACGACAAGTTTGCTATCAAACACAGTTCCCAATTCCTAGACCCGAAATCTTAAACACAACAGACTCATTCACTACTACTCTGTTTTGAATACGAGTAATTATTATTCTATAAACATTGCGTGCGCTCAACACGTTGGCTCACAGTATGGATCTCTTTTCGTGTACACTGAACGAATTCACACGGTCCGCTTATTGTGCAATTTCTTTAGTTTAGTTTATTATTGAGTTACCAATTTTGTTGTTCCTTTTATATTTATGTACATAGGTTATCCGCTATTGCATATTTTTATGTGTGTGTGTGTGTGTATGTGTGAAATAAACAAATAAATAAAATTAAATACCCAGAGATTACCGCGCGTATGGTCGAATTCAAGATGTCTGACTTAGCGCTAGCCTTTAACATTCACTATCCAGATATGATCGCTAGTATATTCAAATATAAGATGCCTGACTTAAGTATAGATTTTTTGCTAAGTTCTTGCACGTTTTGAGAGCCCGAGCGTTTACTAAGAAATTCTAAACACACTTAGACACTAAATCCTTATGCGAATTCACCAATGCAGGCAAAATTATATGGAAAATTGCGATATTATTAGATACAACCAAAAATTTTATGCCATAAAAACACACCAAAAGCCAACTGCAAATATTTAAAAAAGACCTTTGACCCATTTCCCATTCATTCCAAGTCACAATCGAATAACCCTCAAAAAATACCGTGAGCGAAACGTTTACAAATCTTTGGGTACTCGGCTATGAATAAGTTCTGTACATTCGTCTCCAGGTCAATAACTCTGTAACGCCGGGCCCAGTACTTGTACAAACAAGCTTTTATACTTTACATGGCCTTTAAAAACGTTACGTAAAAAAGTACTTTTACTGGATTGAATTTTCGAAGAGACGCTGTAGGGATGTGGAACAAGTGAGTGAATGATAGGTGACAGGAGCCCTAATGCTAACGTGGGTTGGAGAAAGGCCGAGGTACTTTACTAAAGATTTTAGGTTAACTAATGTTTATTTGTTTAGAGATATATAACTTATGTGTGTTTGTCTTTAAAGGATTTAGTAATAGTAGCGAAATGTACATCCTTACTAAGACAGGTACTAAGTTAATCTATACTAATATTATAAAGCTGAAGAGTTTGTTTGTTTGTTTGCTTGGACACGCTAATCTCAGGAATTACTAGTTCGAATTGAAAAATTATTTTAGTGTTAGATAGCTCATTTATCGAGGAAGGCTATAGGCTATATAACATCACGTTACGACTAATAGGAGAGGATCAGCAATGAAAAATGTTGCAAGAACGGGCAAAATTCTCTTATGTGAAGCAGACGAAGTTGCGCGAGTCAGCTAGTAAAGGTAAAGTATTATAAAAGGGAAAGATATGATTTTTTGTTTGTTTGTAAGGATTTAACTCAAAAACTATTCGATCGATTTTAAAAACTCCTTTACCATTTGAAAGCTATATTATCATCGAGTATCATGGGCTATATTTTATTTAAAATTTTTCGGTTACTAACATAACATAACCTACTTTTAAATTACGCTAGCGAAAGCTAGTATGTACATCTGTACTAATATTATAAAGCTGAAGAGTTTGTTTGTTTGTTTGAACGCGCTAATCTCAGGAACTACTGGTCCGAATTGAAAATTATTTTAGTGTTGGATAGCTCATTTATCGAGAAAGGCTATATGCTATATAACATTACGCTACGACCCACAGGGGCGGCGCAGTAATCACAAACGCGGGTTAAACCGTGGGCACATCTAGTATATTATAAATGCGAATGTGAGTTTGTTTGTCTGTTACGCTTTCATGCCTTAACTACTCGACTGAACATTATGAAATTTCGCATATAGTACAAGTTGTCAGCTGCTTATTATTTTTAAGTATTGCTAGAATATTATAAACTAAAAAAATAGCTCACGTCTGTATCCCTGAGGTCGTAGATAGCGATTTATTACACTCACCTTTCGCTGACTAAAACAAATCAGATATGTCATTACAGGCAAACCTAATGCGACATAGTGGACATTAATACATCATAATAGTAACGATAAATTTTGTGACAGATATTGTAACGTTACTCTCTCAAACTCCGCCAACGTACTGTAGAATATATCTAGACGTTGTGCAACTACATACAGCATCCTAGCAGCACGCATCACCGGTGCGTATTTCAAGATAACTGTGTGAAAAACTAGCAGATCTAACAGCCTTCCCCGTGGCCCCTGTCGTAACTTGGACTTAGGTACAAGAAACTGGAGCGATGAGAATATTGTTGGGTTGTTCAATTTACCTGTTATGATAAGGTAAATGTATTTAAGCAAAGCGTAGTTCCGTTGCACCTCGAGTTCATCTAATAGAATAGTTCTTCCCGTCCCTCGTTTGAATGTTTGTAAAGCCCCCATACACGCCTTTATTCCTAGAGCGATAATTGTCTTATAAAAAGTAAGAAAAGAAAACCTGTACAAATATTTCATTTAATATTTATACATAGAAATCCTTAGTCTTTATCGCTATACTCTATAATACTGTTTGTTATTCGGTACGAAGACTTATTACATCGTCCGAACCACTAAATTGGTATTGTTGGTAAGATTAAACGCAATCTTTGTTATCTAACGTTAGTCCCTACCTCATTGTTCTAAGCTCGAAGGCTCAGCCTTGATTTTACTATATCACTTCACAATGCCACTTAAGCCTTAGCCGCAAGAAAAGGCATAATGGGCTGACTCATGCCTATAAAAAATGTGCAGATTGTCCAGGACTTGGCCTTACTAATTGTGGTAATGATGAGGCTTTTATGTGTTGCTAACATTTTGGTAGTTGGTAAGTGAAATGTTGTTCTACATAGAAAAGCTTCATATGGCACAAAATAATTAATTTAATTTAATCACTATGGGCAGTGTTATTTATGAAAGAATTTTTTTTGATGTATCTACATATTTACGGTTTTCGAAGCTTTACATCTCCCGATTAGAACCCAAGACCTCGCATGGTAGCAGTCCAATATTTCATATTGATCTAATAATAGCAATATAATAATATCGTTGCACTTATTATAATTAACTAGCATTATAGTCTAGGGAAACCATTACTGGTATTAAGGAGTCTATACCTTCATAGACTTCATAGAGCTTGTGTCTCAGTTAATATATTTTTTGAGCAGTAGAGCCTCACTGATTTCAGCATGAATGGGCCGGCTTGACCGGGGAAGGACTACCCTCTCACAGAATATTGACGTGAAATAGCATGATTCCTACTGTTGTGTTTCGTCCGGCGATCGAGAGTGCCGGAGGCCCAATCACCCTTTTCCCCCTTCCTGTTACTTCTCCTTTCCACTGCTTTTTTCTTTTCTTCCATTCCTAAACGATTGGCAACGCGCAAGTGATGCCCCTGGTATTGCAGGCGTCCATAGGCTGACCATAGGTGACCACTTACCGTCAGGTGGGCCGTATAATTGTTTTCCACACAATTTGTATCAAATATATGAGGCACGGTAATATATTACCACGAAATTCTGAACTCAAGGCCATTACTGAAAATTTCTTGACAGAAAACTTCAATCGCCATTTGTCGGACCGATCTGTATTTAACTATTATACAAACAATATATTCCCCGCTCTTTAGTTAACTGAAGAGCCATCTCCACATCCCTCTTTCTTTTCGACACTAAAATAGTCACATTTTATAAATAATTAGCAGTCCACCTCAATTTCATCCGGTTTAAATATAATAAAATATAATAATTTTTGTTTTATTTATAAGTGGTTAGTTTTGTTAAGTTGTAAATTATGATTGTTGCTTTGTTTATGTAATTAAAGTTGGTAAATAAATAACTTACTTAATATTAATTATAAATAACCTGTCCAATGTCCAAAAAAGCAGCGATAGCTCAGTGGGGAGACCAACAGACTGCAATGCAGAGGGTCTCGGGTTCGAACCACGTCGCGCAAATTATGTGCGTATTGATCGACAATAATCGTCTGCTCCGTGCTTCGGAGAGCACGTTAAGCCGTCGGTCCCGGCTGCCATGAACATCTATTGCAGTCGTTATTGGGAAGTCAGTGCCCTATAATATCCTGACACTGGTCTAGCCTTAGGGTATCGTTAGCCTTCGGGTTGCAGAGGTCAGGTGACAGCCGCTCCGTGTAAAAACTGATATCCAGTCAAATCCGGTTAGACTAGAAAGCCGACCCCTAGTGACTTGGGAATAATAAAGGCTAGGCAGAAGAAGAACCTGTCCATATGTCCTGCAATAGTATATTTTTAAATAGTTAAAGTATTTTCAAATAGATTCTGTGGTAACAAATCTCTGTTAACCCAGAATCTATTTGAAAATACACTCCATGTACACACAAACTCATAAAATTCGCACATTTTCTTTACAATAAAGTTTTTTATATCCATAGGTACTAAAGGTATGTATAGATATTGAAACATTTACTTACTTTTTAAGATAAGATACATTTATCTTTGCTTATAAAATGCTATATTTTACACAAATGCGTTGTTGGTCAATATATAATATACATATCCAACAGGCGTGTACAAATCATCTCCACCAGATATGGTTTTTTAATTATTTAACTCCCGCACTAGGATTAATAATTCCTTTGTTGCGGATTACTTTACAAACAGTCAAACAATAGAAATAAAAAAAGAACAGCCAGACACCGGACGAAAAAATGTGAACCACAATTAGTTGTAACACACAACTACATATTTGTGGTTCACATTTTTTCGTCCGGTGTGGGGATTGAACCCATCCAAACCACTAAATCATTAGCACAGTCAAAATTACCTAAGCACACAAGTAACTCCTTACCTGTAAAGAAAAGCCTCAAAATAGTCTCATATAAAACTGTCAGTTTTTTAGGTACTTTGATGGTTGGTCTCCGATAGGCGAGTGATTTAGACTAACTTGTTAAAGCTGCCTATTTTATTGCCAGTAATAAAGAAGGATTTGTGGAGTGACTGACAGATCGTTCCCATGAACATCCGCAATCGCTTACGCTCTATCTTGTATGGCTAGGATTACTAATCGTTTGACATTTTTTGAAGTGGCTATCCACCGATTGTATTCAAGAAAAGGGCGATTGTCCTGACTGAGCTGGGCTCCACATTGTATTTTAATGTTTGAGAAATAAGGTTGTCGTATTAAAATCCGTGTATTGTCTATATGAGTATCAAGTAAGTAAAGGTTTTTATGCTTTTATCTAATGCGCTGTAAAAATCGTTAGCTTTAAAGAAATTTCTTCGCATAGTCACCAAACGGTTTTTGGAAAGTCATTTGGCGGGTGTCATTAAATCATATCCCTAATATAATTATATAAGATAGATTTATTGCAAACCCAGTGTAGTGGTTTTAATGATTGCCTCGCGTCATGTGCTCTGGTCAAGTGTACTGAGTTCGATAAAGAAAATTTTAAGTGATTCTCCTATAGTTGTTCCGAGCCAGAATGTTTTATCTTTCCGTATTTTAATCACTTTTAAAGTTCCTCACAAAGCAGAGGAAATTAGAAATGCTGCACATGGGTTATTTTCCCCATTTATTTACTCCTATAGTTCGGGAGACACGGTGACGTCAAGCAGCAGAGCAAATTTACCACATTCCAAAGACGATGGTAGTGATAGGGAATCGTTAACATGATGCGAAGTGCTAATATAATAATATACTAATCAGCAGAAGTACATGCGCTCAGTGCGAACGCAATTGCAAGAATCTCGCACAGTTCGACGATGCGTTGCCACAGGATGTCTCATAACTCCCGATTGCGATAATCCTAATTGGGCTTGAAAAAAGCTGAGTGAACTCACATTATATATGCCAGTCTAACAGTTTTATAGGTATAATTGTCACTCGCAAAAGTTTTACTTTGACTTTGAATAACTAAAGATCGAGAGCAGCTGCTTTTAATATGTATAAATGTATCCTATTTAATTATTACATCACGTTATTATACACTGTCTCCCTCAACTGTAAAGTACGCCGTATTGAACTTATTGTCGTAGCAATTGACGGCTCAAGCATGTACTTTGAACAAAAACGGGGTAAACAAATAGCTATCAACACGCAACGACTAACGGTTCATAAATTGAAGATTTTTGGGATCGAAACATTTTCGCCCCAAAATTATTCCTAAAAATTCTCCCTATAGATATTTCTACAATATCATTCTTAACGCATCAACTGCGTCCTACTTTAAGGCCTTTTTTGTGCATGTTTGCAAAATTTTCAAACGAAAATAAACCGTAGGATGTTAAGATTAAAATTGGTTTTCTGTTTTGATGTTTTTCACACACATAGTGACGCGATGTTGATAAATTATACTTTTGTGGTGAAAGACAAATTTTGTTTCGTGTCTTCGCATCGTTAGCCAAGATTTGGGTCCCCATGTTTTTAGTAGGTAGCCATCTTGGGCTTATATGGCAATTTTAAGGAGCGCGGCAAATAATGGTTTTTGTACTTACGTTACTTTTGTATTGAACGAGGAACCAAAATTGAGTCAAATATTGCTATTAATTGAAAACTGTATTGCACGCGTGCATGTATGCAGATTGTGGTGAACATAAATAATGTAACTGATAAGAAATTTTAGGGTTGAAGCTTTTAGTGATTAGTCAGTCTAGGCAAATTACTATTACCCAGCAGTCAGAACGATGATCTGTTAGGCAACTAACATAAAATAGTTGATACCAGCATCAATTAATAAAGGACAATGCCAAGGGAAGTGTGAGGAAATCGGAGACCGATACTGCAGACAGGAATACGGACATGTAACGTAGAAGATTCGACAAACGTGATCCCGTTTTGAATCATCTGTATAACTCTTCTGTATTAAGTCCAATGATTTTAAAAATGATTGACATTATAATAGATTTTAAGTGCTTTATCATTTCATTCAAGAGATGTAATACGGATCTACTCCATATTTTACATAAAAGAGTAGAGACAAATATAATAGTCTCTTAAGTATCGAGTAGTGATGGGATAGAAAAATCGACTTATACTTTTCATACAACAAATTTTATAAACATAATCGAGCGGATGAGCCAATTGTATTTTTTTGAACGGTGACGGTGCGTAATAGATGGCTCACTCAAGGAAGTACTACAATTTATTAGTAACTCTGTTATTGCGTTTCACGCGTAAATAGAAGTTCCTCAAAACCTCAAGCTTATCTGCCATTTTAGTATTCATTTATTATTGCTATTTTCCATTTCAACTTTAACTTCCCTTTACCAGGGTTGAGTAAATGTGAGTAATACTTCTGGCAAGACTCCATAGATCACCGTAACCACTTAAAATCAAGTGGGTCGTATGCTTGTTTCCTAACTCGGTTTGTAGAACAAATGAGCCACATTATTATGTACATAGTCTCCACTCTATATCGAAGGCAGATGCATGACATCCACAATCCACAAGCTATGATTTTGGTACGACGTAATTTATGGTGAGCCTTTTGCCTTCGACTGGGCACATGTTCAGACGCCATGCTGAGAATTTGTTATATGTCCATTTAGCAATACATAATTAAACATACATATTTTCAGATTCAAATAAATTCCACGGCTTATCCAATTCCTTGTCGAAGTTTAGTCGAGTAAACGATACAAACAGACATAGCTATATGTCTTGTATACCAATAATATTATGATTAGTATGTATTACGAAACCTTACTAAGTATATAAGCTTATTTAATAACAATTTATGTGTCAATATAAGAAGTCTAATTTAAGTTCTTGCAAAAGAATATCGTGTCACGTCATTATTTATTAGAAAACTAATTTTGAACTCAACGAAACTACAGAAGTTTTGATACTTTTGACACAGTTATTTGATAAGTTTAATTTTATAGCATGTAGTGCATCAAGTACGAGGTAATTTATTTCGTTTAATATAACTAATGTAGATATAGAATTTAGTATTCTCGCAGCTTTGTGACACTATACACCTAAATCTTTGCTTTTTATAAACAAAATTATTAAATTGTGCGATGATGGAAAAACAAACAGGAAATAATTATAAAATCGATGTATAGGATTCAGATCATTCTGAAAAGACAATCCTAACTGAATCTCAAAAATATTTCCACTGTATCTTTATAGTTTTATTATATAATAGCATAACATTTTAAAAGCATGACATGGCTTTTAACAATCTATATAGTTAGGCAGAGAAACCTTCATATAAATCTCATGGAACAGAGACTAAGCTTATTACTATCACTCAGGTACAAATCTAATTTTCCTACTATTACAGGAAATTACTTTGTGACAAGAAATCCAAACGGCACATTATGGTAATCTATAACATAAGTTAAAGGTTACATACTGCTGCTGGGTATTGCCTGACAGAAAATCTCAATAACATTCTACCTAAAACGGGAATTAATCCTTTGACTTTATAATCAGCATTATAAAGATGTATTTATTTGATATAGCAAGCATTGGAGTATTTGGAGATGAAGGTTAAGTAGTTTCAACCTGTTTAGCCTTACTAATATGCTATTTACGTTAAACTAGAATAATTAAATTAATATTATGTCTTTATAATGACAAATGTTTATAAAAAGAATAATAATCATGATTATATAACCAATTTGTTATGAAAATTAAGATCAAGTTGATTAATGTTGAATTCAAATAAAAAAATGGCAATCAAATGGTATATAATTTTATCGACTAAATTGCAATAAAAGTAATGTCACATCACTATTATGGGCCTAACAGATTTATTGAGTTGTCCCAGGACTACTTGTTACCGCTAGTGGGGATTTTCTACTCGAGCGGTTATTGTGAGAAAAAACCTCCGTGAAAGTATTGTACAACGAAGGGTCGAGATTTTACAGGTGCGGTCACCACACAGCTGCCATTTGTGCTTTTATGTGATGTATTGAAGTATCGCTCATAAATTTTTACTCCTTTTATGATCGTCGAATGCGCAAACTTTTGTGAAGATTTGGTTTAGTTAGTTGATATTTGCTTTTTAATTGTATTATGATGGTAAAGATTGTTGGGAATTTTTTAGAAGCAGTCGGCTTCACGGGTCTAGAAACCTGTTCCCCTATTACACGAGGTCTCGAGGCTTAATGTTAGTGTACTTAATACATCTGCTTACTTTACGGACATAATAAACATTCGTATGAATTTTTGTAAGCACATTCAAACAATTATTTTTAACTCACGGTGTTATTATGTGTCACCAATTCTTTGGCCCAAAACATGACTATATTTTTTAGTATAGTCATGTCGGGATAAAATGATTAATCAACGGTTATATGCCTTTATCATTGTTGTTGCTGTTTATGAATTGGCTCTTCAGGCAATCAATCACCTTTAAAATGTTCAAATGTCTAAGCAAACTGGAATTTTCGCAGTGATTTTCTTATCAGCTCGTAAGTCTTCGCAAATCTTTCTTAGATGCCAAAAAGTTGTTATTTTGTCTCTACAACCTTACTAGGATATTCGCGAAAAAACTATTTTTAATATTTGACATACCTATACAAGAACACAAGTACTACGTTTTTAAGCATTATTTTATTTTATCTTAGAGTTTTCAGAAGTCAAGATTAATACCTGCTTTATTTATAAGCCGCCATATTTGATCCTGAATATAATTCGCTATGACGTTTGTGGATTTACAATATATCCCGTTTTAGTCGAAAGGGTTTACTATTTAGCCGGCGAAGGGCCTGCGTGAATAAATCTAAATACATTTATAACCTGTATTTGCTATTTACCTTTCGCCCAGGTAAAATATGAGCGATGGCATCCTGTCATAACTCATAAAGCAATTTAGGATGTAACGTTAGGCCATATATTACCACCTACGATCTAACTTATATTGAAATTCTAAAGTTAGTTATTTATAGTTATATATTTATAGTCTATATTCCCAAAGGAAGAGATGTATTGCACTTACATATCGCCAGCTTTTATTTAGCTCCCATGTGAAAAGGCGAGACCGACCGAAAGAGTCGACATCGTGCTGAGTCTCGTGCTTTATTTATAGAAAAACTTAAGGCACTTTGATCGACCCGGTAATTGAAACCAAGGCCTTATGTACAGCAGTCTCATTTACTACCACTGCTTTAGAGAAGCAAGCATCATTACCAGAATTAAAACTATATGATAGTATAGCATAGTTTGCATGCTGGCAATTATGCTTGGCTTGTCCACTATATTAAAACTAGCTTTTGCCCGCAAATTCGCTCGCGTAAACATAGGTAAGGTTACATAAATAACAGTACTTATTTTAAATGACATATAGCTTATGTTACTCGGTGATAATATAGCTTTCTAATGGTGCACGAATTTTTAAAACAGTTGCTTGCAGTTGTTTTTGAGTTATATCCGTACAAACAAACATACAAAAAAACAAACAGGAAATCAAATCTCTCGTCAGTATAATAGTATATAGATGTATGCAAGGATCTGTATACATGTTTAATACAGTAGGCAAAGTACCAAGTAGATCCTGTCTTAATGCATAAAATTGTACTCTATAAAAGCCAATAAAACAACTTTTTACTCAAATAAGATTCGCTCGGGAACAAACAAAGCTAATGAATGTCTGGATGACGGATAGACGGTACACAAAATACGACGCGGGAACCCTTCACACATCAACCTCAAATGACGCGAGTTTGGGTACACGAAACGTTATACTAACATGAAAATAGTACATATATATTCACGCCTTTTTCCCTGAAAAGGCAGGCAGAGGGCTAATACACATTTTGTAAGGTTTCAGATCCCACTTAATATGGGGCCATCCTTATGCTGTCTTTGTCCGATCCATAGATTGAACCCGAGATTTTATGCACAACAGTTAAATTCTTTACCGTCATACCATCGGGAATCCAAAGTTAGTTTAGTTAAAATAATGATTGACAATTATTTATTCGAATTAATTTAATGTATTCGAATAATATTTACCGATGTCATAATACGTAGTGACTATCCTTCCGGGAAATAAGTGTGAGTTTATTAACATGTGCAATCATAAAGCTGGACATATACCTTTGGGTAGTATTTAACTGTTCTTCTTTAATTAAGAAATAAATTTAAGGAAATAAATATATTAACAGTAGCCAGCCAATACATATATGAAAATTTAATTTATTTATTTAAGAACATTGATTTATATTGTAAGAAAAGCGATATACATAATATAAATACAAGAAACAAAAACAGAATACTAGTGCCGGCCTCCCGGCTTAAAAAAATAATAAGTCGTTTATAGGTCAATGTGTGCGCTTTTACAATAAACTCCCAAGTGACATTCAAAATCTAAGTTTTAATTAATTTAAAACAGTTGTAAAACTTAAATTATATTCGAAAGGTTATTACTCAGTCACTGAATATATATAAGATAAAAATGCTTGGGATTGAGTTGCTTCCACTCACAGGTTATTTCTAATCATATTATTAAGCTAACTGTAATAAGAGTTGCTGTGACTATTATTTCATGTGTTATTAATATGTATCTTAGATTAACAAATTTTTACTTTTAAATCTTATTGAAATAAATAACTAACAACTACACATAGCAGCTCATATAAGGAAAATAATATAACATTGAATTGTATTGATATCTAAACATTTGGCGATTGAAAAGAGTGGCCATGAGTTTCTTGCTTGCTTATTCTCATGAAAGCTCTACTCCTCGAACAGGCTTTTTTTAATGCAACATTTTTATTTTCTTCTATTTATTTCTATTATTATTTTTTATTAATATATTAGTGAATTGACGTGTCCAATAATTCGACACCTCCTACGTAAATTATCGTAACCAACAATTTCAGGTATTTTGCTTTTTTCCATTAATGATCTTCTTTTTATACATTTTATCGGATGCACTAATCAAAATTATGAAATTGTCAATAGAAACCTCATTACTGCATCCGTAAAATATCGCATTTATGTATTGATCCACAGTAAAGTATCGTGTTATTAGTTACGGCAATATACACAGGCGAACGAGGGGCCCATGCGTTTTTTTTTTTTTTTTTTTTTTTTACGTGGGGGAATGCTATGACGCATATCCCTCCGCGGGGGCGGGCGGAGGGATTATGTCGGACTCGCCGGGGTAAAAGAAGATGGAAAAGAAATAATGTACCTGCCGGAATACCGACTAAACCTACCACGGTGTTCCTCGACAAAACCACTATCGGCGGGGCCGCGCGAATCGCTTTCGCATGCGGTCGCGACCCCGCCGAGGTTTCGGCCCGCCTTATGAAACGGCAGGCCACTACACAAAAGACCTACCCAAAATAGGCACTTCGGACATTATAAAACCCTACTGTCTCCCCCCTAGAGGGGAGACGGACTCGACACAGAGGCGCGCGTGGGAACACGCACGCCACCTCTCGGACCTGGTGCTGAACGGATGGCGGGCAGGCCCACAAAGCCCGCCACCCCCAGGTCAAACCTCAGGGTGGCTGGAGGTCATCGCGCGCCCTCCGGCGCCCGGCTCTGCGGTTGGGGAGAGGGTTTAAACGCTCCCTCTCCCGCTCCGCCGCCTCCTTGATGGAAATGACTTCCTCACAGAAGGAGGCGACGGCGTTCCACGACCTCTCACTCCGGACCATAGACTGAACTACGGCCGGGAGCGAGAGGGCAACCGATCCGACTGCCGCGATCAACTCACGGCGCTGCGATGCCCAGGCGGGGCAAACCGCCAAAGTGTGCAGCGCCGTGTCCTCAACAACGTCGCGGCAGTCGCCGCAGTGGTGACAACCGGGCGTCTCTTGCCGGCGTATACGACACAGGAACTGGCCAAAACAACCGTGGCCAGTTAGAACCTGTGTCAGCCGGAAGGTGAGGGCGCCATGCCGCCTCTCCAGCCAAGGGGCCCATGCGTTGCGCGAACGCCGCGTAACTATTAGTTACTATAGAGTACGCGGGAGGGGCGCACATTGCCATTGTAGATCAATGTTTTATTTTTGCATTATTATAATATTAGTTCAGGTTAAGTATTTCAAATATTATTAAGAATTTTGTCTAGAGCTAGAAAAATGGTAGATTCAGTATTTAAAGATAATAATATGCTTGCTTCTACAAAATCGGTGACCGTTACTTGTTCGAATAGTGGTGAAAAGTCATCTACCTCTATGCCTGCTGATGAGAAGTCTCAGGAAAATACAGGTATTTTGTTTATTATTACTTAGTATATTTAAAAATATGCTACTTATTTATATAAATAGCATTTGAAGTATTGCACAGTATAACATTGTAAGTATAAGTTACTTTATTATACGTGGCATTTTGCAATCGTTTTGCTGTTGTATGTATTACTTGAGATATTTTACTTCGGAAAAATTTCATAAATATGATCTGTATTTAAACTTACGATACATTACACTGGAATCATTATATTTCTTTTTTATAGTATTTTATACTTACAATCTTTTTCTTCGTTATGTTATAGAAGTTACTATAATATTCTTCTAGAAAATAATTTATTACGACGAATTTCAATGATTTTTTTGCAGATTTTCCTCTCCCATCTACTATAGATCTTGAAAAAATAAACGTCATAATCGATTTATTATCTGATTCGGTGGAAATATCCTTTAGCCAAATACTATTAGAATTAGAGCAAGGTATAGAAGATATAATGATATATAAGGGAGATATAAGGTATAGAAATAGAGTAAGGTAGGTATAAGTATGTATGTATGTATGTATAGTTTTACACCTTTATCCCCAAACGGGTAGGCAAAGGTGTTGGACACCCACATTTCACTATAAAATTTGAGTCCCACTTAATAGGGGGCGAGCCTATTGCCTTATCGGGTATATACCAGACTCCGTGTTTCTGAGCATTTCCTAACCGAAAATTCCATTGCACAACCCTGGAATCGAACCTGGGTCCTCACGACCTGCGGTTAAACAAGCTACCGCCAGACTACAGAGGTAGGCATATTAGTACACAGGCAGTATTAGTACCGTAGTATTAAACTAGCTTTCCATGTCCCAAAGAACGACCAATGCGATAAATGTCACATCTTTAAGAATTTAGCAGCTCCCTCATTACCTGAAATACACTACTTACATGAAAAACATGCGAGATAAGAAGGTCGCTCGTCAAAAAGGTGTTAGATAAAGAAGTAGCCAAAATGTCAAATAGAAAAATGTTAGTAGCGTCTTTTGATTTTCAGAAAATTTTAACAGCTCCGTATGGCAATATAAGTGTTTTATATTATAAACAATTTAATTTCACTGTTTCTAATTTATGTAGTTGAGCAAGAAGGTACTTGCCTTATGTGGCATGAGGGGCAAGGCAGACGCAGTTCAAATGAGGTCTCTAGTTGTCTATTTAGATACATTTCTAAGTGTAAAGACCAAGGAATAGACGAATTTCGATTTTGATCTGACAATTGAATACTTAGGGCAAAATTGAAATCGTGTTTTTATTTTTTATGCAGCATATCTGTATCAGATAACCATACATCACTGTTTCTTAGAAGTTGGTCATACCCAAAATGAGGGTGACAGCGTCCACGCTCTTATTGAGAAAACTGCTAAGAACAAGCTCATTTATACACCGTCTAAGTGATCTTGTTTAGTTCGTTTTGCTAAACAACATGGAAAGCCATATATTCTAGAGGAGATACACAGATTTTTTAAATTTTAGGCTGTAGATATTAAAGGGCAATTGGTCTAAGAGTATTAATGTAGTTTAAGTACAATGGAACAAGATAAAACAAATATATGTCAAACCGGAAGAACCCTATAAATTATTTTATAAATATGATTTAGATGCTGAGGACTCACATTTTGACAGTAGAAACTTGCACAAGAAGGCAACGTGCGCACAATATTGATTCGATTGAATAATTATATCCAAGCAGTATGCCAATTCCAAAAGCAAAAAAGGACGATTTACAGCATGTGTCAGTCACAAATAATACCTAGCACATACCAGAATTTTTTAATAGTCTATCAGCAATTAATAATAATGATAATTTTCATTCTAAAGCCAAGGGTTTTTAAACAAGTAGTTACGTATTTTAAATAATTAAAGATCTCATTAAGTAATTTTATTATAAAAATGAAAACGTTTAAGTTTTTATGTAGTTCCTAACTACTACTTAATTGTTAACTATGAGAATTGTTTATTTTTGTTACGATTAATAATTATGCTCAAAATAAAAGAATTAGATACCTAAATTAAGAGGAAAACGAAGACTACATTTTGTTACTTTCAGACTGGTTAATATTACTTTTTATTACTTTGAGACTGTTTCATATTATTTTTTGTTACTTTGATACTGGGTAATATTATTTCTTATTAGTAGATTAGTAGATAATTTTTATTTGTGTTACAAGTTTATAAAGTTCTTTTTAAACACTCCAGGGACACTGGAGTACGTTACTTTAATTATCTACTTATTAAAACATGTCTATGTACATATATGCCCATTTATTTTCATTAACTTATCCTTTCCAGTAATCTATAATCGGTTAGATACTACTTATATGATTTTACAAGAGTTTTACATCGATAATTATTTTAAGTATAACTTACAATAATATTTTACTGAAACACAACCTAGTAAAATATCGTATTTGTAACATACGTTATGTGTCAGCCTATAATTTACCACGTATACTACAGTAACTAACGCATACGATAGTTAGAGCATGATGTAATCCTACGACAAATATCGTATGTGACTTCTACAAAAAACTAGATAAAATTAAATAAAACCTTATACGGAGTAGTATTGTATTCGTAATTTTATACTTGTATGCCAATTTTTATAATTATAGAATGCTATTTGTAACCACCATCATGAAAAATCTGTTTCCAATTCTTTAACTGGTCGTACTGTAAAGTTGGTCATATGCAGTTACGATAATATACGTAGAAGGTTCGACACCTCCTACGTATATTATCTATCATTGTTTGCACATTTTTATGGAAATAAAGATTTTTGACATTGACTTCAATTTTTGCCTTTGTTCCACCAAAAATACTAATTGCACAGCAAAATATATTTAAAGAGATCAAACTAAGTCGACGGAGCACCGTTCCGCGGGGCTCCTATTTTTGGGTGGGTTTAAGAAGGAACCTAACATTTTTTTTTTTTTTTTTTTTTTTTTTTTTTTTTTTTTTTTTTTTACGTGGGGGAATGCTATGACGCATATCCCTCCGCGGGGGCGGGCGGAGGGATTATGTCGGACTCGCCGGGGTAAAAGAAGATGGAAAAGAAATAATGTACCTCCCGGAATACCGACTAAACCTACCACGGTGTTCCTCGACAAAACCACTATCGACGGGGCCGCGCGAATCGCTTTCGCATGCGGTCGCGACCCCGCCGAGGTTACGGCCCGCCGTATGAAACGGCAGGCCACTACGCAACAAGACCTACCCAAGATAGGCGCTACACAAAATAAAAGCCCTACTGTCTCCCCCTAAAGGGGAGACGGACACGACACAGAGGCGCGCGTGGGAACACGCACGCCGCCTCTCGGACCTGGTGCTGAACGGATGGCGGGCAGGCCCACAAAGCCCGCCACCCCCAGGTCAAACCTCAGGGTGGCTGGAGGTCATCGCGCGCCCTCCGGCGCCCGGCTCTGCGGTTGGGGAGAGGGTTCAAACGCTCCCTCTCCCGCTCCGCCGCCTCCTTGGTGGAGATTACTTCCTCGCAGAAGGAGGCGACGGCGTTCCACGACCTCTCACTCCGGACCATAGACTGAACTACGGCCGGGAGCGAGAGGGCAACCAATCCGACTGCCGCGATCAACTCACGGCGCTGCGATGCCCAGGCGGGGCAAACCGCCAAAGTGTGCAGCGCCGTGTCCTCAACAACGTCGCGGCAGTCGCCGCAGTGGTGACAACCGGGCGTCTCTTGCCGGCGTATACGACACAGGAACTGGCCAAAACAACCATGGCCAGTCAAAACCTGTGTCAGCCGGAAGGTGACCTAACATAACCTAACCCTTCCGAGACGGAATGTAGTGATTTAAGGCGTATAGGTGCTCGTTATGATGTATTTTACTAAGCATATTTTGCCGTGCAATTAGTATTTTTGATGGTCATTATATTTAATCCCTATACTTTTGTGGCAACTCATATGATAAGTTACCACCACATAATATACTTAATAGTTTCAAACCCATTTTATAAGCATACAAACAAACGAGATTTATGTCATCGACAACTATGATTCAACAGCATGTGGCAAAAGTTTAAGCTTTTGCTATCCACTGATCACTGCATGGATGGTGTAGCGTTTTAAGTGGTCACCTTGCCTCACCTTGCTTCGATCTCCACACGCAACAAAAAAGTCCAGTGAGTGAGTGTCGGAGGCCCAATCACCCTCTAAGCTCCTTCCCTCTTCCCGCTGCTTCCCCTTCCCATTTCTTTTCCTAAAGGGTCGGCAACGCGCAAGTGATGCCTCTGGTGTTATAGGCGTCCATAGGCTACGGTGATCACTTACCATCAGGTAGGCCGTATGCTTGTTTGCCAAAGAAGTTGTAAAAAAAAACTTTGTCTCTGTTCTTTGAATGTTTATAAAGTCCGTCGCGACACAAGCATTATACCTAGTACGGGAGTTATTACTTTTAGAAAAGTAGAAGAAACCCATTTCCTTCGACTTGCAAACCTCTTCTTGCCCTACCCAATTAAATACGGTCCTTTACGGTCGGCACATCAAGCAGAAGCAGGCGCAAATTTACGCGTCAGAATAAATAGACAGCATGTTCAAATCAATAATTAATTTTGAACGTATTTGATTTATGTTTGATCTAAAAGTTATTCATTATTATCTCTGCTAATTATCGCCTCGAAATCTGTTTTATTACAATAATCATATTACGTTTATTTGGTTTGGAAATGCTAATTAACTATCAATAACTAATTAATAATGAGATTCACATTTTGGCGTTTCACAACAAGTTATAATGATTTTTCTTCTGTCAAATTATTGTTAGGTAGTAGCTAAGTAAACTATATTGTGATTTTGTTAAACAGGGTGTCCCAGAAGTGGACGTTAAGCCAGAATTAAGTAACAGGCTAAGTATAATCTCGAATAATCGAAAAAAATCGAGAGCTTAAAGAAGCGTTATTAGAGATTACATAACAAAAAAAAATATTCAGAAAGTAAATATATGTAGTAACAGGAGTGAAAAGACGATTACAAGATGTAGATCTCTGTGTTTCTTTTTTAAATGCCTATAATTATTAAATTACGTAACTTAAATTTTGTTTATATTTTCTAATAGCTATTATAACTTAGCATGTTACCTGATTCCGGCTTTTAATATCACAGAATATAGCGTACTCGGCGCTTTTACTAATGACGAAACTATTTATCACTAGATTATTCCCGCGGTTTTGCTCGCGTAAATGTAGGTCAAGTTAGTAACAGTATTTTTCTGGATGAAAGGTACCCCATGTCCTTCTTTGTTCACCTGACAACGTCTATGCAAAATTTCATGACGACCAGTCGAGCAGTTAAGGCGTGAAAGTGTAGCACACAAAACAAAAGCATACAGCTAGCCCAAATATAGCTTTAGTGACTTAGTAAACTTACTAACCAATAGATTTTGACGTTCATAAGTGTTACTTTCTGACCTTTATGTATAAATTATTTTTGAGTTTAGACTAAAGCACGTTTCACAAGTTAAATTATTTATTGATTTGTTGATTTGTTAAACATCATAATATTTAAAATTGTATTTATTCATGTATTTCTTTCATAAATAATATTTAACATAAAAATTATTGAACTATAATGACAAGGTAGTTAAGCAACTGCTTAAACTTTATATATATTTATCGCTTCAAGAATTACATACCCTGCTCAGTCTACATTTTAAAATGCACCAACATGATCTTCTGCTGAAACGAAAAAATATGATACAACTAATAACCCATATAAGTCGTGATAGCAGAAAAATCCCTACATATTTTGACTATGAAATACCTTCACTAGAGTTTGTTTAAGCTAAAGTGCTTTATCGGGCGACCTACTCCGCACACCTATCATTTATGCTGCGAAATCCATTTATAAAATGAACCAAACTTTGTCTAAAGTTAAACGGGTCATTTATGTCTTTTTTTAAAACGTTTATAATAACGTTTAAAGTTTAACACTTTCCGTGGTACAGTTTTATTTCGTTCTCGCATAACTTGCCAGCGAAACTTTAAAAGCTGAAGCCTAGACGCATGCATGAATAGATAGGCCTTGTTTATTATGGCGATCAAAAATATTTATACGGTTCAATTTGAAGTTTTATGATAGGTTAGCCGACGAAAAGGACTATATTTAAAAACAAATCTATTACCTCACTAGTGTTGTGCTATTATCGATTAAATATTCGACTTTATAGACAACTTAAATTGTTGAATTAACGACGAGCTTATTCTTTTTTTATTTCTCTCGTTCGTATTTTCAAGTGCTTCTACATATATAAAATTTTAATATTATCATAATTATTTTTTTTTTAATATTTCTCTGTTAATTCATTATTTTTATGTACACAGTAGTGTTTGTAATCCTAAAGATTCATAAAGAGTCATATTGTTTGAGATGAGCGCTGTCGTCCGATATATAGATAATTAATTTTATCTAGTTCGGACACAGATGACTTTTCACCAGAAAATAGAATAATTATAATTAATAATGTATTACTATTGATAACAAGTTTGTATAATTAAAAAAAATATAGAGTATATTTTTATCTTTGCCATGCTTACTTTTGCTGATAAAAAGCGCAGGGAGAAGGGTGGGGAGAGGGGTGGGGAGTAAGAAAATCTAAAATCTTGCTTACGTAATCGTAATACATGAACACTCCCTCATAGTTAATTAGTACTCCCATCATAGTTTAGATTTAAACTATTTTACTTAATTTTATGGACTCATATCGCTACGTAAACTTCCGAAAGCATCGGGTTATTTTGCCAAAGAGAAGAATTTAAGAACACCCATAGCAAAAGAAATTTAAATAATATAAATAAAATTATTATATATAGTTTGTTACTATGTTTAGTAGAAGTTAAAAGAAGCGGATTTTAAAGATTATTCTGAGATGGAAAAGGAAATCGTTTTTGTTTGTAATTAGTCCCTACGCAGGTGTGCTCAAAGTTAACGAAAATGCTCTTCTCTTTAATGTAGCTAAGTTTTATTTAAGTTTCATTTTATTCACAGGTGTAGTAATAAAACGACAGCATTAAAATGTAAATAGACTTATGCTTAGACGTTAAATATAGTTCTAGAAATGTTGCTTAAAAATCGAGTCTTGTCCTTACAAAACATTTGATATCTAATATCAGGTGCAGCACCATGTTTGGCGCCGCACAGAGGGTGTGCAACATTGCCATCTTAAGTTACAAAGGCAATGGCGAGGCGTAGCTTTAAACTACTACATCATCCGTACAATCAACAGGTCTCAATACAATTGCTACTGTTTTCTTTTTGACCGGAAAACCAATACCTGTTTGCTAGCCCTATCCGGAATTCGAAACCAACTCCTCAAACAACAATCGCATTTAACATGCGCCATTAAGGCGCTTATAAATGAACAATGAATATAACCGATTTGTAATTCAGGCAGATTGTGTTAGTTGAATGTCAAATGCGACTATGACATTAATAGCTTTTTAAACTAATAATTATTTTTATATAATTGCAACAATTTTTTTCTAAATTATTGTATTATCATCGGTTCTCGATAAGTGTGCAAAGTTTCAAATCAATCCGTCGGTTTGAAAGGGGTAAATATCACGTCCAAAGATTCCGTTACATAGATTCATAGATACAAGCGTGTTAAAAAATATCAGGAAATACTATGGTTGCCTGTAGCCTCTATTGTCGTGGCAATTTGGTTACGATGCGACATGTACATCTATTTACTGTTGTACATGTTATAGTTGTGGTGAGTGTGTTGTATGCCATCGCTTGTCGTCACAGCTTAGATCAAGCGTACACGCGGCGCGGTGGTATATAATACATACATTTTATTTAAAATGACAATATGCTCACTTAGATTAATGTCCCTTGCAATACAGGGCTGTATCGCGATGGACTTTACAACCATTCATACAGCAGACAGCAGACTATCTCGGTTGCGCAGCAGTAGAAAATGTATATTTGGGTTTGTCGAGAAATTCTGAGTAGCAGCACGAAGTCTGGAACTGTACCTAGCAGACGGCAATAGGCTACTCCTCTATTATGTGGGACTGCAAAACAAAGCTGGCGAGATGCCTATGTACTTAACCTCTGCCCACCCTTTCGGGGATAGGGTGAGACTCATACTCAGAATGATCTACGATCTCTAAAGCTTTTGTCTCTTGTAGATATCAAGACATCTTCAACAATCAATGCCATTAAGAAAGTATGATGTCATCTTGTGTCGCATACTAGCTGAGTTCCATGACTTCAGCATGAATTGGGCCGGCTCGACCGGGGAACGACTATCCTCTCACAGAACATCGACGTGAAATAGCAGTATTCCTACTGTTATGTCTCGTTTGGTGAGTGAGAATGCCGGAGGCCCAATCACCCTCTTTCCCCCTTCCCGCTTCTTCGCCTGCCCACTTCCTTTCCTAAAGGGTCGGCAACGCGCAAGTGATGCCTCTGGTGTTGCAGGCGTCCATAGGCTACGGTGACCACTTACCATCAGGTATATATGTATGCTTGTTTGCCACCTTAGCTGTATAAAAAAAAAAGAAAATATTTTCCAATCCTCCTTAGACAGTTTAAATTATATAACCATCAGATATCTTGCTGCAACGTGTACTGCTACGCGAACTGCTTAACTTACAATAATTCACTAATATAAGCGCAAGTTCATGCCATGGCTGCAACGAAGCAGTTCAAAGTCAAAGTCAATAATCTTTATTTTCATGAAAATGTGCATACAATTCTTGGACCCGTCATTTAACTATATAGGATAAGATATATTTATAAAAAGGAAATAAAAAATAGCATTAATATAAAAGATTTTGAGAAAACCAGCATGTCTGAAAGTTCACCACAATGTTCTCGGAGATATATTAAGTCTGCCAACCTGCATAGGGCCAGCGTTGTGGACCATGACCTAACCCATCTCATTTTATCCATCCAATTTATATACAGGGCTGATGTTATAATTAAAAACAGTTTTACCAGGAAGAGCCAAGTCTATTCCACGCAAATCTATATGTGTAGTACTTCCAACTAATAAATCGCGTTAGTTCCCTCCACACTTTGAGAGTCCGCTGTTGTACACGCTTTAGTTATGAAGAAGTAAAGTTTAGGGTTAACTCGAGAACTCCAGATTATGTACGTATTGATAGCGTAATCTTGTTTTAATTGTTTGTTAGTACGTGGGGTCTAATGTACCCTTGTACACGATTGAGCACTGGAGGGTTGGGATCGGGTAATTGTTTCGTATTCTGTTGATGATGGAGGGTTAAGTTTATCTATTGGTTGTAGCTTAGTATTGTCATTAGGTTTATTTATAGTCACGTATATTTAACCAAAGAGCAATTCATTTGTACCATCATCACATTTATTATGCGTATTTTCATTCAAATATTTTCCACACTAAGCGAAGTTTGGCTACGGTACTAGTAGCAGTTAGTAGTTCGCAGCCACACATCCTTATAGTGTGTTTCTGCAGGTTTAGTCTATTTATTAAGGCGTTGGGGAGTTAACGAGAATTCAGTAATATTTTTGGAACAACGCAAAACGCAATAACTTCTGTCATCTGAAGTACAAAAATACTTTATCGGTGAGACTGCCATAGCTTAGTCAAAATCTCCAGTTTAAATTAAGAATATATACTATTATAATATTGTGTATATAGGGCGTCCGGTAATTAATGGATAACCTTGAAATGTCTTATAGTAGAACAGAATGCCGTTCAGAAAAATGAAAATAAATAATGAAAAATAAATATATATTAAAAAGTGCAAGCTATATTAGCATAGCATACTTTTGCCTGTCTATCTATTAGCATAATTAGTGTTTAATAATAAAACAACAGAAAACTGATGGATTTCATTCATTTATGGTCGTAATATACAAGAAAGTTATACATGGTAATTAAAAAAAAAACACATGTCTCAGGTAGTAGTTAGGATAGATTTTTTTTCATATTTTTTTCTGAACGGCCGTCAGTTCCACTGTAAGACATTTCCAGGTTATCCATTAATTACCGGACACCCTGTATAAACTTTTTGTAGTTGTCCAGATAAGGATACAATAAACAAAGCAACTCCGCACACTAAAGAAAAATCTCGTATCTACCATTGTTTTCGCTACAAAACTTTTCAATGTGAGCCAAAGTACTAGATTTTTTGTCGACCTAATTATTTCGAAGTCTTTCCAGTGACGTAACAGAAGGATTCTTAGCAGTAATTAGAGCGTAAATCGACCTAAAGTTGTGTAATATGGCAGTCGTTCAACGTAAGTTGTAGTGTAGTTTAAATAAGTAGGCTAATTGTTATTGTACGTTTCATAGGAAACCGATTGTTCCGGTACGTTTAACCGGTACATTACTTTTTAATACTACTGCCTTGGTAATAAAAGGTCACTTTGTTGTTTGTCCGTTTGAAATATCGCTCGTTTGTGACTGGAATTCAATAAGACGAAGGCGTGGCGGGGCTTCCTTCTAGCTAAAATCTAGAACAACTTCACTGACGTACTTCCAAACTTTATAATGTTGCAGTCAAAAACTTGATGTTGTTTTCCTGTGGTGAATAGGATTCCTAAACCTGCTTTTATTCCTAGTATTTTCAACACAGGCAATTCCTTTTTATAGGACGATATCTGTAATGTCGAACTAAGGTTATTGCTTAATAAAAAATACGTATCAACTTTCAAGATTATACTTTTCAGGTAATGGTGCAAAAATATCTAGCAAATTATATTAAAACGTTTACGAAAATTGGTAGATTGTTTTGCAAACAATTTAAACCCACTCATAAAACAAATTTCTGTATCAGATAACCATACATCACTGTTTCTTAGAAGTTGGTCATACCCAAAATGAGGGTGACAGCGTCCACGCTCTTATTGAGAAAACTGCTAAGAACAAGCTCATTTATACACCGTCTAAGTGATCTTGTTTAGTTCGTTTTGCTAAACAACATGGAAAGCCATATATTCTAGAGGAGATACACAGATTTTTTAAATTTTAGGCTGTAGATATTAAAGGGCAATTGGTCTAAGAGTATTAATGTAGTTTAAGTACAATGGAACAAGATAAAACAAATATATGTCAAACCGGAAGAACCCTATAAATTATTTTATAAATATGATTTAGATGCTGAGGACTCACATTTTGACAGTAGAAACTTGCACAAGAAGGCAACGTGCGCACAATATTGATTCGATTGAATAATTATATCCAAGCAGTATGCCAATTCCAAAAGCAAAAAAGGACGATTTACAGCATGTGTCAGTCACAAATAATACCTAGCACATACCAGAATTTTTTAATAGTCTATCAGCAATTAATAATAATGATAATTTTCATTCTAAAGCCAAGGGTTTTTAAACAAGTAGTTACGTATTTTAAATAATTAAAGATCTCATTAAGTAATTTTATTATAAAAATGAAAACGTTTAAGTTTTTATGTAGTTCCTAACTACTACTTAATTGTTAACTATGAGAATTGTTTATTTTTGTTACGATTAATAATTATGCTCAAAATAAAAGAATTAGATACCTAAATTAAGAGGAAAACGAAGACTACATTTTGTTACTTTCAGACTGGTTAATATTACTTTTTATTACTTTGAGACTGTTTCATATTATTTTTTGTTACTTTGATACTGGGTAATATTATTTCTTATTAGTAGATTAGTAGATAATTTTTATTTGTGTTACAAGTTTATAAAGTTCTTTTTAAACACTCCAGGGACACTGGAGTACGTTACTTTAATTATCTACTTATTAAAACATGTCTATGTACATATATGCCCATTTATTTTCATTAACTTATCCTTTCCAGTAATCTATAATCGGTTAGATACTACTTATATGATTTTACAAGAGTTTTACATCGATAATTATTTTAAGTATAACTTACAATAATATTTTACTGAAACACAACCTAGTAAAATATCGTATTTGTAACATACGTTATGTGTCAGCCTATAATTTACCACGTATACTACAGTAACTAACGCATACGATAGTTAGAGCATGATGTAATCCTACGACAAATATCGTATGTGACTTCTACAAAAAACTAGATAAAATTAAATAAAACCTTATACGGAGTAGTATTGTATTCGTAATTTTATACTTGTATGCCAATTTTTATAATTATAGAATGCTATTTGTAACCACCATCATGAAAAATCTGTTTCCAATTCTTTAACTGGTCGTACTGTAAAGTTGGTCATATGCAGTTACGATAATATACGTAGAAGGTTCGACACCTCCTACGTATATTATCTATCATTGTTTGCACATTTTTATGGCAATAAAGATTTTTGACATTGACTTCAATTTTTGCCTTTGTTCCACCAAAAATACTAATTGCACAGCAAAATATATTTAAAGAGATCAAACTAAGTCGACGGAGCACCGTTCCGCGGGGCTCCTATTTTTGGGTGGGTTTAAGAAGGAACCTAACATTTTTTTTTTTTTTTTTTTTTTACGTGGGGGAATGCTATGACGCATATCCCTCCGCGGGGGCGGGCGGAGGGATTATGTCGGACTCGCCGGGGTAAAAGAAGATGGAAAAGAAATAATGTACCTCCCGGAATACCGACTAAACCTACCACGGTGTTCCTCGACAAAACCACTATCGACGGGGCCGCGCGAATCGCTTTCGCATGCGGTCGCGACCCCGCCGAGGTTACGGCCCGCCGTATGAAACGGCAGGCCACTACGCAACAAGACCTACCCAAGATAGGCGCTACACAAAATAAAAGCCCTACTGTCTCCCCCTAAAGGGGAGACGGACACGACACAGAGGCGCGCGTGGGAACACGCACGCCGCCTCTCGGACCTGGTGCTGAACGGATGGCGGGCAGGCCCACAAAGCCCGCCACCCCCAGGTCAAACCTCAGGGTGGCTGGAGGTCATCGCGCGCCCTCCGGCGCCCGGCTCTGCGGTTGGGGAGAGGGTTCAAACGCTCCCTCTCCCGCTCCGCCGCCTCCTTGGTGGAGATTACTTCCTCGCAGAAGGAGGCGACGGCGTTCCACGACCTCTCACTCCGGACCATAGACTGAACTACGGCCGGGAGCGAGAGGGCAACCAATCCGACTGCCGCGATCAACTCACGGCGCTGCGATGCCCAGGCGGGGCAAACCGCCAAAGTGTGCAGCGCCGTGTCCTCAACAACGTCGCGGCAGTCGCCGCAGTGGTGACAACCGGGCGTCTCTTGCCGGCGTATACGACACAGGAACTGGCCAAAACAACCATGGCCAGTCAAAACCTGTGTCAGCCGGAAGGTGACCTAACATAACCTAACCCTTCCGAGACGGAATGTAGTGATTTAAGGCGTATAGGTGCTCGTTATGATGTATTTTACTAAGCATATTTTGCCGTGCAATTAGTATTTTTGATGGTCATTATATTTAATCCCTATACTTTTGTGGCAACTCATATGATAAGTTACCACCACATAATATACTTAATAGTTTCAAACCCATTTTATAAGCATACAAACAAACGAGATTTATGTCATCGACAACTATGATTCAACAGCATGTGGCAAAAGTTTAAGCTTTTGCTATCCACTGATCACTGCATGGATGGTGTAGCGTTTTAAGTGGTCACCTTGCCTCACCTTGCTTCGATCTCCACACGCAACAAAAAAGTCCAGTGAGTGAGTGTCGGAGGCCCAATCACCCTCTAAGCTCCTTCCCTCTTCCCGCTGCTTCCCCTTCCCATTTCTTTTCCTAAAGGGTCGGCAACGCGCAAGTGATGCCTCTGGTGTTATAGGCGTCCATAGGCTACGGTGATCACTTACCATCAGGTAGGCCGTATGCTTGTTTGCCAAAGAAGTTGTAAAAAAAAACTTTGTCTCTGTTCTTTGAATGTTTATAAAGTCCGTCGCGACACAAGCATTATACCTAGTACGGGAGTTATTACTTTTAGAAAAGTAGAAGAAACCCATTTCCTTCGACTTGCAAACCTCTTCTTGCCCTACCCAATTAAATACGGTCCTTTACGGTCGGCACATCAAGCAGAAGCAGGCGCAAATTTACGCGTCAGAATAAATAGACAGCATGTTCAAATCAATAATTAATTTTGAACGTATTTGATTTATGTTTGATCTAAAAGTTATTCATTATTATCTCTGCTAATTATCGCCTCGAAATCTGTTTTATTACAATAATCATATTACGTTTATTTGGTTTGGAAATGCTAATTAACTATCAATAACTAATTAATAATGAGATTCACATTTTGGCGTTTCACAACAAGTTATAATGATTTTTCTTCTGTCAAATTATTGTTAGGTAGTAGCTAAGTAAACTATATTGTGATTTTGTTAAACAGGGTGTCCCAGAAGTGGACGTTAAGCCAGAATTAAGTAACAGGCTAAGTATAATCTCGAATAATCGAAAAAAATCGAGAGCTTAAAGAAGCGTTATTAGAGATTACATAACAAAAAAAAATATTCAGAAAGTAAATATATGTAGTAACAGGAGTGAAAAGACGATTACAAGATGTAGATCTCTGTGTTTCTTTTTTAAATGCCTATAATTATTAAATTACGTAACTTAAATTTTGTTTATATTTTCTAATAGCTATTATAACTTAGCATGTTACCTGATTCCGGCTTTTAATATCACAGAATATAGCGTACTCGGCGCTTTTACTAATGACGAAACTATTTATCACTAGATTATTCCCGCGGTTTTGCTCGCGTAAATGTAGGTCAAGTTAGTAACAGTATTTTTCTGGATGAAAGGTACCCCATGTCCTTCTTTGTTCACCTGACAACGTCTATGCAAAATTTCATGACGACCAGTCGAGCAGTTAAGGCGTGAAAGTGTAGCACACAAAACAAAAGCATACAGCTAGCCCAAATATAGCTTTAGTGACTTAGTAAACTTACTAACCAATAGATTTTGACGTTCATAAGTGTTACTTTCTGACCTTTATGTATAAATTATTTTTGAGTTTAGACTAAAGCACGTTTCACAAGTTAAATTATTTATTGATTTGTTGATTTGTTAAACATCATAATATTTAAAATTGTATTTATTCATGTATTTCTTTCATAAATAATATTTAACATAAAAATTATTGAACTATAATGACAAGGTAGTTAAGCAACTGCTTAAACTTTATATATATTTATCGCTTCAAGAATTACATACCCTGCTCAGTCTACATTTTAAAATGCACCAACATGATCTTCTGCTGAAACGAAAAAATATGATACAACTAATAACCCATATAAGTCGTGATAGCAGAAAAATCCCTACATATTTTGACTATGAAATACCTTCACTAGAGTTTGTTTAAGCTAAAGTGCTTTATCGGGCGACCTACTCCGCACACCTATCATTTATGCTGCGAAATCCATTTATAAAATGAACCAAACTTTGTCTAAAGTTAAACGGGTCATTTATGTCTTTTTTTAAAACGTTTATAATAACGTTTAAAGTTTAACACTTTCCGTGGTACAGTTTTATTTCGTTCTCGCATAACTTGCCAGCGAAACTTTAAAAGCTGAAGCCTAGACGCATGCATGAATAGATAGGCCTTGTTTATTATGGCGATCAAAAATATTTATACGGTTCAATTTGAAGTTTTATGATAGGTTAGCCGACGAAAAGGACTATATTTAAAAACAAATCTATTACCTCACTAGTGTTGTGCTATTATCGATTAAATATTCGACTTTATAGACAACTTAAATTGTTGAATTAACGACGAGCTTATTCTTTTTTTATTTCTCTCGTTCGTATTTTCAAGTGCTTCTACATATATAAAATTTTAATATTATCATAATTATTTTTTTTTTAATATTTCTCTGTTAATTCATTATTTTTATGTACACAGTAGTGTTTGTAATCCTAAAGATTCATAAAGAGTCATATTGTTTGAGATGAGCGCTGTCGTCCGATATATAGATAATTAATTTTATCTAGTTCGGACACAGATGACTTTTCACCAGAAAATAGAATAATTATAATTAATAATGTATTACTATTGATAACAAGTTTGTATAATTAAAAAAAATATAGAGTATATTTTTATCTTTGCCATGCTTACTTTTGCTGATAAAAAGCGCAGGGAGAAGGGTGGGGAGAGGGGTGGGGAGTAAGAAAATCTAAAATCTTGCTTACGTAATCGTAATACATGAACACTCCCTCATAGTTAATTAGTACTCCCATCATAGTTTAGATTTAAACTATTTTACTTAATTTTATGGACTCATATCGCTACGTAAACTTCCGAAAGCATCGGGTTATTTTGCCAAAGAGAAGAATTTAAGAACACCCATAGCAAAAGAAATTTAAATAATATAAATAAAATTATTATATATAGTTTGTTACTATGTTTAGTAGAAGTTAAAAGAAGCGGATTTTAAAGATTATTCTGAGATGGAAAAGGAAATCGTTTTTGTTTGTAATTAGTCCCTACGCAGGTGTGCTCAAAGTTAACGAAAATGCTCTTCTCTTTAATGTAGCTAAGTTTTATTTAAGTTTCATTTTATTCACAGGTGTAGTAATAAAACGACAGCATTAAAATGTAAATAGACTTATGCTTAGACGTTAAATATAGTTCTAGAAATGTTGCTTAAAAATCGAGTCTTGTCCTTACAAAACATTTGATATCTAATATCAGGTGCAGCACCATGTTTGGCGCCGCACAGAGGGTGTGCAACATTGCCATCTTAAGTTACAAAGGCAATGGCGAGGCGTAGCTTTAAACTACTACATCATCCGTACAATCAACAGGTCTCAATACAATTGCTACTGTTTTCTTTTTGACCGGAAAACCAATACCTGTTTGCTAGCCCTATCCGGAATTCGAAACCAACTCCTCAAACAACAATCGCATTTAACATGCGCCATTAAGGCGCTTATAAATGAACAATGAATATAACCGATTTGTAATTCAGGCAGATTGTGTTAGTTGAATGTCAAATGCGACTATGACATTAATAGCTTTTTAAACTAATAATTATTTTTATATAATTGCAACAATTTTTTTCTAAATTATTGTATTATCATCGGTTCTCGATAAGTGTGCAAAGTTTCAAATCAATCCGTCGGTTTGAAAGGGGTAAATATCACGTCCAAAGATTCCGTTACATAGATTCATAGATACAAGCGTGTTAAAAAATATCAGGAAATACTATGGTTGCCTGTAGCCTCTATTGTCGTGGCAATTTGGTTACGATGCGACATGTACATCTATTTACTGTTGTACATGTTATAGTTGTGGTGAGTGTGTTGTATGCCATCGCTTGTCGTCACAGCTTAGATCAAGCGTACACGCGGCGCGGTGGTATATAATACATACATTTTATTTAAAATGACAATATGCTCACTTAGATTAATGTCCCTTGCAATACAGGGCTGTATCGCGATGGACTTTACAACCATTCATACAGCAGACAGCAGACTATCTCGGTTGCGCAGCAGTAGAAAATGTATATTTGGGTTTGTCGAGAAATTCTGAGTAGCAGCACGAAGTCTGGAACTGTACCTAGCAGACGGCAATAGGCTACTCCTCTATTATGTGGGACTGCAAAACAAAGCTGGCGAGATGCCTATGTACTTAACCTCTGCCCACCCTTTCGGGGATAGGGTGAGACTCATACTCAGAATGATCTACGATCTCTAAAGCTTTTGTCTCTTGTAGATATCAAGACATCTTCAACAATCAATGCCATTAAGAAAGTATGATGTCATCTTGTGTCGCATACTAGCTGAGTTCCATGACTTCAGCATGAATTGGGCCGGCTCGACCGGGGAACGACTATCCTCTCACAGAACATCGACGTGAAATAGCAGTATTCCTACTGTTATGTCTCGTTTGGTGAGTGAGAATGCCGGAGGCCCAATCACCCTCTTTCCCCCTTCCCGCTTCTTCGCCTGCCCACTTCCTTTCCTAAAGGGTCGGCAACGCGCAAGTGATGCCTCTGGTGTTGCAGGCGTCCATAGGCTACGGTGACCACTTACCATCAGGTATATATGTATGCTTGTTTGCCACCTTAGCTGTATAAAAAAAAAAGAAAATATTTTCCAATCCTCCTTAGACAGTTTAAATTATATAACCATCAGATATCTTGCTGCAACGTGTACTGCTACGCGAACTGCTTAACTTACAATAATTCACTAATATAAGCGCAAGTTCATGCCATGGCTGCAACGAAGCAGTTCAAAGTCAAAGTCAATAATCTTTATTTTCATGAAAATGTGCATACAATTCTTGGACCCGTCATTTAACTATATAGGATAAGATATATTTATAAAAAGGAAATAAAAAATAGCATTAATATAAAAGATTTTGAGAAAACCAGCATGTCTGAAAGTTCACCACAATGTTCTCGGAGATATATTAAGTCTGCCAACCTGCATAGGGCCAGCGTTGTGGACCATGACCTAACCCATCTCATTTTATCCATCCAATTTATATACAGGGCTGATGTTATAATTAAAAACAGTTTTACCAGGAAGAGCCAAGTCTATTCCACGCAAATCTATATGTGTAGTACTTCCAACTAATAAATCGCGTTAGTTCCCTCCACACTTTGAGAGTCCGCTGTTGTACACGCTTTAGTTATGAAGAAGTAAAGTTTAGGGTTAACTCGAGAACTCCAGATTATGTACGTATTGATAGCGTAATCTTGTTTTAATTGTTTGTTAGTACGTGGGGTCTAATGTACCCTTGTACACGATTGAGCACTGGAGGGTTGGGATCGGGTAATTGTTTCGTATTCTGTTGATGATGGAGGGTTAAGTTTATCTATTGGTTGTAGCTTAGTATTGTCATTAGGTTTATTTATAGTCACGTATATTTAACCAAAGAGCAATTCATTTGTACCATCATCACATTTATTATGCGTATTTTCATTCAAATATTTTCCACACTAAGCGAAGTTTGGCTACGGTACTAGTAGCAGTTAGTAGTTCGCAGCCACACATCCTTATAGTGTGTTTCTGCAGGTTTAGTCTATTTATTAAGGCGTTGGGGAGTTAACGAGAATTCAGTAATATTTTTGGAACAACGCAAAACGCAATAACTTCTGTCATCTGAAGTACAAAAATACTTTATCGGTGAGACTGCCATAGCTTAGTCAAAATCTCCAGTTTAAATTAAGAATATATACTATTATAATATTGTGTATATAGGGCGTCCGGTAATTAATGGATAACCTTGAAATGTCTTATAGTAGAACAGAATGCCGTTCAGAAAAATGAAAATAAATAATGAAAAATAAATATATATTAAAAAGTGCAAGCTATATTAGCATAGCATACTTTTGCCTGTCTATCTATTAGCATAATTAGTGTTTAATAATAAAACAACAGAAAACTGATGGATTTCATTCATTTATGGTCGTAATATACAAGAAAGTTATACATGGTAATTAAAAAAAAAACACATGTCTCAGGTAGTAGTTAGGATAGATTTTTTTTCATATTTTTTTCTGAACGGCCGTCAGTTCCACTGTAAGACATTTCCAGGTTATCCATTAATTACCGGACACCCTGTATAAACTTTTTGTAGTTGTCCAGATAAGGATACAATAAACAAAGCAACTCCGCACACTAAAGAAAAATCTCGTATCTACCATTGTTTTCGCTACAAAACTTTTCAATGTGAGCCAAAGTACTAGATTTTTTGTCGACCTAATTATTTCGAAGTCTTTCCAGTGACGTAACAGAAGGATTCTTAGCAGTAATTAGAGCGTAAATCGACCTAAAGTTGTGTAATATGGCAGTCGTTCAACGTAAGTTGTAGTGTAGTTTAAATAAGTAGGCTAATTGTTATTGTACGTTTCATAGGAAACCGATTGTTCCGGTACGTTTAACCGGTACATTACTTTTTAATACTACTGCCTTGGTAATAAAAGGTCACTTTGTTGTTTGTCCGTTTGAAATATCGCTCGTTTGTGACTGGAATTCAATAAGACGAAGGCGTGGCGGGGCTTCCTTCTAGCTAAAATCTAGAACAACTTCACTGACGTACTTCCAAACTTTATAATGTTGCAGTCAAAAACTTGATGTTGTTTTCCTGTGGTGAATAGGATTCCTAAACCTGCTTTTATTCCTAGTATTTTCAACACAGGCAATTCCTTTTTATAGGACGATATCTGTAATGTCGAACTAAGGTTATTGCTTAATAAAAAATACGTATCAACTTTCAAGATTATACTTTTCAGGTAATGGTGCAAAAATATCTAGCAAATTATATTAAAACGTTTACGAAAATTGGTAGATTGTTTTGCAAACAATTTAAACCCACTCATAAAACAAATTTCTGTATCAGATAACCATACATCACTGTTTCTTAGAAGTTGGTCATACCCAAAATGAGGGTGACAGCGTCCACGCTCTTATTGAGAAAACTGCTAAGAACAAGCTCATTTATACACCGTCTAAGTGATCTTGTTTAGTTCGTTTTGCTAAACAACATGGAAAGCCATATATTCTAGAGGAGATACACAGATTTTTTAAATTTTAGGCTGTAGATATTAAAGGGCAATTGGTCTAAGAGTATTAATGTAGTTTAAGTACAATGGAACAAGATAAAACAAATATATGTCAAACCGGAAGAACCCTATAAATTATTTTATAAATATGATTTAGATGCTGAGGACTCACATTTTGACAGTAGAAACTTGCACAAGAAGGCAACGTGCGCACAATATTGATTCGATTGAATAATTATATCCAAGCAGTATGCCAATTCCAAAAGCAAAAAAGGACGATTTACAGCATGTGTCAGTCACAAATAATACCTAGCACATACCAGAATTTTTTAATAGTCTATCAGCAATTAATAATAATGATAATTTTCATTCTAAAGCCAAGGGTTTTTAAACAAGTAGTTACGTATTTTAAATAATTAAAGATCTCATTAAGTAATTTTATTATAAAAATGAAAACGTTTAAGTTTTTATGTAGTTCCTAACTACTACTTAATTGTTAACTATGAGAATTGTTTATTTTTGTTACGATTAATAATTATGCTCAAAATAAAAGAATTAGATACCTAAATTAAGAGGAAAACGAAGACTACATTTTGTTACTTTCAGACTGGTTAATATTACTTTTTATTACTTTGAGACTGTTTCATATTATTTTTTGTTACTTTGATACTGGGTAATATTATTTCTTATTAGTAGATTAGTAGATAATTTTTATTTGTGTTACAAGTTTATAAAGTTCTTTTTAAACACTCCAGGGACACTGGAGTACGTTACTTTAATTATCTACTTATTAAAACATGTCTATGTACATATATGCCCATTTATTTTCATTAACTTATCCTTTCCAGTAATCTATAATCGGTTAGATACTACTTATATGATTTTACAAGAGTTTTACATCGATAATTATTTTAAGTATAACTTACAATAATATTTTACTGAAACACAACCTAGTAAAATATCGTATTTGTAACATACGTTATGTGTCAGCCTATAATTTACCACGTATACTACAGTAACTAACGCATACGATAGTTAGAGCATGATGTAATCCTACGACAAATATCGTATGTGACTTCTACAAAAAACTAGATAAAATTAAATAAAACCTTATACGGAGTAGTATTGTATTCGTAATTTTATACTTGTATGCCAATTTTTATAATTATAGAATGCTATTTGTAACCACCATCATGAAAAATCTGTTTCCAATTCTTTAACTGGTCGTACTGTAAAGTTGGTCATATGCAGTTACGATAATATACGTAGAAGGTTCGACACCTCCTACGTATATTATCTATCATTGTTTGCACATTTTTATGGCAATAAAGATTTTTGACATTGACTTCAATTTTTGCCTTTGTTCCACCAAAAATACTAATTGCACAGCAAAATATATTTAAAGAGATCAAACTAAGTCGACGGAGCACCGTTCCGCGGGGCTCCTATTTTTGGGTGGGTTTAAGAAGGAACCTAACATTTTTTTTTTTTTTTTTTTTTTACGTGGGGGAATGCTATGACGCATATCCCTCCGCGGGGGCGGGCGGAGGGATTATGTCGGACTCGCCGGGGTAAAAGAAGATGGAAAAGAAATAATGTACCTCCCGGAATACCGACTAAACCTACCACGGTGTTCCTCGACAAAACCACTATCGACGGGGCCGCGCGAATCGCTTTCGCATGCGGTCGCGACCCCGCCGAGGTTACGGCCCGCCGTATGAAACGGCAGGCCACTACGCAACAAGACCTACCCAAGATAGGCGCTACACAAAATAAAAGCCCTACTGTCTCCCCCTAAAGGGGAGACGGACACGACACAGAGGCGCGCGTGGGAACACGCACGCCGCCTCTCGGACCTGGTGCTGAACGGATGGCGGGCAGGCCCACAAAGCCCGCCACCCCCAGGTCAAACCTCAGGGTGGCTGGAGGTCATCGCGCGCCCTCCGGCGCCCGGCTCTGCGGTTGGGGAGAGGGTTCAAACGCTCCCTCTCCCGCTCCGCCGCCTCCTTGGTGGAGATTACTTCCTCGCAGAAGGAGGCGACGGCGTTCCACGACCTCTCACTCCGGACCATAGACTGAACTACGGCCGGGAGCGAGAGGGCAACCAATCCGACTGCCGCGATCAACTCACGGCGCTGCGATGCCCAGGCGGGGCAAACCGCCAAAGTGTGCAGCGCCGTGTCCTCAACAACGTCGCGGCAGTCGCCGCAGTGGTGACAACCGGGCGTCTCTTGCCGGCGTATACGACACAGGAACTGGCCAAAACAACCATGGCCAGTCAAAACCTGTGTCAGCCGGAAGGTGACCTAACATAACCTAACCCTTCCGAGACGGAATGTAGTGATTTAAGGCGTATAGGTGCTCGTTATGATGTATTTTACTAAGCATATTTTGCCGTGCAATTAGTATTTTTGATGGTCATTATATTTAATCCCTATACTTTTGTGGCAACTCATATGATAAGTTACCACCACATAATATACTTAATAGTTTCAAACCCATTTTATAAGCATACAAACAAACGAGATTTATGTCATCGACAACTATGATTCAACAGCATGTGGCAAAAGTTTAAGCTTTTGCTATCCACTGATCACTGCATGGATGGTGTAGCGTTTTAAGTGGTCACCTTGCCTCACCTTGCTTCGATCTCCACACGCAACAAAAAAGTCCAGTGAGTGAGTGTCGGAGGCCCAATCACCCTCTAAGCTCCTTCCCTCTTCCCGCTGCTTCCCCTTCCCATTTCTTTTCCTAAAGGGTCGGCAACGCGCAAGTGATGCCTCTGGTGTTATAGGCGTCCATAGGCTACGGTGATCACTTACCATCAGGTAGGCCGTATGCTTGTTTGCCAAAGAAGTTGTAAAAAAAAACTTTGTCTCTGTTCTTTGAATGTTTATAAAGTCCGTCGCGACACAAGCATTATACCTAGTACGGGAGTTATTACTTTTAGAAAAGTAGAAGAAACCCATTTCCTTCGACTTGCAAACCTCTTCTTGCCCTACCCAATTAAATACGGTCCTTTACGGTCGGCACATCAAGCAGAAGCAGGCGCAAATTTACGCGTCAGAATAAATAGACAGCATGTTCAAATCAATAATTAATTTTGAACGTATTTGATTTATGTTTGATCTAAAAGTTATTCATTATTATCTCTGCTAATTATCGCCTCGAAATCTGTTTTATTACAATAATCATATTACGTTTATTTGGTTTGGAAATGCTAATTAACTATCAATAACTAATTAATAATGAGATTCACATTTTGGCGTTTCACAACAAGTTATAATGATTTTTCTTCTGTCAAATTATTGTTAGGTAGTAGCTAAGTAAACTATATTGTGATTTTGTTAAACAGGGTGTCCCAGAAGTGGACGTTAAGCCAGAATTAAGTAACAGGCTAAGTATAATCTCGAATAATCGAAAAAAATCGAGAGCTTAAAGAAGCGTTATTAGAGATTACATAACAAAAAAAAATATTCAGAAAGTAAATATATGTAGTAACAGGAGTGAAAAGACGATTACAAGATGTAGATCTCTGTGTTTCTTTTTTAAATGCCTATAATTATTAAATTACGTAACTTAAATTTTGTTTATATTTTCTAATAGCTATTATAACTTAGCATGTTACCTGATTCCGGCTTTTAATATCACAGAATATAGCGTACTCGGCGCTTTTACTAATGACGAAACTATTTATCACTAGATTATTCCCGCGGTTTTGCTCGCGTAAATGTAGGTCAAGTTAGTAACAGTATTTTTCTGGATGAAAGGTACCCCATGTCCTTCTTTGTTCACCTGACAACGTCTATGCAAAATTTCATGACGACCAGTCGAGCAGTTAAGGCGTGAAAGTGTAGCACACAAAACAAAAGCATACAGCTAGCCCAAATATAGCTTTAGTGACTTAGTAAACTTACTAACCAATAGATTTTGACGTTCATAAGTGTTACTTTCTGACCTTTATGTATAAATTATTTTTGAGTTTAGACTAAAGCACGTTTCACAAGTTAAATTATTTATTGATTTGTTGATTTGTTAAACATCATAATATTTAAAATTGTATTTATTCATGTATTTCTTTCATAAATAATATTTAACATAAAAATTATTGAACTATAATGACAAGGTAGTTAAGCAACTGCTTAAACTTTATATATATTTATCGCTTCAAGAATTACATACCCTGCTCAGTCTACATTTTAAAATGCACCAACATGATCTTCTGCTGAAACGAAAAAATATGATACAACTAATAACCCATATAAGTCGTGATAGCAGAAAAATCCCTACATATTTTGACTATGAAATACCTTCACTAGAGTTTGTTTAAGCTAAAGTGCTTTATCGGGCGACCTACTCCGCACACCTATCATTTATGCTGCGAAATCCATTTATAAAATGAACCAAACTTTGTCTAAAGTTAAACGGGTCATTTATGTCTTTTTTTAAAACGTTTATAATAACGTTTAAAGTTTAACACTTTCCGTGGTACAGTTTTATTTCGTTCTCGCATAACTTGCCAGCGAAACTTTAAAAGCTGAAGCCTAGACGCATGCATGAATAGATAGGCCTTGTTTATTATGGCGATCAAAAATATTTATACGGTTCAATTTGAAGTTTTATGATAGGTTAGCCGACGAAAAGGACTATATTTAAAAACAAATCTATTACCTCACTAGTGTTGTGCTATTATCGATTAAATATTCGACTTTATAGACAACTTAAATTGTTGAATTAACGACGAGCTTATTCTTTTTTTATTTCTCTCGTTCGTATTTTCAAGTGCTTCTACATATATAAAATTTTAATATTATCATAATTATTTTTTTTTTAATATTTCTCTGTTAATTCATTATTTTTATGTACACAGTAGTGTTTGTAATCCTAAAGATTCATAAAGAGTCATATTGTTTGAGATGAGCGCTGTCGTCCGATATATAGATAATTAATTTTATCTAGTTCGGACACAGATGACTTTTCACCAGAAAATAGAATAATTATAATTAATAATGTATTACTATTGATAACAAGTTTGTATAATTAAAAAAAATATAGAGTATATTTTTATCTTTGCCATGCTTACTTTTGCTGATAAAAAGCGCAGGGAGAAGGGTGGGGAGAGGGGTGGGGAGTAAGAAAATCTAAAATCTTGCTTACGTAATCGTAATACATGAACACTCCCTCATAGTTAATTAGTACTCCCATCATAGTTTAGATTTAAACTATTTTACTTAATTTTATGGACTCATATCGCTACGTAAACTTCCGAAAGCATCGGGTTATTTTGCCAAAGAGAAGAATTTAAGAACACCCATAGCAAAAGAAATTTAAATAATATAAATAAAATTATTATATATAGTTTGTTACTATGTTTAGTAGAAGTTAAAAGAAGCGGATTTTAAAGATTATTCTGAGATGGAAAAGGAAATCGTTTTTGTTTGTAATTAGTCCCTACGCAGGTGTGCTCAAAGTTAACGAAAATGCTCTTCTCTTTAATGTAGCTAAGTTTTATTTAAGTTTCATTTTATTCACAGGTGTAGTAATAAAACGACAGCATTAAAATGTAAATAGACTTATGCTTAGACGTTAAATATAGTTCTAGAAATGTTGCTTAAAAATCGAGTCTTGTCCTTACAAAACATTTGATATCTAATATCAGGTGCAGCACCATGTTTGGCGCCGCACAGAGGGTGTGCAACATTGCCATCTTAAGTTACAAAGGCAATGGCGAGGCGTAGCTTTAAACTACTACATCATCCGTACAATCAACAGGTCTCAATACAATTGCTACTGTTTTCTTTTTGACCGGAAAACCAATACCTGTTTGCTAGCCCTATCCGGAATTCGAAACCAACTCCTCAAACAACAATCGCATTTAACATGCGCCATTAAGGCGCTTATAAATGAACAATGAATATAACCGATTTGTAATTCAGGCAGATTGTGTTAGTTGAATGTCAAATGCGACTATGACATTAATAGCTTTTTAAACTAATAATTATTTTTATATAATTGCAACAATTTTTTTCTAAATTATTGTATTATCATCGGTTCTCGATAAGTGTGCAAAGTTTCAAATCAATCCGTCGGTTTGAAAGGGGTAAATATCACGTCCAAAGATTCCGTTACATAGATTCATAGATACAAGCGTGTTAAAAAATATCAGGAAATACTATGGTTGCCTGTAGCCTCTATTGTCGTGGCAATTTGGTTACGATGCGACATGTACATCTATTTACTGTTGTACATGTTATAGTTGTGGTGAGTGTGTTGTATGCCATCGCTTGTCGTCACAGCTTAGATCAAGCGTACACGCGGCGCGGTGGTATATAATACATACATTTTATTTAAAATGACAATATGCTCACTTAGATTAATGTCCCTTGCAATACAGGGCTGTATCGCGATGGACTTTACAACCATTCATACAGCAGACAGCAGACTATCTCGGTTGCGCAGCAGTAGAAAATGTATATTTGGGTTTGTCGAGAAATTCTGAGTAGCAGCACGAAGTCTGGAACTGTACCTAGCAGACGGCAATAGGCTACTCCTCTATTATGTGGGACTGCAAAACAAAGCTGGCGAGATGCCTATGTACTTAACCTCTGCCCACCCTTTCGGGGATAGGGTGAGACTCATACTCAGAATGATCTACGATCTCTAAAGCTTTTGTCTCTTGTAGATATCAAGACATCTTCAACAATCAATGCCATTAAGAAAGTATGATGTCATCTTGTGTCGCATACTAGCTGAGTTCCATGACTTCAGCATGAATTGGGCCGGCTCGACCGGGGAACGACTATCCTCTCACAGAACATCGACGTGAAATAGCAGTATTCCTACTGTTATGTCTCGTTTGGTGAGTGAGAATGCCGGAGGCCCAATCACCCTCTTTCCCCCTTCCCGCTTCTTCGCCTGCCCACTTCCTTTCCTAAAGGGTCGGCAACGCGCAAGTGATGCCTCTGGTGTTGCAGGCGTCCATAGGCTACGGTGACCACTTACCATCAGGTATATATGTATGCTTGTTTGCCACCTTAGCTGTATAAAAAAAAAAGAAAATATTTTCCAATCCTCCTTAGACAGTTTAAATTATATAACCATCAGATATCTTGCTGCAACGTGTACTGCTACGCGAACTGCTTAACTTACAATAATTCACTAATATAAGCGCAAGTTCATGCCATGGCTGCAACGAAGCAGTTCAAAGTCAAAGTCAATAATCTTTATTTTCATGAAAATGTGCATACAATTCTTGGACCCGTCATTTAACTATATAGGATAAGATATATTTATAAAAAGGAAATAAAAAATAGCATTAATATAAAAGATTTTGAGAAAACCAGCATGTCTGAAAGTTCACCACAATGTTCTCGGAGATATATTAAGTCTGCCAACCTGCATAGGGCCAGCGTTGTGGACCATGACCTAACCCATCTCATTTTATCCATCCAATTTATATACAGGGCTGATGTTATAATTAAAAACAGTTTTACCAGGAAGAGCCAAGTCTATTCCACGCAAATCTATATGTGTAGTACTTCCAACTAATAAATCGCGTTAGTTCCCTCCACACTTTGAGAGTCCGCTGTTGTACACGCTTTAGTTATGAAGAAGTAAAGTTTAGGGTTAACTCGAGAACTCCAGATTATGTACGTATTGATAGCGTAATCTTGTTTTAATTGTTTGTTAGTACGTGGGGTCTAATGTACCCTTGTACACGATTGAGCACTGGAGGGTTGGGATCGGGTAATTGTTTCGTATTCTGTTGATGATGGAGGGTTAAGTTTATCTATTGGTTGTAGCTTAGTATTGTCATTAGGTTTATTTATAGTCACGTATATTTAACCAAAGAGCAATTCATTTGTACCATCATCACATTTATTATGCGTATTTTCATTCAAATATTTTCCACACTAAGCGAAGTTTGGCTACGGTACTAGTAGCAGTTAGTAGTTCGCAGCCACACATCCTTATAGTGTGTTTCTGCAGGTTTAGTCTATTTATTAAGGCGTTGGGGAGTTAACGAGAATTCAGTAATATTTTTGGAACAACGCAAAACGCAATAACTTCTGTCATCTGAAGTACAAAAATACTTTATCGGTGAGACTGCCATAGCTTAGTCAAAATCTCCAGTTTAAATTAAGAATATATACTATTATAATATTGTGTATATAGGGCGTCCGGTAATTAATGGATAACCTTGAAATGTCTTATAGTAGAACAGAATGCCGTTCAGAAAAATGAAAATAAATAATGAAAAATAAATATATATTAAAAAGTGCAAGCTATATTAGCATAGCATACTTTTGCCTGTCTATCTATTAGCATAATTAGTGTTTAATAATAAAACAACAGAAAACTGATGGATTTCATTCATTTATGGTCGTAATATACAAGAAAGTTATACATGGTAATTAAAAAAAAAACACATGTCTCAGGTAGTAGTTAGGATAGATTTTTTTTCATATTTTTTTCTGAACGGCCGTCAGTTCCACTGTAAGACATTTCCAGGTTATCCATTAATTACCGGACACCCTGTATAAACTTTTTGTAGTTGTCCAGATAAGGATACAATAAACAAAGCAACTCCGCACACTAAAGAAAAATCTCGTATCTACCATTGTTTTCGCTACAAAACTTTTCAATGTGAGCCAAAGTACTAGATTTTTTGTCGACCTAATTATTTCGAAGTCTTTCCAGTGACGTAACAGAAGGATTCTTAGCAGTAATTAGAGCGTAAATCGACCTAAAGTTGTGTAATATGGCAGTCGTTCAACGTAAGTTGTAGTGTAGTTTAAATAAGTAGGCTAATTGTTATTGTACGTTTCATAGGAAACCGATTGTTCCGGTACGTTTAACCGGTACATTACTTTTTAATACTACTGCCTTGGTAATAAAAGGTCACTTTGTTGTTTGTCCGTTTGAAATATCGCTCGTTTGTGACTGGAATTCAATAAGACGAAGGCGTGGCGGGGCTTCCTTCTAGCTAAAATCTAGAACAACTTCACTGACGTACTTCCAAACTTTATAATGTTGCAGTCAAAAACTTGATGTTGTTTTCCTGTGGTGAATAGGATTCCTAAACCTGCTTTTATTCCTAGTATTTTCAACACAGGCAATTCCTTTTTATAGGACGATATCTGTAATGTCGAACTAAGGTTATTGCTTAATAAAAAATACGTATCAACTTTCAAGATTATACTTTTCAGGTAATGGTGCAAAAATATCTAGCAAATTATATTAAAACGTTTACGAAAATTGGTAGATTGTTTTGCAAACAATTTAAACCCACTCATAAAACAAATTTTCGTTAGCTGTACAGCTTAACAGGAATGTTATTACCACAATAGCGATTTTTATTTGCTTTATAACAATATATTGTTTCTGGACAAACTTGATAGCTTAACTTCTATCTCTTTTTAGACTAGTTTAGCGGTGCAGTTCGATCAGTATTTTCTGCTGTTGACAGTTAGATATACTATAACACATGCATATCAATTAATTCTCTATTAAAAAACAGCTTCTTCGAAGAAAAAATATAGAATGTCCATCAGTATATATATTTTTCAATAAACAGGCAACTCTTGCTTCAGAAAATAGTTTCTGTGCCACAGCAAACTTGCAGGCGTACAAGTCACGGATAACTTATTAATACACAATCAGCTGAGTTCCTTTAGTGCACATAGTTCATATATCGTGCTAAGTTTACCGGTAGAGAATGTTTATACCATTGCCTACGTTTTTATGCGGTTATGATGCACATACATACGTCTAGTCTTACGCCTTTATTCTTGATGTCCGAATTTGAGACCGCATATTTTTTGTGACTGGTGTTTCAATGGATGTTTGAACAAAGATGTACAGGGATTATAATTAAAAAAATTATACACGCAAGTTCTGCATCATAAATTGATTTAATTTATTATGCAGATTTTGAACCTGCGATCCTGGCAAACCTGGTCGTTGCTGCACCAATTAAATTTATCATGATATTTGTTCGTACGTTATCTTTTCAAATGATTGATTTCCTTAATGATTTGTACAGAAACTAGATTACTGATTACGTTCATTGCTATTCTCCATTACAACCCACCCATGTAAAAATGTCGCCGTAATACATCATTTTATTAATCATGTACGTCATTTACAAATGGCACGGGACATTGAGGACCGCCATTATGGCGACAGCTATTATCGTAAATCGAAATTACCATTATAAGTTGGTATAAGGCATAAAAGTTAAGTGGAAAGTTATAAAATTGTTCTGTTGTTCATATCGTACGTTAAAAGGTAAATAAAAACTTTGAGCTCACTCGCTGTGGGTAATTATTTACAAGGGAAGTGATACTGCTGCTCAAACTATTTTTCTTTCATTTAAGATTCACGTAGCTCTTGTCGATGAAGCAATTATTATAAATCTTTACCTTCTGTTTTTTTTAACCTCTTGATATGACACGACTGCCATTTTTCATTTACTTGTAAGGTATTACTAAGTGTATATACATCAAGTATTTTAGCAAAATCTAAATCATAAAATATTTTTTAATTAAGCTTTTTCCAAAATACGGTAAAATTTAATGATAAACCCGAAGCTGTATAAATTGTGTCAAATTCCATACACATACATACGTGTTGCTGGAAGAAATGGAGAAAGAGCCATATTTCTACCGAATTGGTTTAAATGGCTTAATTCTCGTAACAAAAACTATTCAATATAGAGTTCTGATCTAGTCACATTATCAAATTGAAATAAAAATCAAGTATAAACACAATTTTCACTGAAGTTTCGATATACCCAAATAAACGTCAAATATAATTTTTTTTTTTATTTGGGTATATCGAAATTCTTTATGAACATATTTTATTACAAGAATTGGTATACTGTATAAATTGTGAAACACTATTATTATTTTTAAATGACAATCTCGTTTAAACGTAGCCTAAAACGTAACGTCACAGTTTTATAATAGACAAGATATTACCAACAACATAAAACAAAACCTATGAAAATTCAGTATTTTAGATTATTCCTCCTACGCTGCTTAACTTGTCTGTATACTTTTATTAGTTCAGTCATGCCTTAGTAATTTTACGGTCTTGTGCCCGTACAGAGAAGCTGAGAATCAAAAGTAATTTTAGTTTTTACTTTTGTTTCTCAGCTTCTGGTTATTTATATTTACGTAGTATGCATTTAACCGTTCGCGCTTACAAAAGCTGTTTTTTAAGTAGACAGATGCTCTGTACTTGAAAAATAGCTTTTGTAAGCGCGACAGATATTCAAAATTCAAAGATATTTAAAATTTAAAGATATTCAAGCGGTTTTAAGCAATTGATAATGCCTGCGTACTGTAAGTTATACTTTAACACTTTTTAGCAGGAAGTACAACACAATATTAATCAGAAAATATCACGTTAAAATTTTGGATAAGGCCAACATGAGCAAAAAGATCTGCCATAATGGTGTTAAGCGATATTTAGGTGACGCTTATCATAATGTGGTATTATCGCAAAATAAACTAATAAAAAATTATATGCCCTTATCTGCCAAGAAGCAGCATTTGCTTGTTGGGGAGACCATTGGCAGTCAAATGATCTCCCTACCAAGCACGCAAAATTCTCGAGTTTGATCTCAAGGCAAGTAATAATTTTTTTTGTCGGTACGTTTTTATTGATGGCTCAATATAACTTAATAGAAAAGGCACTGTGCCGGGGCCTGGTTTCAAAGCAGGGATTGTTTTTTTTAAAGGTATTTTTCCTCCCTGATATTAATTCCTGTGGTGTCGTGGGGGACTTTACAAACATTTGAACAATGGACACATAGAACATCCAGACTAGAAACAACTATTTGTAGATGTTCGGATCAAACCCTAGACGACCACCTAAACCACTTCGCCATCATGTCAAAATTAACGCTCGCTTTAACACTTTAGCGAAACATTATCAGAAATCCTGCTGATAGTTCTCTATGTTGCCTTCGCATCGGAACAACTTTGTGGATTGTTGCCTAACGCATATCAAGCAGTTGGACAGTTTATAAACAGCGCCGATATTATATTGCAACATCTGTAAAAGCGGATAGCAAAGCAGCTAATCCGCCATTCTCAACATGCTAAGTTAGATACCCAAATGAAACAAAAACTTATGTCATTTATTAATATTTACGCCAAATCTATGCGTTTATTTTATGTTTGTTATTCGTTTTATGCTTGCCGTCATATATGAGGCAGATAAATTATCCTTCATGCAATATAATTTTATGACAGACAGCAAGATTGGTGAAATTTTTTAATGAACACAACATTATCCTTAACGACATTTCTTTTAAATCAATATTATATGCTTGTTTTTGCCCGCGGCTTTGCTTCAGAACAGTACCTTTTCAAGATCAAAGATAGTCCATGTCCATTTCCGTAACCTGGACAACGTGTATGCTTTTCATGACGATTGGTCGAGTAGTTAAGGCGTGAAAGGGGCGAGAAACAAACACAGATTCGCATCCTAACTATCTTTATAAATATAAATCTTCTGTGCGTGTTTGTAATTAAACTCCGGGACCGACTTTGATGAAATTTTTTGTGTGTGTTCAAGTTGATTCGAGAATGGTTTCGATTGGTTTTCTTTTTTTTTTCGTGTGTACAGGACAACGTCTGTCGGGTCCGATCGTATTATTTTAAATAAGAAAGTGAGTTTATTTTGCATACACGTTGTTAGTGGTATAGAAAAAGACATAGAGTAGGTTTTATACAGAAAAAAAGTACTGTTTCAGAAGGATATCTCGTTTAATAATATTAGGTAGGATTTGTTATGAAGCAGATAATACTCTGACGTCTTTAACTTAGACATGAGACATCTCATATCGTGGCTATTAGGAACAGAATTATTGACAGTATCGCGTTCATGAGCCGTGTGTTTGTGTTACGTGTCGGTCAATGCTATCACGTAGCGTATTGTTATATACTCGGTAATATAGTCATAGTAATGTCACAGTCTAACGCACTTACGGCATAATGATTCAAGTGCTCGCCTCTCTACTGCTAATGCGCCGAGTAGAGTGTTGTAAGTTTGAAAGCCGCATGGGATACAAAATTGTGTGATCCACAAATATTTTTTATGGAATATGGGTCTTCTTTGTGTTCTTTGATTGAATGTTTGTAAAGTCGAATTATTACTAGCGCGGGTGCTGTCTTAAAACAATGCCTATCTATACATACTAGCGGTCGCCAAGTGGTCGAAAATCACCCATAATTTATTTAAATTTTAAAATTGATCGTTTTTAAAGTTTTATTGTCTACAACTTAAAATACTTATAATCATATTTCATTTAGTCACATACTCCACATACATATGTATGTAACCATAGTTACGAAGCATTCTACGAAGTCAACCGAACAATGCCGAAATACTACGAACGCGATTCGACTGCTTGTGTCAAATGCATGGTTGTGTGTGTGTTGTGTGTTTTTATTAATTTCATGTATTTATTTATTTATTTTAGGAAAGCTTACAGTCTAATGAGTACATTTGATCAGTTACAATTAAGATACACATGTTGCTAATTACAAGCTTTCTCATAATAATTAGTACACCACTTGTATAACTACTCTGATTTCCTATGAGTTAGTTATCATATTTTCAACTAAACCAATGGAAAATAGAAAAAACAAAAAACATAGATTAACAACAAAAAAAATAAACATAAAAAAAGCAATAATAATTCATACACTCCAACCAGAAAAACACATCGCGATATAAGGAGACCTAAAAAATAATAATAATCTATAAAGAAATCTTTAAAAACTTTATTTTAATATCGGAGCAACAGCAATGAGTCGACTTCTTAAAACGCTAGTAAGAAGAAGAAGAAGAAAGGAAGAAAGATATTTATTCGCTAAGAATATTGTACATTAGATGATGACGTCAAGTAACAGCCCGATATATTCGTCTATAACAGGCGTGTGAATATTTGTTTAAGGCTAGTACATTACAATAATATATTAAAAAGCAATTTAAAATTTTCAACCTGTATTTAACTGTTGTATATTTACAGTTATATGCTTAACAACTTACATACTATTGTCTTCTGTTTACGCGAATGTTATTCATTGGAATTAAACTACTGTATACGGATTTTATCACGTTGTTATACCGTATATAATAGTTTAATTTCAATGCTTCACAAATTTATTGTTATTTCTGGAAATGAAAACATTTGAAAACAAACACTACAATAGTTAAAAATTAATTCATAGTGTAAAAACACTTTTAATTTTAATTTGAATTGATGTAAAAGTAGTTCTCTTATTACAGTACAGTTAAAAACATTAATTATTACAACGTATAATTAATAGATGACACTTACAACCATATTACAAAATCTTAGTATAGTAAAGCAGCCGAAAGCGTGGGCATACAATAGTCTCAACCAAACGTTAGTCACGTCCATTGTGGGCAAATGGGTGCTATTTTAAGAGTAATAGGGGTAAACCTCTTATTTTTTACACTCACACGTTAGCGGAGGATCACGTGTGGCAAAAATTCTTTCGAATTATGAACATTTTTGAAGAGCCTGCAGCTATTCGAAAGAACATGTCTTTGGACCATGGATTTTATGTGATTGTTTTATTGCGATTACAATTAAAAAGAGATGTTTGCATGTCAATAGAAGTGATAGCTTCGTTATAGACTGTTAGAATATCACGAAGAGATCTCGAATATAATACTAAGCAAAATTAACTATTTAATAAGAATATAACTTGGCAAGGTCAGAGGTGCGTCTCTGACTTTACCAAATTATTTCGACTCGTTGGCAGTTGCAGTGTATGCGGATACTGGGAATAAGAGTTCTCAGATTCGGTACGTGGGTCAGGCAGTGTTATTTGGATTTTCTATGAAGAAGTTGTTAGTAGCGGCACAGAGTCAGGAAGTGTACCCATGAAATGGCAATATCCTCGCCTTCTATTCCGTGAGATCTAAAACCATAGATGGCAAAATGTGGATATATAGCAACTCTGCCTAGAACACAGGCGAGAGACTATGTATTTTCGAAACTCGAATCGCAGTCTTTAATCGCAGACGAAACTTCTACCGTTGTTTCAGCCACAGCCACTAAAACTTTATCCATACAACACGTTTTTTATTAAGTTAGAACGATAGACCATACACCATGTGACACTAATATTAGATTAACGTATATCATCCATTGTTCATATCAGCTAACCGAGCGGTATCGGGAGAACAATCGTGAACAAATAGCGCAATTTGTCTTGTTTTTTGTGTTGTGTCGTGTTGGGACACACGCCTGGTACAACATGATAACTTGTTGGCTGTCTTTGGGTTGTATTTAGTGGTTGGTAATGTTTCGTAGTTTGAAATGACATGAAGCAATAACTTGTATAATGTACGAAGTCAAACAGCGAAAAGCAAAGTGGTTGGCAGTACGGAAGTATTTGATTAATAATATCAACTATATATAAGTTATCCCACTGCTCGGCCACCTTTACAGTGTGAAAGGGTGAGGCCATAGTCACGCTGGCCAGTGTGGGTTGGCAGACTTCTCATATCTATGAGAACTTTATAAAGAACTCTCAGACATACAGGTTTTCTCACGATCTTTCCCTTCACAGATCAAGCGAGTGATAATTAACTATTTAATACACACATTACTTCGAAAAGTCAAAGATGTATGTATGTAGCGTTATTGCAGTGAGGGAACAATGAATGTCATTGTATGTTACAAATGTTCGAGCACTCACGAAAACTATCGAGCAGGATGAATTCCATTTCAGTCCGTACTCGTATATTCGTACTAATCCGTATCATGTCTGCTGTTCAGCTACAAAAGCTTAGTACGTGAACAATGGAATACTCAGTAACTGATTTTACATTCCAACATTTCGATCTCTCATTTGATTCTTAGGTAAAAGTTATTTACGTTTACGCAAATGATACACATAAGAGCCTATTTTATAAGGTTTTATTGCGGTCTATTTACATAATTTTTTTAACTAGTCGTAGATTCATATTATTTTAGTACTTATTTTTCCATAAGTGTTGACAACTTTTTAGCTACCATAGTAGCAATGAGATTTAAGAGGTGATTTCTTGTACAATTAGCAGACACAAAGTATAAGACACAGACCATACGAAACATTCTTGTCGTAGACCAAGGTGATGTATGTACAAACCGCTGCGCCAGGCATTTTCGTTACAAAAAATGCAATTTAATAACTTTTGGATTGAATATATATTTTTTTTATCGTGACACGGCAATGTGTTTGTAACGGACCTGATGGAAAGCCCAATTACAGTCCAGATACAGTGACGACGAGGAGAAGATAGATGTCTTCTAGTCGTCGTCAGTGTCAAGCCGGTCTGACCAGATGCTTCTTCACACTACGTTTGAAGGACCAAATGTCATAGAAGGGAGGGAATACATGACATGAATTGTGGCAAATTTACAAAGTATACATAACTAATGAAAGCTACTGTATATAAATAGACATAGTCGTGTGTAAACATGTGTATACGAGTTAGTACATAGTAGAGTTTAAACAATATAATATTAACATAATAAAACTTATAGTTTAAAAAGTAAGAGAACGATTGCACGGATAGCAGTTTACGTGGTAACCTCACCATTGCCAATGCGCTAAGTGTTCGAGCCGCAAACGGGACAAAAAATTGTGTGATTTACAAATAGATGTTCTGAGTTTGGGTTTATTTCGTCTCCGTTGTTTGAATGTTTGTAAAGATCTCCGGAACACAGGATCTTTTCCTAGCCGGGAGAGGTCATTCAAAAATATATAATATGTATATTGAAAGTAAATAAAAGACTGAAGTGTTACACGGCAAATGGATCGCGGAACGCGAATCCATACTTTGGATTCTTTACATTTAATTTACTTCTAAAGATCGGTAGCTGTATGAAGAACGAAATAAAAACTATTAAATTTCAAATACAAATATTGTCTATTCTTGTTGTTTGTATATCACAAGCTCGACGCGTGTGCAAAACAAAGAATAAAAAACCGCGTTTGATTGTCGCGCCGGCATGAATATGCATTGATATGTATCAAAGGGTGTCGCTGTAGTGCCGACTTACACCAGATGAGGCTCACACTCTGTTTAGTTCTATCGTTTCCAGTTGCCACTGAATAAATGATACCACTCTAATATTTGAAACACGATTAAATGACACAATATATAAATGTAAAATCACATTTACTACCGTCTTGATATATATGATATATGTATATATATATATATAATTTCAAACGTATTGTATCTAGCTGCCCGTGTGTCACTGCGAGTCTAGTTTAATAATACTAATAAAATGCTTTTAATCGCTTATGAAATATAATATTTTCCATGAAAGCGCACTGATAAAACCCACTACGTCTTGAATCAGACAGAGCACTACGATATACTGGATCAATTCCCCGGGAGCAAAGGTGATCCATGATCATACATCAAACTACGAGACGGGAACAAAATTCTTTTAACACTTTATATCTATTTTCACGACGTTTATTTATTGGGTGTCAGTTAATACTGAAGTGGGTTGCACTACGTTTATTTTTCATCAATATTTGACTAGCCCGTTAAACCATACACTGTTTGTTATGACGGTAAACAGATAATTATGGTGTGGGTTCCGTATTAGGACGTTATTTGCTGAATGAAATTGGATCTATATTGATGGTTTTCATTTACGATTAGGCCGCGTCCACTAGTGAGGTAGGATTATGAACGACCTAATGTGAAATTGAAATCAAATCAGAATGAGAATGTATATTCATATAGGTAATATAACACCTCAAAGTTACAGTTGTTCATATGAATAAATTAATTGTAGATTTAATTCAATTATTTTATTGCCATTCAACAATTTTTGTATTATTTAGACTCTTTAAAAATGTTATGTGCGGGAACCGAACCCGCGACCTCAGGCGTGACAGTCGGTTCCACTACCCACTACGCCATTGAGGTATTATATACACGTTGTCAGGGGTGCAGAAAAGGACAAAGGGTACCTTTCATCCAGAAAAATCTCTGTTACCAACCTAACCTACATCTAGTAATAAATAAAAGCCGATTTGAGGAGTAGAATTCCCTTGAGAAGGAGCAAGCAAGAAACTCTTAGCCGCTTTATTCAATCGCCAATTGTTTACAATACTTCAATACATTATATACTACTTTCTTTTAAATATATGAGCAAATGTGTACGTTGTAATAAAAGCTTAGTTTGCGTCCGAAAAACATGCAAAGACTTAAAATTTTTACTTGATGTTGCATTTCTATGTAATAATATTTTATGTACTTTTTATTCCATAGAAACGGATAATAAAAAACATCAAACTCAAACATAGCGAAGCGTGACCAGTTTTAGCTAGTTAATATTTTAAAATAAACTATTTAAATAATAATAATATCAAACAAATAACTCACATTCATACATAACAAACTTAAAACATAATTATTCAGAAATAGTCTCGGATTAGAACAGTTCATACTTATGCATTTTTACTAGGTACTACTTACTATATTTGATACCGAATAGTAAAACAAGATAAAATTTTCTTTTTATTGCCATCTTTAATTTATTGGCAACAGCGTTCGAATTTTCAATTACTTAAATATAGTGGTACAATTTAAAATGGTGTAGCTCAATCAAGGCTCTAACGGCGCCGGCGTAGAAATAAAATGTATAAAACCTGACAATGATTTATCACACCATGTATTAAAACGATAGTTAACTTTGAAACCTCAAATATTGGTTTATGTAATATACGAACCAAATTTTCTCGTACATACAAATTCTCATGCTTATATACTTAGAGGGGTAGGCAGAGGCGTATTTATTAGAACCATATTTTGCCTGCCATGGTTTTAGGATCATCGTAATAGTGAGAGAAGCTGGTTAGGTTAGTTAGTTTTGCCTGGTTAGGCACAAGTCTAGACTTAGTGTTACTGATTACTTGACAAAAAAACTAAGACAGCCAACCAAACCAAACATAGGATAATACTTTTTAGTAAAAAAGATAAAAATCGATAGCATTCTCAATTCAAATTTGTAGTTGTTCTTTATAATAACGTAGGGTCGTACATTTGAGCTGTGACGTCACACGCCATCCTGAGATTAGATTCCGTGTCGCTCGTACTAGCGGCACCAATACCTATCAGATCGCTTTTAGCCGTGTCACACTTTTATACGTGCGCGTTACGCCATGACGGTTTTATGTGTACGTACGTATGTTTTTGTTTTTATACGTTTAATAAAGCTCTTTGATGTATCCCTTTATTGAAACACTCGATTTTGCCCGTAGCATCGTTCGCGTTTATGTAGATTTCGTCAATAAACTTCTATTCTTTTTCCTGGATTAAGGATATTACGTACCCCTGACAACGTGTATGCGAAATTTCATGATTATCGGTCGACCAGTTAAGGTGTGAGAGCGCATCAAACAAACAAAAAAGCACACATTCGCATGTAAGATAATAGTAAAATTACAATTTTTGAAAAGGGGCTATCGGAATCTTGCGTTTGTTTATCGACTTATGTAGCAGTTAAGTCCAGTTAAAAGTTCTGTTTAAAAATAAAAACAAACTGCATGCGATTCTTACCGCATAAGAAAGGTTAGCGAGTCAAAATAGACCCTACACCCAACAGAATTATGATAAATGGAAAATTTCCATTTTACCCGGCAATAAATTACCAAATAAATCATATAAACTTTGCGTAAACCTCGACGGTGAAAAAGTTTCGGCTGTCAGCCGACATTTGATACAGTCAGTAGTTCAAGAAAAATTGCTAAGCAGTTTTTCATCAAGTCGATACCAAATGAACTGTGCACCATAAATAATGGTATTCATAACGCGTCGCCATTTACTGCGTGTGGGTAAAAAACGCCGGGAAATAAATCGGTTTGTTGCCAGATTATTGATTTACCCATAAGTACGTTATACGAAATCCCATTTGGTTTCGATAATGATTTGTATCACACAAATTGTTGGCTTGATAAGGTGAATCAGTATTTTTATGGAGTTTCACGTACATAGACATTTACGAGTTCCCCGGAGAGACAGGATGGAGTTCTTGTTAAAAATAAGTTCACAGCCTTGAGGGTAAACGCTGTTAAATTGCTAAGCTAAGGCTAAGCGATATGCGCCTTTTTTCCATAATTATGCGCGTATTCATTGTCACTGCCTTGTGCCTCAAAACTTTCCATAGTGTTTTCGAAGGAGTTTGATCTTTATGAAGACGAACTTGTCCAATGTAGACCCATTATACTGCCAAGTCCGGCTATGTGTGGTCTATGTGACTATGACCACTTGACCTTTTTTGGCTATGGTCACAATGTCTCAACTCATCTAACCACTACCTAAAAGGACCAAGGGACAATAAATTAAAATATATGATTTTCAATTATTAGTTGTACGGAGTATGAGTGATTTAGGTGCCCTGTTGTATTAAAGTTCCCCGCAGCTTACTTCTGAAAAACCATAAAAAAAATGTTCTTGTTACATAGTCACCACACCAACCTCAATTTTGGGTTAAAATATTGGGTTGCACAAATATTGCAATTGATATCACGAGTTTCAAAGTTTTAACCGATTACAGTTGATTGTAACAAATATATTTTCTATAGTATCTTCTACAGGTTATTCAATGAAATATAGTAAAAGTAGAAAACAGAGGACATTTTTTAGCCTACATTAGAACACGAAAATAAAAGGTAACTCGTTGTTTTTCTACAAAGGTGTTGTCCATTCTCCTGGAGTCCTTTGTCGTATTGTACGCATTCACGATAAGAAGTGGTCCTATTATTAAGGGAAAACCAGGAAAAGGGAATTGAGGAGTAATTTATTTTACCACTAACGATTGCACAATGACATGTTTATTACAAACAACGCTCATTATTTTTAAACGACTTTGTATAAGGAAGAGGTTTTTATTTTAACCAGTATATGTTTTCTTTTCAACAAAAATTTTTGTTGGAGGAATTATATAATTAGTAATAATAATAATAAACCCCTCTGGGACAGTCGTTATTTCTTCATGAGACTAACGCGATATCAGAGGGCACAGAATACTAGCTTTTAAACTACCACCTTCGCATTATAATATAAAAAAAAATGTATTACCATATAAATATAATATTCTTTAATAAAATCGATATAATTATGTTATAGAATTCCCTAACACCCGCGCTAGTAAACACTGTGTTGCAGGTGTCAGTGTCTTCCCCTTACGTTGACAATAGTTTTATATAAAATATAATACATTTAAAGATCAAAATAACATTTATAAATTAAAATAAAATAAATATTGTCTTAAAATTATTTCTTGGTAAGTGCGTGCGTATGTGTGTTATTGTGCGTGCGTGCGTGCGTGCGTGTGTGTGTGTGTGTATGTGTGTGTGTGCGTGCGTGTGTGTGTGTGTGTGTTTTGTGTGAGTGTGTGTGTGTGTGTGTGTGAAAAATTCATTACACTTTTAATAGATTTTCTACAGCGTCATAGTCCATTGGTTTTAGCCAATTAGATATAACCATTTTAAATTCATTATTATTTAATTTACTTACTTTATGATCTTTGTTACATTTATTATACGTATGAGGTGCTAAATAATTATAGTGTCTAAGAGCAAATTTTGATTTAACACGAGGCACAGGGCAGCGTTCAAAGCGCTTTTGTGACGTAGGTAGATAGGGAACAACATTTTTGTGATATCTCCGCAACCTGTCGTACATAAATATTTTTCTCACAGAAAAAATCCTGCTTGTTCATACACGGAAAGTGTGAGATACGTTTACAGTAAGTATTAAAGTGCCTTAAGTACCATACGTTGTGCCCGCTCTGTAAAAACTGATATCCAGTCAAATTCGGTTAGACTAGAAAAGCCAACCCCTGACTTGGGAATAATAAAGGCTAGGGAGAAGAAGACGTTGTGCCCGCTCAACTCCAATCATATGGGATTTTTGCGCACCACCCCATGCGCAAATGCAGTATCTAATTATACATTCGCATAGTGCTCTATATGTTTGTACAAGTGTAGTACCATTGGCAACTTCACGCAAGTTTTTAAAGATGTAAATAAGTTTTCTGACTCTAGTTATCGTTGACATGAGATGTGTACTCCAGGTAAGTTGGTCATCGAGCGTTACACCTAAGTACTTTAAACAGGTGACACGGGAAAGTGCTGCACATCTACAGTCAGAATAAATCTCTGCCTTATTGCACGAGAAGGTATGTATTTTGAGGGTGTGCGATGCGGCAGGTTTTCCCACAGATGTTTTACATAAGCAAACGTATTGTGTCTTACTGATGTTTAACGTTAGCAGACTGTTCTCGAGCTAGGAGGTAACCTTTGCCAAACCAGTCTCCGCTAATTCAAATACCTTGTTCCAGGTTTGGCCATGAAAGATCAACACCGTGGCATCCACGAACATGAGTCGATCTAAGCATGGCAGGGTAGCCAGCTTGCATAGATCACTAATATATATGAGGAATAAAGAAGGTCCTAGCGTGCTTCACTGGGGAACCCATATATACAGATGAATCAGCACTTTCACAGTCTGCTACTCTAACTCGTTAGTGCCTATCGGTCAAATAGTCTGAATCAATCCAGAACCGCCCCCTTAGATCAACGTTCTCCAAGCGTGTTTTATAATTGGAACTGACATAGTATCAAATGCTTTTCGTAGGTCTAAGAAGACCCCCACACACTTGTCTCCTCTATCAAGATACGATACTATAGTTGACGTTAGTGTCAAGACCGTGTCCTGGGTAGACGTTTTTTCTAAAAAGATGAATTGATATTCACTTAAAAAAAAATTGGTAACAATTTTTTCTAGTATTTTAGATAACATTGATAGAAAGGAGATGGGGCGGTAATTGTTTGGCTTATTTTTATTACTAGATTTAAAGATAGGACATACAACAGCTCTTTTAAATATAGTCGGAAATGAATTTTAATGTAAATTTTACCATTCAATGCCAATGATAAGCGTAGTCGTTTAGTTTAGTAAACTCACGTGCCTGATAGAACAGCTTTTTTGCTTTGGTGGTAAGACTTTCTGAATTAAATATGGGTATATATCCCGCCATTTTTAGATGGGAACTATTAAGTCTGTTCGTCTTGTGGTCGGGGTAATACTTCTTAAGGTTTGTAAGCAGTCTATCCTTGATTATAGTGGACGTAAATTCGGCTGTTATGGGTTCAATGGTTTGAGGAGTCCTGTTGCTATTAATACGGTAAATATCTCTGACTTCATGAGTTTGAATTTCGGTGTTCACCGTATTTTCTATGGTTTTTACAATATTTATAAGGTTTTATGAATATCGTATAGGATTTCATGTTTCTTTCAAGATTCTCCACTTTATCCTCTAATGATTTAAATTTTATGTATCCTAATGTACTCTTTCTTTCGTGCTCTAACTGGGCCAACTTGTTCATGAGATCGTCATATTTATTGCTTAAGAATACTACGTTAGTTTGTAGTTCCAGGTTTTGTACTTTTATTTGATCTAGATTGCTTTCCATTATGCAAAATTTTTCACATTGTTCCTTTGAAATTAAACATTTTATACGGATTTTGTCACGTTGTTTATTTTACTTTAAAACACTTTTAATACATAATTTTGAAAACTCTAACACTACTATTATTGAACTTTACTACTATTTAAGCTTTCTAATTTAATTAAAGCTATTTATATATAAGTTTACAATGTGTCCCGACGTTTTGGTTGCTTTACAGCAGCCATGTTCTCCCCGTGAAAGTATAAAGTTTTTAATTTCAATGTATAACATTCACGTAAACATAAGACAATATTACATTGTTCCTTCCTGAGGATTGCGATTGAAGACATAATGTCCTCACGAAGAGACGTTAACTCAGTTGATTGTTCATGATTATGCCTGAGCTTTTGTCGTAGAGTGATTCTATCCATAGTTAGCTCCAACTTAGGAGTTGTTAGGTTACGCTCAGAGCTGTGGTGACACATGTGTTGAGTATTACTTTTAGGTGGAGTTCGCTTCATCGTTTCAAAAATGAAAGCACTCTCCTGTCGTTTGCGCCTGAGATATTAAGAATTTAACCTATGGGCGGGGTCAGATGTTAATGACTCACGTGAGATGGGTAGCGTGTCCTTGCGCTTCTCGTCTCACTCACCGCGGACTCGATTGCAACACTGTGCGCTCCTGGTACTTGGCGAGAAATAAACTTGCTAATTTTTTAAATAAAAAAAATAAAGTAATTTATGTTGACATGTCTAAGCGTGATGGCGGTCCGAGGTGAAGAGGGAAATTATTATTTTTATTGAATCTCATGAGAAGAATCTGGCAATGGCAAGCAGGCTTGTATGTGTATGGTGTTCGCTAGAGATTACCCAAACAACTCAACATGGACTATGGCAGAGGGCAAAAGTTTTCGAATCCTAATCTTTATATGTCTGTAAAAATTCAGCATCTGTATATTTGTGTCCGCAAAGCTCTAAAATCAATTGGGTATATATTTTTACACAACATTGCAAATCTATATTGGATTATACTTTTATTTCAAAGTTCTGACGGGAACGGCATATTAAAATATCAGACTAAGTAACAGCAAAGCACGGCCAGCTTAAATGGGTTAAGGTATGAAATTGCCGATTTGTACTGAAAAATTGAAACTATTATTTTTGTATATTATTTTTTATACCATATTTATTTAATCGTTATATTTACCCTCATTCTCTATACATTGCTGCCATCTAGACGGAAGTTCATTTATGCCTTTACGATAGAACGTCAGGGATCTAGATTCGACAAATTGTGTAAAAGCATTTTGTATTGCCTCCTGGTAAAAATTTTTTTTTCTTCAGTTTTAGAATTGCCGGAATCACGATAAAAATGGTAGTTCGTTGGAGCAAGGTCTGGCGAGTACGGAGGATGACGTATGGTTTCTAACTGCAGCTCCTGTAGAGTGACAACGGTTTCTCGTGATGTGTGAGGTTTTGCGTTATCATGGAGCAATAATGGTTAATTCACGAGTCGGAGTTGTTTCACTGCCAGTTTTACGAGCATTGTTCGAAGTTCGGCACAGTGAACACCTGCTGTTATTGCTTGACCAGACCTGAGAAAGCTATAGTGAATAACACCATGAAGACACCAAACAGTTACCATTACCTTTTTATTGGTAAACTTTGCTTTAGGGCACTGTTGTGGCGTTTGACATTGTATTTTTCGCTTACGGTTATCGTAAATAATTCACTTTTCGCCACATGTCACAATTTGATCCAATATTCCTTCATTTCGGAACCGATTCAACAAGGCAACACAATTATTTTATCTTATTGATTTGATGCAAATGAGCTAATATTGTAGGTAGGGTAATTCCTGGGTAGTTTGAGTCGGATCGGCTTCCACCATCTTCCTCAATTCAGCGTTTTTCCGGTGGTCAGCGGTCTTCCACGTGGTTTGTTCTTTAAGTCGAAGTTTCCATTACAAAACCGTTTAAACCAAAAACGCACGGTGCTTTCATTAGCAGTCTTCTCTCCAAACGCAGCGTTGATATTGCGAGCCGTTACTGCCGCGTTAGTCCCACGTCGGCACTCGTATTCAAAAATGACTCGGATTTTCAAAGTATCCATCTTTCCCGTCTAAGCTGAATAAAAAAAACAATCTTTACAAAGTATCTTTTACTATACAACGGCAATTTTATACTTTAACCCCTATTATAACTATAATCGAGCCTCTTTATAAACTGTTTGGTTACTAACCAGAAAGAAAATATACGTCATAGACTACACAGTCTAAAGCAGTCCATACAAAAATAACTATATACAGTTTCACAGCACAATTGATTTTGATTCATTAAAGGCTTCAGCCTAAACGTGCTTTAAAGCCAGACACAGATACACATAAGCCTCTTCCACGAACGGAAATGTAAGTAGCTTACAGCGCGATGCGACATTATCAGTCTAATTTGTGCTGTTTCGTGATTTATCTATTGGAAATGTTTGCAATTATAATGCATGGGTAATTTATTTAAAGAGAGGCATGGTATTGCAGAAATCTGCAATCAAACCAAGTAGACTACATTGTGCAAAAATTGATAGTATATGTATGCAACACTATGTTTAACAAAACTTATTCCTATATTTTGTATATTTTCTCAAAGTTTTGTTGATTTGTATGAGTCCTAGATCTGAAATAAATGAATTTACTATTTCGAATTATGGTGAATAATTTAAGAGTATTGTTCATATTTTTCTTGTACTCGTATTATCAATATTCATAAGTTGTTTACTACGAGTATAAGTTTGAACGCTAGTTTGAAAGTGGAGCCATGTTTTATTGTGGTTTTTTCTTACAAAAGGCTTATAATGATCACTCAAATAATATCTATTATAAATTAAACCTTACTACTATGTCGTAAGTAAGTTATATGACATGAAAAACTAATTCTGATCTACTGCTAGAATTGCCCAATTTCAATTAAGGCATACAACGTATTCATACGTTATGTACCTGTTTATCACACATGTACTGCATAAAAATTAGCTTTGGCAATAAGACGGCGATACTGGAATCTTATGCTAAGTTTATAGGGATTCAAAAATAAATAGATGCGACAATACCACCAAATCAATACTCTAAATCTAGGAAGTTTTAAACTAATATCGGGCAACTTGAACCGTTCGTGCAGTATGCCGGTGACGTAGATTTATACGTGAAAAGTCTGTCATTTTGAGAAATGACTGGAGTTTCCACCCACCGAAGAGTTCACAATCGGAGGTGGCGACCTGGCCGCGACGTTTGATTGATGATCAAAAAATAATATTTGTATATTTACTTTTTCCGCCTGATTTTTGCACGTGTTCAGGTGATTGTTTATGCGCTATTTGTAGATGCATATTTAGGTATTTGGTGACATTTAAGGATGGCCTCGGTGGCGCAAGGGTGTATGCGACTGTTGTTCATTAGATTTTGAGTTCCAATTCCGGGTCTAGCTAAGTGAATTTGATTATGTCTGTCAAGTAATTCTTAGTAGCATCACGGAGTCTGGAACTGTACTTGTTAGACGTCAACAGACTCACTTACTAAACGTGAGACCTAACACCTTAGCCTGCAAAATGTGGGTTTCATACATCTCTGCTTATCCCTTCGGAGGTCGTGCTATGTATGTCTATTATAAATGAAGTTATATTGAATTAGCTTGAATATGAAATTGGATAAATATTTGGCATTCCAATTAATAAATATGCTATCTTATTCAATCACGTAATATCTATACAGTGTTTATATACAAAAGTGTAGTGTTATCTACACTGACGTGTATTTCCTAAGGATTAGGCCAATGTGTTAAAACCTACATTTCACGCGCTAAGTTTTTATCTCGTACGTTATTGCGGTGAGCATTTTTCTACCAGATCTAGTTCCAGAATTAGTGCTGCTGCTGAAAATTTCTTTTCAGAACTGTGCAAACGTAAGCCCAATTCTATGACAAATTGCTCACTCGTATCATTTGATAAACAAGTATGGTGTACTGGTAGATTAACACAATTCATAGATATATTCACCTATCTATGTATTGTAAATATAAAAAAATAAGATTTGCAGCACGCGCACAAACAATGATGTTAATGTTTTTTCACGTTTTGATGGTCGTGTAATTCAGGATTCGATTACTATATCATAGCATTACTAATTAGTTGTTTTGTTAAGGAATTTTCAGTAGTAACTGAACCGGATAGATGCCAATAGGCTCTTCGTAAAACTGATAATCATGGTTCCTCATTGGTATTACTGGTAATCCTTACATAATGGATGTGGTATACCCCCAAAATAAGCAGTTTACCTTTTTAACTGTAACTTTGTAGGGATATAGAAGTAATGTACACATACAACTAAAAATACGTTATAAAACCATTCAATTACTGTTTTGAGACTATATTCGTTCTATAATAAATAGATTGATTGATTGACCTTGATTTTTATGTACATGTAAGTGGATGCTCCTATTTACCATACTGCTGCTTTAGAGGCTACCATCAAATTTTATCAAATGCTTGAGTATGTTTAGTAATAGTTCATGGAGATATGGTAGCAGCACCTTACAGTTATGATTTGTAAAGGAAATATTATTGTACACTTCGCGATTAAAAAGAGTGGCCATGTTTTTATTGCCCGTTCTTCTCATGAGTCCTACACCCTTGCTTTGCTGAACGTGACAATAGATGTAAACTCACAGGAAAAATTTAGTGTTACTTTGACATTCATAAGTGTTACCTTATAACCTAACTTGAATAAATTATTTTGATTTTGATTTAGAGATGTTAATTTTTACCCTAATTTTTTTCTTAATTTACAGTACGTATGACATTACATCGTGAACAATAGTGGAAGTGCGTGTAACAGTGCATAGTAAGCCGCTGGCACCCGAAATAGGTAGAATCTGCATCTCAGGCACCAGGCACCTAAAAGATTCGATCTAGCTATGTGCGGTATTGGAGAAAGGCCAATAGGTAACATGATTTAATATAGATTAAGTGTGTGTATGTGTGTGTATGCGTCTATATGTTTGTGTGCGTGTTGCAAATCTTATTTTATAATATTTAAAATACATAGATAGGTAAATGTCACCATATTTGTTTACCAAATGATACAAGTCAGATTCAATGTACTATATACATATGTACCGAAGTAGGTACATACATAGTTGAATAAAACACAAGTTGAGCGAACTTGTTCACTACATCTATAAATAAACACATTCGTTCATTTAACACTTCAGCGTATCACACAAACACCTTTACCCACAACTAATCCTAAGAAGAAAGTAACGTATATTTCGTTTGCACCATTTGTGGAGCCATTATTTTAATCTAAAAGATAAATTGTTCATTTGTTACGTAGAGCGATAAATCTTGGCAACGCAAACAATTGGATCTGTGCAGATAGAACCAATAAGTTGTTGGTTGGAATTATCTAAAATATACCTTTTTGGGCGCAACGATAGCCTTTCAGGGATACCGTTGGATAGCCAAGCAAAGGTCTTTATTACAATCTTATGAAAGAAAAAAGAGATAATATTAATATATAAAAATGGAATGTGAGATAGCAGCGAAGATTATTACTTGCCTGCGGTTTTGCTCAGGATCAGTTCTATTTTTCTGTCCTTTTCAGTACCCCTGACAACCTGTATGCGAAATTTTTCCAAAGTTTTTATCAAGCTTTTATGAAAAAACCTTTTGGGATAGAAATTTATAGATGATATTGAGATTAACACGAGCGAAGCAGCGGGCAAAACCTAGTAGTGATATAATGTAAGTTAATTTTATTACAATTTTCTGTGGAATGATTTAACATTAGAAGAGGAACAGTGATAGGCGCTTCTCTAGTTCGACTACTAAATCAGATGTCTCGATTGCAATCTTGCAGCGTCGGACGTGCCAATGACAGGTTGGGGAATTGAATCCTGATTGGTGTTCGGACGTATGTTTAAGGCTGATAATAAGGTCTTAGATTCGATACCGGTTGGTCAACAAATGTGTGAACAAGGGCATAGAAATGTGGGCGATAGGTGACTGTGAAATTAATTATCTATAATGTCGGATTGAAAATGTGGGTTTATAATGCTTCTGCCCGGAGATCGACATATGTAATATATCTGTAATAATAATCAAAATCAAAATCAAATCAAAATCAAAATCAAAATCAAAATCAAAATCATTTATTTGTAGATCATACGTATAGTACAGGTGTACTCTTAAATAATTGTAATATATTGATCGCTATGTCTTGCCACCATTGGCATACAAATATAAAACATAAACACATACAGTTCGAATATTGTAGTAGCTGTAGTTTGTATTTTAATATTAAAAGTTACCATTTATCATTTAAATATTCATTTACTGTATAATATGTTTTTGTGCATAATAATGTTAATAATTGTTTTTTAAAATCAATGATACCTTCTTTGTCCCGAATACATTTTGGTTCTTCTCATAGATCTTATTATAGATCTTGGGAGCCATGCCTACAAAATTTTTTGAAAATAGTGCAGTCTTATGTTGCTCTACACATATCTCTTTATTACGTCTTAGAGACTGCAATGTTTGAAACATATATAAGTTTGACTTTACAAATACTGCAGTCTCAAATATGTATAAACATGGAAAAGTAAGGAGGTTAAATTTCTTAAAAAATGGAACACAGCTTTCTGTTGATTTTAGTTTAAACACAGCACGTAAATATTTCTTTTGAGCTTTGAAAACGGTTTCTCTATCAGAAGAGTTACCCCAGTGAATAATGCCAAATCGAAGAATTGATGTAACATAAGCTTTATATGCGGTAAGGACTACTTTTTCATTGACTATTTTTGCTAAGTTATGTAGGGCATACGCGTATTGATTTAATTTCTTGCAAGTAGACTCTATATGATTTTTCCAATTAAGCTGACTATCAAGATGGAGTCCTAGAAATCTTGTACTATTAGTTTCTGAAATTTTTTGGTCTGCATATGTAATATTAAGATTGATAGTTTTTGTTCTTTGAAGAATGACATAACTTGAGTTTTTTCTAAATTGATTTTTAGATTATTCTCTAGTAGCCAGTTTATTACGCAATGTATATAATTATTTATGTCGGTTTCGTACCTATTTATGTTTTCGCATGGAATAATGAGCGTGAGATCATCAGCGAACAAAACAGTTTTACAATTGACGGAATTGGGTAAATCATTGATATAAATGAGGAAGAGTAAGGGCCCAAGAGCACTTCCTTGCGGTACTCCCCTTGTAGTATATCGGATGGATGATCTATGGGAAATTTCTATTTTGGATGTAGAACAGATTTTATTAATAATTGTCATTTGTTTTCTATCGCTTAAATAAGATTTGATCAAGGTTAATGTGTTTCCTCTTATGCCGTATCGTTCTAGTTTGCCTAATAATATCGTATTATCAACGTGATCGAATGCCTTAGACATATCCATCACTACTGCTGTAATGGGGTTTTTTTTATCGACATTACACAATACTTCTGAAAGCATTTCATAGACAGCTTTATTAATATTTTTAATTTTTCGAAAACCATATTGTTCTCTTGCAAATATATTGTTTGTTTCAAAAAATGAATTAATAATAATATCAGCTCTGTCTATAAACTGACTCACGGGACTATTCTCGGTGTGAGCAGGTTTAGGCTAAAGTAAACCACACTAGTAACGGTTGGCAGACTTCACAAAACTTTGAAAACATTATGGAGATCTTTCAGATATGTAGATTGCCTTTCGACCTTTTTATCACAGTTAACGCGGGAAATTAAATTGGGGTCGAACTTAAGGCATCTGCATGGCAGTCCAACGTTCTCCTATTATCTATCTCGCTATTAAGTAAATAATCTTAGCGATGATTATTTTGAAATCGTTTTCCTAATTCTCCGTAATACTGACTGAACCATAAAAACCACAAAATATATTTCGATATCTTTGAAGACTCGTGGAATAAAATCGCACAGAAAAGGTATCAATTTACGCAAAATTTCGTACCTTTCGTTCAATATCTATAAAAACATGGAGGTATATCGAAGTTATGTGTTCCGCCATTAACTCAAGGGCCATAACGTAATATCCTCGTAACGTTTATAATAAAGGGCTTGCCCCTTTTTGGGCTTATATCGCATATACGCAATTGGTTGTCATTGTTGTGCGACTAGGATTTCCAAATTGCTGCAGGTTCTCATTTTAATTTAGCTGACGCCAGAAGGCCCCATTTTAAATAAAACTCATTTCTTTGATCGCAAACTATCACATTATATCGTCAGAGTTTAATTATTGGTGAGGTTGGAGAAGGTACATTCGTTAGTTGCTAAGTTTAAGGATAACCTTCGCCAGGATAGGTCCTGTCTACTTATCTCTGTGGTTGGTTGCTAGGGTAACGAAATTATTAAATATTGGTTGTGAAAGTGTGCTGTCGGCCTCGATGGCGTAGTGGTTAGTATAACCGACTGCCTCGCCTGAGGTCACGGGTTCGATTCCCGCACAAGACAAATATTTGTGTGCATGAACATGGATATTTGTTTTGGTCTGGGTGTTTCTATGTATGTATTTACAAAAAAAGAAAAGTATATGTGTATGTTTATCCATTGTCTAGTACCCATAGTACAAGCTCTGCTTAGTTTGGGCTAGATGGTGTTGTGTGTATGTGGTAGAATATTATTAAAAAAATAGTAATTCTACCCTACAGGAGATAGCAACTATATAATCGTGTATAGTGTTATGGAACACTACATTACTATTCCCACAGCAGTGCATCTTCAGAACGTTGGGCGTTCTAAAGATGCACTGCTGTGAGAATCCTGAAGAATTGTTCGGAGAGTGCCGAAAATGTCCGTATGAAAAACATATAACAGATTCTATATAAAACGTCTATGAGAAATTTCGATGATATAGATATCACGTAATTTCTCATAGAAATAAAAATGTTCTGGACTATTTTTTACGATACACTTCGATCAATAATGTGACCAGACTTTTCTGCTACATATTATTGCACTTGATGTCCAAAATATGATTATTTTATATTATAAGAAAATCTAATCCTATGAAGCCTGCATTTACATAAATTTCAACCAACAAAAAAGTAAAACAATTGCAACCAGTAGCAGTCGCTAAACACATCCTAACCCTAAACTAGCGAGGCACTCATACACACCAACATAAAATATAATTGTACCACTTTCCCGAAGGCAAGCCATTAAGCCGGAAGTAATAATGGCCTGATGAAACCATAATGCTGGTAATTTGCGTAACCACGGCCTTTTAATTAGTCGGCAAAGAAACCGCGAACATAGTAGTCGTGGAGTTAACGCATCTAGATTTGGCAGGGTTGTATGCTTCGACGAGGCTGTTTATTACTTTTAAATCGAATACATATTGTGGTTTTGAATCTATGGTAAGATTTTTTATTTTTTCGTCTTATTAGTACGGTATATTGTTTTATTCACAAGTTTTTAAAAATGCCAAATGAAAAAAAATAGGTACAAATGTGATTGTAGCAACTAAGAGCCTTACTTATAAAATATCGCTAACTAATATTAAGTTACCTCTTAACTGAATAGCGTTCAAGTCTTTGATCAATGATTAACTTTTGATCAACGGCTCGTCGGCATTACTTATTTATTATTCAGCTGATACAATGGTGAGTAACGTTATTAGGTGAGATTTTCGGAACGGTCTTCAGCTAATACTTAGTTATCTCTTAAATATATGAGTATTTTATAGCTAAGTATGGTTGTTAACGTTACTATTGTGAAAACTTTAAAAAGAGCTTTTAGACTTCACTTCTTACCACGGTCTCCTTTTCCTCCCTTTCTCTTCCTTCTTCATAGGTAGCAACGTGGGACTGATGCGATGATTTTATTATAATACAGCGATCGATGGTGACTTCGAGGTATTTTACGCGTTTATACATACACATACATAGCCTTACAGTATAAGGGCGAAAGATATTACAAATCATTTTAGCAGTTGTATTCTAAGACGCACGTAATAAGGTGCGAGCCTATTGTTGATTATCGGACGCTAGTTACCGCGCTCCTACTAAGAATTTATGGACAGTAAAACTCATTAACATTTTGCCCGACTCAGGCTTTGAACCCAAGATCTTTACAAAGCAGTTGCATAAAATACCACTACGCAACTGGAGCTGTTTGAGAGAGTATGTTTCTAATATAATGTTATTTTTTTTATTAAGAATACCTCGTGAGATATAGGTAGATTATCGGCATTCCAATTAAAATTGCTATTCGACCAACTGAATCTTCTAGAACACATAAATCTTGGTATGCAAGCATTCCTCAGATTGAAGCCAAGCTAATTAGGTTTTTATCCGTACAATTAGCGTCTGGTAAAGCTTAACTTAACAAATTTACCACTCTCCTTCCAACTGGAATATTGCAAAAATGTGGATTTAATGCAAAAGCCGAACGTGGATAGTGCGATTTTATGCTGATTGTAAAATGAAAAAGGAGATTTTAACTAGTGAGATGAAACCAAGATGATTGAATTACTGAAATCTATATATTCTTGTTAATTTAATCTTTGAATAAGAATCAGTTAAGCTATGGTCGAACTTTTTTTCTAGACAAGTTAAATCTTAGTTTACGGCCTCGTTGGTTCCGTGATATCAATTTGATTTTGCTGCGCACTGTGAAGTTACGGGTAAAACGGTCCTAAAAAAGTGTTTGGTTCTGGCTTCAGGTGTTATTCAAGTTTTGAGCTAAAAAATTCTACTGAAAATAAAAAAATATGCCTGTAATATGGCAATTGGCTTAACATTTATTACGTGTATATAATTTACTTCAAACAAAGCAGGTGTGATGCTATGCTTACGATGAAACTAAAGGTATCCTCCTCATGTATTTTCCCTTTAATCTTCAATTTGTTTTATCTAGGTCCGGCAATCCGCGAGTTCTTGGTATTGCAAGTTATTATAGACTACATTAACCGATCACCATCAGGCATCATATCAGAATGCTAGTTTGCAACTTTTATTGCAAAAAATTAGTAGTAAAATACTTTCGTTTACACCTTCAGGTATGGTGACAGGTGCAATCCAAATATGAGGCCCAATTATCGTAAAACAAACTGTTCCGAACTTAACACAGTGTCATAAATATCACAAATGGTATCCTGCTAAATTAAAATAAACTCTAAATGTGACCATAAATTCCATTTGGATTCGCTTTTGAAGTTTAAAAGATAAATTGGCGCTCTATTAAGAACAGTTTTTATTACGGCCATTACCTTTGTGTTTCTTTTTCTTCATATTATCGATACTGGAAATCCCATATCGAACAGATAAAGTCAAAACTGTCAAGTTTTACATATGCTCTTTTCCAAATCAAACACAGCACCAATTTAGAAACAGCGTTATCCGCTTATTATGCATATGCATACTCATGGCTGCGATATGGCATCATGCTGTGGGGCAATAGTGTACATGTAGAGGAATTGTTTATTATACAAAAGAAATGTGTACGAATACTTGCTGAAATAGATAATACTCAGAGTTGCATACCACACTTTGTAAAGCTTAAAATACTGACACTTGCCTCAATATACATATTTGATATATGCACCTTTGTGTACAAAAATATCCACACGTTTTCGAAAAAACAAGATGTCCACAATGTAAACACTCGAAATAAGGATAGACTACACTTGCCATCATCACGAATAAAGATGTTAAATTAAAGTCCTTACTATATGGCAGTAAAAATATATAATAAGTTACCCAAACTTATTAAAGATGCCAATACACTACCTCAATTCAACAAAAAAATTAGATCTTATTTAATTCATAACTGCTACTATACACTGACAGAATACCTAGAGCACAAGATAAAACTCGATGACACACAGAAAGACAAACAAATTAACATGACGATCTGCAACACAGTAACGCTTTAGTTTATTTACTTAATACAGAATATATTATATGATAATAAAATAGACATGTAAAAATTTAATAATATAATTTAGATGTACTCATAATTTAAAAAATTGTAACTACTAGCAAAAATACATTTATTATTATTAGAAAATTGCAATGCTTGTAGAAGGCGCTGAGTTGTAAGCACTGTACGTATATTTAAGATCTTTATGTATACACTTAGTACCTACGCAATAAACGCTTTGACTTTGACTTTGACTACTAATGTAATAAACCTAAAAAATTTGTTTGAATTTTAATTTGAACGCAGTCACTCTGGATCTATCAGTCAAATCAAAGGAAAAATCTTTTTATATTTGATAGCCCTTTCTTGAGGGAGGTTATAAGTAACATCACGCTACGAGCCACGGGAGTGAAGCAGTAAAAATAAATGTGGATGAAACCGTGTGGGCCAGATAGTACATATACTATAAAAATTAAAATTATAGTCACGTTCACTGCTAAGTTATTGAACAAAATATTATTTTAGGTGAACTTGTTACTCTAACTAAAAACATTTAGCTCCTAATCTCGCCGTTGTTAGGCTTGACGGGGATGAATATTAAATATATGTAAATACAACCTTCAAATCACGTTTTGTTTATTCAGAACAAGTAGTTACTTTAGTTGGGAGATGACCGTTTATCTACGTACATACCTACATTGCGAATACTAATGGGAAAATGAGTGTATTTTTTCATAATGTGATACTTATGAAGGTCAAAGTAACACTTAGGAATGTCACAGTAACATTTATGAGTGTCAAAATCACTCTTATGAATTGACATTCATAATAGTAACATTACAACCTTTTTTAACTTTAACACGTTACACTGACTAAGATATTTATTATTTTATATTTTTAAAACGTTACAGCTATTAACAATGTGTATATTAGAATAGTTTTGGTAAGCCAATTATAAGTCTTCACAGGTAGAAGCTTAATATAAAACAAATGTAAGAAACCAAGTGTACGCTTACAAATGACTACTATGGTAACAATAATATGTTAAATGTTAACATATCTCTATAGAAAATAGTAAAAGGTACATAAAAATTATGCATCTCACATCATTACTAAAAATTATCAGTAAATATATTTGCACCGATACCATGCTATAACGAAAATGGATCAATGTCGCACGTCTTACATAATCTTAAAAGGCTCCTACTTGCTTGCAGTACATAGCGGTAGTTAGTGTAGACCTGAGGTATGTGTAGGTGGAATAAAAACGCACTATACTGTAGATTTAAGTTTATGAACAAAAATGGGAAATACTTTGTGAGGGTGCTGGTGTTATGGGTAACACAAGTTTAATCTTATCTTGGGTACCAGAGTTTAATGCAACAATTCAGATAAAAAAATTGTTGTCTTCTATTTACACGAATGTTATTCATTGAAATTAAACTACTATATACGGATTTTATCGCGTTGTTTATTTGAAACTTTAGAATTTGACAATTTAGAAACTGTTACACTACATACTACTACTATTAAACTTTACTAATTGTTAAGCTAATTAAATTATTAAAATTTATATTTAAGTTTACACTTTTCCCGTAACCATGGCTGCTAAAAAGCAACCGAAAGGTCGTTATTATTATTATATAATATATTAAACCTGTTCAGATGAGTAGTGACGTCGAACAATGAGAAGGACTGGCAAGAAACTCACGGTCACAGTTTCAGTGCCAATTTTTTAAATCTACTTACGCAGCGATAGTGTATATGACTGCTGTGCATGGGGTTCGATTTCTCCGGGCCAGGAAAAATTTTATTGGGTTTTTCTATTTAGATATTCTCAACTGCATGGAGCCTAGAACTGCGTCCAATAGAACAATAGGCTCCCGTGACGTGTGACCTATAATGATAACTTGCGGAATGTGGTTTAAAAGAGAGTTCTTCTTTCACGGTAGGCAGCGGCTTTGCTGTGTCCTGACATTGTTGAAGTCCATGAGCAGCGGTTACCACTTTCCATCAGGTGGGCCAATTGCTCGTCTGCCACTAAAGGCAATAAAAAAAAAAACCTACGAATATGCCTACCCACCGGACGACGTATAGACGTAAGACCAAATTTTGATTTTTGTTTGTTTGGTTGGTTGAACGCGCTGATCTCAAGAACTACTGCTCCGCATTGAAAATTCTTTTACTGTTGGATAGCCTATTTATCGAGGAAGGCTATAGGCTATATAACATCATCGTTACGACGAATAGGAACGGAGTACAATGAAAAATGTTGCAACAGGTGAAAATTCTCTTATGTCAAGCAGACGAAGTTGCGCGGATCAGCTACTTATATTATATTTATTAAATTTTGTTACAGTTGAATAACAAATAACCTGAGATTGCATAAATGTTTTAATTCGCAGTTTATTCTATACTGTTCAATGTGTAGCGCACAAAAATGTTTGGCTTAGTTAAGTTAAGTTGCGAAGTGGAATATAAATATGGACAGAAAATGAAAATAGGCACTTGTATAAACGAAATTATAAATTATTGAAATATTCATTAGAAATAAAGCTAAGGAATATTTAGAAATAAATTGTAGAAACGAATTTGAAAGAACTATTTATTTAAAAATCTATTTAATACCCGATACCACCAACCAACACTTATCACGGAGTGTCTTATCTACTCACTTCGGCACTTCCAATACAGTCAACATTCCTCTAAAACAGAACACAAATCCGTTCTTTTTTCAATCTGTTCCTTTAAGAAAAAACAAAACAATATAAAGATAAGTATGTATTACAAATATTTCATCCCATTCCGATTCAATGTCCAAAGGGAAAGCTTGTTTGACGAAAATTTCAAGTTTACGACCTAGTTTATAGGAGCATATATTTTATATTTTACGGTCACCTGCTGCTATAAAAAGACCGGAACTGGAGAAAATCGTCGTCAACCTCGATTTGAGAAGTTCGGGTTTTTTCGTGTTTTGATAAGGTAACGAACGGTACCTGTGTAATCATATTTTCTGTTGCAGATTTTTGTTACTTTGTTTTGAAAGTATTTGTTTATATAATAAAGGTCTGAATTCACAGTCAAGCACTGATAATTCTGACCTTTCGAAATGAGTGTAATGGATATGCATAAATAGGGACATCATTTTATGGTATCTATTAATATGCCTATGTGGGTAATACTGATGAATGTATTATTAACATGTCATCAGTCTAAATATAATTTTTCTTAAGGCTGCAAGTCCAAGCCATCAATGCAGAAAATCTTAAAGTGCACAAATACATACGCAAACAGCAATGTATTCTCTATTTCTTCATTCTTGCAGTATGATGGAATGATAATCTAATAAGACTGGCGAGAGATAAAGTGGCAGGGCCAACCGGCTAATTTCCGAGGTACGAGGATAAAAACGTATCAAACCAATGCAGTTTAAGTCACATATACTTATTTAGATGTAACTACAAATTCTACTTAATGTCTTTTGATCTTTGGAAATACCTATATAATCAGCATTGTCCTAGAACTCAGTTATTACCTAAACGATTCGATATTTTTATAAAAGAAAAGCCGGGTTAAGTAGTCGCTTAATAAGCCAACGAGCGCTTAAAGAATGTAATGCGAGTAAAATGAGCAAGAGATAAATATTGTAACCCCTATTTTATGTCTACCCCTTCGGGAAGCAGGTGTAAGTGTCTATGTACAATAATAACTTATCTAACAGTTATCGTATACCCTAACTAGCATATAGCTCACATTAAGTTTGGAGCAAATACCGGTAGACTTTATAAATAAATATTAGTCCCGCGGGAAGACCTAGCTCAAAATCCTGGGTATAAAAGGGTAGTCTCTATAACAGCGGCCTTTAATAGCGCCAACGTAACACGAGAGTACCTAGTTATAGGTAATTTAAGATAAGATCTGGGTCAGTGTATTATAATCTTCATCCTGGACTGAAGGATAGAGTACCGGGCAAGCGATCTCCGCATTGCTGTCACCGCGCAGACTGTATGGAATTTACGGTATACATCATTGATATATTTTGAATTTTTGGTTGTGTTTTGTTTCGTTAATAATATGTGCCGCTATTCCCCACAAAATAGGGCTTGACCCATAAACGGAGTATTTAAAACGCAAGCGGAAATTATCCTTAATTCCTGATCCTTCACCACAGGAATACAATACGAGGTTATTTGGCCACAGTCTTTAAAATAGTAAAGATAGTTTTCTACTAAAGCAACTTTAGTTTCAGAAAGGTATTTTGCTGTAGCGTACAACAAAATACCTATAATTCACCAAATACTTGCTATGGCATATTCAACCACTATTATGTAAAACACAAGCCAACCACAATAATCAATAATAAAATTCACTTCAACAATTTGGGAATAGCGTTGAACTACCACGCAAATATCTCTCTTTTAATCCAAGGTACCTTCAAACCTATAAGGTTATGTAAGTATTTTTAGCTGGCAGTCTATAAAAAATCTTAAGAAAAGCTATATCGATATATAGCAGAGTTCTCCGGAATGTTCTTGAAGATGTGTGAAGTCTGCCAACCCGCCCTGGGCTGACGGCCGGAACTATGACCCTAAGGTCGGAGTAGCCTCTTCTCTGTTAATATTCTCCGTTTATAATTGATAAAAGGGTTGACGTACCCAAAATTAAAATACTACATACTACATACATATATATACTAATTAACAGTGCGTACTTAATCACTCAATTTAGCAATCGCGTCGTCTCATTAATATCAACAAGACAAGAGTCAACAAGATACACAGTCGGCATCCAAGTTTTCCATCAAAGAATGAACTCAGTGAAAAGTGAAGGCTTCTGAAAGTACCTAAAGTCAAAGTTAAGTTAAAATAAGTGAGTTTTGAGTTGTTGAGTGAACTCGACGTGTGGGGCTTAAGGTGTGAATGATAGCGGGATTGACGACTTAGGAGCGCTTATGTCATGTGGCCTGTTATGTGTGGCAACGAGGCTTTAAATATAATTAATCAATTTGGGTTTTGTGTCCATAATGTTCAAAGACGAAGATAAAAGTGTATATAGAGAACAGATAAATGTTTTCTGTTTCTCCTGTGCAGTTTACATAACTGAATTTTTTATTTTATTATTGACATAGTAAATGTACTATAAATATAATTGTTTATTATCTACTTGGTATACACTCTTTAGATTAGTGGATAAAACCGCTGGATAAGGAATATATGTGCTAAATTTCAAGCTGTCTGTCTCAGCTGTTTGAGGTACTTTTCAACTCATTAGAAGGTAAATCTAAAACAATGCTGTTTTAGTGCTCATCTACATTGTACAAGGATCTTATGTGCCAAATTCTAAGTTTCTAGATCATCGGGTTTGAGCTGTTGATATATCAATTAGGCAGTAAGTCAGTCAGTTAACCACTTTATAATACGGTTTTCGTAGAACAAGAGACACAGGTCTCTAAAACTATATATAGTATAACTTCATCATATTCAGACAATGTCTAGATCTCATCACTTGCACGTACAGCATCCGACATCTCCAGCTAACAGTAGAATCTGTTTTCACAATGAACACCAACTTAAATTAGAAAGCTTAACCCGACGGATCTTACATCGGAGCAGAATTGGCAGTTAATGTGTTTTACTTTAAACGCGTTGTTGATTTCACTACACTGCAGGGAATACGGAATGAGCTTTAAAACAGATTTGTCTTTATACAGAAATCTTCCGCCTCCAGCGTTGCATTTAGAGAGAGAAACTTCGATGTTAGTCTGACTTTTAGACTTTTGCGTTTAATTATTTTGTTTATATATAATATACTAGCTTTATTCGTGGATCTGATCTCTTGATTTTGAGTCAAAATAACTACTCCACTGGCAAAATCGTGCACTGACGAATAAACTACATATGTTGTTGCGTAAAACAAGTACAAAATAATAAATACATTTTAGCATTTATTATATTTTAGTAGGGATAACTGTAATTCCAATATATATCAAATAATACATTTAAAAATGATAATCTTAAAGCAATACTATCCCGTTTTCCCAAATTTTGTCTGTATTATTATAACCCTCCTGCTATCAAAAATCACGCTTTGTGGTATAATAAATAATTACTCACCCTTTGCTGGTAGCAAAGTTCCTGTGTTTTCCCAACCGGGCTACTCTAGATTGAAGGGAACTACTTCAATAATGATCTTCTTTATTTAAGATTGGCTTACTTGTGACTTTTAGATTGAATTTGTTTAAGTGATCGCCTCGATTCTGCTACTGCGCAGAGTGGGTTCGGATCCCACACGTAACAAAACTTTATGTGATTCATACTTGGTTGTTCCGACTCTGGGTGTTACTTATGTCTGTAGTTTGAATGTTTGTAAATTCCACCGCGATACTAGATTAATTCTTAGCGCGAGAGATGCCCTTTTAAAAAAGGAGTTTTATACAAATAAATATATCTTTATGTTTATCTTTAAAGGAAAATTGCTGCTCTTGTCGTTTAAGAACATTACTGGCTACGTACTTTTTATGCGTCCATTTTAAATAACCATTTTTAGCGACAATGTTTCCTGTATCTGATAACGCCTGTAATCGGCTTGTATGTAATTATTCGGTGGCTTAATCGATATTGTATTGACAATCAATAGCACAGTGTACACATCACAGATGAAGGGGCTGTGGCAACACAGTAATCTGGCGAATGTCTTCACGGTCACGTCGCGTCATTGTCACCGCGTCATGCTCGATGTATACGTCCAATGTCAACATCTGCTATTGGTTTGTGAGTTTTAATTTATATACTGAGAACTGAATCGGAGATAATTCATATACAAACATACATATTCTCACGCTTCGAGCCCTAAAGGGGTAAGCAGGTTTCTTACACCAATACTTCGCCAACAATGTTATAGAGATCGATGTTGTCGTTCTAGACTCAGCTGCTATTAAGTAAATTATTTTTCAATTTGCTCACTTTAAGAATCGAAGTTCAGCCTCGGAAATCTAAAGGCAAAGTTATACAACAATTTCAACGAGGCAACCTGAATTTTTATAATATTAACGTTACTAGCTGTCGCCTAGTACTCGAAATTCGACCAAAGTTTACCTGTAAGATATTGCTGATATATGTTATTATATATTGATATATGTAAGCGTAGTTACGCGCTTCGACTGTGTGTGTCAAATGCATGGTCTCCTTTTCCATATAAACTTTAACTGTGCCAAATTTCATACTCCTCTGTCCGCGCAATTTTTGTAAAAAGGGGTACAAAGTTTTTGCTTCACGTATTAATATTATAAAGATATTATTAGGTATAGTAAAAGATAACAACTGTTTCGAATTATGCGTCCAGTTTAGCCAATGGGATGGCATTATATAAAAACTAGATGCCCGCGTTAATGTAGTTTGTCAATATTTTTCTCCCTCGGGAACAGTATTTTTCTGTTTTCCAGACAACGTCTAAGTCAACGTCGTCTCCGGATCTGAACCCCATATAACATTAATTACGGAGTTTATTAAAGCGCAGAGTAACGCGCGACACTATAAATAATAAAAAATAACTGTAACACTGCCTGAGTCTGGAATGGAACTTGATCACTCCTGAACATTGAAAAATCTCGTAAGCATTCTATACCAAAATATTTTCTGCGGTAATTAAAGCGAAGGGTGGACAAATATAATATTGATTTTTTGCTAATAAATATTAATACGAACCTATATAAATAATTTTACATAATTTCAAATCCAAACTACTAAGAAACTGAAAGGTGTGTTGCTCAATACTTTTGGCCAAGGCTGTATATAAGTAAATTCAACCTTACTAATATATCGTAGGTAGGTTATCTATAATCTATACTAATATTATAAAGCTGAAGAGTTTGTTTGTTCGTTTGCTTGAACGCGCTAATCTCAGGAACTACTAGTTCGAATTCAAAAATTCTTTTAGTGTCGGATAGCCTATTTATCGAGGAAGGCCATAGGCTATATAACATCACGCTACGCCTTATGGGGGCGGCGCAGTAGCGATAAACGCGGGTGAAACCGCGGGAACATCTAGTAATATTATAAAGCTAAAGAGTTTGTTTGGTTGAACGCGCTAATCTCAGGAACTACTGGTTCGAATTCAAAAATTCTTTTAGTGTCGGATAGCCTATTTACCGAGGAATATTATAGGATATATATCATTACGCTGCAACCCACAGAAGCGGCGCAGTATTCATAAATGCGGGTGAAACCGTAGGCACAGCTAGTATGACATAAAAGAGAAATTTTAATTACGGCTACAATAGCCCAATTTCAAACTAGCGCATATAACTTATCCATACGTTATGTAACTACATATTTATCACACATGTATTGCATAAAAATCAGCTTTGTTTATCTTACGTACTAGATTTGCTCGCGGTTTCGCTCACGTAAATGTGGATTATGTTAGTAGCAGTACTTTTCCTGGATGAAGGTATCCGAAAAAGGTATTTTTCTGTACCTCTGAAATGGTGTATGCAAAATTTCAGAATGGTCAGTCGAGTAGTAGCGATAGCTCAGTGGGGAGACCAACAGACTGCAATGCAGAGGGTCTCGGGTTCGAACCCATGTCGTGCACCACAGGCTTTCGGAAGTTGTACGACTTTTCGAAATTATGTTCGTATTGATTGACAATTATCGCCTGCACCGTGCCTCGGAGAGCACGTTAAGCCGTCGGTCCCGGCTGCCATGAACATCTATGGCAGTCGTTATTGGGAAGTTAGTGCCATATAATATCCTGACACTGGTCTAGCCTTAGGGTATCGTTAACCTTCGGGTTGCGCAGGTCAGGTGGCAGCCGCTCCATGTAGAAACTGATATCCAGTCAAATCCGGTTAAACCAGAAAAGCCAACCCCAAGTGACCTGGGAATAATAAAGGCTAGGGAGAAGAAGGTCGGTCGAGTAGTTAAGTCGTAACAAACAAACAATTTCACTTTTAATTTTTATATTGGTTGAAATTTATATTTATTATTAAATATATTTATTGACATAACCGAGATTATCGCGAGCGATAGCCTAGTTTATGATATCAGTTAGGATGAAAATTAAAATCAAACCTATCTGTGAAACTCCTTCATATGATAGTAAATGAATATTGTAAGTTAGTTTAGTTAATGTAACTTTGACGTTCATAACAATCATAACTGTTACTTTGTACTACTTGGATTTTATTTGATTGATAATAATATATATGAAATATTATCAAATCGTTTCATGTTTTAATCCCAATAATTATGTTAAAGATTATCCAACAATTTTAGCTCCGAACTCTCAGACTTATACGATTGCGAACAAGTTTAAAGTTCCAGTTTTGCTCGAAACTTCGTTAAAGATGGTTAAAGTAACTGCGGAAAATAATACGGCTCAAGTAACGCGTGGTACGCGGGCAGATTGTATTACTAGGTAACGGATATTTATATTATGGTTCCTAAACAAAATGATTGGCAACCACATTGTTATTGGTTGACCGCTACGATGCTGCAGGGCTTATTGAAGTTACTACCCCGATGAAGTCGGGCCAATGCCCAGGAACGAGTTCTGGGACTTCTTTTATATGAAATTCGCATGGAGAATGGAATTGTGTCCAGTAGGCGACAATAGGCTTTTGCAAACTATAGCTATGAAATATGGGTATTATTAGGAATTGTATAATCAAGGACCAAAGTCTTAAATCTTTTAAGATGCACAATGATGATATGACCTTTCCTTCCAGATTTCATACTGCTACCGAGAAAAGCCTGGCAAAGAAAATTAGAAATAATATGCAAGGCAAGTGATCGCACGATCGTTAGTTATATATATATATATATAACTGACGGTACCTAAGGTATATATGTATATATACAATGTATTCCACCGATAAGTGACCGGCTGAAAAAATATAAAAATATACGTAAAATTATTGAAGAAAACGCTAAAAGTTTTAAATCGGATTTTACTTTTTATAAAATTTTTAAATTCTCTCGTTTGTCATATTTGAACAACATCTGCGACAAACATCGTCTGATCTTGTCCTTTTTGATTTTATTTAATAGCTACATACTCTAACGAACAGAACTGAAGCAATTTAGAAGTAATTTGCATCCAATGACTAAAATAAAGTAAGTATAACCCAGAATTTTCGCATAAAAACATCTTTTTGTTATTTAACCCGACAAAACTCTAAAAAACTCAGTATACAACTTAGACCAGGGGGGAGGGGTCTTACTTAGGATACTTACTTTATTTTAGCGTTTCTTCTCGATAATATAAGGTATATTTAAAAAAAAATCGGCCGGTCACTTATCGGTAGAATACATGTATATATATACATACTTTAATCAGTACACCGAAGAATACAGTACCAAATAACGCTCGCACGTATAAGCTAACCGCGCTACAGCCCGTAGATGGTGGTAAGAAAAATAAAATAAGATGTAAGCAAAGAGAAGTCCATAGTAATATATCTATCCATCCCAAAACCTGCTTCAATCCTCTATACTACAAATGTCAGATTGCTCGCTCATAACTTGCGACACATTTGAACGCTTCGCTGAAGTTTAGAACTTTAACGCGTCATTAGCTTCGCTATGATAGAAAAGAATTAATGGTTTCCGATGGATACCTCTCTATTTAATCATATATCAAATATTATCTGAAAGTTTCTCTTCGATAGTTCGTTCACTGTATATTACCGTTCTCTTCGACACCTTGAGAGTTCACAGGTAGTTTTTATTCCTAGTTGTGAGAAGGACAGTTGAGAACTACTGCGCAGAGAAGAAAATGAAGGTGGCGGTATTGATAAAGAAGAAAGTTTGATTCAAAACATACAAATTATGATGGCAAAATTGTTTAGACCTTATAACTATACCACAACTTCGTCTAGCAAATACTGAGAATAAAGGTGGCAGAAGGTATAGTTCAAAAGGTTTTTGTATCATACATATATATGTATACAATATGTTTAAGAACGTTTAAGACTCACGTACGATAGCCGATACGATAGTCTATAAGGCAATCTAGGCAAATTGGTCTGTTATATAGAGGTCTCGAGTTTGATCGCAAGGCTCGCAATCTCTGACTTTTCAAACTTACTAATTTCAGTCAGCTTAGAGAAAATAAAAAAAGAGAGGAAAACAAAGGAGTGTTGTTTTTAGTCTATGGACAACGCTTGCCATCGAACAAACAATTTGCCTATGTAGTAAAAAAATATATAACAATGCGCTATATTTTCAATCTCCACGAAATACCAGTATTGAAATATCATATAAAAACAAAATACGATAGTATTTTAAGGGACAATTTATGCAATGTATTTCATACCTCAGATTATGTGGATCTCCTCAAATATTCAGGCTTACATCGAATGGTACTAAATATTCAAAGGAGTGGTTTTTATTTATAAAAAGCATCACCCGGTTTATCGAGTGAGGCAGAACCGTTTGGGCTAATCTTTAATATCCATACGACTGTGTAAGGTTTTAGGGTAGGTATCTTTTATTTTCTTTGTTCTTGAATATTTTTGTTTTGTTTGGAATGTGAAATATTAAATTATATTGTTTCGCTATTTGGTTGATTATATAATTTCGGCACCAATGCTTGAAACTTAATATTAATGTCAAGTATAATCATATTGTTACCTCGGCACCACTTAACTTGAGGACGTGGAGAGCTCTGCTCGTGGACTACACGACTGCTTAAAATCAGGAGGAGTGTAGTAATTATGACAAATAATAGTAGAAAAGTCGTATCTATCCTAACCAACGGGTACCAATGTCTTAATACCAAAAGTAGCCATGCCGAGATTTTAAGCTGTTAAAGCAGAACAGAGCAAAGCAAACAGTAAAATAAATTGTCTCGAGTTGGGAATCGGACTTAACTTAATACCATTCCAACAAGCCATTCAGTAATAATGTAACTATTCCACCCTAATCCTTATTTCAGTGATTGAGTCATATCGAGACTAACTCAATTAAACTTTCGCTCTCGAAGTATAGATAAATAAAAGATCTTTAAGCCTCCAAAATCAAAGTCAAGGCCGATCCAATCACGATGTCTGACGTCGTTACTTCAAAAAAGTGCCAAAAATCTGATGAAAACCGACCCTTCCTCGAGAGACTATCAATAAGGCACAAAAGAGTATCTTAAACGAACTTTAAGATTAACAATGTCGACCCGGCGTCGAACCCGAGGCGATTGATTACAATTCACACGTCATTAGGCACCCACCGGTGGGCTCGGTTCACTTGATACATTACCGAGCTATCTCTTTTAAGGACCTCGTCTGTGAAGGTATAAGCAGAAGGTCAAGTTGGATATTTAAACTATTTATTTATTTACTGGATTTTCCTGCGGTTTCACTAGCGTATTAGGTTAGGTTAGTAGCAGCTTTTTTCTGGATAAAAGTAACCTATATCATATTCTTCTTTGCTTCAATGCTACAGGGTAAGTGCTTTCAATGCTAGGGCAACGTGTTATGGGATTACTCTAGCCAGAAATTCGCATGGGGAATGGAACTGTGTCTAGCAGGCGACAATAAGCTTGCAGCCCATAGCTATGAAATATGTGTATTCTAATAGATAGGTTAGGTTAGTACCAGCATTTTTATGTACATGTACCCTAGTCATATTCTGTGCCTTTGACAACGTGTATGCGAAATTTCATGATGATTGGTCGTGGTTAAACAAACAAACAAATAATTGAAGTCACTTTCGCATTTAGCTAGGATCTTCATACTACAAGAAGTGAAGAGCATACCTCAGTATACTGGGGTAGTTATTATCAGATTTCTCTAAAAAAACTGCGGCCTTGTATTTTTATACCGTGGTCCTGTGGTAAGCAGGACTTGTAGAGGTCATTAAGCGGACGAAGACTGCATGACTAGCGTAATAGTACCATAACCACTAGCAGTACGCCAAGTGGTATGTGTTCTATATCAATAGAGGACAAAAAATGTGTGATTTAGATTTGATGTTAGATGTTTTAATTTTTGAAGAGCCCCTACTACCTTTCTAGAAAAATCCTCTTAATCGCTAAGAGGATTTTTCTAGTAACGCACATGCTTTTAATTTTAATTAAATAATAGAGAAATAGAGTTAATAAATTAATAGAGTTTGAATATTCAGTGAAAATAAAATAAGCTTAAAATTTGCCGGATAATTAAATATAGTGAAATAAAAATAAAATGAACAATGTAAAGTTCGGATATAATTTACTTTATTTAAATTTTATTCTAGCGGGACCAGAAGGTCCACGAACATTTGTGACTGCAGCTCTGCTTCTATGGCTCGTACGTACGCTCGTATGTTATATATTCTATGATACTGCTGGATAAAGAAGCTCTCTATTGAAGAAATAATAATTGAGATCGGTTTATTAGTTTCAGAGTTTATTTATTACAAACAAAAATACAAATCCTTTCTCTTAATAATATTAGTGTAAATGAGTTATTGGATTTACTGATTATACTTTACTTGCATAAACGCAGACACAGAGGGAAAACGAGGTGAAATGATTCTGGCGAAAAAGCTTTCCAATGATTGAACCTGTTTTATGGTTTGTTCAGGTATATGCACTTCTTAAAGGTTTTGTGGGAAACGGAAAGTCATCACACATATTACTTAAAAGGGTGAGGGAAGAGTACAAAAGAAAAATATTTTTTATTTGCTATTTGCCGCGGTCTGTGGACGGGGATTTGGATACAGTAAAGGTAACTGAAGTGGATGTTATGGCTTCCCGTCTCCACAGTCTATTAATTGAATTACGTTGAAAGGAAATTTTCTATTAAAGTGATTATGCTGATATACGTAAAGGTATTAACAGGGATTTATCCAAAAGGAACTTTACTTTTAAGCTGATTAAGCGGACATAAAATTTTTAATAACGTGTGATTCGAAAGATGCTGTATTTCATGGCGCCACATGTTTTTGTAGCACGTCTTTGAAATTCACAACAGGTCACGAACTATGATATGCTACTGCGTGCTGCAATTGATGATGATAACATACCTGTGCGATTCGGAGGATGCTGGGCTTGTTGGCGCCACATGTTTTTGTAGCATATCTTTGTAATTCCCAACGCGGCCCGAACTATGATATGCTACTGCGGGCTGCAATTCATGATGATAACATACCTGCATAAAGTGTCTTTTCTCTGACCATATTGGAGATAAAATGAACAGCCAGCCAGATTTTTAATAACGATTTATGTCGAGCGTGGATGAAAAACACCATGTTATGCAGTGCACTGTAAAGCCCTAGATTTATATCTAGGAGTTTATAGTTTTCTAAGCATAAGCATATATAAATGTAGAAGTGAAAATGTGGCATCTTTGTCTGCCAGCGAACAGTATGTATATTTCCACCGAGGTTGTAAGAGATGACAGTATATTCACACCACCGCGTTAATTCTTTTTAGCCATTGATATAAATGCACATTTTTTTTAAGAGGATAAAATATATCCTTATATTATACAGACTTAAACTAACGTAAGAGTAGAACTTAATTACTGCCTGTTGCCCAATGATTAGGATGTAGAAGGATCACAAAACTCGCTCATTTTTATACATCGCGTTTAAAAGCTTTTCCTTAGGAACAACAATACACGAGTAATAGAGCGTCACACCTTGTGTTGCAAGTGATCATAGACTATATTAACTTTTTACCATCACGTAGGTACGACCTACTTATATAGTACTTATACCTTCCACTTTTATGGTACCTATCCTAAATACTAACTAATATTATAAATGCAAATGTGAGTTCGTTTGTTACGCTTTCACGCCTTAACTACTCGACCGATCATCATGAGATTTCGCTTACAAGTTATCAGGGAACAGAAAAGGATATAGAGTACTTATATCTAGACAAAAGTACTGTTATTAAATTAACCTAACTTAACCTACATTTACGCGAGTAGAGCCGCGTACAAAATCTAGTAACATTATAAAAGCGAATGTGAGTTTCTTTGTTACGCTTTCATACCCTAACTAACTACTTGACCGATCATCATAAAATTTCGCATACTCGTTGTCAGTAGTACAGAAAAAGACACTGGGTACCTTTTACTCAGGAAAAAAGCACTGTTTCCGAACGAAACCGAGGGCAAAAGCTTATGACTAAACCCGAGATATCTTTTAAGGAGATAAAACCCAACATAATACCTACTCATATTATTATGAAGTTACAAATATTGTGCAAGAACGGATTTTTACAACCGATAATAGGCAGATTCCGTTTATCCACCTAACATGTGAAGTAAATACAAATAACATCGAACAGCCTTAATAAAGTCATTACTATGCATTTCCTGGCTAACACACACAAAGGATACAGCCAAGGCTGATGGTGCTATGAAGTGGAACGTTTTTATTTTATGTCTATCGAAAAACCATAGAGCATAACGACGTATAGACGATTCTGCTTACCTAATCTGTTTTATGAAGCGTTAAAAGGATATTCTTTGCGTTTTTTCTTTGAAAACAACTGTGAAAACAGGGGGGATGATGTAGACTGGTTTAAGGGTAACAACTTTCATTTTAGGAGATTACAAGCGATGCTAGTTTTGCAGCACTAATATTATGTTATAACTTCTTTAGCTAAGCTTGATACTAAAATCTCTTCGACGTGAGTACATAGAGGCGTCAGTATATTTATTATAACGAGATTTTCTTCACTGACGTTTGTTCCTATGTTTGCGATCATGAGGTTCAAAAGGTTCAATACCTGAGTTGGGAAAAGTTATTCGGATTTCCTGTTGATAAGTTCTTATGTAATAATAAAAAATAGGATAAGTTCTTAATAGATGGCAAAAGGTTCACCCCTTTACATGAGTCGTAATATATAAACTATATAAGACTGCAATGCAAGAGGGTCTCGGGTTCGAACCCACGTTATTTGACTTTTCGAAATTATGTGCATATTGAATGACAATTATCGCCTGCTCCGTGCCTCGGAGAGCACGTTAAACCATCGGTCCCGGCTGCCATAAATATCTATGGCAGTTGTTATTGGGCAGTCAGTGCCCTATAATATCCTGACACTGGTCTAGCCTTAGGGTATCGTTAGCCTCTGGGTTGCGGAGGTCAGGTGGCAGCCGCTCCGTGTAAAACTGATATCCAGTCAAATCCGGTTAGACTAGAAAAGCCGACCCGTAGTGACTTGGGAATAATAAAGGCTAGGGAGAAGATAATATGAGGCAAAAAAATGTTTACCATCTCTGCCTATCTTTTGAGTATTTAAATGTCTGAGCTGGGATTCGAGAAAAACCGAACGATCGGTCGCATAAAGCAGTCTCAAACTACGAAAATAATAATTCTAAAAGAACACATTGGCTGTAATTTCAAGAATCATTTTTATATGTATCGTAAGCATAGCCATGTAATTATATATTTTACGTGGATGTTTGCTGAAATGAGGTTTTATGCAAGTTCTGTTTATGTAAATAGAAGATAGGTTTCATATTAAAATTAAAAAAGTATGGCTCCGTTTAGCGTATGAGTGGTCCGTACTTTAGAATTAAAAGTATAAACAGTAAATCTAAATCATTAAATCGACCATTGTTTTTAATTGTGACTCATTATATATCAGAAAAAAATGAATATTATTATTATTATGATTTTTTTATTTTTTTTAACTGTTTTGAGTTAGGCATGTTTGCGTGTCTTATAATCTCGCAAACTACTATCCATTCCTCGTATGTATAGTTATAACCCCACCATATAATTTCTAGTATATAAATTTTAATATTAGTGATTATGTGTTGGGAACGTAGAATGGTATTTTAGTCATTATTTATTATAGAAGTGGAATAATACACGGTATAAACAATAACAAAAACATAATTTTTATTGTGCAAATGAAGCTCTTTCTAAGATACCTTATTAACCGTAGTGCAGAAACTTTTCTTCTCTTCATTTCAATTTTAATCTTCCATTTCATTTTCTTTATAACTTACAGCGCCAAATAAAAATGGAGCGAAATAAAATTATATTATATTTGTTTCGTCTCAAATAAAGATGGACAAGCATTTATTTATAATGGTTCCAAATTTTAATTACATAGCATAAAATATTTATAATATTTGCTGATATAAGCAGCTATGACAGACAAACGGACTGATAAACAGACATAGACGCACTATTAGGCTAACGTTTGTAAAATTTAGTACAGAACCAAAAAAACTACTAAGTGATGTTCAGCAAATAGAACTACGTATATATATTTTGCAGCGTTAAAATGTTAGTAAGAGTGCTGCATATACATTAGAATAGAAAAACTGGCGAGAAATATACATTTTGTTAGTGTAAAACATTCAAAATGGTGTTTAATAAAATAGGAGCTAAAACAACGGTCGCTCTCAGCGCTCTAGGTTCGTGGAAATGATATTTTCTAAACACAGTTACTGTAACAGGCACACAGTAAGATAAATATTTATTTAACCTACTTATTTTGTAATGATATTTGATGCAGCTATTTTCTACGTACATTAATTTGGGCCGCGCACTTGGCAAAAGTTTACAAAAATTCATTAAAGTCATACATTGTTTTATTATTTAAATTGTCCTATGGCATAAATCTATCATCGATCGTAAGATCCAGAATAGAATTGCCAAATTGAATAAAGTGTTAAAAGGTTTTTGTGTTGGTAAGTTAGCACAATAGTGTGGAAGTATAGCCGGGCAATTCCCAGCTTAAACAATTATGACTACCAAACAGATGATCGCAGCCGATGAACCTTGTGTTGCATTTCTGCGGTGAGAACGTTGTCCATTCTCCAATAAGACGCCAATAAAATGAGTGTGTTGCGATGGAAGCACAACGTAAGGTACTATTCCCTAACGATGGGTGATAGCAAGTTCAGGGTTATGGTCACGGGATACTAGAAGCCGCTATTTGCCATAAAGAGACTTTTAATCTCTCTCTCGTCTCAGCTCTTCATCCTTCATGGAGTTAGGCCTGCTGCGTTTAAATTTCCTCTACTTCGCCACTCTTTGACGTCGTTTTCAGTCTTCTTTTTATCTCTAGAACGTAGTCATGAGTCTTTTTATAGATCTTACTCCGGTGACGGACAGTTGCAGTACTTGGTTGCCAACTGTATAGAGGGGTCTTCGTTTGACATTATCATATCATTTTATTCTGTTCACCTGTAGCTTTAACGCTGCGTCGCTTTCTCCTAGGCTTCTTCGCACATATGCGTTTAATTTTTTCCAACCTGGTAATGTTAGGTTATAAAAAGTAATGAAGCTCTGCAAAATTAAACAGTCAGTTATTAAACAAATTAACAAAGATATTTGGCATTGAAGAGTTAATGGAACATAATTAATTTTAGTAATGGATTGCAATGCATGATTTAATGTATAAAATGTACAATTCAACCATATTTTTGCGGTCATGATATACAATAGTGTGTACTTATTATACCTGAAACAAATTTACTATGATTTTAATCATTTATTTATTCCAAGTAATAAAGGCAAAATGAGGTGTACAATTTCGGTTATTATTACAACCTTTAATTAAGTAGAAAATATTTGCTATAATAATTTCCGCGAGAGATTATACAAACGTTAAAGTTGTCTATGCGGGCAATCGAACATTTGATAGTAACCAGTTTAGTAGCACTTACAAATACAATTAGTAAAACACGCACCATTATAAAGTAGAAGCAAAAATATATGTGTTCATGTTCTTCTGACATTATCTACACACTTGTTTTATTTGAAGCAAGCTGTTTGATTCCATGCGAGGCTTTACGCGAAATCTACTTTGATGAAACTGTTCATTATTATTTTAAGGAAACTTATATATATAGTTTTACATGTGCTCATGTCACATTCTAATTTAAGAATGTCTTAGGTCATTACCAAACAATCCTTTAATTTACACAGAAATGTATTAAGCATATTTTTGGCGTTGTAACTGTTTATTTTGACTTTTAATGGTTGAAAAGCATTTAAAACGGAATAAATGTAGATTTAGGGATAATAAAAACAAATGTTACTAAATCGCGCCAGTGTGCCAAGTGTCAGGTTCTATACGATAAACATATCACACGTTTTGTGTCCAGTAGAAGGCCATAAAAATTTATGTTAATTTGAGTACCATTAAAATTAACAACCATTCCATTATAATTAAATAACTTCTTTCTCTTTGCCTCTAAGAAGAAAGTATACAGATCACCTGAAAGAATAAGCAAATGTAGAGACATATCGAGGACTGAAGGATTGGGCATCGGGACGAGAAAGATGGAAATTGTTATACCGACAAGTGCATAGCAAGTTTAAACTTTGGATGGATGGATTCGAGTAACCAGCATTATTTATAAGTTCTAACTTGTACTTCTGTCTGTAATCTTTACAACGCCACTGCACAGAGGTCACCAGCCCGTGAATATCTGCATTTACACTGAGTAGCGAAACGTTAGCAATAAAAACTTGTACACTGCTCATTTTATTAAGTTTTCATGTGAAAGCCAGTAAGTTTTACTGAACAAAACAGTTGTAGTCGACGTCGTGAAGACTTAGTTATAGGTTACTTGATGAAGAGAATAAAAATTTGTTACCCTGTTGATTTAAACTTTATCCTTTGTATGTTTATGGGTGAGGTAGTTTATGACGCAGCCCATCCTATCAAAAAATTTAGTCGCATCAGATTTATATCGTCTAGTTTATATAATAGCCTGGTACTGCAATGCGATTAGGCTGTAGGTATATATGACGGCATATGTTTGCTGTCCGATTATTAATTAAAATGGACGGAACGTGATACTTAAAATGACTTTCCGATAAGGTATTATACCTGTATCGCGGTGTACGTTCCAATCGTTCAAACAGTGAACAGGAACGATATCCAGACTAGGAACAATTTCGCCACTTACATGGTGTCAAAATGTCTCAAATTATATCTGTGTGATGTTACACATGCATATAATTATAGACTCTATGACAAAAATGTGAAAAACCGATGGCTTAAATTTTAATGGTGGATAATATTACCTAAAAATATGTATAATTGATAATCAATTTGGATCGCCTTAAAATAATCAAAGATATTTAAATTTCAAAACTATGTCCAATGTAACAACCCCTTTACCAATAGTTTTTTTATTACATAGATTTACCATTTTGGACTACCAAACATAGAAGTCCTTTCATTATTGTTTCTGTGTTTATTTACGTAAGAAAAATAGAATTTGAAATTCGGATTGTAATATCGGATATTGAGTGCACATGTCGGATTTCATAACAGTTATATGAAGTTTTCATCTTCTGGCGTTGCACCGCACATAGTATGATGCAAGCTTGTAAAACTTGTCAGTCGAGCCTTCATTTGGTAGGATTTGTGTGTGTCTAACTTTATTTCGTTTTCGTAAATCCTTTGAATGTTTGAATCATTTAAATACCTTCATTGATTGAATGACCACGTTAACCCTCCGACTGCTTATTAGGTTTCCCTCAGAAGAAATTCTCAGTAGCAGCACGAAGTCTCAAAAAGTTACATGGGCCTAAAATGCTGGCGAAATGTGGGTATGATGCGACTGTCCATACAGACCAAGAAGTTACGACATACGACGAGAGATGGCGCTGTATAATCCGGAATCGCGCAAGCGAAGATTTTAGATCGTCATAATAATTTTGATTTTTTAGTAGATATACTTATTATAAAATATGTTAATTCTTAGAATGTCATAAATCATTTATGATACTATTATTAAAGCATTTGTCAAAGTTACGGTAGAACAGGAAATTCTCTAATTTTCTTGGCATATTTTGTTTTGTGTCAGAGATCGAAATTTGCCTCTGCGTTTTGCATTAAGACATTTTGCATTCTATGCGTCGTGATCATGAATCGTTTGGCAAAACGACGAGATGGTTTTTCGAGGTCGCAGCTTCAAGCACTGCTTCATGGATTGTATTTTTTCTCTGGTATAAATTATAATCTATGTACATTCTATCCTGGCGTAAGAAATGCTTATGAACAAAAATTTCTTGGGATTATATTTCATCACCCATGCTTTATACAACTTTATTTATAATACATTAGCAAATGGTACTTCATCTTGAATGCACCCAACTATAATGCGCAGCCTGACAGAGCACTAGCATAACACAATATTTTATTATTATCCTAGAGGAAGCGAAAATGATGTAAATGCAAAGTGCTGTACCGTGTAGTTCTGTTCGAAACTACTTCACTACCCCTTGGGCAAAGGGGGGACTGTTATGACAGGCGACTGCCTTTTTAAGCTAAGACTGTTTTGGTTTATGTTAAAACAGATTTGGTTCATTTATGTGTTACCGCATTTTATCGGTAGGCATCACAACAAAGTCGAACTCGTCTATCCCAAAGGATAGGCACAGGTATATCAGATCCACGTTTCACCTAATACATACTTGGCGAATTGTAGGTATAATAGACCTCTGTCTTCGGGGATATAGGTCGCATAGGCGTGAGACTATGTATATTTCTAGTTCCCATAGAAAAGAGTAACAGCCTATTGTCGTTTACAAGGTAGTAACAGACTTCGTTCTGCTACTAAGACCATTCTGAGAGAAAAATCCAATTACACTTTGCCCGACCGGACAATGTATCCAAAACCATATGCGAAGCCGCTGCATTTACTACCGCTGCGCCACCGAGATGTTTTACCGGTAGGAGGATCTACATTTATAGACTACTATTTTCCTGAAGTACTCTAAAGCCGGCAATACATGTTGGCCCAACATTGCCGAGTGACAGCCAATACCAACGTGTAGACGGTGTATTTGCTTTACCTTGCCAGTGCTTGGTATCACTCGTCTAGCTGGCCGAGTAAAGGCAAGCGCCAACGTGTATAGAGCTAAATTTGCGTAGATAGTAACAACTTGCAGTCGGTCGCGAGCACTCGTCTCATTTCAGAGCGGTGTCGGTTTTTCTACACAAATCAAAGGCGTTGGTCTGCTCTCGGCCAATAGCGTTTACATGTTGGTCCGCCTGCCATTTCGCGCTTGGCGAACATCGCCGTTACACGTACAAAATGTATTTGTTTTACAAGTCTACTACGGTATACACTGATATAATAATTATATGCGCTTATTAATCGTAAATAAGTAAGTTGGAGTGCCATAATTAAGTAAATACCAGCAGCTGCAGCTGTTTCAATGCTCAATAAAGACTGACAACGCCCAACGTGTGGACAGCTCCACAAAACTCGTCTATTAATATTGGTCGTTTGCATTGGTTTTCTTCAAACTTGCCGAACGTCTAGAGTCTAGTACTTGCCTTGTATTAGTTTGCTTTCGCTTGCGTTGGCCTACGCTTGACTAACATGTATTGCAGGCTTAACAGGTTCAAGCTAGATTATTCTCTACAAACGACTTTTTTAATATATCTTTGTTTATATAACTCTCGAACTAGGGTCAATATTAACAATTAAAATAAACATTATTTGTAGGGTCCATAGACATCACAATGTGAGATGAATTATTCTTGAGTTAATCTAAATGTTTGTGTTATGGTTATGAGTAAAGAATGGACCCACGACCTTGCAAACGCAAGTCCAATGCCTTATCCATTCGTTTACCCCCTTATAATTTAACGTTAAAAAGCCTAAGGCGCAATAATTATTAATGTTTCAGTCAGAAGCATTCTGTAAACATAAATGCAATTAAAAACAGCAAATTAATTAGCTTTAACGTTAAATGTACGTACAAATAAAAACTACTGTATTTTGCCTTATTTTGTACAACTTCTTGCGATGCTATAAGTTATTTTAAGGCAAAATTGCAATGTTTTATATTCTGGACAGATTTAATGACCCGGCGTAGCTTAATGTTGTTATTCCATCCTCTTATTGCTTGCTCTGCACACAAATGTTCTCGATTTTGTTATGAAATTAAAGTATACCGGAGCTGTGCCGACTGCCTCAATGACGCAGTTGTACAACATCCTAATGTTGAGTATGAGTATGAGGTCTGAGGTTCGATTCAAAAAGTGTTACGTTGGGAAAGATGTTATTGGATTTTTCTGTCACAAAATTCTTAAAAGCTGCTTTTAAGAATTTTGTAATTTCGGTAAACGCTTTGCTAAGCGTCTTATTTGAGACTCAATAAAGTACACGGCAAAATGAGGATGATAAAGATCTTTGCCTACCACTATCTGACATTGGTTTACTGTATGTTGCTTTGTAATCGATACGCTAGGTAGGTGCTATGATTATCCTAACTTAATATTATAACTGCGAATTGGAGGTTAGGTTTGTTTGTTACGCTTACTTGCCTTAATTACTTTACCGACCACCATGAAATTTCACACACATCTTGTCAGGGTTACCGAAAAGGACATACAGTAGGTACTTTTCATCCCAGAAAAAAATTCTGTTCCTTAGGGATAAAAATTTATTGACAAAATCTAGATTAACGCCAGTGAAACCACATGCAATATTTAGTCACGTATAGATAAAATTAAAGTGGCAGCAGCTAGTGCATAAAACCTACTAATATTATAAAAAAATAATAAAATAAATAGCAGACTAAATGCTGTAGAAATGAGAGCGCTGAGAAATATATGTGGTGTGACTCTGAAAGATAGAATAACGGATAGCGTGATTAGAGAGAGATGCGGCATAAAAGTGGATATAGTGACGAGAATAGAAAAGGGTATGTTAAGCTGGAGAAAATGGACGAGAAAAGACTGGCTAAGACAGTTAATAAGGCTAGTGTGAATGGAACAGTCGCAAGGGGAAAACCTAGGCGAACATTTTATTGATCAGATCGGAGACGTTCTGGATAAAGGCCAGGTTAAGAGCACCTTAAATTGGCGAGCGTGTATGAGGAATGTTATGAAAGTGAATGAAGCCAGAGAAGTGTGTCAGGATCGCAGCAAATGGAAATCCGTAGTCTTTGCCTACCCCTCTGGGAAACAGGCGTGAATCTATGTATGTATGTATATTATAAATGTGAATGACATTAAGTTTGGATCCTAGTTTTTCAATCAAACGTAAACCGTTGTACAGATTTGGATGGAACTTAGCACAAAGATAGACCAGGGATGTTGCGGATGCAGATTTTTTGACAACCGCGGATGCGGATGCAGATTTTCTGACATCCGCGGATGCGGATGCAGATACGGATGTCTTAATGGATGCGGAAGCTACGCAATTGCGGCTGCGGATGTTGATGCAATTGTGCATCTTATTTAAACATAACATACAAAACAAAAGTATCTAATATCATCTCTGCAGGTTCATAAATTTATATACATGCTGTTTTACAGAGGTTCATAAATTCAGCTAGGCCATTTTCTACTGTTTTTTCATTCTCATCTTCACTTGAAGAATCATCGCTCCATTCATCGGCCCACCCATTTTTTCTTGTCACAACTTGCGCTATGTCTGTATCCGCATTAACATCCGCGTTGATTATTACGGATGCGGATGCAGATGTCCAAATCGATGCGGCAGCTCCGCAATTACGGATGCGGATGCGAATATTAGCAACATCCCTAAGACAGATATTGTCTTGGATTAACATACGTATACAATACTTTAACCCGGTATGCGTTCCCTTGGGATTAAAGCAGGTGAAGCTAGGGGTTAATATCATAAAAAGAATACCCGCCATTTCTTTTCTGTTATAGAACTTATATTTCTATTCTCAGAAAGCCATCGTTCCCCTGAGTGATATACCGAGCTACTGAAATATTATTCAACAAATGCAGCTGCTTTGTTTGTTTCGTGACAAACTGGGAAGAAAACCCATAATATGCATATTTAATTCTTACCAAAATGATGTGGAACGACTTGAAATTCTTTGTTGTAGACTGCAGAATAAAATTACTCGCAGCTTCGCTCCTGCATAAAGTCGTACAATGTTTACTCTTATTAATTATAAATATAATGATAGGCTGTTTATAAACTATCTACAAGAATAATGAGATTACTATACGAGGATATTATTAATACTCCTAGTTGTGCAATTTTATAAAGATATTTCTTCAATGTAAATATAAGCGACAATTAAATAATACCATTCTATTGAATAACAAGAACGTGTATTTATAAATTTAGAAAGATTTACATTCTTAAATAATTTGGTTTACGATTTTGCCGTAAGGAAATCTTCAGTTGCAGAACAGAAACTGAAAATTTACCTGCTAGGTGGCATAAGGCTAGCTGCAAATTACTACTGACATACAAACTTAATCGGCGATATAGGGAAATGGCTGCCACTATTTTTTAATTATACAAAAGCGCCTCCTTGAATGTGTATGACACACAAAGTATAATCAAACGGGGATTAAACTCACTGAGCGACCACTTACCCCATAATGCCATCCATGCAGCCAAGACTTCGAACCATCATTATTAATTTCAATCCTCTTCCAGTCGGTAGACTTATACCTTATCTATATACATAAGTATATTTGTATATAGAAATACAGTACATTACAAATTTATTTACCGGTCAACAGCAGCTTGGCCGACATTGTTCAATGTCCGTGTGTAATTCCGGCGTGTCATCCAATGTATCGCTAGATTTGGCGGTTATCACACTTAATTAGACACCATCCCCGTCGGAATGGGACGGATGCCATGTGAATACCGGACATACCGACTCACTGTATTATTGCCGCTGTTGGATATGTACCTAATCTGTGATGTGTGAAAGTCATGTATTAGATTTACTAGGAGTTGATTGTCGAATAGCATGGATTGCTGATACATAGCATGGATACTTTGATACCTTTGTCCTCAAATAATCAAACGCAGTACCTCATAATCGGCTGATAATGTATGCCAGAAAATCAGGCAGAAATAATATTAGGAGTTAATGCCACTACATGACTTCTCAAATTCGATTTCTGTCTCGAAAACTCTTATTGATTTTTCTGTAAAGAAAACTGCGATAGTACCACGAAGTCTGTCGAAGTCAGTATTAGGCGAAGTGTAGGTGTAACACAGCTCTGCCTACCTGCGAAAATAGAAAAGTGTGGCAATCGACGTACGCATGTGTATAAGTTCTCAGTAACTGACAAAGTTGATATTGTCCCGGATTAAAATACTACGCGAGCATTATTTTTACTGCAATATATAGACATATACTGGCAGACGCCAGCAATAACAGCCAAATTGTAAAATATTTTGCATATACCTCCAAATCAAATTAATCAATGCAAATCGAAATAATTATGTTTGGAATGGCCACACACATGCAAAAGTTTTTGAGCTAGCCGGAGTATACTTGAAACCATTGCAGCTACATACTGCAGTAAAAATATTACTTACCTGTTTAAAGCCTCTTAATTCAGTTAAATTTACATGTGACTCGCCCCTGCCTAATCTGTAAAGTAAATAAAAGCTGACGTTATTATAATTATGTATTATATATTCCAAAGAACTTCATTCCCTTTCACGTTGCCGAAGTAAAACAGTGATTAAGCACCACAACAAGATTATAACTCCCGCCGAGATGACCACAGAGTGTGGGCAAACGAGTTAAGTTGGTAACGGCCCAAGTTATGACACCTGTGCTGAGCCAAGTTTTGATTGAACACCCATATTGTGGGGATAATTAAACAGTACTGTGTGATAAAACAAGAAGTCCGGCAATTTTGACAGCACTGATGACGTAATAGTTCAAGTGGTCGCCTCGCCACTGCTACTGCGCTGAGTGTTGTGGGTTTGAATCCCAGACGGGACTAAAATTTGTATGGTCCACTAATAGTTGTTTCGAGTGTGGATGTTCTTTGTGTAAGTTGTTTAAATGTTTGTAAAGTCCTCCATGATATAGGCATATTTTCTAGATTAAAAATTAAACACTTTCTGTTGATTGCTTTACAGCAGCCACCAAAACGTCGGGGCAAAGTGTAAACTTAAATATAAATATTCTACCACATACACACAACACTATCTAGCCCAAACTAAGCAGAGCTTGTACTATGGATACTAGACAATGGATAAACATACACATATACTTTTTTTTTGTAAATACATACATATTATACATAGAAACACCCAGACCAAGACAAACATCCATGTTCATGCACACAAATGTTTGACTTGTGCGGGAATCGAACCCGCGACCTCAGGCGTGGCAGTCGGTTACACTAACTACTACGCCATAGAGGCCGACAAGTTTTAATTAAATTAAATAGCATAGTAAAGTTCAATAATAGTAGTGTTAGAGTTTTCAAAATTATGTAATAAAAGTGTTTAAAGCAAAATAAACGACGCGACAAAATCCGTATAAAATGTTTAATTTCAATGTATGTATAACATTCGCGTAAACTTAAGACAATATTATGTTTTCTAGTGCAAGAGTTGTCTTATCAATAGTTGCCCTGCCATGCCGGTGTGATTCAGAATCCATTACTCTGAGTCGGGTGTGCACTTTGTGTCCGGTAATTCTATGTTCGTAAAGTCCGATATAATACGGGATGATATGGTCTGTCACGCACTAGAGTTAAAGAAAGAGTTTTTTTAAAACAACATTATTTTGGGCTGATTGATAACGAGGTCTATTTTTCAGTCAATGCATTTGAGGTTCGTAAAGTAAAATATTGATGTTCGAGATTATGCAACTTAATTACACTTAATTTTTTATACAATTAAGGCGGCAAGCAAGTTGATGTACAGTTCATGTTCGACGTACATTAGCCTTAATCTAAACTCTTAGAACATATTTAATACGAGAATCTGCTCTCTGCTTAAATCGTTCCTTCTTTTCTTAATAGTTTCGACAATACTTAAATATGGCTACGAAAAAACAGTTTTGAGAAAACCTCTGCCTACACATTCCAGGGCTGTCAGACATTATACCGATGGTTAATTTCTCTAAAAGTACCAAACACACCGCAGTACCTTTATACGATACTTAGTAAAAGAAACACGTAGGACTGTTAAGTTGGATCCTAATACTTATTACTAATTTTAGCGTTAAGTAAGACTAATAAGATACTCGACTTAACGCTTTAGGTACACACTTGTGTTTATCTTTTACGCTTTGCAGAAAAGATTTAAGTAACTACACTGTAGTCCTAGGTTTAAATCTTCTTTAAACTTAAGTATATTATTATGACATTTATGACAGAATAACAAGAAAAGTTATGTTTATTCTTTACTAGTATTTGCCCACGGCTTCGCTCGCGTAAATTAGGTTAGGTTAGTAAAAGTATTTTTCCTGAATGAAAGGTACCCTATGTCCTGTTTTGTAACCCTAACAATGTGTCTAACTCTAAAAATGTCATGACGATACAAACAAACTCAAATTCGCATTTATAATATTAGATAAGATATTTCTGTATGACTGTATTGTCAAAATAAGAACAAGCCTACAAGCGGTAATCGCTGCCTTTTTCTAGGGTTAATTAATTTCTTTTTGGTACATAAATAGCCATTAATGAAAGAGCTTAGCAATGATTTGGCGAAAAATTGGTTAGTACGGATGAATTCATCAGGGGTTCTTAATGGTAACCAAACCAAGCCGTGGACCTATCTTGGTGATAGTCGTCGCCGTCTGCTAATACAGGTGGGTCGCTGGAGTGGAACCGTGTGGGCCCGTCGGTCAGTCCGTGTCGTCAGAGCTGGTGGGTCGCGCGGCTGGCGCGGTCCAGCCCGCACGGATGAACCTCTGCGGGCGACCAGCGTGCCTGCAGCGCTCGGATCGTGTCCAATGTGTCACTCCTGTTCATGGCGAGGTCGAACTTCCCGGGAAGGGTTTCTCGGGGAGCGCCCGTCAGCCAGCATCAGGGAGTGGCATTACGTGGATCCGGTAAGGGTTGCCACAGAGACGAGGTCTCACGGCAGGGCCATCCTGTCCGGCGGTCGCCGATGGTAAAACTGGATGAACTATAAAATACTAATCATTATATATCATTATTTGTCTTAACAGCTTGTATAATACAAGCTCTAATAAAATTATTGATACTATTGTGGCGTAGCGTTAAAAATCAATATAGTGCATTTTTAAATGTACGTAGAACTTATTTAGCTAGAAGCCTAATACTTAGTGCCATGTCCCTTTGTAGAATTATACTTCACGCCAGAAAACAACGTAATTTTAACCTAATTTCTAATTTACATAAAACCATAGTCCTTTCAAAATGTAACGCCCAAAGCCTTCACACAAGCGTTACAAAATAAAATTAACATATTTTTGTTAATTGAATTGTAAAATTTAAGGGTCACGTGTTCCCTGACGCAAAGTCAATCGTGTCAAACAACGGCATTGACTTTATAACCTAACTTTGTGCCATCGCTACCAAAAAAGAATCGAATATTCGTTCATTGTAATCAGATATTCGGATTAATTTAATCGAATAATACTCATTCGACAGATCACATTTACTTAAGAGCAAAAATGTTTTGAATTTTTAATCATGCGTACAAGCATACATCATTATTATGACCGCGTAGACGATATCGGTCGGCCTTTTTTGTTTTACGTCTACAAACTACACATCGTAATCTCAAGCAACGTATAGTTTAGTAGAACAGGGGAATTACCACAGAACTTTATTTGCTCGCGATTCTGTTGACGGACAAAGGAATCGCGAGCAATTAAAGTTGTGTACCTTAGGCGAGCCAAAGCGACTACTACTGCTACTATTACGATTCTCTAGTTAGAAGCTTGATGTTTTGTAGCCTTCTGGATAAATATATATATATAGCTGTATAGCTTTCTAATAGCAAAAGGATTATAAAAATCGGTTTATAGTTTAAGAGCTTATCGATTACAAACAAATCTTTCCTCATTGAAATTAAACTACTTTATACGGCTTTTATCGCGTTGTTTCTTTTAAAACAGAATTATAATATTTTCCTTTACGTAACATTCGTGTGAAAATAAGACATTATGATGCAAATCTTTTCTCTTTATAAAATTAGTATACGTATCCAATTTATACACAATGCACTAATTACTCATATTAAAGCAACTTACTGCTCATAACGGACTCGCTAAATACGTTTGAATAAAATGCAGTTTTTGAGATTAACATGAAAAATAGGATTGTTCCGTTGCTCCTGTTTATAATTAAACTGTAACTCTACAGAAATGCATTGTAAAGTGCGACATGACAACGACCGCGGGCTCCGGGCCAGTGCACTAGTCTGTGCCGGCTAATTTGTAGGAAAAAAAAAACGAATACCACAGTATGACTCGTTTGAATTATTTCCGTGTGAATAAAATAGGATTTTTTTTTATCTAGATTCCGCTCACGTGATATTAGACTGACTGCGGCTTAGCGTAACTTTAGGTTACATTGGGAAGAAAGGAAAACCCCAGGTTTTAACGGTATCACACCCCGCCGCCGTCCCCTAGCCGGCCAGAGAATGAAGCATTTTACCTAGGAAACAAAAAAAACCTTTGGCAACAGTTCGGCGGGGTCGCGAATGCATGTGAAAGCGATTCGCGCGGCCCTATCGTCTATGGTCATGTCGAGGAACACCGTGGTAGGTTTAGTTGGTATTACCGGGGTATCTTTACTCCGGTGAGCCCGACATAACCTCTCCGTCGCCCCGCGGAGAGGTATGCGTCAAAGCATTCACCAGTGTAAAAAAAATGAGTTTGGCAACAGTACTTTTTGGAGGAAAGGTACTATATATATATATATATATATATATATATATATATATATATATATATATATATATATATATATATATATATATATATATATATGTATGTATATGTATATGTACTCCTGACAACGGCTTGCAAAATGTCATGATGATGAGTCAAGCAGTTACGGCGCGACAGCGTAACAAACAATTAACTTTCGCATTTATAATATTAGTTAGGATTATGTGCTAATATAACGTTATAACGTTGGCAATATTTAGGTATTGTGGCAAACTATGTGACTGAATTTTCTTAAGTTATCAGTAATAGAAAGGTGTCAGAAAAATATGTCCGGTAGACGCTAATAAGCTTGACCCTATCATACGGGTTTTTTTTTATGACATAGGAGGCAAATGAGCTTACGGATCGCCTGATGGTAAGCGATGACCGCCGCCCATGGACACCCGCAACACCAGAGGAGTTATAAATGCGTTGCCGGCCTTTTAAAAGGGAGTACGCTCTTTTCTTAAAGGTTTGTAGGTCGTATTGGTCCAGAAATACCGCAGGCGACAGTTCATTCCACAATTTAGTTGTGCGAGGCAGAAAATTTCTGGAAAAACGCACAGTTGTGGACTGCCAACCATCTAAATGATGGGGATGGAAATTCTGTCGCGTAGGACGATGGCGAAAAGAGGCGGCAGGGATCAGTCCGAACAATTCCTCGGAGCACTCCCCATAGTAAAAGCCCAAGCTCCCCATAAAAAAGGGTTTTGAAATATAGTTGATGAAAGGTAATATAATACTACTTTGCCTACCGCTTATGATATGCAGGCGTGAGTCTTTATTATGTCTTGTTTATATAAATTATAATAGAAGAAGAAATATTTGATCTTTTGTTTGTTTGTAAGGGTTTAACTCAAAAACTACGCAACCAAATTAAACAATTGTTTCACCATTAGAGAGCTATAATCATCACCGAGTAACATTGCATTTGATTTAAAAAGCCAAATACTGTTAGTAACATACCCTTACCTACGTTTATGCGAGTGAAGCTGTTAGCGAAAGCTAGTTAAATATAAATTTACTTAACGTTGTAAATGAGGTATAAAGAAAATCTAAAGCAGAAATTCTTGAAACGCATTTAATAAGTCTTATTTCTTGGTATGCTTTAAATGTAAGTTTATATTAATATGTTACGTTAATAAAATCCGTTCTATCCGGTTCATCCGTAGTGTACATAGCGAATTATATTAAGAATACTTTTGAATAATGTAAAAGCTATTATTAAAAGAAAAAGTACTGGTAGCCGTGTAGTGAGATCGTGTAACTGCCACGCTGAGGTCTCAAGTTCTATCCCAGAGTAAGAACCATTGACTTTCAAAAGTTACAACTGTTTTCCTACGGCTTCGCTCCCTCGAGAACAGTAAGTAATTTTCTGGATAACATAAGTCCTTTTCTGTACCCCTGACATCGTGTATGCGAAATTTCATGATGATCGGTCAAGTAGTTAAAGTGTGAATGCGTAACAAACAAATAAACTCACATAAAAAGATTAGTATTACTTCGCTTTAATGACAAAGGAAAATAACGAGAGAAAACTAGTTTATTTACATAATATTCTTGAAGATAGGTAAAGATTGCCAGGCTGGCGTGATTGACTATGGCCTCAAAACTCGCCCTTAGAACAGGAGGAGCCCAATAGGGCTGATATTATACAACAATAGCTTTTCCCCGCGGTTTCACCCGCGTACGTCCCGTTCCCATGGGAATATCGGGATAAAACGTAGCCTCTGTGTGAATACAAGTCTTCAGCTATCAACATACCAAGTTTCATCGCAATCGATCTAGTAGTTTTTGCGTGAAAGAGTAACAAACATCCATACATCCATACAAACTTTCGCGTTTATAATATTCAATTTAGGATTAAGGAAGTAAGGATTACCTTTGCTCGCGGCTTCGCTCACGTACAAAATAGGTTAGGTTATGTTAGGAACAGTACTTTTAAAAATAAAATATAGCCTATGTCACTCGGTGATAATGTGGCTTTCTAATGGTGAAAGAATTTATAAAACCGATTGATTACTTTTTGAGTTTAACCCTTACAAACAAACAAATAAAAAATCTTACCACTCTTTTTTTTAGGGCCACATTATTGTAAATGATTGCCGCAGCCTATGGGCGCCTGCAACACCAGAGGCATCACTTGGCCGACCCTTTAGGAAAGGATGAAGAGATAAAGGAAGTGGGAAGGAGAAGTAGCGGGAAGGAGAAAAGAGGGTGATTGGTCCTTTGGCATTCTTACTCACCGAACAAAACACAATAGTAGGAATACTGCTATTTCACGTCGATATTCTGTGAGAGGGTAGTCCTTCCCCGGTCGAGCTGGCCCATTCATGCTGAAATCAGCGAGGTTCTACTACTCAAATCTCCTATCCCAAATCCTATTTATAATATTAGTATAGAGAAGTATTGAGCATTATACTACACCAGTATTTCACCAGCTATAATTAGAGCTTAGCTGGTAGGAGACGACAGATGTGTATTCTCGGTGATGAGAACTTTTTATTATTTATACAATAAAGTTGACTAGCAAGCAAAGGGCCCGCCTTATAGTATGCCATTACTATGACCTACGATCACTTGAAATACTAACCTATTGAGACGCAGCGACCCACCAGCGGCCAGACATTAATTTATTTAACACTAGATTGTGCCCGCGGCTGCATAACTGTAGGTTATGTTAGGTTAGGTTAACAAAAATACTTTTTCTGGATAAAAGGTACCTACCCTATGTCCTATTTTGTACTCCTGGCAAGGTGTATGCGAAATTTCATGATGATCGGTCGAGTAGTTAAGGCGTGAAAGCATAACAAATAAACAAACTCACTTTCGCATTTATAATATTAGTTAGGAAGTTAGGATTAGGATTATACAGGGTGTCCAAGAACCTGGCGTCCAACTGGATTCCCACGATGCCCCAAGTTCTAACAGTACTCAGAAAAATATTTTAAAAAATCCACCCCATGTACTTACAGAATTATACTGATTTCAAAAAAAAAGGGGAAATGAGCACCCTGTGACATACTTTTGAATGCTGTGACTGCTAATGCTGATAATTTCGATATTTCTTGGAGGTTTTGTAATCTAGGGTATTGCTGTGTCTAAATAGAATGTAAAAATAAAGTACTTATTGTACCATTTTAAAATAAAATATTATTTTAACTAAAGGTGATATGGAAAACTATTGAATTTCGCAACTTTGACCGACTGTAGTGTAAAAAAAATGTACCAAAATAGTATGGCAAGTGACGTCAAATTTTGACGCGTTTATTCCTCTTTTTAAAAAGGTATAATACTTACACATTAATTTGAAAAAAAAAATTTTGATAATATTTTTACTCAACAACCCAATTTTTACGAAGTGCCTACCTACTAACGGTAACTGTCGGACCCTTTCTTATCTTAGAAACTGTTATGTTACTACTATTATTTACTTCGGTTCCAAGAGTGAGCAAGAAGGAAATACACACAGGTAGATGGGTTCCCAGTAGAATAAAAGCAAAGAATGTTAGTTTAAAGATATTTTATTACAATAAATGTTCAAAATGTTGACCACCCGCGGCAATACAAGCTCTCACTCTCCTTAAAAAGGACCGCTTTATGTTTCGCGAGTAACTTTTTTGACGTATCACCTGCACTGCTTGTGTTATCTTCTCACGAAGGTCAGCGATGTCATTAATGGGCTTCGCATAAACGAGCTCCTTCATAGTTCCCCAGAAAAAAAAATCCAGCGGATTTAAGTCAGGTGAGCGGGCTGGCCACGGGATTGTTCCTGATCGCCCAATCCACCTGTTCGGGTATTGCTCGTCCAAAAACTCTCTAACGGATACGCGAAAATGTGCTGGACAGCCGTCGTGTTGGAACCACATATCTGGTGGGGTCTCTTCTAGTAAGTTTGGCAAATCATTTTGAAGAAAATTTAAATATGATTCGCCAGTCAAATTCTCGGGCATCTCAAATGGACCAATAATATTCCCACAGAGAATACCGGTCCACATGTTCACTTTGAACCGGTACTGGGATCTATCTTCTCGCATCAAGTGCGGATTTTCCACATGCCACTCGTGCAAGTTGTGTAGGTTCATGTAGCCATCCTTCTTAAATGTAGATTCATCTGACCACAAAATTTTGTCGATAAAGTTTTCGTCTTCTCGATGTTTTTGCAGGATTGTTTCACAAAACGCGACTCGGCTCGGATAGTCTCGAGGTAAAAGACTTTGCACTCGCTGTACGTGGTACGGATGATATTCTTCTTTTTGGAGAATACTGTGTGCTGTGCTCTTCGGTATCCCCGTATCAGCTTCTATTCCTCGCACAGAGATGCTTGGATTTGCCGACACCGCGTCTAAAACTTCATCGCGTATGAAGTCATTTACGGGTCGTCCTTCACCAGCTACTTGATTGGGGAACCGCCCGTCACATAGTGATCTGTGCACATTAATGAAAACTCGATGGTCGGGATATCGCGTAGCCCTCGGATACCTTTCTCTGTAAAGTCTCGCTGCAGCTCGTCCATTACCTCTACATTCTCCATAAATGTAGTGCATATTTGCGTATTCTTGCGGAGTGTAGGTCGCCATGGTAGCACACACAAAACACAAACTGTCCAAACACAGGCAAAGGTCGTCGTAAAGAGTTCGTTTCAAAGTCCAGAGCACAAAGAGTAATCGAGTCCAATAAACAAAGCTTTAAATCGTAGTACGTGATCAATGGTAACAATAAGAGAGAGGTGCGTAGTAACGGCAGGAGGCAGTGACGCGTACTGACCGTACTGTTATCCTAAATAGCACGATCCCAGATAGCGTCACTATCTATCTCACTCGCACCTCTAACCTTTTTCTCCCTCACTCTTACCTGAATAATGGGGTACCATAAAGAAGAACCAGCAAATCGCAAAGATAGTTTCTGTCTTGCTCCCTCCTGTTGTAATAACGAATCACTATGGTGAGATGCATGCACATACCGTCCCTTACGGTCTAACCTGTTTTTTGAGAGGCCTGTTGTTATTTTTATGAGCATACAACAGTAATTCTTTAGAGGTTAGATTCAATTCGTCGTAAATTTTTCTTTCTAAGAATTCTGTAAGACATCGTAAAAATTGGGTTGTTGAGTAAAAATATTATCAAAATTTTTTTTTTTCAAATTAATGTGTAAGTATTATACCTTTTTAAAAAGAGGAATAAACGCGTCAAAATTTGACGTCACTTGCCATACTATTTTGGTACATTTTTTTTACACTACAGTCGGTCAAAGTTGCGAAATTCAATAGTTTTCCATATCACCTTTAGTTAAAATAATATTTTATTTTAAAATGGTACAATAAGTACTTTATTTTTACATTCTATTTAGACACAGCAATACCCTAGATTACAAAACCTCCAAGAAATATCGAAATTATCAGCATTAGCAGTCACAGCATTCAAAAGTATGTCACAGGGTGCTCATTTCCCCTTTTTTTTTGAAATCAGTATAATTCTGTAAGTACATGGGGTGGATTTTTTAAAATATTTTTCTGAGTACTGTTAGAACTTGGGGCATCGTGGGAATCCAGTTGGACGCCAGGTTCTTGGACACCCTGTATAAAACGACTCGCGCCAATTACACTATTTAATCAGATATAATATGGCATAAACTTAAAATATAGCATTCACGCATTCTCACAATACCTCATACATTTTAATAATAATAACTTCCATTCATCCACAAAATAATAGGTATTCAATTATGCCTGATATTCCAACAATTGGCAGGTAATGACAATTTATAATGCACTAGCTGACCCACGCAACTTCGTCTGCTTCACATTAGAGGAATTTGCCCCGTTTTTGCAACATTTTCCATTAATGCTCTGCTTCTATTAGTCGTAGCGTGATGTTATATAGCCTATAGCCGCCCTCGATAAATGGGCTATCTAACACTGAAAGAATTTTTCAATTCGGACCAGTAGTTCCTGAGATTAGCGCGTTCAAGCAAACAAACAAACAAACTCTTCAGCTTTATAATATTAGTATAGATACACACATAACCTCACGCCTATAAACGTTTTTAGACTTTCGCGATTTGTACAAATCTATACTAATATTATAAAGGTGAAGAGTTTGTTTGTTTAAACGCGCTAATCATAGGAGCTACTAATCCGAATTGAAAAATTCTTTCAGTGTTAGATAGCCCATTTATCGAGGGCGGCTATAGGCTTTGGCATCTTGTTAACAGCTCGTTGAAGTGTACATGCCATCTGTGGAGTGGTTCGTCCGAAGTGCACAAGAGCTGCCCATCATTTTAGTGTTGGATAGCCCATATATTGGGGAAGACTATAGGCTATATAACATTACGCTACGACCAATTGGAGCGGAGCAGCAATGAAAAACGTTGCAAAAACGGGATAAATTCTCTTATCTTATATGACGCAGAAGAAGCGGGTCAGCTAGTACTTAATATATTGCTAGGTAACGGGTCTTACTCGTGATACAGTATTTAAAAGGTAATAAATACCTACGACGACGTTTCGATCGACTTGCATCGATCGAAGTCAAGGGTGACTGGTGTGCGCTCAGCGGCACCTTCGTTAAATTTGGGGTTTCAGCAACTACCCTCACTTCACGTCATACCTATTTAATTTAAAGGGGTAAGCAGATGTGTTTTACACTCACATTTCACCACATAATGTCCTACGCAGTAGAGGGCGAATCTATTATCTTCTATAAGACACAGTTTCAGATGCCGAGCTGCTAATAAGATTCACACACTCAGTATTGCTGCTTCGCCAAGGTCAAAATGCGTCGAGTACTATGAGATCTCAAAACCCCTCAGGTAACAAAGCAGATAAAACGTTTACTTTACGAAGCGAATAAAAACAAAAGCTTTGAAAAACAAACAGCCCCAACGGGCCGAAGCAACCCCTTAATAGATTAAAATAGCTGTTCGAAGGGGGACCAAATGAAATAATCCGAAATGAAGAGAGAGAGTAAAAAAGTGGTTGCCATGGCAACGGGACTCCATAATAAATTCCATACTCAAGAAAGTGCATATTAAGCTATTTACATAATTTCGGGGAGGGATGCGAGTGTAAGGCCCCCGTTCAAGAAATTGATTGGGGGAGAAATTCATATTCTAAAGATGAAGTAAGCAATGGTCTCATTGTTATCTACATCGCTTATCTTTTAAAACAATTTCTGCCGTAGAGATTTAACCTTGTAACGTGGGCTTTACAATCATTGTAAAGATACATACAAGGAACTAATAATTTTAATGAAAAGGGGTTGTGAGCTCTTCACGTCGATCTCGATCCCTAAGGCAAAAAATGTGTGATTCACAAGTAGTTTTGATTCTAGTTGTTATTGTGTTCGTTATTTAATTATTTGTAAAGTTCCCCGCATATTAGGTCTTAACCTAAAACGGTCGATCTATTTTCTTAAAAAAACATGAATCATGTCCTTTGGCTTCTATTTGATATTTTGGGATCAATGATCTGGTTGGGCTAATAATTGTCGAGTTTTTTGTTTGGAAATTCCCAGCAACTGCGCGGCGTATTGAAATGTGTGCGATGGTAATGGTTTCCTTATTTCGTAGGACCTTCATTGTCAGGTTAGGTTATGATCCACCTTATCGTTAATCTATGTATGTGCAGGTAGAAAGTACAGCAGCACGCGTGATGGTAAGTGGTCATCGTAGCTTATAGTGGCTTGCAATACCGAAGCATTACTTATGTGACAACCCTAAGGAAAAGGAACTAAGGATGCAATAGAATAAAAGGATTTGAAGAGGTAGCCGTGAGCCTCCAGAAGACCAATTTTCTTTATAAAATCTGATTAAACTAGAGTTCTGATAAAGTCTTATAAATGTTTGTTTCTGTGAGCTGAAATGCAAATTATTTTTAAATTTAAATTTAGGATAATATATTTTGTGATATTTATGAGGCTAGATGACAATACTATTTTGATCAGTTTTCATTACAATAATTGGCCCTCTGAACCCTTACGCACAGCAATAATGTAACTACTCTTCCTACGTGCGACGGTTTGTTCGAGGGAGCCGATACTTTTGTGCCATAATTAAATAATTGGCAATAGTAGACTAGTTCACTCATTACATTTTGTGAATACACTTATGTGAGAAAGTACGTTTTCATTATTTATAGTTAAAATGTCTATACTCTGCCTGATAGGAAGCAGTTGTGTAGTCCACGAGCAGAACTCTACACACCACGTCCTTATTACAACTGAGGTGGTGCCGAGGTTTTAGCTTATCGGGCTGGTATATAAGTTATTCAATCACGCGTAAACAAGTTAAAAAAAATTGTTAGAATTTGGCACACAAATAGACCAGCCAGATCTACACATATATATCCCAGTATGCGTTTCCCAAATATTTACGTGGGCAAGCTGTTAATAGCTGACATGCCAGACATAATTATAAAATAAGTGTGTCTGGCTGCTGCCAACCCGCTGCAGCTTAGAATTAAAACAACAATTTCAATGAAAAGCTTCCATATATAGATATCATGCCAAAATCCCTGAATAGGTAGGGAGATTTGTATTATACACATTTTTTCGCCAGGTATTAATTTCTCGAGCCTAATTCCAAACTCCGTCCTACTGAGAACTTCAAAAGCATTTTGTCCGAATTATTTTAATACTGCTATTTCACAGAGGCAGAATCAATTCAATGAATTTGTTTCTAAATAAGTTATGTGATAATTATTTAGGGAAATGACCATAACTGGAACAAATTTCGACGTATGGTAGCGAGTAATTGTGAAATCAATTGAGCAAATTGAGTCAGTAGCCTCAGAGGGAATGATCTGAGCTGACAGTGGGGTTGTGTGTACCGACGTAAACACATGGAAATCGCTTTGAGATGCACTCGTGTTCGAGGTATTTTGTTCTGGAAAATACTTTGTGTAAAATATCATCAGTGTTTCCGAAAATATATGAATGGTCTTTAGTATTTTTGGGCATATAACTCTTATATAATATGTAATAATAATATCAACCTTGTAAATAAACTGTCCCAGTGCTGGGCGGATAAATTTATTCCCATCTAGTGTATATTATTTTTATTTGTCATTGTTAACATTTACTAATAATATATAGAGAAAGAACAGTTTAGTTGAGTTTAAGCGTTCTGCACATCTGCGCTCTATATGTCATTTAGATATTCTTTACATATGTTGTGTATAATTTGTAAAATCGCCCAGATTTTGGAATCAATCCCAGTACCGTAAATACTTTTAGGAAAAATATCATGGACTTCAGACAAATATCAGCTAACCACATTCAATAAAGCTATGTTAGCAATGTTTCATGTTTAATACGTCCACCAAACGATATATTTCTTACAACAATCTACCCAGAACTCTGCTTACCTACCTGTTTGTTACAAACATAAAGGAGCCCTGTAATTTCCCGAGCAACCCACGCTTACGTTGTCTTTGTATTTGCCTCAGAAAACTTTCATTATCCAAACAAAGACTCAAGTAAGGAGGCTGTATTTCACTCCACAAATTGCCTATAAATTTTTATTATGGCCACTCTTATTTGAGGTACAGAGGTTTTCCAGATAAATAGGTTTGTTTTATTATGTAAGACTGACCATGAATTGCGGTGTCGTAATAATTTTTTATTTTATGTATTAAAGTTTGTTGTTTTAATTCTGGTACTTGTTATCAGTGGCTTAGATTCTTTTGAATGTAGTCAATATCTCTATGTATTTTACGCATTTTTCATTCACACACATAGTCTCACGGCTTCATTCTCAAAGAGTTGGCAGAGATGTATAAAACATAATTGAAGCAAAATTTAGGTTTAATACATCTCTACCATCGTATAGGCGTAAGACGACGTAAATGGTACCTAAATTAATATATTAATTTAAGGTCCCATAAGACGACCTCAAATGGGACCTAAGTTAATACATTAATTTTAGGTCCCACGTAAGAGAGGGCGAGCCTATTACCATCTACCGGGCAAAATGTAGTACCCTTATACATCATAGTCTCACATCTAGGTCTCTGAGGAAATGGCAGAGGTTTACACCCACATTTCGCCGGATATATTTTTCAGGTCACAAATAATAGCGGACGAGCCTATTGTACTCTACTGGACACAGTTTCAAACGCCGTGCAGTTATTGAGAATTTTTCGACTAAAAATGCTGTAACACTTTGCCCATGTATTCTATGTATAATATGTAGGTATTTAAAAAAAGTATGTATGTATGTTTATCCATTGTCTAGTACCCATAGTACAAGCTCTGCTTAGTTTGGGCTAGATAGTGTTGTGTGTATGTGGTAGAATATTATATTATTATTATTATATTTATCAAGGCTTACTCATATCTATCTGATTTGATCGTAGGCCTTATGGCATTTGAGTGCATAAATTTAAGCGTTATGATTCATGATAGCACGTGACTCGGTAACTAGTTGATAAAAATACTCAAGCTCGATTTTCGAGTCATGCAAAGTATGTATCGCTCGCTTACTGGTGAAGGGAACCATGTTGAGGAATCCTGTATGTTACAGAATTTTCGATATGGTTTTGGGGGATATAGAGGATCAAGGATGAAGTCTGCCAACCCACACTGTGTCTGCGTGGTGAACAATAAGCTTACTATTTTTACATTGAAAAGAGGCCCGTGACTGGCAGTGGAAGAGTTTATATAACAGGCTGATATTAATATATATTTGTTGAGCAGAGATTTAAAACAGACGTACAGAACGTAACAGAGGAGCAGCTTTTTGCTGCTAACAGATTATATCATACATATCTGGATACCATGCTGCTATTAAACATTAACTATCAACATTTTATATAAATCATGAATTTCAATAATAACCAATGCTAACATAAAACATATCTAATACACCTCTGCCTACCCTCCAAAAGATATCCAAGCTTCAGTCTCCGCAAGCTCAAACCAAATTCAGACTGAAGAATTAAACTTCAGAATAGAGAGATATTCTGACACCCATTTCGCCCCCGCTCTACAGAAATAATTTATATCCTCCACGATACTCTCAGAAAACAAAATGTAGTGCTATTTCCGAACAACTGTGAGTTAAGTCACGGACAGTTGGAAGCGAATAAATTAAATATCTTGCTTCGGCAGACCGGGAAATCGAATCGGATCCACAATACGCGTTTTTACAAGTCAATGATAAAATCTTGTAGTTACGATTTACGATAAATATTTATTTACGATTGAACTTTCTTTTTCTACGAAAGGAAATTGCTTGAATGTTGTTGAAGGTTTATTTTTTTGTTTGATTGTCTTCTGTTGAATATATTAGCAGTCTTTGTAAATTTTATACGTCTAGCTTTAACGGCGAAAGAAAACCTTACCTGTTTCTCGTCAATAAAAATCCTTAATCACATTTATCTGACTTGAGTATCGAATAATAAAATTACGTTCAGTAGACTGCAATAGATTCGTACCCTATTACATGCCAACTAAAGTCATAGTTGGTGAAATGTACTTATATACACCTTTCCTACGTAGGACCTGAAACCTCTGCCTTCACGGACATAGGTGTAAGACTATGTATGTATAACAAATAGTTAAGTTTACACACTATGGAGCCAAAAATCATAGCTAGTGAAATTTATAATCATTTTTTTTTTTTCTTTTTTAATGTAATTTTTTTTAATTTAATTATAACGGTTGTACACCGTTGAATAATTAAAGATATGAATACATTTAACACAAATGTAAAAATTAAAACAAATAGGTCCTACGTAGGCCTCTGCCTATGCCTACTTCTTCGGGGATATTGACGTGAGATTATATATATATATATATATATATATATATATATAGATATCTAATATGTATATATATATATGTCGGAGATTGAAGTTCGGAACGTCAAGCCTGAATCGACTTGGACGTATTCGGAAAGCGGAGGCTGGCAACATCGTACGAGCTGTCAAATGTCAATATAAAACAAGCTTGCAAACACGTGAGAGGGGACTTGTTAGAGAGACGTCACGCGGAACGCACGTAAAGCCAACCTCTGTCCGACTTCGCCGCGTTCCGAAAAAGCTGTTAAACAATAACCGCCCACACACACCTCCGACATATATATATATATATATATCTCATAGTAGCGTCAGTACCTTAGTGTTATCTAGATGAAAGCCCATGCATTATGTGAGTAGAGCAAGCCGCGTGCCGCGCCTCAAAATAGCTACGAAGGCACGTACTACAGTTTGTGTCTCCGCGGCAAGCCAAGTCGTAACTCATGTAGCCTAGGAGGTGACCGCCTAGGTTTAAGCACACACGTTGCGGTTTACTGAAATGTATTATGTGTGGTTTAGTGTACCAGTATAAGCTGAATAAGGAATTGAATGTGCTTTAATCTCTAAAACGTCGATTAAATGCTACTTTTTAATGTTATAAAATCGATAAAAAAAATTACAACAATTAAATTTGATGAGAATGCCTTAAACAGATACTGAAATCCACAGGAATTATTCCTAAAGCGGGAATCGTCTTTAAAAAGACATTACGCAAGTGAAGCCGCTGGCAAATGTATTTCATAATATGCTGCTTTTAAGATCATACAAGATATGAATTATATATTTCCTTAGCTTAAGATCACTTGCAATAACAGGTTATCAATCGCGCGTTGCCACCCAAAGGAAAAGGAATTGAAAATGAGATGAAAGGAAAAGCCTGCCAGTTATAAACAAGAATATATAATATCATACCTCTATCTCCAAAGGTGTAGGCGGTGGTATATTACATCCACATTTCGCCAACTTTTAGGGTGTAACTTAAAACTTTTAGGTTCCACTTAAGGCACATTATATTACCATTTACTATCTCCAGACTTCGTGCTGCCACTGAGATTTAGTGACAGAAAAATCCAGTAACACTTTGCCCAACCCACTTTGCACCCAGCACTTTATGCACAGCAGTAGCATTTACCGATGTGCCATCGAGGCAGTTTAGTCTAAAAATTGCTCCAATTCGAATTATCTCTTGTAAGCACTATACCCGTTTTGATACCCTCACAAACTGACCCTAACTTACACCGTAATCAGTAAGGACGTTAACGGTCTCCTACAAAAGCGCACTAGCTCCCCGACTATCGAAACTTGAATCTTAAGCCCCTAGTCACGGAGATGTCGAGGAGATTTGCTGAGTCATTGCGAACGGTGAACACTCACTGCTTCAGGCATCTTAAGTACCTGTTAACTCGGTATTTACTTTAACTCTGAGGGAAATAGGCACCTACTGGATACGGAGACATGAATATCATTTTTAATTGTGTTATATACATCACGTACATATTTATATAGCCTCACATCTACATTGCCAAAAGGCAGAGGTGTATTATACCTATATTTTGCTGGCTATAGATTTAAGTCTCATGTAATAGGTTCGATACCAGGGTCGGACAAAGTGTTGTTAAATTTTTCTAATTGTTAAAAAATTGTTAATTACAACACGGAGGCTACAACTGTGTCATATAAACGGAAATAGGCTCGATCTTCTTTTGCGTAGAACCGTGTAGCCTCGTTGGCCATTGGCTAACATTAAATTATAAAAAATTGCGATGGCCTGGCAGGGTTTCATGTATTGAAATATTTCAAATTGTAGCAACCAAAACGTACAACATGATACTTATGCAATAAAGATTTTGATTTGATTAAGGTCATCATCATTCAATATATTTTGGCTATCGTTTCTGTGCTCACCAGTAGCCACCACTAGGAAGTATGGTTCTCTGATTATGTAAATCCTGTCACAGCTGCTGTCAAAGCCGTATTTGGCGGTAATAATAATTGTCGGTTTCTATGGTTATTATTGACGTGACTATATACATAGTTTGACGTATATATATATAGAGACCTTACTATCAATTAGTAACTTTATCAGTAAATTTTCAGCCTAGTCTGTGTTTTTATTGCATGAAATGCCATCTGAGATTTAAAGAGTACTAGATTTTGCCTACGGCTTCAATTCCGTCAATAATAATAATAATAATATTCAATCAAATACACGCAACACTATCTGGCCCAAACTAAGCAGAGCTTGCACTATGGGTACTACACATTGGATAAACATATATAATCCTTTATTTGTAAATACATACATATTATACATAGAAACACTCAGACCAAGACAAACATCCATGTTCATGCACACAAATGTTTGACTTGTGCGAGAATCGAACCCGCGACCTCAGGCGTGGCAGTCGGTTACACAAACAACTACGCCATCGAGCCCGACAAATATGTAGGTTATGTAAATTTTCTATACCATGGACACAGTATTTTTGGATAAAAGGTACCTTATGTCCTTTTCTATACCCCTGACAATGTGTTTGCGAAAATTCATAAATGATCGATCTAGTAACTACACCGCTTAGCGCTTAACGCTTTAACAAAAAACAAACAAAATCTCACACTCACATTTATAATATTAAGTTAGGCTTCATCTTGACATTACAGACACAGATAAAAATGTATAAATAGACAATAAAAACAGATTCTAGTCACATAAGCGAGCGAACGAACGAGCAATTAATTAGTGGATAGTCATTTTGTTAACTCTGCAACGCTATTGAATTAACAACAAGCTAACTGACTTAGGGATACAAAACAGATTGTCGTTGGCTATAAAATGTAAATGTGCGTTTATTATATAATGAAGTAGATATATGTGACAAGTTCAAGTATGATTACGTAAAAAAAAATATCAGCCCTGTATATGAACTGTTCCACTACCGGAGACGGGTTTCTTCTCAGTATGAGAAGGTTTAGACTATAGTCCATCACGCTGACATAGTGCGGGTTGGCAGACTTCACAGATCTTCGAAAATATTATGGATGCCTCTTAGACATACAGGCTTCCTTACGATGTTTATCTTCAACGATAAAGCGAGAAATAATTAACTATTACATATGCACACATTAATTCAAAATGTCAGAGGTGGGTGCCTTGGGTTCGAACTCGAGATCTATGCCTGTCAGTTCAATGGTCTCCCATTAGGCTATCGCTATACTTTTTAGAGTTTTGCTAGTAAGTTCTGTAGCAGTGCGGAGTATGAAACAGTGTCTGGTAGACGGTTATAAGACCTTAAACAATAGCGGGCGAAATTTTGCTATAATACGCCTATACCTTCGGGGACATAGACTGCAGGTATTATAGTATGAGAGTTTATGGAAATGTTTGGATGTGCTTCACTTAATCACGCGTAAACTGTAGAACGGAGTTGGAGGACACTTGGCACATATAAACACCATTACCTATTTTTTTACGTGGTATGCTTTTACTCATACCTCTCCGCGGGGCGACGGAGAGATTATGTCTATGTGTGTTATTGCGTATGTATGTAAAAGATTTCCCGGTAATACAGACAAAACCTACCACGGTGTTCCTCAACATAACCATAGTCGGCGGGGCCGCACCAATCGCTTTCACATGCAATCGCGACTCTGCCGAAGAAACACCGTATCTTGGATTAACACATAGAATACATGTTATCTTGTTATGCGTTCAAATCCGCCGACAATATCTTCCACACTACCTGCTACTAAGAATTTCCTAACTGGTACTATACGATCGCAGCATACAGTCTTAATAAAACCCAAACATGCAAAAACAGTCTTTTAATAAACTATGTTAGCGAGAATGCGGTATAAAACTAAAAGCTTTATTTTATTACTTGAACGTTCATATAAAGGCAATCGTCACAATGAATGGAGGTTTTATGCTGTGTAAAAAGAACGCGAACTTTTATGTGACGCCATTAAATTGAGGTTTGTGCACTATGTTGCAAATGCGATTGATATTGTAAGGGAATACGAGATGCGATCACGGTTAGAATATTAAGTAGTTATACATTGTATTGCATTTACCTGCTGTTGTGAATTCAAAAGGTTTGTATTTATCTGCTGTTATGAATTGGAAAGGTTTTGTTTTGTTTGAAAGACTGTACTTGCACAAGGATACAACACAAGGACAATATGTTGCAGGGGTATTTACAAGCATTTAAGACTGCGCAGAGCGAAATGTGCCAAATCAGGCGGTCACAGTTAAGTTGATAAAATTAACACTTTTTGTTTAAAATAAATATAAAATATACATTTACCATAACAATGAATGTGTTTACAATTACTTCGTGTAAAAACTTAAAATAATTAACATTTTCGCCTAAAAAATGCAAAAACGTAAGCTCGTGTTACGTGATTTTAGAATATAACAGTAGAAATCTATCCTATTTTACAGCTTAAACGAAACATAAATAGTTATATTACAATTTATCCGTCCCAAATATTTAAATTATTGGTTGACAATAAAGATATATATTTATCAAAAAAGCACTACAAATCCTCCATACAATTTTACTATGGCTGCCCCGCGCCAATTTGAATATCGAGCTCTGTCATTCAGTCCAACCACGTCTTACGCTCGGCGCAGTCTTAAACAACTGGTGCAAAGAAAACTCAGACTCGGATGAAAACATATATTTAGATTACACCAATTTTTTTCTCGTGTGCGACAAAAATTTACTTACAACACTCGGCGCATTGGCCAGTATTTAAACCACTAAGCCAATCGTGCAATAAAAAAGCTATGTTAATGATCATGTTTAGACTTTCGCGTTTTATATACATAAATGTTATAGATTATACTATTGATTTTAATTGCTTTGGTATTAAAATAGTTAATCCGAGACCACGACCAACGGAAATCGGTCGAAACGTCGGGAAATAAAAAGGTATTGATAGCCTTTAAATAACTAAGATATGTAGTCTAACATATATTAAGGAAAAATTTAAACTACGTACTGGCACTGATTTTATATCAGCTCTGTATATACATATAGTGTCCTTCGACTGGGCACGAGCCTATTGTCAGTGTGTAAAGGGTAAGACCATGGACCATGGTCTAACTCTTACAGCGCTAACAACGCTGGCCCAGTGCAAGTTTGGCAGACGTCACATGTTAAATCTTCGAGAACTTTGTAGAGAACTTTCGGACATGTAGGTTACCTCACGGTGTTTTCATTCCCTGTTTAAAGTGAGCGATAATTAAGTCAGTAAAGAAAACATTTGAGTCTCCATATTTTAATTTCAACTATCTTCAAATCACAATTAATGTATTATTTCATCGATATCAAAACGTTATCGCTTCTGAAACTTCACTATTTATTATGAACTATAGAGTACAAAGTATCGATATCAGATTCACTGCACTAGTGTGGCCTAAATCAATGCTAATACACTCAATATCCACTGTGATTTGATATTAATCTCTGGATAAATGCACATTACCCGGATGAGATGTGACACGGATCAATATTGTCCCAATTTTATTGAGTATAAATCCGGGTATTATGGCTCTGGTTAGATATTTAGGCAATTTTATTTTGATATCGGATATGTATGTTAGTTATGGTAAGCTTAGCGTTCAATTTGAATAGAGTTATGGCATATTTCTTTGGGCTAGTGGTGAAAAGGTATGCTGTTATGCTTAAGTTCAAGGCCAATAGGCATGGTGACAGGGTTAAAGATAAGTGATTCGAATTAGTCCATCTTTTAGATTAGCAAAAAATATCGGACACCTGTTTTTTGTTTTAACAAAACAATAAATGTTTACTAAGATATAGCGCGTTAAATTTCGGGAGTGGGGGCTTGTGACGTCACTGTCTTATAAAATTTCTACCGACAAGTGACGTAACATGAAATTTAAACCCGTTGTATCTTCGTTGTTATTAGTTTGTTTGGCAAAAGAAAAATACGTGTCCATTATTTTTTGCTAGTCTTGAAGACGGTCTATAATTTTTTTTAGTCATCAGCTCTATTTTACGGTTCCTGATTTGACTTTGGATTTGCACAAAGTAGCACTGTACAGGTGTTGCGGACACGATCTTTACTTTTATAAATGTGAATGTGAGTTTGTTTGTTTGTTATGCCTTTTGCTATGCCTGTATGCGAAATTTCATGATGATCGGTCGAGTAATTAAGGTGTTAAGACCTTAACTACTCGACCGATCATTATGAAGATTTCGCATACACGTTGTTAGGGGCACAGAAAAGGAAATAGTGTACTTTTCATCCAGAAAAAGGTACTCATTCTGATGGATAGTAATTTATTGACAAAATTTAGACAAATGCGAGAAAAGCCGCGTTCAAACACAAGGAAAAGATTTGCAAAGATGATTAAAAAACTAATATGTATTTTTATTTTCCATTGTGGTAAATTAGCATAAGACCAAGGTAAGCGGCGATAGTAATTTATAATTAGTTGTAATACTAGGAGTGCCATTCTAAATGAAAATTAATTAAAAAGGAATTAAATAAGAGATGTACAGTCAGCGACATAAGTTGATGAATATTTGTGGAATATTAAATTGCTTTATCATCTATAATTATATACAGAGGAAAGATTTTATTTTTTGCTCTTTTGTTTGTTTGTTTGTTTATAAGGATTTAACTCAAAATCTAAACAACCGATACTAATAGTTCTTGTACCGTTTGAAAGCTATATTATCACTGAGTGACATAGGCCATACCTACTTTATTTTTAAAAAATATCTTTTAAATACGTAACTACTTTTACGCGAAGCTGCGGGCAAAAACAAGTACATATTAATGATAATTCCTAATCTCTTACAGGATGAAATCATTATTATTTTAATTGCTTTTATTACTATAGTAATTATACAATTTTTATTCATGAAATACATATACGTAATATAGATAACAGCGTATTTAATGTAAACCTACTTATGGCGTTGATTGTACTTTTTTTTTTTTTTTTTTACGGACGGGGCCGCGCGAATCGCTTTCGCAAGCGGTCGCGACCCCGCCGAGGTTACGGCCCACCGTATGAAACGGCAGGCCACTACACAAGAGACCTACCCAAAGGACTCACTTCATAAAAAATACCCTACTGTCTCCCCCCTAAAGGGGAGACGGACACGACACAGAGGCGCGCGTAGGAACACGCACACCGCCTCTCGGACCTGGTGCTGAACGGATGGCGGGCAGGCCCACAAAGCCCGCCACCCCCAGGTCAAACCTCAGGGTGGCTGGAGGTCGTCTCGCGCCCTCCGGCGCCCGGCTCTGCGGTTGGGGAGAGGGTTTAAACGCTCCCTCTCCCGCTCCGCCGCCTCCTTGATGGAAATTACTTCCTCACAGAAGGAGGCGACGGCGTTCCACGACCTCTCACTCCGGACCATAGACTGAACTACGGCCGGGAGCGAGAGGGCAACCGATCCGACTGCCGCGATCAAATCACGGCGCTGCGATGCCCAAGCGGGGCAAACCGCCAAAGTGTGCAGCGCCGTGTCCTCAACAACGTCGCGGCAGTCGCCGCAGTGGTGACAACCGGGCGCCTCTTGCCGGCGTATACGACACAGGAACTGGCCAAAACAACCGGAACCGTGGCCAGTTAGAACCTGTGTCAGCCGGAAGGTGAGGGCGCCATGCCGCCTCTCCAGCCACTCCTCAAAAACGGGACTTACCGCCACGATCGTGGCGTGCCCGATGGCGTTGACTGTACTAACGTAAGTGTTCGCTACCGTAGCTTATTATTATTTTAATCTGCTTGCTATTCTTTTTAATATTGTATCTCCAATTAATTAATATAAACAATTTATATTAAATATTACATGCTGTGCAGTTAATTATAGTAATACTAAATGCTCTCTACCGTAATATCCTTTGTACCCATATTTTGCAAATAAATTATTTAATTCAGGCGAAACGCAGTAACAGTGTTTCCATTCATATGCCAGTTTTCTGTTAAGGTTATCATACCCTTAGTTATTTGTGGTTATTTTAAACTATTGGCATCTCCATAGGTTTTAATGCCAGCATACGGCCAGGCAGGATTCGTACTATACACACATATTTACGCTAAGTTTGCATAACCCTAGAAAGATAATCTGCGTAAAATTTACGCATGCGTGTTCGAAATACTGCTCTCTCTTCCTAAATAGTGCGACTCCGTTGCTATGCGTTCAAGTAATTTTACTCGTCGTTTGGTACTTCTGTGAGGCAAATGAATGCGACTGCTGTGCAGAAGGTCCCGATACCTGGGTCAAGCATTTTTTTTTTTCGTCAAAATGACTACGCTCCGCCTGATGGTAAGCAGTCGTGTGGCCTAAGACCAGTGGCCTCCACATCGTCCTCATAGCAGCCGAGGCGATGTTGAGGTCTCTACTTTGACGGCCTGAGAAGGTGCTTTTTCACGCCCCGCTTTAAGGACCCAGGATTGAAGGAAGAAGGAAACACGTGCCTTGGCAGAGAATTCCATGCCTTGATCGTCCGGCAGAGGTATGAGGATCCAAACTTGTTGGTAAGCACTCTAGCATACTCTAGCATAATGTTATTGGATTTTGCTGTCAAGCATTTGATAGTGTCTGGAACACCCGATGAACGGTAATCAAATCACCCTATATAACGTGCCATTTAATAACATAGCAAAATGCGGGTGTTATAGTGTTGGTATGTGTTTGTTTATTTTTCTAGATTTATTCTTCTTCCTAGCATTTATTATTCCCAAGTCACTTGGGGTCGGCTTTTCTAGTCTAACCGGATTTGACTGGATATCAGTTTTTACACAGAGCTGCTGCCACCTGACCTCCGCAAAGGCTAACGCTACCCTAAGGTTAGACCAGTGTCAGGATTATAGGGCACTGGCTTCCCAATAACGACTGCCATAGATGTTCATGGCAGCCGGGACCGACGGCTTAACGTGCACTCCGAGGCACGGAGCAGGCGATAATTGTCAATCAATGCGCACATAATTTCGAAAAGTCATATAAAGAAAAGTCAGAGGTGCGCGACGTGGGTTCGAACCCTCTGCGTTGCAATCTGTTGGTCTCGCCACTGAGCTATCGCTGCCCTTTTTTCTAGATTTATTATTATTCTATTTTATTTTTAATTTGTATACTTTTGTATTCTTTTCTTTAATTTTTTTGATTTCTTCCTGTTTTGCGTGTGCCTTTGTGTGCCAAAATAAATAATTTTCTTTCTTTCTTTCTTTCTTCATAGATTCTGCCTAACCTTTCGGGATGTAGAAATGAGACTATGTATGTATGTATGTATGCTTTCATAGAAGTAACCGCTTAATAACTGGCAAAGTTCATACTATGCTTGTATTGTAACGCAACTGCCTCCGTGGCGCAGCGGTAGGTTAATGCGACTGCTGTGAATGAGGTCTCGGGTTCGAATCCCGGTCGAGGCAAGAAAAGTTATTGGGTTTTTCTGTTAAACAAATTTCAATACCAGCCAGGAATTAGAAAGTTGGCGGTGTCAGACATCCCCGTGACTCCGAAAGCATTCTCTACGGTCGTGTCGGATTACCGTCCCAGCGGATCATGAGAGTGAAGGAACAGAGAGTGCAATTGAGTTTGCGCACACACTTTTGCACTATAATATCTCCTGCGCAGATGGCCAGTCTCCTTTAAGACAGGCCACCGTGACCGAATTTCGGTGTGGAGGACATTATTATATTGTAGCAACACTGCTGACTTTTTAATTTTATATAGTCAGGCGCAACTCCTCACGCCGCGCGGCAGTCGTCTCCACGCAACCAGTCAAATAGGTTGCAGCTCAATATTTGTGGGTTCGCTCACTTAAAAGTAGGTTAGTTACATATGTTAGTAACAGTACTTTTTAAATTATGTTACTTACTAATAAAAAGGATTTCTAAAATTTTAAAAGTCGTTTAAATAGTTTTTGATTTACAACCTTACAAACAAATAAACAAAAAAAATCAAATCTTTTCTCTTTATAATATTAGTATAGATAACTGGTACATACGGCTACACATCAATTTTTTTTTTTTTTTTTTTTTCTCTTTTTTTATTTGGGATTTTTATCCATAAAGATATGTCAATCCCATTGTACCTTATAGCTAGATACACACATTAAAATTAAAAGTACACTGTTAGATATATGTAACTAGAGATACAACTATAGATTAGATACTAGAGAATAGAACTAAGGATAATCATTGCTGAATTATTTTATCAAATTACATAGCTTTTTGGCAGCTTCTGACTTCGGATGACTTAAAATACTTTGTATCAGGCCTACATCTAGTAAATTTAAATTTAATTCCTTAACCAGTGAATCACGTTCACTCCTATTTCGAGCACAATCCATCAGCAAATGTTGTACATCTTCAATTTTATTGCATATCGAACAATTAGGCGTATCAGCTTTTTTCATTAAGAATGCAAACTTTGCTGATGGATAATGACCGGATCTAAGTCTAAAAGCTAGTTTAACATAATTTCTACTTAACCTAGTATCGTCAAACCAGGGAAACTGTGGAGGCTCACCTTGTATGGTTCTATACCATATGCTTTTATCTCTAGATTTTTCCTTAAAATACGTTACCCTGTCCCTAAACGTCGCTCTCTTGAATGTAGGTATAAATTCCCAATGGTCAGGTCTGTACTCTACAACGGTGCCTTTAACAGCTGCTAACTTAGCTACACTGTCCGCCTCCTCGTTTCCTTTTAGGCCTATATGTGCTGGAACCCATTGCAATCTTATATATTTACCTTGATTCTTTAGTGAAATAATTGTCTTTAAGATATCATAGGCTATCGATGCACCTCTGCCGTCAGAGGCGCATCGAGCCAAATGCTGCAAAGCACTCTTACTGTCCGAAAAAATAACAGTTTTTGTAAAATTTTGTTTGAACGCGTAAGATAAGGCTTGCTCAATTGCAATTAGTTCCAGGGACATTATGCTTACCTCACAGTTAATTTTAAAGCCACTTCGGTGTTGCGAACTTGGATCATAGAATCCAGCACCGAGACCATGAACACCTTTGGACCCATCCGTAAAAATTTTATGCCATCCATTATATATATTACTTAATTCTATGTTTACATTATTAATAAGGTTATTGAGTTCATAACAATTTTTTGCAAATTGCATACTATTTAGATTTAAATTAACATATTTTCGTGTTTCAATAGCTGTAGTCCAATTGTCTAAATTAAACGCATTAAGTATTTCAGAGGAGTTAATATTACAGTGTCTTACTTCATTATAAGTTTTAACAAGTAATGGCTTCCTTTTGTTTGCCCAATAACTAGTATTAGAAAGAGCACTCAAATCTGAGATCATCTTAACAGTATCATTGTTACACCAAGATGTAATTTTTAGGCTGTATTTGTAGCCTAAATACTGTCTCCTCAAAAATAAGGGCATTACATTCAACTCACTTTCCATGACGTGGATCGGTGAACTTCTAATAAAACCTCCTACTATTCTTAAGGCTTGATTTTGCAACCTGTCTAGTTTTAGTGTATGTGTTTTTGCACTACAATCATATAGAAACGAACCATAATCCATTCGACTTCTTATTAAGCTAATATATAATCTACGCATGTGTTTTGTGTGTAATCCCCATGAGCTACCAGCTAGAATTTTTAAAATATTTAGGAATTCAGAACATTTTTCTACAACTTCATTAATATGTTTACCCCAACGTAGATTTCGGTCCAGCCACATACCTAGGTATTTTGTGCAGTCCGCAAATACTAAGATTTGCCCATTAATTTTTAATGTGGGTAATATTCGCCTGCGGCCTCTACTAAAAACACAACAACTTGATTTAGTTGAGGATAACTCTAAACCAAGTTCGCCTAATGAATCTACTACCGAATTAAGGTCATATTGCATATACATTTCGCATATTTTTTTTCTCTGTCTCTAATGTACAGAACGTAATCATCTGCATATTGCGACAGTTTGACATTAATTGGCAATCTGCAAATGTTATATGTTATTAAATTAAAAATTAAAGGCGACAGGGGGTCTCCTTGCGCTAAGCCTGTGCTCGTCCGTCTAGTTATGGATAAATTGCTGTTATAGTCAAGATTCATTTTCAACTGTCTTTCACTTAAGAACGACCAAATGTAAGCACAGATCTTGGATCCTATATACACATCAAGTTAAATACCCTATATACGCATAACCACGCTACATACAAAATAGAGAATTGTCGGAAAGCCTTAACATTTACGAGTGGTTTCTACAGGAGATCTGTTGATCTAGAAGGAACAGGCCACGCCGTAGGAGCGTGGTGTCCCTAGGTGAATTTAATGAGAGAGAATAATAATAGATGGTATGACAATTACACTTTTAATATATTTAGAATACAAATATAGGAAATAATAATCTTTACTACATAACAATAGTCAGGGCGTGGTTCGTTAGAGACTTGCTTCGTGGTACTTGTACAATCAGGACACTTAGCTGAAGGTGTGGAGCCGGGCCGGAAGAAGACCCAACTGACGCCGTCCGCTCCTTATATAGTCTCGCGCCGCCAGTCGCGAGAGGTGGCTAGTGACGTGCGCCCGCGTTCGCCCGGCGCCTAGGCGATTATCGTCACAGACAGTGCATAGCGGTGTCGATGTAATGTTAAGGATAGAGCATAACAAAAATATAACGCACTCTCTCGCACGATTCGCAGCGTTCAGCTTCAAATAGTTCAAAGTCCAAACAAATTAAGTTGTGTCGCTGTCTGTACCAGTAAATATATGTCCATATCTACAATGAAGCATTTTATTTGGTCCACAGTAAAAACTTACGCTTACACTTGTATACGCCTAATTAAAACAAGAGCAACAAAAACTAACGGCAAAACCGTTTACCAGTCTTTTAAACTCCTAAAAATCTTTGTAATACGAGAACAAAACACGAAGCACACAAATCAAGCAGATTGTTTCGCATACGTACAGTATTGTCTTCATGTAATTGAGTAGGCTGGCGAAACAGGCGGCTCATCGCGATGCCATTGTTAAAAACTACGTCAAATTGTTGTACGGCCTATTGTTGTAAATGCGTACTTTTCGTTTTACTATACGATACTATGGGATAGTTGTGGTAATATCGGTTTTTGATGTCACGAACATGAAGTAAGATAGTAGAAGATTGCTAAAGAAGAGGAAAAAAAAAATATGTTTCTAATGATGCATAAGACGTAAAAAATTATTTTAATAAAAATTAAATGTATTACGTGTCTATTCTTATATAGAATTTCCCGCACTGTAATTAATTTCTGAGATGTGAGAACATACAAACATTGAAACACAAATAAGGAAACACCCAAACATGGAATAACTATTGAAATTAAACTACTATATACGGATTTTATCGCGTTGTTTATTTATCACTGTATTACAAAATTTTGAAAATATTACTCTACTACTACTATTGATTTTATTTGACTAATTTATAAGCTAATAAAATTATTTAAACTATTAAATCTATTTATTTTTGGTTTACACTTTCCCCGACGTTTCGGGTGCTTTTCAGCAGCCATGGTCACGGGGAGACTAAGATGGTAGTTGTCTCAATGTTCCAGTGTAGTTATTTCAAAGTACCTGAACATAATTTAATTATTGGTGTTTCTATTTACGCAGAATGAGCTCAAAGTATCATGAAGTCTAGCTGTGGTTTGTTTCTTCTTGGGTTTGACTATTTGAAGTACTGGATCCCAAGCTGGTGGTACATTCCAACCATCTTCTCTATTGAAATTGGGATGTTTTTTAATTTCAATAGCCTCGCGAAGCATCCTTGGCAGGAATCGGTGTTCTTTAGCGAGAATCTGTGGTTTGTCAAATCTCAGGTAGTGGTTGGTCCCCTGTTGTACGTGTTCACACACAGCAGACTTCAACGAGCGTTTGTGTTTTACGTCAGCTATGTGTTCTTTTATGCGGGTGCCTATGCTTCTCTTGGTTTGACCAATGTATGAGAGTCCGCAGTCACAATCTATTTTATAGACCCCTGCATCTTGTAAAGGTAATTGGCACTTGACGGATGGTAAAAATTGACTTATCTTCGTTGGCGGCTTGAAGTATGTGTTGATTGAAGCTCGCTTCAAGATGTAGCCAATCTTGTCAGTGACACCCCTTACATAAGGCAGTATAGCAGGCTGGCGCTCGACTGTGGCTGGCTTTTCTCGGGATCTGTGACAGCGGCGCGGCTGTTGGAGCTTGTTGTCTTGCAGTACTTGTTTGACATGTTGAAGCTCGGCGTCCAGGTGTTTCTTGTCACAGATCCCGTGGGCTCTCTGAAACAAAGACATTCCCACGGTAGCTAACTGTTTAGGATGGTGGTGAGATTCACCGTTCAAGTACCTATTTGTATGGGTCTTTTTCCTATACACGGTGTGGCTCAAAGTATGATCAGGATTCCTGATGACAAGTACGTCTAAGAATGCTAATGAATTATTTGCCTCTAATTCCATAGTAAATTGGATGTTGTTATTAATGGAATTAAGATGTTCTAGGAATACACTAACACTATCTGTTGGTAATATTGTAAAAGTATCATCTACAAACCTCTTATAAATCCTGGGTGTGATGGGGGCAGTCTGTAAAGCTCGAGCCTCGAAGTCCTCCATATATATATCGGCAACAACAGGCGATACTGGGGAGCCCATTGCCACACCATCGACTTGTATGTAGAATTTATTGTCCCACAACAGATAGCCAGTTGTTAAGCAATGCTTAAGTAGTTCTGCATATTCCTCAGGCATATTGTACTCTATTAGCTTCCTTTTAGTTATTTCAATACAGTCATGTACAGGTATGCATGTAAATAATGACTGTACATCAAAACTAACCATTGTTTCATTGTTAGTGAGACATAGGTGTTTAATCTCACTCACAAAATGGTATGAATCCTTTACATGTGCTCTCGAGTTGCCTCTGAATGGTGAGAGTATCTTCGCTACGTGCTGAGCCAATCTGTAAGTTGGTGTGTCGATCTGACTCACAATAGGACGTAGAGGAGCGTTTTCCTTGTGTATTTTTGGTAACCCATACAGCTTTGGAGGTTTTACGCAAGCTGGTATTAATTGTTTAACGTCTAGATCTAGTCTTTCGGAGTATTTATATATGATGTCTTTGGTTTTGTTTAATATTTTGTTTGTAGGGTCTGTTTTAACCTGTTTATATGTTGTTTCATCCGAAAGTAAATTTTCAATTTTATGTTTATAATCTGACGTATCCATTATAACCGTAGCGTTTCCTTTATCTGCACGGAGTACTGTAATATCTGGCCTAGCCCGCAAGTTCTTCAATGCGACGAATTCATCTTTGGGAAGATTCGGTCTGGGCACTTTACTTCGACGCAAGACCGATGAAATATCCTGACGTATAGCCTCCAAATCTTCCTTTCTTATGTTATTCTTGACTAGGCAGTCCTCGACGTTGCAAATAATGGCCTCATACGGTATCCTAGCCGGTGTTATTGCATAATTTAAACCTCTACTTAATACTTTTTCGGTTGTTTTGTCTAAAGTTTGTTTTGACAGATTAATAACTGCTTGTCTTTGAGATGACGGCGGCGTGTCATTGGTCCGTGCATTGACGTTTCGTTTCTTGCTGTTGGCATTTGATTTTGATAATAATTTTTCATATTTTTGAATTTTGTTCGTTTTACACGCATTATATTTAGATCTTTCTCTGTGATTTATAGCATTGATGCATTGTTTAAAATCAAATGGAGTTATTAATCTCTGTATTTCATTAGACAAAATCTCAACGTTCCTATTTATGCTGCGTAAGTCAGCGCGATGTTCTCTGATAACTTGTATTAATAACTTTTGACTTGCCTGTTTTAAGATCTTAGCGCTTCCTCGTATGTCTTTCTTGGCTGATATCTTGACACACGTAGGAATGAGACTGTGATCACGACATCTCTTCAAGAAATTTAAAGATGTTACATATCTTGCGCGCTTAGTTTGCAGATCTTCTAACCGGCGTATTTTTATTAGCTTATAAATTAGTCAAATAAAATCAATAGTAGTGGTAGAGTAATATTTTCAAAATTTTGTAATACAGTGATAAATAAACAACGCGATAAAATCCGTATATAGTAGTTTAATTTCAATGAATAACATTCGCGTAAACAGAAGACAATATTATACTTTTTAACTATTAAAATCACATTGTTTTTCTTTCATCATCATTTTACTTGGATATTTATTGAGCTCGACTGATAGTAAGCTGTTACCGTAATTTATAAACGTTTGCAGCACCAGGGTTTAATGGATTGCCCATCTTCAACGTGCCTCCTCACTGTGGGAACATAGTACTAGGTTCTTTGACTGTAATCTACTATAGGATAGTTCGGCGAATTTTCAGTCAGGTTACTCCAATTTTGGTGATTCCAGATTCCATCCAGATCTAAGCGAGGGGTCCAATATACCCTGCCTAGCTTTTTAAAGAAATGTTATTAATATTTTACTATCATAAGTATATGTGCTCAGTGGGGAGACCAACAGACTGCAATGCAGAGGGTCTCGGGTTCGAACCCACGACGCCCACCTCTGACTTTCGGAAGTTATATGACTTTTCGAAATTATGTGCGTATTGATTGACAATTATCGCCTGCTTCGTACCTCGGAGAGCACGTTAAGCCGTCGGTCCCGGCTGCCATGAACATCTATGGCAGTCGTTATTGGGAAGTCAGTGCCCTATAATATCCATAACACTAGTCTAGCCTTAGGGTATCGTTAGCCTTCGGGTTGCGAAGGTCAGGTGGCAGCCGCTCCGTGTAAAAATTAATATCCAGTCAAATCCGGTTAGACTAGAAAAGCCGACCCCAAGTGACTTGGGAATAATAAAGGCTAGGGAGAAGAAGTATATGTGTAATTATCGACAAAGAGTAATTTTGTCGATAGACAAAGAGTAATTTTAGTCTGACAGAAAATTCTCAGAAGTGTAATACTTTGTTAGTCCCGTAACATAAGTTTGCGCTTTGCAGCCGATTATAAGGTCATGGGTGCCTTGCCCTGCTCCAGGGACTACCGTGTTATCTGTCAGGTCGGCCACACATGAATAATGCCCCTGTTCTTTGCAAGTGCCCTATTAAGGGCACTGTTCGCCTTGTAAAAATTAAATCTCATTACGCGCCAGTGGGCACACATGTTTATAAAAAATTTCCTGCCCCATAAAACCGTAACTAGGTTCTCATCGCTTAAGGTTTAATAAGGCAGTCGTTTTAGGGATTTTACAAGGAATTTTATACGTCGTTAGTGGGTTCTTAGAGCTGAATGAAAAAATGCTATTTATTTTACCTCGAGGCTACAAGCAAACAATCATTGTGAATATATTTTGTTACACAAAATGTTGTTATTCCGTGATCGTATTAACGATTACGTTATTTTTATGTTTGTTAATAATACCAGTAGGTAAATGATTGCCCAATTTTATGTTAAATCTAAAAAAGGGAATCAAAGACATCCTTTTTTCATTTCTTTCTAAATTATTCTTCTCTAAAGTTTTGGATGTGAATGATGTGTATATTAATTGGACTTCAGATTGTAAACTATCTTACGTTTAATTAAATATGTAATGCTGAATCTATTGTTTGTTAATGTACCTATTAAATAAAAATAAATTGCAAATAAATTAAAGGGTAAAGACGTACAACTTTAAGTGGAACGTATTACCCAAATGGCATATTGGTTTAATTGGTTGCCTAGCCTCTGCCACTGCGCCCGATGTTGTTTATCCGAATTGTTGTAAGTCCGAACGATTATTCCGAACAAGAAACAAAAAGTTGTTCCAATTCTGGGTATTCTTTGTATCCGTTGTTTGAAGGTTGTAAAGTCTTCTGCGATACAGAAAATTTTGTAGTCAGAGAGGTGTCATTAGATGGGTTTGCATAAGATGTAGTGATAAGAATGATTGAAATGAAAATATGATGTTCAGACCAAGTTAAGAAACAGACCTGAGTATATATAATGTAACTATGTGTGTTAATTATGAGGCCTTGCAACTTTGGAATACTTATTTATTTATATCATTTTCAAATGACATATATTTTCAGTATCCTATCTAATATTAAAAATGCGATATTTGAGTTTGTTTATTTGTTTGTTACGCTTTCGCGCTTTAACTACTCGATCAATCATCAAGAAATTTCGCATATACGTTGTCAGGGGTACAGAAAGACAAGGGGCACCTTTTATCTGGAAAAAAACTAATGTTTTCGAGGTGTAGAAAATTAACATAACCTAAATTTAAGCGAGCGTAGCCACAGGCAAAATCTACAAAATAAGTGGAAAATAACCACCAAAATCACAAAGGAACTATCTCACTACATTTCGTATAGATACCTCCAACAAATAGACACAACCAGTTATATAAAGGATCCAACAAACTGACGAGCGCCCTGAAGCGTTCTGAACAAAGTTAAACAGAGTTGAGTCAAAATGTTGGCAGCAGGAAAACCTTTCAAAGTCAGCCACCAAACATTTTTACCCGACAAGAGAAATTATTAGATCACTGCTAGATCTAAAATATAAACTGATGCCAGGATACCTAAAGTAGTGGGTGTTTAGTTAGGATACCTAAAGTAGTGGGTGTTTGTTCGGATTCAGGTCGCTCAGCTACAGGGACAAATAAACAAGCAATCACACCGTTCACTGCAGTCGGAGATAGAAATTCTAGGATTAACTGAAATCCCAGGAGAAAACCCTTACCATCTCGCTTTAACAACAGCGAACAAAATTGGGATTAAGCTAGAAGAGCAGGACCTAGATTACGTTTCACGAGCTGGCGCGCAGAAGAATAGCAAACCTGAATCAAATCATCTTCCGCGCCCTTTAGTGGTTTCTTTTACAAGAAGAATTAAAAGAGAAGAGTTGCTAAAAGAAGCGAAGCTCCGTCGCAAGCTAGATAGTCAAGAAATAGTAGGATCGGGGCCACAAAGAAAAGTTTTTGTAAATGAACGCCTTACTCATGAAACCCGACAACTTTTTCGCGCCGCACGAAATTGGTCTCGTGAACACGGCTACAGGTACTGCTGGGTGCGAAATGGTTCTGTGTATGTCAGAAAAAGGGAGGGACGTGAAGGCTCGCCACCGATACATATCCAACAGATGGCAGACCTGGAAGCACTATCAGGCAGTCATACCGCAAGGGATTAGACAGAAGGCGATAAATAACCAGTTAAGTTTAAACGCTTTATGTTCTTACACTCTATGTTTGTTATTTTTAATATTTTTATTGTTTCTTAATTTTTCTTAATGTTTTCAATGCGTGGATACACTAGCTTTGCATTCGGGTTATACAAAATTCTCTCGAATACATTACATTACATAACACTTCCTCATTTAAACACAAACACTCAGGTTAGGAAATATAATTGCCAAATATTAATCATACTGATGCTTCTTACATACACTGCTCACATTAGACCATATTTCTATCCCTCACTCCCTTCACTCAGTAAGATAAAAATAATATTCGCTATCAAAAGTAACTTATTAACAATATCCCAATTATCATCTAAAACCGATGGCTACACTTGATCTATTGACCGATATAGACAATTCTCTTAATGTAGAATGCCACGTTATACCATGCACAGAGGAGTGTGAGACTATTATCAATAAGTACAATATAAAGGGTCTCAATGTTAATATTCGGAGCATGCAGCAAAACTTCGACAACTTTTTAATTATTCTGGCCAGACTAAATATTACGTTTGATTATTTGGTCTTAAGTGAGTGTTGGTTAAATGAATCTTCTATTATCAAGCAGATTGATGGTTACAAATCATACAATACAAAGAAATACATAAATAAGGCCGGAGGCGTCATAGTGTACGTCAATAGCAAATGGTCAGCGAACGTTATGGAGCTGAACATAGACGATGAGAATGTGCTATGTGTTGAAATACCAAATATTCTAACTGTAATAGGTGTATATCGTTCACCATCCTTTAAAAATCCCTCAAGATTCTTTACTTCATTAGATGAAAATCTCAGCACGCTCAAACGCACGCCATGTCTTATTGTGACAGGTGATGTAAATATCAATATCATAGGATCATCTGTTTATGAAGAAAACACAGCCACCTATCTCACGCTTATGGCTGAGCATGGTTTAACTTCGAGCGTGAACAAACCAACACATGGTGATTCTTGTATTGACCACATATTCGTACCTTACAACTCTCAAGCCGAAACAGTGGTCTGTCCCGCTGATCTCACTGATCATAGCATTACTATGTTAGGTATAATAACTAAAGCCTCCAAAACAAACTCTAGGAATAGATATAGGTTAAAAGTAGACCATGATGGTCTCAAAGTGGAACTGGAAAGCACGGACTGGTCCCGCTTGAACGCTTCTTCCCTCGACGCTATGGTATCTGATTTCACATCCATACTCACAAATTCAATTTTGAAACATTCACATACAGTCAGAGTCAGTCATTCAATATTTAACATTCTGCCTTGGATGACTCCAGGATTAATACGTTGCAGTAAAACTAAAGACAAATTACACCTCGATGCTAGGAAACACCCAAATGACACCACTAAAAGACTGATCTACTGTAGATACAGAAACTACTACATTCAACTTCTCAGAAGTCTAAAAGCTGATCATGACAGTCATTTAATAAACAAAAACAAACATGCACCTAAGAAACTTTGGGAGTCTGTAAATAAAATTTCTCATAGATCATGTAAAAATGCAAATAGTTCTGTGGACGATATTGCTAATATTCGGGGATCTCTGGAGGAATCGTTGGAAGCATGTAATGAACACTTCGCAACAGTGGGCCAAAAATTGGCCAGGACCATATTAGACGAACTTAACATCACTCAAAAATCTCTTTTAGAGAAAACTGTAATTGACAGAAGAATAATAGATTCCATGTTCATTTCTCCCACTGATCCGCAAGAAATAATAATACTCATAAAAAACCTTAAACCAGATAGCTCGCCCGGTCTTGATAATGTAAGCAACAGGATACTTAAGAGTGTAGGACACTTACTAGCAGAGCCCCTTTCGACAATATTCAATCTAAGTATAGAATCTGGCTTATTTCCTACGATGTGGAAGACTGCGGCCGTGGTACCCATATTTAAAGGTGGGCAAAAAGACGACCTCAGCAACTACCGACCAATTTCCCTTCTGGGTAGCATCCCAAAACTGTTTGAACGCATTATACACAAAAGATTAGTGAATTTCCTAAGTAAAAATAAAGTAATTACCGACCGCCAATTTGGGTTCAGACAAGGACGCTCTTGTGAAGATGCTGTCTCTCTTCTCACTAACACCGTAGCCTCCCATCTAGATAGAGGATCGAAGTGTATCGGCGTTTTCTTGGACCTCGCCAAGGCGTTCGACTCTATATCAATCCCTATTCTCTTAAAGAAACTGGAGGCCTATGGCATCAGAGGAACAGCTCTTAGTTGGTTTACTGATTATTTATCAGAGCGTTGTCAATGCGTCAAACTTGCAGACGTAAAAAGCAGCTACAAATCAGTGACTTTTGGCATTCCACAGGGAAGCATATTGGGTCCAACTTTGTTCCTGCTTTACATGAATGATATCGCTACTCTTCCAATACAAAAATCTGAAATCCTGTGCTACGCCGACGATACTGCCTTAATCTTTCACGACAGCTCTTGGGCTAAGGTCTGTCAAAGGGTAGAAAGGGGCATGGCGACTGTATCAAGTTGGTTGCAACAGAACCTATTATCCCTTAACACCTCAAAAACAAAGTTCTTATGCTTTTACAAAACGGGTGCAACTGCACCTGTCTCAATAACCGCCCTAAAGATTCACTCAAGTGACTGTAGTTTCGAAATGATACGAGATAATACATGCAATTGCAGACAAATCAGTCGGCAAGACTCTCTTAGGTATCTTGGTGTGGTCTTAGACGAGAAGCTCACTTTCAAAGTGCATGTGGAGGAAATGTGTAAGAGGGTGAGGAAGGTCATATACGTAATGAAAAACTTACGTGACGTATTACATGGTAGCCTCTTGAAAATGGTGTATACGGCTCTCTGCCAGCCCCTTATTAATTACTGTATACTGGCTTGGGGTGGATTGAGTACTACGTTCATCCTACCTCTCGAAAGAGCACAAAGGGGAGTATTAAAAACTGCATTGAAAAAACCCCGTCGTTATCGTACCGATACTCTATATCAAGAGGCTGGCGTGCTGAGCGTCAGGAAATTGTATATTGTTAGGGTGGTGACCGCTGTCCATAAAACTGTGATAGACTCCGACGAATACAACGAACTATCCAAAAAACGTGTACCCAAATTACCCAAAATTCGCACTGCTACATCTTTTGCACACCGTTTCGGAAGCTTTCTGTACCCTTTCATTTATAACAAAATCTCTAAGATCTGTAACTTTAAAGACCGTTCTGTCAAGGAAACCAAAGCGCTGGCCACGACTACCCTATTGAAGTGGAGTTACACTGATACTGAAGCCGTGCTAAAGGTTATTAAATGAGGATGCGGTAATCGTACCAATTACACACACACACGCACACACACACACAATCATACACAACACGCACACATACACACACGCATGCACATTTCTTATCCACAATATAATTTTGTTAACCTTACTTTTATCTTTAAGTTTTAGAAATTCATTGCACATTAATTTTGTTACTGTTGTTTTGTATTCTGTCTTTGCTGTTTTCAAATGTAAATCGTTTAATTTCCCCACAGGACAGGCCATGCCTAGTGTGGGGGACCGATATGTTTTATTTTGTAAACTCTAATGGCAAATAAAGATTATTATTATTATTCTCTTTATTTAAATATTTTCAATACATTTTTCATTTTTAAATATACATATATCTATAAAAATACATATCATTTAAAAATATAAAATATATGGTACCCCACCGGCATCGGGAACAGGGTCCAAGCTGCCGGTGGTTAGGATTCCAGAGATAGGAACCTCCTCACAATGCGTGCTGTATCTAAAAGCACTGCCTTCTGCATCAAACCCTTGATCCAAGCACCCAACGCGAGCCTCTTTAGATGGTGATCGAGGCTCTTGGCTATTAGACCATTGACAGATATGACTATCGGCACAATGATTGCCGAATCAACGTCCCACATGTCGACAACCTCGCGAGCCAAATCGAGATATTTAATTTGCTTATCTTTTTCAGCTTTCGCGAGATTGACGTCATGCGGAATGGTGACATCGATAATCAATGCGCGGCGCTCTGATCGATCTATCACCACAATGTCAGGTTTGTTGGCCACAACAGTCCTGTCTGTCATGATAGTTCGATCCCAGTACAACGTGACATGACCATTTTCGAGAACTGATTCAGCTACATACCTGTAGTACGGCACTTCAACATCTACAAGTTTGTATTTCAGAGCAAGTTGCTGGTGAATAATCCTGGCTACTTGGTTATGTCTGTGCAAGTACTCGCCGTTAGCAAGACGAGAACAACCGGAAACTATATGCCTGAGGGACTCACCAGGTAGGTGGCACGCCCGACAAATGTCAACCGTACCATCCCTCAAGATATATCTCCGGTAGTTATTCGTCTTGATAACTTCGTCCGCAATAGCACAGACAAACCCTTCGGTTTCCCCAAAGAGGTCACCGAAACGTAGCCAGTTCACGGAGGCTAACAGGTCTACATCAGCTCCATATAGAGCCTTGTAGAACCTACCGTGAAGCTCCTTGCTCTGCCATACATCCCTGCGATCGTTAGTGCTAAGTACTACAGGCTTTGCGCCAGTTCTCTTTAGCCAAACTGAGCGGGGTGAGTCCGATGTCTACAGCAACTACATCCCGATGCATACCCACGTCTGCCTTAAGAAAGTATTCTCTGAGGTTGCATACCTCGCGGTTATGAAGGGCCTTGGCATTCAGAAAGCCTCGGCCTCCACATTTCCGCGGGATATACAATCTCATCACAGACGAACGTGGGTGATGCATACGGTATGCCGTCAAGAGTGTACGGACCCTCCGGTCCAGGGCATCCAGTTCAGTCTGAGTCCACTTAAGTATGCCAAAGGAGTACATGAGCACCGGCATGACCCAACCGTTACAAGCGCGCACCTTGTTGCCACCTGATAAAAGACTTTTTAAAACTTTTTTCAGGCGACCAAAGAAACGCTCCTGCAACGATTGCTTCATGTCAGCCTCATTGATACTTAACGCCTGTGACATACCCAAGTACTTGTAAGTATCAGTTACAAGAAGTGATCTTAGGTTAATGGAATCCGAAAGTTGTGTTCCTTCGGATTCCACTATCCTGCCTTGTTTTACATGGATGACAGCACATTTGTCCACACCAAAATCCATACTGATAGACTTACTAAAAGTTTCAGTTACTTTAAGTAAATCCATCAACTGTAATTTAGTGTGGGCAAACAACTTTAAGTCATCCATATATAACAAGTGGGATATCACTCCACCACCTCTATGTAACCTGTAACCTAGCCCTGAACCCTCTAGTAATGTACTAAGAGGATTCAATGCTAGGCAGAACCAAAGAGGACTCAGGCTGGAGGAACTGGCCTAAACAACCGTGGCCAGTTAGAACCTGTGTCAGCCGGAAGGTGAGGGCGCCATGCCGCCTCTCCAGCCACTCCTCAAACACGGGACTTACCGCCACGATCGTGGTGTGCCCGATCTATATTATACCTGTGACAAACAATAAATTTTCATTTCATGAGGCGACCCATTGTCATTAACGCCTACTATACATTTCCGCATTTCCAATTTCACAGCAACCGCATTCACTACCGCTGCGCTACCAGGGTGGAAATTGAGGATTTGGACCGCCTGCTGATAGGTGATGACTGTAGCCTTTGATCAAACCGACACATTGACACACATTGATTACAAGAGTAAACTAGCGGCCGGTATTCTAAACAACTGGTCGAAATGTAGTAAGTCCTACTACTTCTACGTCGGCTTTCTGTATATGGAAGAAAACTGTGCACATTTGCAATGTGAACTGCGTGTTTGTGATATATCAAGTAAAGGAGTCTGCCCACTTCACCGTCTCATACCATGACCGTGCTAGGAACGTATCAGACACGAAAAGCAACACGATACGCTCTGCTATGCTGCTGGAACTATGCTGGAACTGCTGGTCGGTGACGGAACGGTCTAGTGGGCATAGTCTTATACATTTCCTTACAAAGAATATTTTTTTGCCTGACACGTTCCTAGCACGGTCATTATATTAGACAGGGTAGTGGGCAGACTCCTTTACATTTAATAGACGATATAATAAAGTAAAACGCATAAATAAAATATAATGGAAATAGCTGACTGTCAACTTAGTCGCATCCAACTGGTAGTCCGTAAATACTCTACCGAATAGGGTTGGACTGAAGGTCGGTGCCCCAGCTTTGAAAATAGGTTATCAAAACAAGGCTAGCGTACAGACAATGTGCAATTTAGGCCGAAGCCTGCGGCCAAAATTCTTAAGCACCATTCCCTTTTTCGCCACGCTTCGTTTCGCTTACACTTGAGCTTTATTCTATGCCTCTATCCTTATCTTTTAAATGAATTCATTCACAAGTGTGCGTGTTTTACGCAACGTATACTGGCTTATATGTTGTGTAAATGTGAGTGAAACTTTTTCTTTTTGTTAAGTGAATCGGTTTAAATGTGTGCCCTTTTTTAAAAGAGGGTACATGAAATTGAATTTTATGCTAAATATATGCCTTAAAAACCTTTATGCTTTATGACGTGCAAGTTTTCCATGCGAAATTTTTATAATTGTGTGCTATCCATGTATCCCGGATGTATTTACAAGACATAGACAAGCTCTCTATTTTTAATCTATACTAGCTTTTGCTCGTGGCTTTGCATACTCGGGATCAATACTTTCTTCTTGATGTTAGGTACCCATGTCCTTTCTGTACTACTGACAACATGTAAGGGAAATTGTATGATATCTGGTCGAGTAGTCAAGGTGTGAAAGCGTAACTCACATTCGTATTCATTCATATTATATAAACTTTAATTATCACTCACTCACTGACTGACTTAGAGAAATATAAGTCATACAAGGAAGAGTCGTAGGAAATAAGTAAATATAGCGTCGTATAGAAAATCGTTCAGAAGACCCGGGAAAAATGCTTGACCTTCGAAAGGTCAGCTCTTGGTGGTGGTACCCTATCGGATCTCAGAAACGGTGATATCTACGGGAGTCGTTCTCGGACAAAATCTTCTTACGACCCTGGCAACATTTAGGGGGAGGGCGAAAAAACACGGCTTCCATACAAAAAACATGGCCGCCATAGAAGCTTTGACCTCTAATACCTCCGAAACGGTTAAAGATAGGCGAAGTGTGTTCAAACAAATGTCATAGAAGTAGACGAGATCTTTACAGAAAAGGTCATTTTCAAGGTCAGGGGTCAACGGTCATTTTTGGCTTCGGGGGTTTTCAAGGTCCCTGAATCCAAATATAAAATTAATTTTAATACTTCTCCCCTCGCTGTACACCCCCTCCCCCCTCCCTTCGGCCGCTTGCAGCTCGCGCAACCACTCGAAATACTAGTTTATAATATAAGCAAGGATTGCACCTCAGATGGTTTAATGCAACTCTACTAACCTAACCCATTAAAGCCAGTACGGCCATAAACAAGCCTATGTATGTTTGCATATTATAATACAAGTACATTATTTAGATATTCTTTTTAACTTTTGCATTCTGAAGTGAAGATCTTCACGTTAAGCGAACACGGTATACGTCGCGTCGGGCTTATGCTAGAGATAAAAGTAATTAAATATTTGTGCGGAGTCACAGACGGCACGTTTCATATTTATGTATATTGTCTATGTAGTTGTCTTTGATACACTTGAACTGTAGACAAACGACAAACGTAATTGATCAATTGATAGTTATAATTTTCACGTAAGCCTTTGTGTTATTTATTGCGCTAATAATGATTTCAAATTCTGTTTAAAATCTACATTTTTCGACATCCATTACTATGAAAGCGACGTCTCTGGAGTATAATATTATTGCTTTTATCACACATTTCTTTATCCAGAACTTGACTACCAACACTGCTTAATTTTCCTTTCACTATGAGTGTAAATGAGCGTGTGAATAAATAGCCACCACATGACTTAACAACTTTTCATAGTCGATAGATTTCTTCATCTCGTATTCAGGTCAAAGGTGAACTGGTATTCTCCATTAATATCTGTCAATATAATTATTCTTCGCGTACGACTATCTAGACGCTATTATGTCTCAGTCTATACACAGTCTAGTTTATTATCTGAGTACAAAGCCGCTCGAATGATTAATTCTCTTGTGGAGGATGTTTTATTCAGGGTCTCATCTCAGACAGTAAATGTTCTGTGCTGTTGTTATTTAGTACTTGTTCTGTCACATACATAAACACACAAATTAACTTTTTGCCTCCAAATATAGAGAAAGATTTTATACAAATGCTGAATAACATATCTATTTTTATCTGTTTGTTTAATTTTTACGTGTAATCTGAACGGTATTTTTATTAAATTTGATGTCCAGATAACTTAAAGCTGATAACTTTAATATCGGGACTATGACATATATGTATATTTATATATATATATACATATATGTAATTTTTTTTGCCGTTGTTCTTAGACGAGCATGTGGCCCATCTGATGGAAAGTGGTAACTGCTGCTGATGGACTTCAGCAATGACAGGACACAGCAAAGCCACTGCCTACCGTGAAAGAAGAACTCTCTTTAAACCTCGTTTGAAGAAGGACATATCATAGCGCTCGGAAAACACGGAAGCAGGCAGTTCATTCCAGAGCTTGCTTGTACGTGAGAAAAATGACCGCTGAGAGCGATATTTATATTTGTTATATAACCTATAAAATAGAATAACATACAGCTCACTTGATGGTCATTGACTACTAAAGCCTATAGGCATTCCCCATCCCAGGATATAGTTACCAATCACCAGGGTGGCCCACTCTACGAAAAGGAAGTGACTGTGTCACCAATACAAGGAGAAAATGTCACACCGGCCTTTTCTACTGACAGCTTACTGTCGCGTCAAAATCCTGGAAAATTTACTCACCTTCAAACAGTTATCTCAAAACAATGCACAATATCTGTGATTTCTAATGATCGGGGCTTGACTGAGAACCTCCATTCTTCCCTAGACGAACTGCTTCAGTTTGAAACAAATCTCATATCATGATGAGCAAGGGTATGCTGTGCCGTGTCTCAACAATGAAGCCGCGTAAGAGTTTCTGCAGCTGCTGACAATTTCCTTCTAGCTAACAACAGCGCAAGCGCAAACGTAGGCCAATAAAGCGGGAAACATAAAACAATCTCCGTGTTTTCAATCTTGTTCAACATTCTTATTGAACAAATTTTGTTCAACCAACTCCTTACGAACTCAAATATTATAGGTACAATCAATAATAATGAATGTTATGAAACTTATGAAGACGAAGTTCGGTTCCGAGCGGTGACACCTGTGTGTAATCCCTACATTGTCTTTCATCTGAAAAGTATTGAGGGTAGGGTCGCATTCAAAGCAGATTAAATATAAAAATAAATACATTGCATTTTTATATTCTGCCTTGGTGGCTAATGCCACTGTGTGTTAGGTTCGATTTCCGAGTCACGTAATTTGTTATTTGATTTTTATACAGAAACGCGTAATGGCAGCATGGCATTCGAAACAGTGCCCGATAGAGGGCAATAAAGTCATATAAAGAATAAAGCTCGCCCCTATAATATGGGATTTAAAACAGATTATGGCGAATGTGGGTGCTAAACACCTCTATCTATCCTTGAAGGGATATAGGCGTGAAATTATAGGCGTACGCCTAAAAGTATATTTCTACTAAAAGTTCTGTAATGAGGTATGTTACCCTAGTACAAGTCAAAATTTAATACCTCTGTGGTGGCAGACGAGCCATTAGCCACCTGATAGAAGGCTGTAATCACCGTTCTAGGGTATAGGTATAGGGTATAGCCTTGTTTGTTTGGCATTACTAAAGCAATTATAAACACAACCAAAACGTGCTTACTGTAAACCCAAACATTAAAATTAGTATTTGATTAATTTAGAAGGCTAGATTTTGTTAATAAAATTCTGGACAAAATATGTATTTGTCTGTACCCCTGACAATATGGAATTGCATGATGAGCGGTCGAGTTTATAAGGCGTGAAAATTTAACAAACAAACTCAAATTTGCATTTATTATTACGAGATATTTACCTGATGGGCCTAACAAAATAAAGACCTCAAATATAGAGATCAGCCCGCTCACACCTTAACCCCACCATTAGACAAAGTTGTACAACACGTATATCCATGTTCCCTATCAATTGAGAAGTTTCGTCACATAACTATGTTGGTCACTAAGGGACAAAACTTTTTATATGTTTGTACAGATTTTTTTTTAAATATTTAGCTCAATTTAAGTAAAATGGTAGGCAGAGGTTGTTATACTTACATATCGCCAGCTAGTTTTTAGGTCTTTCGTTATAGAAGTAAACCTATAAACAGCGACCATTTTTTAAAAACTGAACTACTACTACCGATAAATGTGATATTTATAGTTTAATTATATGTAATATAATAATATCAGCCCTGCATTAAACTGTCCCACTACTGTGCACGGACCTCTTCTCAGTGTGAGAAGGGTTAGGCCATAGTCCACCACGCTGGCCCAGTGCGAATTGGCAGACTTCACATATCTTTGAGAACATTATTGAGAACTCTTAGACATGCAGGTTTCCTCACGATGTTTTCCGTCACCGTTAAAGCAAGCGATATTTAACTATTTAATACGCCAATAACTTCGAAAAGACAGAGAGGCGCGCCTTGGGATCGAACTCGAGACCTCTGCGTGGCAGTCCAACGGTTGCCCACTAGACTATCGCTGATCATTTTTAATTATTGCGCATCAAATAAACAAAAAATTAACATAATATATACACAAATTATTTACAAGAAATATAAACTAAAGAGAAAAATAAAACAACAAAATTAAAAAGCGTCATAATATTCCTCCGCATCGACGTCAATTGGCAACGTGCCCAGAGGACTGGCAACATTGCCACATTGAAAGACAATACTTATTCTTTGTACAAAGAAAATACAAGCCCTCTGGTCACTTGAAGCGTCGATTAGCCGCTTAGCTAGGTCTCTATAAACAAACCTAGCACTTGGACCCCATGGCCCCAGCATTTCGATTTGATATTTGCGCCGTTTGAGCGTCTCCGCTGATGCAGCAGCAGCACCAGTACAAGCCGCTGTGCTATAAAGATGTGATGGCGCAAGGGTGTCGACACAAGTTGCATCCCACATCAAACCTACCCATTTAAACCACAATACACCTCGACAGGTTTATTGAATTTGGAAACTCAAACTCAATATTGAGACTAATATGACCGGCAGAATATACACAATCACTTAGGCTGGCTTAGACAAAGATACTGAGGGCTTACCATGTGACCATCACATCATACATTAAAAGCGCTTAATTTAATGATAAAAATAAGAAATAGGAAAATAATTTAATGATTTATTTTCAGAACGCTACAATCTAGCGCAGAGACCGTTAGAATGCTATACAAAAGTCTCGCGTTTACAATTAAGCCAATATATAGAGAAATTATCAGAAATTTTTAGAGAAAGAAGCATTTTATTGCTTGCTAAAACAATTAGATAACCCTTAAAAGATGCATTGCATTTATCCGTTTCTTGGAGGAGTTGACAGAGAGGTATTACACAGTTCACCAGTTTCCGTGTCAAGTCACGCGTCGCCGTCGTAGAGAACAAGCCGTCAATCGGGAACAGTTTCAGACTCCTGTATCGTACAAGGGTTAGGCAGAGGTGTATACACTGTATACTTTCTTAATTTCACCAACTATGGTGTTCGCTCCAATGTCATAGGGAGTGAGATTATTGTCGTCTAACGGACATGGTTCCAGAATCGGTGTTACTACTTAGAATTTCTTGACTAAAAACTCTACTACATACCAATTAGTAGTTAATTGATAAGATTTGACATAAGTTTGTATTTATTTTTGCAAATATAAATATTGACATAAGTTTATGTTTGCCAATAAACAAGATCTAATGCCAAACGATTAATGCAGTGTAATTTTAGAACATTAGAAATATCTTATGCTGATACGGTTGATCAAAGTAAATGTCAAAATATAACATTATTAAGCTTTGTACAGACATATTTGTAATAAAACCGTGTTCATGATACCGCCGATAATCCGCCATAACATGACGAAGGGTGACGTTGCCCAATGTTGGGCGTGGGCTTAGAGCTGATCGTTTAAGCGGCTCACGTTTAACCTTGTCAGTTTAACGGTAGTATTACTTTACTGATGTATTTTATTAGTAATGTGTTTTTAATGTTTTGCATCTGTTGTTTCTGCTTACTTCTATGGGAAGTAGGTGTGCATTTATATAAACAGATATGCGTGTTTGTGAACTCAAAATGTAGTTTTAGCTGTCTCGTTAATCAAGGTATGTACCTACGTTCAAACGAATTCGTATCTAACGACCGTGGAATCCTAGACTTGATATCCGTCGGAGTACTTTTGATTTTGTTACCTGTCGATTGGTAGTACCGAATCTGAATAGTAGAGTAATTTTTTTCGTGTCGTCGCCGCGGTCTCTTCTTTTCCTTTCTTCTTCTATCTTCTTCTTCTTCCTTACATATTCCTGTCACTTACTGCTTACCGACAAGGACGGTATGCTTGTTTGAAACCTATGTCGCTAAAGATCGACAGGTGGTCGGTTGTATTTCCTTGGAATTGCTGCTGTGGTGTGAACACAATCATACCCCTGAGCACCGATTACCAGTTACGATCAGGTGGACCGTTGGCTCATCATCCACCAATAGCAATAAATGTATAAAAGTGCTTAATATTACGACCAGGTTACGCTGGATGTGGTACCACGGTGAGTCAATTCTCTTTCTTGATTCAGCCACCCACCCACCGGTGGGTCGCTAAAACTGAAAGTACTTCAGCGTCCACCGCGGTACCAAACTAAACATCAGGTTTGCTTGTATGTCACCTTGCTAGTACAAAAGCAGATTGCCAGACTAATTATTCACAAGGCCAATTCTCATAATAGATATTCTATTATGAGAATTGGATTCTACTCGTAAATCTACTCATATAAATGTCAATGTGAACTGAAATACATTTGACCTTCATTTTACCTACTTTAGGTGATAACCATTTGTCTTAATGACAACACTGAGGCTAGAACGGAACTCCAGTTTGAACAGTTTTTATTCCTCTTTATCCTTAGGTGAAAAACAGGAATAGTAGGTATAACGACAAAGAATTGATATCTTAACACGATAGATACACAATGAATAAAAAGGCGCGTGACCCATTTTATAATGCCCATTTAATGTCATTCGTCGTGACGTTTCCTTGACATAGGATTACCCAAAAATGAACGTCCTTTTCTAATATTAGTCGGCAGAGTATCGAGGAAAAGGTATTTGGGTTAAAAATACACTGTTTATTTATAAATACAATGTCGTTGTTGTAAGATGTCTGTCACACTCGGGATTACTCAGGGCAATCGAGGTCAAAGGGAGTGAACAGCTGGTGATATAAGAGGTTTAAGTAGCATAAGTATTTAAATATTTGGTTTCAAATTACCGTACTGTATGTTGTGTGTTCGATCCCTACACAGGCCAAGATTTTGTGTGACTTACATTTATCTGTTCTGTTTCTAGGTGTTTTTGTATGTGTTTGTCCCAACACCAAGCATTATAGCTGATTTGGGTTGTAGTCTTTACATAAAATAAAGGAACCGACGATAATAAAGGAATTTTCCTGTAAAAGAAACTATACATGTCAGCTCAGATATCAATCGACATTCGATTTTTTTGGGCCTTAGGACACATTGAGGCTGCACGGACGTACTGGCCATCCGTGCAGCCTCAGTGATTAAACTACTAGGTTAAAGTAGCCGCCTCTCTATTGCCACTGCGGTGAGAGTTATTCAATCAACAGAGAATTGTGTGATCCACAAAAAGTTGTTCTGAGTCTATGCGTTCTTTGTGCCCGTTGTATGCCGCTACATAGAAAGTATTACTAGTGCGGAAATAGTCTTTAAATAAAAATTCTTAAGCCGCACATGGCCAAACATGGTGGTACTTTTAGTAATATTTATAACATATACGTCTCATCTACCTACGTTTCACAAATCAATTAATTAGAATTTGAAAAAGGAAGACATACCAAAAGATTAAGGATGAAAAAGTGTTATATCATGAATTAAGAGCCAAAAACGATAAAACACCAGACGTTTTACTATTCATGTTAACGCAATAGCAGCTATCGTCGATCACAGTCACTTAAGACAGATTAAACCGTAAACTGCGAGGAAGTTGTTGCAATCTTTGTTGCAACAGTTCGTATTCCGTCGAGAATGCACCACGGGGGTTATGTTGACAACGCGATATTGGATCGAGAGATTAATGTAAATAGATATCGGCGTTTCTCTTTTTCTTTGTGCTGTATAGCAAAGATGGATAGCGCAGCGCAGTGTAGACATAAGTAGTGCGATTAAACGATGTATAATTGCTAGAAAATTCGAATATTAGAAGCTGGTATGATCGAAACCATTATCGATAAGTTGTTAATGAGTTTAATTCGAATCATAATCAAATATAAGAAACTTCTTATTTGATGGTGGCACAAATTTTGATATAATATAATTCCAATAATACTTTACATGATCTGGGAATATGATCTGTACCTCATTTTAGCAGTCGCGCTCACAACCAGTGCATTGTTGAGGCAATTAGGATTATAATATATTATGAGAAATTATTAAGAGTACACTACAGATCACGGATCATCCCTCAGAAAAGAAAACACTCTTAAAAGAAGAGAGTGGCAATAGATAATTTCTTAAATTTGAAAATACCCTCAAACACAAGGAACTCACCTCACTATGAGAGTCCCCACAGTTAGTTCTACAGGGAAGAGGTTATTACTTCTTCCTTCAAATCCTTCAGAAGACCGCAACCAAATAATCTTTGTCTTAATGTAAGAGGAGAGATTACCTAGGAGCTCGATCACTCTTCGTTCAATAGGACTGTTAGCACAGATATTCTTTTTTCAACACCCGCAGCTTTTTTTGAATGATCGATAACATGTAAACTCTGCTTTTGCGTCGTTGGTCCCGCGGTAGTGGCTATGTGAATGTTTTGAATTCGACTGGTTTATGACTGGTTTATTATTGGAGAATGCCATTAGAAATACCATAGAAGTAAAAGGAATTTTGGCAATAGGCTGCGGTAATAATACTGATGTCATGTCCAAAAAATACTGAGTAAAGAAATTAAGTATTATTACTAATATTAACATGAAAACATTGCATGCAAAACTGTGTATATTAGAATTGTGTATATTTAATGGAGACCAAATTTGGCGATAGTATTTTACTTGACCAAATTCGAGATCTAGTACTAGTTATAACATAAAACAACACCTACATATATTTATAACGTTACCGTTTTAATGTCGAACCTTAAAATAGCCGTTATGGCGACCTGGGCCTGCCGCAGAAACTATTACGGCAAAAGTTAAATCAGTTTAGTTGGTTCCTTAGAGCCGTTTCATCTGGTTTCACCCGGTTCAGACTATTCTCTTGAGTATGCCATTTTGTTAGCCTGATACTTTTTGAAACACATAATTATATGTGCATTGGACATACATATTCACGCTATCCCTGAAGAGGTAGACAGTAGATACCATCCATATTTCGCCAGCTATTTTTATAGGGCTCACTCCCTAATGCGTGACTGAGAGAATGAGACTACTCACGCACTAGGGAGTGAGCTTATTGTCGTCTACCAAGTACAGATCTAGACTCTATGCTGCTGCTAAGAATTTGCTTGACAGAAAAACCCAATAGCAATTTGCCCGACTTGGGAGACGAATAATATGTGGCGATCGCTTCACCAACAAGAGCTACATCTTAAATTAAAGAAGAGAAAATTATTTGTCATACCCTTTTTTGTCAAATATTAATGAACAACTCTCCCCACTCGCAGCAGCAAATTGACTGTTTATTAAACCACTAAGGCATCTGAACAGTCTTATGTAGATTTAAGGGCAAAATAAATATTTACATAATAAGCGTAATGTAGGGCAAACACAGATTTCATCTCATGTAGAGTTTTTTTATTATACATTTCCTTTGATATCATAGATTGTTATCATATCTTTATCACAAACAATGTATTACCTATCCCTTTTCATACTTGATAAAGACTTTATGTGCTAATGCACATGAAGTCTTTTGAGAATTATCAATTGCATAAAAACAATAAATATTTTTTACTGGCTTCAAATAACAAGAAGTAGAAATATAATAATGTAGCTAACCTGATAAATATATACTTATAGGAAAATTAAATTTTAGACATAATGTACCACTTTTATTTTAAACCGACACTTAAATTTCAGATATATGGTAACTACCTTTATTTTAAAGAGTGACAGCGTTCTTGAAGGACAAAATGAATGTAAGCCTAATTTTATTTCGATATGTAATCATGTCATCCAAAAATAATATCATCGAGACGCATAACTAATAAAATGACATTCCAACCTCAAGGAAAATAAATTTAAAGTGCTTTGAAATATATATGCCTGGCACAGGCGCACTATCTTTTAATGCATTAAGGAGTGTAGAATCCAAAACACTTTTACGTATACTTTATACAGTATAATACATAAATCTTACATTTTATATCAAATACATATAGCGCTATATATTATTTCTGACTATTGAAACACTTATCAATAGTTGAAAAAGAAAATGACGGAATATTCGTAACTGTAATGACACGTTGATGGAAAAAGATAAATATGCTGCTGGTTACTAAAAAAGTCAAATATAGAAGCGAAACTTGGAACCACGACCATAAATGAAAACCCTGCCGCTACTTTACCAACCAAACTATCCAGATTTAATTCACCAAAATTACCTTCTGTAAGTTTAAGTAGTAGCGTTTGCAGGTTGTAGTCGTTATTTGTTTGACTTTTACCTCATTTATAATTAATATTCTAGAGTAGCATGACAAATGGCCAAAAAGAAATTAAATATACCTACTAGTAAATAAATTTTCGTTATATTTACCAAGTAACAACTGAAATATATCGCACAAGAAATTCCCTATCTCTCTATTTTATTAAAAAATGGTTTTGCTGGTAGAAATTAACCTCATACATAATTTCGAGACAAGCGTTATTATTAATATTGGTCTTTACAATATGATCGTAGAATAATTATATTATACAATACCTAAATATTAGACATTTATGACCTTTATATTATCTTTTTCCGTCAACATTTCTTTGTCAATATTTTTAGGGTAGCTTAAGAATAGTCTTTGCCGATTTAGATCGCCGATAACATCTTGTGGTAGCGTGGCCTCTTCGGATCTTAATTCCTGCCCTAGTTGCATTGCATACACGTAATACAGCATTATGAAATACGCTGACAGACCTGAAATAAATCTTATTTTAAAATCTATATATAAATACTAGCGATCCGAAACGACTCGGCACGGGTAGTACAAAACCTTAACTCTGTCTATTGGTGAAAAGCGCATGAAAATCCGTTCAGTAGTTTTTGAGTTCATCGTGAACAAACAGACGCGGCGGGGGACTTGTTTTAAAATATGTAGTGAAGCAAACATAGATCAGAACCATTTTCGCCTCTGTTTTACAAACGGTTTTCTATAGTAGCTTTAGTAAGCATTAGTGTTATTAATATAAAAATAAAAACGTTGTACCCAGTAGTCGAATTTCGACAACTGGGTAGAACCATTTTTAGTTGCAACGTTGGGAACGGTGGAACGTAGCATGAACACAAGTTATAATAAATACGCACATTTATCCTGTACATATTATGCCTGCACATAAAACAAAAACGCGATAAACGTTGTGGCTGGACATGACAATTTTTGAAACATATTGGGTGCCAAATCCGAAAAATTTCCATTAAAATGTTTGTTTGTTTGTTAGGACAGGGTCTTTCTGTCAAAGAATACTAAATATCAGCCTGTATTTTGGAAGTAGGCGGTTGTACACCTATAGCTCGAAAAGAAGCCTAAACCCGTTGGACCTGCGTCTGATATGTCTGCGGTCGTATTGGACTATTATTATGATAAAATAGATGGAGTGCAGTTATTTTTAACCAAACCTCGGTTTTGAGGACGACACTTACCAATTTCTACCCAACAGAAAGCTGAAGTCTGAAGCTGTATCCAGTATTTATAGTGTTTACGGTGGATAAGCCCAGGCCTGATAATAAAAGACGGACAGTTGCTATCGCCACGTGAATCCTGATGGAACCGGGTCTTCTCTGAAAACATTTATTTTTACAGTAAATATCTTGACGGAATGATGTCTAGCATTTTTTTAATGGCAAATCTTTCTTGTTCTCTTTAAAAACTTCCTAAGCTAATCTCACATATTCATTAATTAACGGTACGGTAGTTCTCCTCGCCTCCATCAGTAAGTCGAATACTGTGGGATTGATGCCAGGTCTGGGCGTTTTTCGTGTCCGTTGTTTCAATATCTGCGAATTCCCTAGCAATACTGCAATAATTCCTGTATCGCGACACAGGCATTATTGCTAGTCCACGAATTGTACATAAAGACATAGTGTCACGCCTCTATGCCCAAAAGAGTAGACAACAGTGTACTGTTGCCTACCCTTTTACCTTACCCTCACATTTCGCTTAGTATATAGCTGTCAAAGATAGTCAACCCTGAACTGTGCACCTGGATTGCAAGTTTCCTGCAGAAGCGTCGTATTCGGGTCCTTTGCGACGGTCGCGCTTCCAAATTTATGCAGATCGATGCAGGAGTGCCTCAGGAGTCGGTCTTATCCCCTAATCTCTTTCTTCTGCATATCAATGATATGTTGAATCTCGGCGACATACATTGTTATGCGGACGACATTACCGTGCATGAGCGACATCTCGGACATCCTGGGCTAAACAGGTTGAGGTTGACGGGAAAAGGCAGGATCTTGTCGTTGAACTTGACCAGACCTTGGACTGCATCTCTGAATGGGGTGCTAAGAACTTGGTCCAGTTCAACGCCAAGAAGACCCAGGCATGCGCGTTCTCAACAAAAAAGTCTCCGTTTCTTCCCCTCCCTTCTCTGAAGAACACTCCACTGGTGTATCAACGTGACAGCCTCTCCATCTTAGGTATAGATCTTTGCCACTCCCTTAATTTCAAAACCTACATCGAGAGCGTCATTAAGCTAGCTTCGCGAAAACTCGGAGTTCTGAACAGGGTGAGGCAGTTCTTCGCGCCTGGGCAGCTGTGCCTATTGTATAATGCACAAGTGCGCCCTTGCGTGGAGTACTGTTCTTATCTTTGTGATGGCTCCTCGCAGTACTTGCTAGACGCTCTCGACAGGTTACAGCGGCGGGCTGTCTGTGTCATCGGAGATCCAGAGGTTACGAGTTCACTGGAACCTCTGCAACTCCGTAGGGACATTACCTCATTGGCATGTTTCTACAGAATATACAACGGGGAGAGCTCTGAGAAGTTATTCCACCCTCCCCTTTCCTATAGAGAACAACACGTGCTGGGCACAGATGCCATCCTTACACGGTGGAGTCGACTAGAGTGCGTACCAACAAGTTTGGGTCCCCATACCTCTGCCGAACGATCAAGACATGGAATTCTCTGCCAAGGCACGTGTTTCCTTCTTCCTTCAATCCTGGGTCCTTTAAGTGGGGCGTGAAAAAGCACCTACTCAGGCCGTCAAAGTAGATACCTCTACATCACCTCGGCTGCTATGAGGACGGTGTGAAGGCCACTGCTCGTAGACCACACGACTGCTTACCATCAGGCGGAGTGTAGTCATTTTGATCAAAGATTATAACTTTAGATGACGAACAAGTAAGCGGTTTTGTAAAGGAACTTACAGCACAAAAAACCAAAAATTAATGGAATAACGTCTACTCCACGTCTGGAATATCAAAACCATATGCAACTGCTAAACAAATATTATGTAGCTTAGATGATTGTATAAAAACCTTACACAATGATGACATAGTTATATTAGGCATAGGAAGTAACGATAAAAACTCATATATGTTTTTATCAGAGCTATGTTGTGCGCTCCACAAATTAAGAAACAATCAAGTATTTGTATTGAATGTGATGATTAATAACCCTTACTTAAACGTTAATTTATTGAATAGTAAATAAAGCTATTTGTTAAAAACACCCAATTGTAACTTCATTGACACAACTGAGAATATATATATATTTAACAATTATAAATTTATATCTAAGAAATGAATATGTTTTAAATTGAATATAGAAATCGATAATATTAATTTAAGGAAAATTATGGCCACAGCGCTTAAGCTAAGATATACTCGCGACACAGTAAAGATGACAAAAATAAAAGCGTTATCAAAAAGGGAAAGATTCCATATTATTTTGCCATTAACTTAAAAAATAATGAGATACATTCACCACTAAATACAGCTGCAACTATTATTAAGTCCACGTTCTTTCGAAACGAAACGTAAATGTACATTTTTCCACCAAAATATTGCCGGTATTTGAAACAAAATAGACATGTTAGAAATAACTCTACAAGAACTTGATACAAAAGGGACAAATATTGACATTCTATGTTTTTGAGAAACTTTTATAAGGAGAAGTTCAGAAAGCAATTTATTATTTAAAAAATTATCTACTACTCTCATCTTTCTCAAGACCTCATCAACGTCGGGGACGAACGTGCATAATGGTAAAAAAAGATCTTGAATGTAAACCTGTACCCAACCTAACTAAGCTTTTGTTGTATCATTTTGAGTACTGTGCTATAGAGATTATCACTTTTAAAATCTTTGTCATTTGTATCTACCGTACATCAAACTCTAATGTAAAATTATTCTTAGAAAACTTAGAATGTATTTTAAGGAAAATAACAAAACGGTAAATATGTAATATTATATTAAAACAAGTCTACAGATCTTCCTATCGACAAAATGTATGCGGTGTGCCGTAGGGTAGTATTCTAGGGCCCTTTTTGTTCCTACTATATACAAATGACTTGCCCAATGTAACCTCACACAACTGTATACTATACGCTGACGATACAACTGTTAATATAAAATTAACCGATAGCAATACTGCAGAATAAAAAAATAAAATCAATCACACATTAAATAGTGTAATACAATGGCTGAAACATAATATGCATGTCAACATGAGCAAGACCAAAATGATACAATTTCAGACTTATAATAGCAATCGTCCACAAATACAAGTAAATTATGAAAATGATACTGTAGAAGAAGTTGAGAGTGCAAAATTTCTCGGCATCACAAACATTGCAACTGGAAAGCACACATTCACGAACTATGCGCTAAAGTACATCGATTTGTTTTCGTACTTAGCAAACTTACTCACGTAGCTGGTGTTGACGCAGCACTAAATGCATATCATGGTTATGTGTCCTCAATTGTAAGCTATGGCCTTATAATATGGGGTAATTCAGTTGACATTATAAATGTTTCCCGTGCTCAAAAAAGGTGTATGTATACTTTAGACAGTTGTGTCCCTTTCTTCAAAACCACTCACTCAACTCACTCTTCACTCCCCGTGACCATGGCTGCTGAAAAGCAACCGAAACGTCGGAGAAAGTGTAAACCAAAAATAAATAGATTTAATAGGTTAAATGATTTTATTAGCTTATAAATTAGTAAAATAAAATCAATAGTAGTAGTAACTTAGTATTTTCAAAATTTCGTAAACAGTGATAAATAAACAACGCGATAAAATCCGTATATAGTAGTTTAATTTCAATGAATAACATTCGCGTAAACAGAAGACAATATTATGTTAGCAGACGATTTTAAAACATTGAATTTTATGACAAATAAAAATAAATTATTCTATTTTCTTATATACAAATGTTACTATTCAACGAATGACTTCCTAAATTAAACTTTGTCATCCTATAATTAATTTACTTTATACATTTGACATTTTCTTAATTATCGACATTGTAGTTATCTTAGCTTTCGTTTTATATTTTTATTTTTGCATATATTTCTTTATTTTTATTATTCCTAATGATTATTGTACCTATCTGAATATTTGTACGCTGGAAATGGCAGATTATTATGAACATATAAATTTTTGTAACATCATTATAACTACAATATTCTGACAAATATTTTTTTTTATTATTATTTAACGAGCAAAACAAAAGAAAAAAAAGAATATTTAATAATTACGATTTATAAATTGTGACCTCCTTTAGTTGTTACATTGATGAGTGATGCTTTTTTGTTATCTACTTAGTGCATATTTTGTTAACAATGAACTCTTATATGTGAAGTGATATAATATAATACTATGGAAAGCAGTCCGTGTAATAAGAGCGGGCTAGTACGCCACGTGGCCTCGCCTCCCTCTAACTCTGACATCATATCAGATATCGCGTCTATATCTGAGATCCAAAACTGGATATTATCTGTCGAGCAGCAATTGAATTATGTTTATTCCATAACCGTGGATAGTAAACTCAATTCGGACCAGAAGAGGAGAATATCAAACCCATGTCAAAAAATTGGCCATATAACCTCGCAAATGGCAGTCCTGTACCAATCGCAAAAACAGAAAGTGCTTCAAGTTTCTAGCATAGTAGTACCCTACAAGAAAAGTGCGATCTAACAGAACATCTTTCGGAGCTCAAGCAGACCAGATCCAGGATAACTGTCAGTAGTACTGTAATTGGTCTGCAGTTTCTTATGTGGACACGATCAAGAAGGGATCAAATAGTTTCATTCGGCCAAATAATCTAAGCTGTGTGGCAATATATCCCCGTGACGTATTAAAGACTAGTGATGAAACGAAAACTTTTGTACAGACAATTATTCGTCCGGAAGAAGTGAATCTGCAAGTACGTGGGGTTCGCAGAACTAGAAATGGGGGAGTTATTATCAGCACAGAAACTAAACAAGACGCAGAAAAAGTGAAGCAGGCACTCCAACTCTCTTTGACCGGTCTTACAGTTGACGAACCCGCCAAGCGTAAACCACGGATTGTGGTAGTTGGTGTACCCGCTTCTCTGTCCGAAAACGAAGTATTCAGCTGTCTCTTCGAGCAAAATATAGCCGATAAGCCACAAATCGGGCAAGAAAGATGCTCCGACCTGCAACTACGTTATTGAGGTTCCAGCTAACATGAGAAAAGCCTTAGTCACACAGGTTAGACTTTTTATACATTGGACGTCCTGCCTCGTGAGAGATTTTACACTAGTTATAAGATGTTACAAATGCCAACAGTATGGTCACGCAGCGAAATCTTGCAGAGAGGTTACTCCTAAGTGTGGACATTGTGCCGAAGCTGGACTTTCGATGACCGAATCTACAAAGAAGGAAGTTGCCTCTAAATGTGCTTCATGCTCTCGTTAAGAAACCTAGCAACCACAAGACAGGTGAAACTAATTGTCCAACCAGAAAATAAGCTGAATATAGGTACGTAAAGTCTATAAATTATGAGAGTGTCTAGATCGCCGTTTATTTATATTTTCATCACTTACATTAGTTAGCTTAGATTCCCATTATTACACATATCCCTATGTTTATTTCATAAACATTATATATGTCAACTAATATTTAAATACAAAATCAGAAAATTATACAACTAAGTAATTTTATTTTCATTGTAATACTAACTTAATAAAGAACAATCTATATTTGTTAAATATTGTTAAGAAGGCTCTTGCTATTACATTATAATAGCACATAATTATCGCCTGTAATACAGGTATAACCTAGTACAAGCATCCAAGCATTGTATCCTATTTTTAGTATTTTTAAGAGCTATTATTATTCATATTTGTGCTAACTTAAACTTAATAAACAATTATTATTACTATTGTAGAGGGCGAGCTGACTGCATCTACACGACACGGTTCCAGTGCCAGGCTGCTACTGAGATTTTATGTACAAATACCCAATAACTCTCATGCACGGCAATCGCCATAATATATCTGCAATGCCGAGCGCAATAAAAATACAATTTTCCGTAAAAATCTTTTATGATAAACATCAAATCAGCGAGGCTATTTACTCGTTACTAATAACTTTGTAAGATTATTAGCTGCTCATAATTTTTCGCTGTTGCGCAGTGACCATAAAATGACTTATCGCCGATCTTGTAGGTCACTGTGGCTTTATAAACTACCGGCAAAGTGCTGCCATCGGGCGAACTTGCCAAGTGCAAACTTCAAAGTTGGTTGGTCATTTATTTTCTTCTTTTGTTCTACAGTAGAATTTATACGTGGCAATTTTCTTGTGGCAAATAATATACTGTCTTTGTTTTATTTACCAAAGAAGACACAATATATAGCACCACACTTTAGTAATGTACAATTGTTATGAAAATTGAAATTGGATTATTCAAAAATTTTAACCGATGTTCATTGTCACTGATTATAATTCGAACCGTATTCGAATATTCAAAACTTTTTTCGATGCTGACGCATAAATATAGATCACATATTTGTGATCTATCAATATCGTGCTCGATGGTGTTTTATACTGTAGCGATGACATTTTTATTTGAAGTCTGCGATCCAATATTTCTGCGACATGTCCTCATGCCACGTGCGTAATCGGATGAAAGTATTGGTATTCTTATTTGCTTTAAGCAACGTAATCAAAAAGTCAATCAATATCCAAGTTTAACACATTCGTATTGGTCAGAATATCGAATATTTCAATTTGCTTGAAGATTTAATTCGAATTGTTTTTTGATAATCACCCATCGCTAACTCAAGGCCACAGACAATTGCGCAAATATAATAATGTCCTCCAGACCGATTTTCGGTCACGGTGGCCAATCTTAACGAAGACTGGCCATCTGCGCAGGAGATATTATAGTGCACAAGTATGTGTGCAAACACAAGTGCACTCTCTGTTCCCTTACCCTCATGACCCGATGGGACGGATAATCCGACACGATCGGAGAGAGATCAGGCGCAGGACCAACGGCTTTACGTGCTTTCCGAGGCACGGGGGTGTCTAACACCGCCAACTTCCTAACTCCGGGCTCGTATTGAGATTTCTTAACAGAAAAATCCAATACCTTTATGTTGGCCCGACCCGGGATTCGAACCCGAGACCTCATGCACAGCAGTCGCATTCACTACCGCTGCGCCACAGAGGCAGCGCAAATGCCTGCGGCTTGAACTCAGAAGGACTAGTGTTTTGCTTTTTGCGATAAAAATGTATGTCAATCAATTTGGGAAAACAAATATGTTTATGACTTTCTTAGTCTCTCTTAGAGTTATGGAGCATAAATTCCGTCGTGGAAAAATTAATTAAAAACCCAATCCGATTAGGCAAGTAAGGTGGCCACTAAATACTACATGGTCTCATAGTCTCGAGTGAATAACGGTTGTGTATACAACTGTTGTAAATAAGATCTCGGCTTCATTCTTGGACAAAGTGTGATTCGGTTTTTCTGTCAAGAAATTCTCGATTGCAGCACGGAGACTGAAACTGTGCACGGCAAATGGCAATAGGCTTGGTGCCTATTACATGGGACTTAAAACCATAGATGCGAAATATGGATTTAAACTAGTGTTGTAAAAATAAGCAGTGAGCGTCGAGCGTTGACCGTTGAGTCGACGCTTTGACTCGAGCGTTAAACGCTCGAGCCTTTAAAACTCGCGAGCGTTGAAGACTCGGGGACTTTATTACATTTATTTTACTGGGGGTATATTAATAATTATTAATTTAGATTATTTATTAATTATGACGCGTGACGTGCCTATTAACTTCGACTCAAATCGGAAATAATTTTTATCGGCGTGTTTGCATATTTCCTATAAGTTATCATTATTTTGCAATAAATAAAGTTTAATTTACGAATAAACTCTGTTGTCTATCAACTAAATAGTATATATGTAATAGGGCGAGTAGCACATACTTATACCATTCTACCTATGTAACTGTGTCTACTACCAATATATAAATATAAATAACCTCAAAAATGTGAAATAGTCCCAAGCGAAGCGATAACATTTTCTGTGACAAATAAAATCCACGCGCGCAAAGCCGCGGGCATAGCATATTCAATAAGTAGTTATTAATAAACTGATTTGTCCTTCACATACTTTGTAGACACTCGCGCTCAAGCTCGAGTCGAGCATCGAGTTCAAGCCAACGCTCGAGCGTTTTAGAACTGACTCGAGTCTCGACTCGAGCGTTTCTAAACTGCTCGAGCATTGATTCGAGTGTTTTAGCACCGATTCGAACATATCTACATCTCTAGTTTAACTTATCTGCTTCTTCATTGCAAATATAGCCTTTTACGTAGGTATATTTATTTAACGTCACATGAAGTTTATTGCAGAATTAGTAAAAGTATACGTATACGTAAGATTTAAAAGGGGCGGGAAATCTTATATTTAGACGAATTTGTACATGAGTGTTACATTTAAAATAATTACAGTATGACCAAGCATTACATTTACAAACAATTAAAACTGTTAGCAAATAACGATGTATCTGCATTCATTCAAAAAGCTAACTGATCCGTAGAATTTTAAACGAACTATCTCCAAAATCAGTGAACAAGTTGGCAATACACAGTCGTAACTTGCGCTACTGGCCGACGGCCAGCCGAGTTACTCAAATAGACCGACATTCATTGTACCTCTAGATAATGTTGAACACACTGCCTTGCTACGGTTTCGAAGTGTCTTGCTACTTTATTGACTAATGCTTGGGTGTAAAAATAGTTTCTATCTAGTTAAGCAACTGAAAAAGCCGTCGGAAAAGTGGTAATGAAACGCTACAACGTACAGCGACTACTTCTTTTTAACTATATTCATAGGCCCAAATTCATATCTAAAAAATAATATTTTATTAAATAACGACTATTTAACAAATAATGCACATACAATCTGTTCATAATATATTGTCTCCATACTAATTCTGAACAAAATTCATTCAAAAACATGCCGTACAAACATATTTTATGATTTAACAAATGTCAATCCGTGTGTTGCGCTCTCTGCACTTAATCAACTTGCATAAAACGATGCTTTGACGTATGTGGACATACTATAGTGAGCTACAATAGTAAGGTGTAGATCGTACCACGCATGCGCAGCGTTGTTCTTATTTACACATGCTTTTTCATCATGATCATTTAAAAACATATTAAATATTTTCTTTGCGAACTGACAAATTTGCATACTAATAGTGACAATATAATTATTCGTGCAGTTTACCCAATAAATACATATGCAACTAAATTATTAGAGTCATAACTCCGCATGCACCAAAGCACAGACATATAGAGAGATACACACACCACACTCAATACACGCACACACAAACACTTACTACACGCACATACAGACACACACACTTAACTAGTCTCACAATTATACTATAGATACTTAAAAATTAATTAATTTCTTGTTTTATTTTCCTAAATTATTTTCTGTAATTTTAATATTCCGTCATACCATTCTACTCGTAATTTTAGATGGGCGTTCACAACTTCGCCACAATTATATACTTTTCTTACAATTGTTAATATTTCTCATAAAGATCACTATTATTAAGGCATAGAAAATTAAAAATTTACCTTATGGAGGCTAATAAGCAGAAATGCGTTAAGCATAACCCAGGCGACGTTTAAGCAGCCAACCAGCATTACAACCATGATAGCCATATGCATCTTAGACATTTCATCAGCATCGTTATCTGAATTTTCTCCTAATGTTTGCTTCATAGGATTATATCGAAAGCCGCGGGTCAGTGTCGCCATGATCGCCAAGGTGGCCGCGCATAACAAGGTGAATAGAAGATTCAAGAGCTAAAGACAAAAAAAAATTAGTTAGCATTGTAAATACTGAATAATGTCCTCCAGACCGAATAACGGTCACGGCGCCCAGTTTTAACGGAGACTGGCCAACTGCGCATAAAATATTATGGTGCACGAATATGTGCGCAAACACAAGTGCACTCTCTGTTCCCTACCTTTCATGATCCGATGGGACGGTAATCCGACACGACCGGGGAGAGATCAGGTGCAGGACCAACGGCTTCACGTGCTTTCCGAGGCACGGGGATGTCTAACACCACAAACTACCTAGCTCCGGGCTGCTATTGAGATTTCTTAACAGTAAAACCCAAAAGCTTTTTGTTGGCCCGACCCGGGATTCGAACCTAAGACCTCATGCACAGTAGTCGCATTCACTACCGCTGCGCCACGGAGGCATATATACATAGTAGCGTGTAAGCGGTCGCCTTAGCGCTGCCGTCGCTTTAGTGAGGCGCGGAATTGCTCTCGAATGATATTCGAATAAAATTGTGTACAACGTTGTACACACTTTACATGTCAAGGTCATAAGGCACGTACTTATGTTGTGGTTTCGAATCCACATCAAACACAGGATAAATGTCTCTGTGATTCACAAATAATTATTCTAAGTAAATTCCTCGCGACAAGATTTAATAAAATGGGGCATAACATTTTATCTGTACTAATAGAAGAAATTAGGTTCTTATTTGTTTGTAAGGATTTAAATTAAAACTATTTGACTGATTTAAACAATTCTTTCACCATTAGAACGCTATATTATCCCTGAGTAACATTGGCTGTATTTGATATTTTTTAAGTTCTCTTACTTAACTTAATCTACTTTTACGCGAGCGAAGGCGTGGGCAAAAGCTAGCTTAAAATAAAAAAAGTTATTACCAAACTGAGATATCCAAGTATAAAACATCCAGTTCTTAAAGGTATGCAGAAACAGCATTTTGTCAACAACGAACAGCTTTGCACCGGCTTCATACTGTAAATATAATATGATAATATGTTTGATTAAACACAATGATAAAAAAGCAGCGATAGTCTAGTGAGAAAACATTGGACTGCTACGCAGAGGTCTCGAGTTCGATCCCAAAACGCGCATCTCTGAATTTTCAAAGTTATGTGCATATTAAATAGTTAAATCGCGGTGAAGTAAAATATCGTGAGGACCTCTTTATGAAGAGGCCCGTGCCCAGCAGTTTGATAAAGGGCTGACATTATTATAATGTTGGGTTTCCTCTAGAATATAATTGTAACTGTAGTCATTTTACTATGCACATTACGCATCGAAAACATTTAACAAAATATTTACGTAGTAAAAGTACAACAAATATAAATGTATTCTATTCATGATACTCTTTTACCTTAGTCAGTACAGAGTTTTAAAACATTTTGAAAATCAGATTCATATTTTTTACTTTTAAAGATCTCAACATTTTACACTTAATGCATTTAACAACATTATCACATTTACAAATAATATTGTTTAAAATTCTTTGAATATTCAGAAAAGCATCAGTTTGTTTACAAACAAAAAATGTTTAACATTTTTTGCGTCAATACAAACTTACTACTTGGTTGTTGACAAATAAAATGTTTACAATGATTGACCATGAGTCTTGGTCAAGAAAAGACTACGGTGGTACCGTGGTATTCGTTTCAATCTTAAAATATCACACTCCAAGATTGAGATGAACACCATAATGTTGCCACCCGTTAAGTCATACTGCCATCCACTAACTAAGGGGACGTTCAGTTATATGGAACGGATAACGGCTTAACGTCTTTTTAGTTATCGTACGGCAGCATATTAAATTAAAACTTACAAATGTTTTATTTCAATATCACACACATAAGTGTTTATCTAGGGGTAGGTATCCTTTGATGTATAAAATGATACCTGTGTTAGAATAAGCATAAACGTCCTCATATAACTTTTTAGTCAGTGGACGGCAGTATGCATAATGCTCCTTTGACTTTTCACTAGATTTTGACTTTTACGCCTGTAGATCATCAACTGACGTCAGGATAGTAAATATAATTTATTGAATAAGTTTAACACCCATATTTCTTCGAGTATGGTTTAGGTCACATTTAAGTCCCTAGTCCCTGATATCCCTAGTTCGGGCAAATATCTATAAGTGCACTTTATTTAATTGTTAAGATGCAATTGTAAAACTGAAAATTTATACTAAAATAAATAAATTATTTATATTATTATAATAGGCAAACCAATTTGCGTCTAGGGAGCACGGTCTCTCATTTTCTGACACTCACTGACTCCATCCAATCCCAATCATCACACAATAAGTAGTTACTTATTGTATACTGAACTGATATACAGTCAGTTGTATTATGGTTCATTTCCTACCTACAACAAAATTATTATGTAGATTGAACTGTCAATTCCTGAAATGCCAGACATGATTGAATCCTTCTGGGCCTGGCCGACGGTGTACCGCCGCGACTCAAAAAGTTAAAATATTCTTTTTTAATTTTTCAACTTCATCTATTTATATGGCAGTGCTAGCGTAGTGGGCAACCATTGGACTGCCATACAGAGGTCTCGAGTTCAAACCCAAGGCACGCACTTCTGACCTTTCGAAGTTATGTACGTATTAATTAGTTAATTTTCATGTCTGGAATCTACATGTCTGAGAGTTCTACATAACGTTCTCAAATATGTGTGTAATCTGTCAACCCGCACTGGGCCTCTTCCCAGTGTGAGAAGGATTAGGCCATAGCGGTGGACTATGGTCAAAACCTTCTCATACTGGAGTCCCACGCCCAGCAGAGGGACAATTTATTAATAGGCCTTATATTATATTATTATTATTATTACCTATTTATTTACATAAATTGTATGTAGCCACTAGCCAAAGTACGAAGAAGGACACTAAACTCTGTAACACAGGTCATTGAAACTAGCTTTGAGTGTGGCAAACTCATTAAAATTTGTAAAAAAATAACGTGAGTAAAGAATTAATATTCAATATGCAGACGCCGTGCTTGACAGAAAAACCTAAAAGGCCCTACCCGGAATGAAACTCAAGACCTCATTCACAGCAGTCGTTTTCTATACCACTGTATAACCATACTTTGATTACAGGCATATTTATTCGAAATACGAAAATACTTTCTGCCCGATCTGTTATGTGCACTTTAACCTAGAATGATTGCTTGCTCCTTAGTTATAAAAATTACTAAAGAAAAATATAGTGCATTTACTATTGAACTCCTATTTATTCATAACAATCACTGGTATTTATAAACCACCTACTCGGTTGGTATCTAGAGGGTATTCAATGCTCACAAACTACACTTATGTTGTATGATGTGAGTGCGCAAGCATTTAAAAATAAACCATCAATGTTATACGCCTATTAACATAAAAGTCAGAGGTGTATTAAACCATATTTTGCCAGCTATTTATTTATTTATTAAATTAGAATGGTTACAATTACAACTAAATACACAAATTCAGATATTTACATGATATAAATTTAAGATAGCTTTTCATAAAAAGCATTGTAAACATTCATGACGACTTTCAAGTCGTCAGCAAAAATATCACAGTCCGGGTTCCACGAGAGTATTAAGTGCGGAGAGAACACGCGGCACCGGTGATGTAGCCGGTGATGTGGTTACAGGGCTTACGTAACGAAGTGTGCCTATCTATCTGCCATTTTGTTTAATGAAGATTTCTAGCAATTTGGGTTACAAATTACTAGTATTCTTGTTAACTCCTCCAGCTAAGCTAGAATGCTTGTATTAAGAGGGGATTCACGTCGGTAGTGCGGTGGGATTTGAACCCGCGACTTCTCTATCGCAAGTCCAATGCCTTATCTATTGGGCTACCACCGCTTCAATATCTTGACTTATACATAAACTAATATTTTGCTCAATTCGGAAATCGAACTTGATATCTTACGCACAGTAGTTGCTAACACTAGCGTTACGTCAACGGGGCAGTCACGTTGAAGTCTACTAGCCATATTCGTTTAACAGTAAATCTCAACGCACTATGCCCGCCCCAATAATTGAAGTTCGATCAAAAGCATAAGCGCAATTTCATATCATGTACTCAAATAAGCGTTACACGCATTAGTATCTAGATACCGAGAGATCTAAACCGATAAGCGTACAGGAAGAATATAATTAAAGTAAATTAAGTGAGGTAAGCCTAGATTGCAGCAAGTAAACTATAGTCTCTGCTTACCCTCTGGCAATCTATTAGTCTATGTATGTATAATAGAGTATAATATATCAGCCTAGTATTAAACCGTCCCCCTGCTGGACACGGGCCTTTTCTCAGTGTGAGAAGCGTTAGGCCATAGTCCACCACGTCGGCCCAGTGCGAGTTGGCAGACTTCACATAGCTTCGAAAACATTATATAGAACTCTCAGACATGCAGATATTCTTAAGATGTTTTCTTCTACCGAGAGCGATAATTAACTTTTAAATACGCACATATCTTAAAAAATGTCGGAGATGTGGGCCTTGGGATCGAACTTGAGACCTTTGCATGGCACTCAAGCAGTCTCTCACTAAACTAACACTGCTGCTATGTACACTCGTATATGTGCAATGTTTTAAATAATAATTGCGAACAAATCATATTATAATTTCATAAGATAATATTAGAATTTAAACTATTTGACTGATACGGTTCAGTGCCGTAAATTTACACGCGCAAATTCTGCTTTCGGTCATCAATACTCGCTTCCCTACTAAATTCTTACTAAAAAAATGTATATTCGTCTACTCGAGATGAAATTCTATTATTTTTATTTTATAGGTTCACCAACGATCGTGCTATTACCTATGACTTTTTAAAATATTTTACACACAAGAGCAAATATCAATCAAAATAAATCTCTTTGTGAAAACCGTATCAAAATTAGGTGCACATTAAGGTAATAATTAAAAATTTTTATTTTGGTGTAAGAAAAAGTGGGGTGTCGTGGATGTATCTCGCTATCTCTCTCGGACAGCTGCGTTTAAATAGCGGTTACATCACAGTTTGTATCGTCATCCTTATTCGGTAATTTGACAATTACCCCTATTAGCAGATTTGAAATGCTTGTATATGATTTGTTTTTGAGCCGATTTCAATAAATCATTGAATTTTAGAGTTTGGGTCTGTAACTATATGACAAAAAAAATAAGAACATATGAACTACTCTATTGTGTGTGCATAATAGTTAAAATCGTATAATAAATCAAAAGTCTAGCGTAACAATTACTTAAAGGTCAGCACCGAATGTACTATTAACAACAATTTATACAATTAAGGCCCGGTTCCTGTATCAGAAAACGAGTCGTTATAGCTGCGGTCAATCAAATGTTGACATATTTGTCATAGAATGTGTCAAAAATTTACCGTCTGTAGGTCGAACCACGTCTCTCGATATACAAACCGGACCTAAAAAGGTGAAAATACAGCACAACTAACATAAATCGAAATAGAAAAAGAGTTTGTTCATTGTTTCTTGAAAGTGCTAATCTCTGGAACTACCAGTGGGATTTGATAATTATTTTTGCATTTGATAGCCGATTCATGGAAAAAGATGATCATATACCTAACATTACGCTGAAACAACATGAGCGGAGCACTGAAGCGCACATTTAGGGCGTTAATCCGTGTCAAATCTTCTTTAATAAAAAGGTAAATTATTCTTTACCTCTCAACTACAGAAAAATACGAATGTACGAAAATAATTTACATTAATAAAAGGTTTAAAAAATAAACAGGAAAGTTATGTAAGAATCGAGTAAACTTACTTTTCGTAAGGTGTACACGCCGTCATATTTCACACCAAGGTAAAAAATCGATTTAAAATTCGAACTTACTTGTTGATTATGTGTTATCGCATGCGCTTGCGCAATAAGACTGGTCGACGCAGCGTATAAATGTTTCTGCGCACGAGGAATCTCCACACATTATTATGTTCATTCAAATTGCTATTTGTTTGTTTACGTTGGAATGTAAACAAATTATTGTAATGAAATATTGCAGATTATTTAGTAGGTAGTTTTACACTCAGTCACTGACACTGGTCGGATGGCGCAGGCGTTTAAGAGGTAGTGTTGCTGTGTGCAGTGCGCATATTAAACTTTATTTATAAATCAAGTTTCTGTATGCAGCTTTGCCCGCGTGATAAAACGATCATAGGTAGCAACTTGTACTTACCCGGACATACAATCTATCTCCTTACAAAATTTTATCAAAATCAGTTTGCTGTGAATGTGTGTAAGCGCAGACAGAGTTAGTTTCGAATTTATAAATAATAGTTTTTTTTAAGTCTTTGACGGTTTTACCTTGATATATGATATGATATATATTCCACCCTGATAGCCGCTTACCATCAGGCGTGCCATTTATTTGCCACTTTACTATTATATACATTTAGCTTCACGTTTATATCCTCGACAGAATAGGCAGATGTATTGATTTAGTCAATTAGTAATGTGCTCAGAAGGCTAGAAAGATATCAATTTCCGTTTTTTAGTATGAAAAATTAAATAATGAATTTAATAAAAACGTTCAAAATGGTTGCTGACAACCATTTTGTACATTTTTGGATATTGAATTGTAGTCTTAAAACTATAAGCAGATGATAACTTTTTTCCATGAATCGGCTATCAAATGCAAAAATAATTATCAAATACCACTGGTAGTTTCAGAGATTAGCGCTTTCAAGAAACAATAGACAAACTCTTTTTTATTTGTGTTTTAATATGATATTTAATTTAATATGTACCATAATTATGTTAGTTATGCCGTATTTTCACCTTTTTAGGCCCGGTTTGTATATCGAGAGATGTGGTTCGACCTACAGACAGTAAATATTTGACAAATATTCTATGACAAATATGTCGACATTTAACTAACCGTAGCTATAACGACTCGTTTCTTGATACAGAAACTGGGCCTTAATTGTATAAACTGTTGTTTATAGTACATTCGGTGCTGACCTTTAAATAATTGTTACGCTAGACTTCTAATTTATTATATGATTTTAACTATTATGCATACACAATAGAGTAGTTCATATGTTCTTATTGTTTTAATCATATAGTTACAGGCTCGAACTCTAAAATTCAATGATTTATTGAAATCTGCTTAAAAACAAATCATATACAAGCGTTTCAAATCTGATAGTAGGGATAATTGTCAAATTACCGAATAAGGATGCACGATACAAACTGTGATGTAACCGCTATTTAAACGCAGCTGTCCGAGGGAGATAGCGAGGTATACCCACTACACCCCCACTTCTTCTTATACAATATTCAAGCATATAAGCAAAATATTAGTTGGTTATAGGTTAAGATATTGAAACGGCGGTAGCCCAATGGGTAAGACATTGGACTTGCGATTGAGAGGTCGCGCGTTCGAATCCCACTTATTGCACTACCGACGTAAGCCCACTCCTAATACAAACATTCTAGCTTAGTTGGAGGGGTTAACAAGAATACGAGTAATTAGTAACCTAAATAGATAGTAACCAATAAAAAAATAAACTGGCACATAGGCAATATTCTCACTCACCCTTCATTACATAAGACCTATATCCATAGCTGGCGAAATATAGTGTAAGACACCTCTTACTTTCGTGATTGTAGGCGTATAACATTGAATAGTTTATTTTTAAATACTTGCGCACTCACATCGTACAACATAAGTGTAGTTTGTTATTATACCTGAGCATTTAATACCCTCTAGGTACCTACCAAGTAGGTAATTTATAAATACCAGTGATTGTTTTGAATAGATACCAGTATTCAATAGTGAATACACTATGTTTTCTATAGTATTTTTTATAACTAAGGAGCAAGCGATAATTCTAGCTTAATAAAGTGCACATAACAGATCGGGCAGAAAGTATTTTCGTATTTCGAATAAATATGGTTGTAATCAAAGTATGGTTATACTGTGGTATCGAAAACGACTGCTGTGAATGAGGTCTTGAGTTCCATTCCGGGTAGGGCAAAGCCCTTTTAGGTTTTTCTGTCAAGCACGGCTTCTGCATATTGAATATGAATTCTTTATTCACATAATTTTTTTACAAACTTTAATGACTTTGCTCACGTTAGTTCCAATGACCTGTGTTACAGAGTTTAGTGTCCATTTTCATACTTTGGCTAGTAATAATAATAATATAATATAAGCCCTATTAATAAATTGTCCCTCTGCTGGGCGTGGCACTCCAGTATGAGAAGTTTAGTTTTCATAATCACTCTCAGTTCGTAGAGATTCGCAATAATGACGGATCGACCTCTCAGTCAGATGTAAAAGCCTTAAATAGGGGCGTTCTTCAAGGTTCTGTGCTAGGACCAATTTGATTCAATATTTACAGTGCTGACATAATACATTTTATATTTTTTGTAAATTTTATATATATATACGGATGATGTGCAAATTTATATATCGTTTAAACCCCACGAAACGCAATTAGCAGTGGATAAAATGAATGCAGATTTGAATAATATTTTTAATCGGGCCTATAATAATTCCTTAGTTCTCAATGCTTCCAAAACGAAGTACATGAACCTGGGATCTAAAGACCAGATAAATAAAGTAGATCGGGTAAACCCTCACATTGTTATGAATGGATCTGTAATAGAACGAGTGCTCAGATGGCTTATTATGGATGACGTGTTGAGGTTTGAGCAACATGTTTCAGATGTAGTTCGCAATTGCTTTTATCGTATCAAATTGTTGTATAGACTAAGAGAATATCTTAGCATCGATCTTCGTTTGCAACTTACTGACTCGCTTGTTCTTTCCAAGTTTAACTACCCCGACGTGGTGTACGGACCAAGCTAAAACCTTCAGTTTTATTCAAAGAGTGCAGAACGCATGTGCGCAGTTCTGTTTTGACATTCCGAAACGTAGCCATGTAACTCCATTTTTAAATGCAGGCAATATTTTGATAATGAAATGGAGGAAAGATATTCACTTGGCAACTCTTATGTTTGGAACTGTCAAAGACAAAAAACCAGAGTATATCTATTACAAATTGGAATGGATAGCCGAAAATAAAAATACACAAGCAGAGGACTATGGCAACCATTGCGCATACCTAGGCAAAGAACTACTGCATTCAGAGGTGGATTCTGGTATAACGCTACCAAGTGCTGGAATAATTTGCGTCCTCCACTGCGCCAACTAGATAAAATAAGTAGTTTCAGCTAAAGAAATTATATTCTAATATATCCAATCCACAAAGAAGGTAGTAAACCTATCATGGTCGAGCTAAACAGTATGTTAAAAAAGGACAAAATAATACAAGGAGTCAAGAATTTTAATAAAAAGAAAGTATATAATGATAGATAGAATACTGGACACCTTAGTATACCTGGACCTGTCAAAGCTGTGTTCATTTCTGAGGCTCTGACATCCAATGGCCAGAAATTATTCTATGCAGCTCGACAGTATGCGCGAGAAAATGGTTTCTCCTACTGCTGGACTTCACGAGACGTCATATACCTACGTAAAGCTGAAGGTGAGCCTCAAATTCAAATCGAATCCAAATTAAGTCTTAAACGTTTAACTAAAATCTGACTGCTGTTTATAAATTTCACTAATCTAGACTTTCAGTGTTTTATCATTGCTCATAATGTATGTTTAAAGTTTATTATTATAGTAATCGATATATTTCTCATTGAGATATTTGTTATTAAGATCTTTTGAACAGGTGTAGCATACTTATATGGTATAGTTTTTCAACACTTGGTTAGTATATTATGTTTTTTATTTTTTATTTCTATTACTGCAGAAATTGTTATGCATAATAATACGGTAACTACTATTGTCTACCTCATAACCCAACGTAATTTATTTAAACTCCCTAATGAAATTAAATGTGTAGTTCATTATGACACTACACAATATTTACAGTTACACACCTTAAACAGTCACATCAAACATTATCACAATTTCCTACGCAATTAAGCCTAACATATACTCAGAAGTATTTAATCTGATATTTAATAGCACCAACGTATACTGGACATCACAATATATAATAAAAATGTTCGATAACATAAATCAATTTATGGATTCTGTAGAATTTTTAAATGTGTCACAGACCTATGTTAGTATGCCAGACCAATGTTTGAAGCACTTAAATACTACCAGACCAACCATAAGCACATTACACATCAACATCCGAAGCTTAAATCGCACCTTTGACGGTCTCAATGTCTTGTTGCACTCTATGGATATTAAGTGTGATATAATCATTCTCTCGGCTAAACAAGGTAACAGAAATTCCCGTGTTAAGTAGTTTTAACTCAGCTAGGTCTTCATTTATTAACCAGAACGATAGTGTAGTAATTTATATTAGATCTACACTAAATTATACGGTAGCCGAACCGGTTTTTGTAGATGCTAATTGCCTTATCTGGAAGCTAGGTATTAATACGGCCATTGTTGCAATCTATCGTACACCATCAATCCAAAATATAGATATGTTCCTTAACTCCTTAACCGGTATTCTGGAATCACTGTCATCAATAAAAACAGTAGTAGTAATAGGAGATTTAAACATAAATATTCGCACTGATAACAAGGACCAAAACTCTGAAGACTACTTAATTATGATGGCTTTCACGGTTTTCTGCCTGCCCACGTTCTTCCTACTCGTATAGATAACTGCCTATACCGCAATAAACAAACACAGCCCATTAAAAATAGTCCCCCATAGAAAGAAAATTATTAAGCCATAGGTAACACCTGGCCTTCTAAAGTGTGTACGCAATCGGGACCAACTTCATAAAAGGGCAATGCAAAACCCTAATGATTCTGTTACTAAACTAACCTATACTCGTTATCGAAATTATTGTAACAATTTACTGAAGAGTATTAAATATGATTTTGACCAAAAAGAGCTCCTAAAAGCCAATGGTAACCCTAAAGCAACTTGGGATATCATAAAGACTATAAGCTACAAAAACAACTCATCCATAAATAAATCCGAAGAACTACTTAATATGTGCAACGATCCAAATGCTTCTGTAAACACTATAAATAACTACTTCGCTAATGTTGGGCCGAATCTTGCTTAGCAGGCGGCGCAGGGTCAGTGTGAAGACCGCTCAAATTTTGATTTTAACTGTGTAACAAATTCTCTAGGTAACTCATTCGTACTAATTGAAACGGACAACTCAGAAATAGATACCATAATTAGAGAATTAAAATATAACTGTGCAGTAGGCCATGATGGAATACCAGCCTCTATTATTAAATCTGCTAGGCATGTTCTTGTTCCTTCAAACACCCACATCTATAATTTGTGTATCTTAAAGGGTATTTTTCCTGACAACTTTAAGAAGACATTAGTCACCCCTGTATTTAAGGGTGAGTATGGAGACCGTGTCGAACACTATAGACCTATATCTGTGCTCATCACATTGTCCAAAATGATGGAGAAGATCCTCAACAAAAGGCTGCTTGGGTATCTTGAACGTAACAGCATTATTGCTCCAAACCAATATGATTTTAGAAGAGGCACATCAACTGAGGATGCTGTCTTTGAGCTGATAAGTCAAGTTACTAAGAATCTTGATAACAGGACTAAAACTATAGGTATATTTCTTGATTTAGCCAAAGCTTTTGACACGGTCTCTACTCCCATACTCCTACGAGGCCTAGAGGTTATAGAAATAAGAGATAACTGTCTAAACCTTTTCCGAGACTATTTTACGAACCGTAGCCAACGAGTTAAGGTAGATAACTACATTAGGTGACAATGTAAAGCTAACTTTTGGCGTTCCACAAGGTAGCGTCCTAGGTCCCACAATCTTTCTTGTATACGTCAATCGGTTGTGACAGCTATCAATTCCAGACTATAAGATCCTCGTTTATGCAGACGACACAGCGCTTATTATAAGTAGAGAAACATAAACTGCTGCTCACCGCGCAGCTGAACATGCTCTTGGTATAGTAATAAATTGGCTTTCTTCAAATTTGCTTACCCTCAATATCGCTAAAACTCACTATGTTCCTTTCTCAGCGAACCTCTCTACACAGCCTATTATACCGGATATGAAAGCCCATAGTTGCTACTCTGCACTCATTCCTTGCAGTTGCCCCTCGATACATAGAAGCTCTTGCGTTAAATATCTGGGAGTGCACATCGATAGCACACTGAGTTGGCAGAAGCATATCGATGTAACAGTCTCGCGCGTTCGCAAGCTTACCTACTAAAACTGCTCTAGCGAGCCGAAACTACACAAGTCTCAGCTGCCACCTTTACAACACTATTAACAAATGCTGTCACTTATATCCGCTACCAAAACTTAAATGTAAATGCGTTGTAAATAGTTATCTCCAAAAATTTACCTATGATGAGACTGAACAACTCTTTGCCAAAAAAGCTTTTTAACTGTACCACACATACACTCACATACACACACACACTTACACAAACACACATACACACACACATACACATACACACACACATACACAACACTATGTATAGCTTTAAATAATTTCCTAATATACATATATTTATATAGTTTACCTTAGAAAATAGATGCTTACCATAACTACCATAAATACCAGTAATGTTATTAGTAGTTTATCAACTTGTAAATGCTAAACCAATATTGTCACACGAATCTGTAAGAAGAAGGCGCCAGTGTCTGTAGCACAGTTATTACTAGCACAGGCACTGACGTTCACTCTATCTCTAAAAAAACATACATAGCGTTGTACATAATGGTACTTTTATATATTATGTAATTGAGATTGACAAACTGTATTTGGCTTTTGATAATAAATTATTATTATTATTTATCTGAACAAAAATCCAGCACTTAATTGTTTATATTGCGTTTCTAGATTTATTATATACATTTATGTTTATTATATATCTATTTTTTTTTCTCCAGTCCTACACATATACAATAGACAGTCAATTACATATTATATATACTTTAACTATTTAGTATGTTTATAAACTGTATGCCGAATAATCGTCCGTGACTAGCCCTTGGGTTTTGCTATAATAAAATATTTGCTATAATAATTTCCGCGAGAGATTATACAAACGTTAAAGTTGTCTATGCGGGCAATCGAACATTTGATAGTAACCAGTTTAGTAGCACTTACAAATACAATTAGTAAAACACGCACCATTATAAAGTAGAAGCAAAAATATATGTGTTCATGTTCTTCTGACATTATCTACACACTTGTTTTATTTGAAGCAAGCTGTTTGATTCCATGCGAGGCTTTACGCGAAATCTACTTTGATGAAACTGTTCATTATTATTTTAAGGAAACTTATATATATAGTTTTACATGTGCTCATGTCACATTCTAATTTAAGAATGTCTTAGGTCATTACCAAACAATCCTTTAATTTACACAGAAATGTATTAAGCATATTTTTGGCGTTGTAACTGTTTATTTTGACTTTTAATGGTTGAAAAGCATTTAAAACGGAATAAATGTAGATTTAGGGATAATAAAAACAAATGTTACTAAATCGCGCCAGTGTGCCAAGTGTCAGGTTCTATACGATAAACATATCACACGTTTTGTGTCCAGTAGAAGGCCATAAAAATTTATGTTAATTTGAGTACCATTAAAATTAACAACCATTCCATTATAATTAAATAACTTCTTTCTCTTTGCCTCTAAGAAGAAAGTATACAGATCACCTGAAAGAATAAGCAAATGTAGAGACATATCGAGGACTGAAGGATTGGGCATCGGGACGAGAAAGATGGAAATTGTTATACCGACAAGTGCATAGCAAGTTTAAACTTTGGATGGATGGATTCGAGTAACCAGCATTATTTATAAGTTCTAACTTGTACTTCTGTCTGTAATCTTTACAACGCCACTGCACAGAGGTCACCAGCCCGTGAATATCTGCATTTACACTGAGTAGCGAAACGTTAGCAATAAAAACTTGTACACTGCTCATTTTATTAAGTTTTCATGTGAAAGCCAGTAAGTTTTACTGAACAAAACAGTTGTAGTCGACGTCGTGAAGACTTAGTTATAGGTTACTTGATGAAGAGAATAAAAATTTGTTACCCTGTTGATTTAAACTTTATCCTTTGTATGTTTATGGGTGAGGTAGTTTATGACGCAGCCCATCCTATCAAAAAATTTAGTCGCATCAGATTTATATCGTCTAGTTTATATAATAGCCTGGTACTGCAATGCGATTAGGCTGTAGGTATATATGACGGCATATGTTTGCTGTCCGATTATTAATTAAAATGGACGGAACGTGATACTTAAAATGACTTTCCGATAAGGTATTATACCTGTATCGCGGTGTACGTTCCAATCGTTCAAACAGTGAACAGGAACGATATCCAGACTAGGAACAATTTCGCCACTTACATGGTGTCAAAATGTCTCAAATTATATCTGTGTGATGTTACACATGCATATAATTATAGACTCTATGACAAAAATGTGAAAAACCGATGGCTTAAATTTTAATGGTGGATAATATTACCTAAAAATATGTATAATTGATAATCAATTTGGATCGCCTTAAAATAATCAAAGATATTTAAATTTCAAAACTATGTCCAATGTAACAACCCCTTTACCAATAGTTTTTTTATTACATAGATTTACCATTTTGGACTACCAAACATAGAAGTCCTTTCATTATTGTTTCTGTGTTTATTTACGTAAGAAAAATAGAATTTGAAATTCGGATTGTAATATCGGATATTGAGTGCACATGTCGGATTTCATAACAGTTATATGAAGTTTTCATCTTCTGGCGTTGCACCGCACATAGTATGATGCAAGCTTGTAAAACTTGTCAGTCGAGCCTTCATTTGGTAGGATTTGTGTGTGTCTAACTTTATTTCGTTTTCGTAAATCCTTTGAATATTTGAATCATTTAAATACCTTCATTGATTGAATGACCACGTTAACCCGCCGACTGCTTATTAGGTTTCCTTCAGAAGAAATTCTCAGTAGCAGCACGAAGTCTCAAAAAATTACATGGGCCTAAAATGCTGGCGAAATGTGGGTATGCTGCGACTGTCCATACAGACCAAGAAGTTACGACATACGACGAAAGATGGCGCTGTATAATCCGGAACGCGCAAGCGAAGATTTTAGTTCATCATAATAATTTTGATTTTTTAGTAGATATACTTATTATAAAATATGTTAATTCTTTGAATGTCATAAATCATTTATTAAACTATTATTAAAGCATTTGTCAAAGTTACGGTAGAACAGGAAATTCTCTAATTTTCTTGGCATATTTTGTTTTGTGTCAGAGATCGAAATTTGCCTCTGCGTTTTGCATTAAGACATTTTGCATTCTATGCGTCGTGACGTAGGATCATGAATCGTTTGGCAAAACGACGAGATGGTTTTTCGAGGTCGCAGCTTCAAGCACTGCTTCATGTATTGTATTTTTTCTCTGGTATAAATTATAATCTATGTACATTCTATCCTGGCGTAAGAAATGCTTATGAACAAAAATTTCTTGGGATTATATTTCATCACCCATGCTTTATACAACTTTATTTATAATACATTAGCAAATGGTACTTCATCTTGAATGCACCCAACTATAATGCGCAGCCTGACAGAGCACTAGCATAACACAATATTTTATTATTATCCTAGAGGAAGCGAAAATGATGTAAATGCAAAGTGCTGTACCGTGTAGTTCTGTTCGAAACTACTTCACTACCCCTTGGGCAAAGGGGGGACTGTTATGACAGGCGACTGCCTTTTTAAGCTAAGACTGTTTTGGTTTATGTTAAAACAGATTTGGTTCATTTATGTGTTACCGCATTTTATCGGTAGGCATCACAACAAAGTCGAACTCGTCTATCCCAAAGGATAGGCACAGGTATATCAGATCCACGTTTCACCTAATACATACTTGGCGAATTGTAGGTATAATAGACCTCTGTCTTCGGGGATATAGGTCGCATAGGCGTGAGACTATGTATATTTCTAGTTCCCATAGAAAAGAGTAACAGCCTATTGTCGTTTACAAGGTAGTAACAGACTTCGTTCTGCTACTAAGACCATTCTGAGAGAAAAATCCAATTACACTTTGCCCGACCGGACAATGTATCCAAAACCATATGCGAAGCCGCTGCATTTACTACCGCTGCGCCACCGAGATGTTTTACCGGTAGGAGGATCTACATTTATAGACTACTATTTTCCTGAAGTACTCTAAAGCCGGCAATACATGTTGGCCCAACATTGCCGAGTGACAGCCAATACCAACGTGTAGACGGTGTATTTGCTTTACCTTGCCAGTGCTTGGTATCACTCGTCTAGCTGGCCGAGTAAAGGCAAGCGCCAACGTGTATAGAGCTAAATTTGCGTAGATAGTAACAACTTGCAGTCGGTCGCGAGCACTCGTCTCATTTCAGAGCGGTGTCGGTTTTTCTACACAAATCAAAGGCGTTGGTCTGCTCTCGGCCAATAGCGTTTACATGTTGGTCCGCCTGCCATTTCGCGCTTGGCGAACATCGCCGTTACACGTACAAAATGTATTTGTTTTACAAGTCTACTACGGTATACACTGATATAATAATTATATGCGCTTATTAATCGTAAATAAGTAAGTTGGAGTGCCATAATTAAGTAAATACCAGCAGCTGCAGCTGTTTCAATGCTCAATAAAGACTGACAACGCCCAACGTGTGGACAGCTCCACAAAACTCGTCTATTAATATTGGTCGTTTGCATTGGTTTTCTTCAAACTTGCCGAACGTCTAGAGTCTAGTACTTGCCTTGTATTAGTTTGCTTTCGCTTGCGTTGGCCTACGCTTGACTAACATGTATTGCAGGCTTAACAGGTTCAAGCTAGATTATTCTCTACAAACGACTTTTTTAATATATCTTTGTTTATATAACTCTCGAACTAGGGTCAATATTAACAATTAAAATAAACATTATTTGTAGGGTCCATAGACATCACAATGTGAGATGAATTATTCTTGAGTTAATCTAAATGTTTGTGTTATGGTTATGAGTAAAGAATGGACCCACGACCTTGCAAACGCAAGTCCAATGCCTTATCCATTCGTTTACCCCCTTATAATTTAACGTTAAAAAGCCTAAGGCGCAATAATTATTAATGTTTCAGTCAGAAGCATTCTGTAAACATAAATGCAATTAAAAACAGCAAATTAATTAGCTTTAACGTTAAATGTACGTACAAATAAAAACTACTGTATTTTGCCTTATTTTGTACAACTTCTTGCGATGCTATAAGTTATTTTAAGGCAAAATTGCAATGTTTTATATTCTGGACAGATTTAATGACCCGGCGTAGCTTAATGTTGTTATTCCATCCTCTTATTGCTTGCTCTGCACACAAATGTTCTCGATTTTGTTATGAAATTAAAGTATACCGGAGCTGTGCCGACTGCCTCAATGACGCAGTTGTACAACATCCTAATGTTGAGTATGAGTATGAGGTCTGAGGTTCGATTCAAAAAGTGTTACGTTGGGAAAGATGTTATTGGATTTTTCTGTCACAAAATTCTTAAAAGCTGCTTTTAAGAATTTTGTAATTTCGGTAAACGCTTTGCTAAGCGTCTTATTTGAGACTCAATAAAGTACACGGCAAAATGAGGATGATAAAGATCTTTGCCTACCACTATCTGACATTGGTTTACTGTATGTTGCTTTGTAATCGATACGCTAGGTAGGTGCTATGATTATCCTAACTTAATATTATAACTGCGAATTGGAGGTTAGGTTTGTTTGTTACGCTTACTTGCCTTAATTACTTTACCGACCACCATGAAATTTCACACACATCTTGTCAGGGTTACCGAAAAGGACATACAGTAGGTACTTTTCATCCCAGAAAAAAATTCTGTTCCTTAGGGATAAAAATTTATTGACAAAATCTAGATTAACGCCAGTGAAACCACATGCAATATTTAGTCACGTATAGATAAAATTAAAGTGGCAGCAGCTAGTGCATAAAACCTACTAATATTATAAAAAAATAATAAAATAAATAGCAGACTAAATGCTGTAGAAATGAGAGCGCTGAGAAATATATGTGGTGTGACTCTGAAAGATAGAATAACGGATAGCGTGATTAGAGAGAGATGCGGCATAAAAGTGGATATAGTGACGAGAATAGAAAAGGGTATGTTAAGCTGGAGAAAATGGACGAGAAAAGACTGGCTAAGACAGTTAATAAGGCTAGTGTGAATGGAACAGTCGCAAGGGGAAAACCTAGGCGAACATTTTATTGATCAGATCGGAGACGTTCTGGATAAAGGCCAGGTTAAGAGCACCTTAAATTGGCGAGCGTGTATGAGGAATGTTATGAAAGTGAATGAAGCCAGAGAAGTGTGTCAGGATCGCAGCAAATGGAAATCCGTAGTCTTTGCCTACCCCTCTGGGAAACAGGCGTGAATCTATGTATGTATGTATATTATAAATGTGAATGACATTAAGTTTGGATCCTAGTTTTTCAATCAAACGTAAACCGTTGTACAGATTTGGATGGAACTTAGCACAAAGATAGACCAGGGATGTTGCGGATGCAGATTTTTTGACAACCGCGGATGCGGATGCAGATTTTCTGACATCCGCGGATGCGGATGCAGATACGGATGTCTTAATGGATGCGGAAGCTACGCAATTGCGGCTGCGGATGTTGATGCAATTGTGCATCTTATTTAAACATAACATACAAAACAAAAGTATCTAATATCATCTCTGCAGGTTCATAAATTTATATACATGCTGTTTTACAGAGGTTCATAAATTCAGCTAGGCCATTTTCTACTGTTTTTTCATTCTCATCTTCACTTGAAGAATCATCGCTCCATTCATCGGCCCACCCATTTTTTCTTGTCACAACTTGCGCTATGTCTGTATCCGCATTAACATCCGCGTTGATTATTACGGATGCGGATGCAGATGTCCAAATCGATGCGGCAGCTCCGCAATTACGGATGCGGATGCGAATATTAGCAACATCCCTAAGACAGATATTGTCTTGGATTAACATACGTATACAATACTTTAACCCGGTATGCGTTCCCTTGGGATTAAAGCAGGTGAAGCTAGGGGTTAATATCATAAAAAGAATACCCGCCATTTCTTTTCTGTTATAGAACTTATATTTCTATTCTCAGAAAGCCATCGTTCCCCTGAGTGATATACCGAGCTACTGAAATATTATTCAACAAATGCAGCTGCTTTGTTTGTTTCGTGACAAACTGGGAAGAAAACCCATAATATGCATATTTAATTCTTACCAAAATGATGTGGAACGACTTGAAATTCTTTGTTGTAGACTGCAGAATAAAATTACTCGCAGCTTCGCTCCTGCATAAAGTCGTACAATGTTTACTCTTATTAATTATAAATATAATGATAGGCTGTTTATAAACTATCTACAAGAATAATGAGATTACTATACGAGGATATTATTAATACTCCTAGTTGTGCAATTTTATAAAGATATTTCTTCAATGTAAATATAAGCGACAATTAAATAATACCATTCTATTGAATAACAAGAACGTGTATTTATAAATTTAGAAAGATTTACATTCTTAAATAATTTGGTTTACGATTTTGCCGTAAGGAAATCTTCAGTTGCAGAACAGAAACTGAAAATTTACCTGCTAGGTGGCATAAGGCTAGCTGCAAATTACTACTGACATACAAACTTAATCGGCGATATAGGGAAATGGCTGCCACTATTTTAATTATACAAAAGCGCCTCCTTGAATGTGTATGACACACAAAGTATAATCAAACGGGGATTAAACTCACTGAGCGACCACTTACCCCATAATGCCATCCATGCAGCCAAGACTTCGAACCATCATTATTAATTTCAATCCTCTTCCAGTCGGTAGACTTATACCTTATCTATATACATAAGTATATTTGTATATAGAAATACAGTACATTACAAATTTATTTACCGGTCAACAGCAGCTTGGCCGACATTGTTCAATGTCCGTGTGTAATTCCGGCGTGTCATCCAATGTATCGCTAGATTTGGCGGTTATCACACTTAATTAGACACCATCCCCGTCGGAATGGGACGGATGCCATGTGAATACCGGACATACCGACTCACTGTATTATTGCCGCTGTTGGATATGTACCTAATCTGTGATGTGTGAAAGTCATGTATTAGATTTACTAGGAGTTGATTGTCGAATAGCATGGATTGCTGATACATAGCATGGATACTTTGATACCTTTGTCCTCAAATAATCAAACGCAGTACCTCATAATCGGCTGATAATGTATGCCAGAAAATCAGGCAGAAATAATATTAGGAGTTAATGCCACTACATGACTTCTCAAATTCGATTTCTGTCTCGAAAACTCTTATTGATTTTTCTGTAAAGAAAACTGCGATAGTACCACGAAGTCTGTCGAAGTCAGTATTAGGCGAAGTGTAGGTGTAACACAGCTCTGCCTACCTGCGAAAATAGAAAAGTGTGGCAATCGACGTACGCATGTGTATAAGTTCTCAGTAACTGACAAAGTTGATATTGTCCCGGATTAAAATACTACGCGAGCATTATTTTTACTGCAATATATAGACATATACTGGCAGACGCCAGCAATAACAGCCAAATTGTAAAATATTTTGCATATACCTCCAAATCAAATTAATCAATGCAAATCGAAATAATTATGTTTGGAATGGCCACACACATGCAAAAGTTTTTGAGCTAGCCGGAGTATACTTGAAACCATTGCAGCTACATACTGCAGTAAAAATATTACTTACCTGTTTAAAGCCTCTTAATTCAGTTAAATTTACATGTGACTCGCCCCTGCCTAATCTGTAAAGTAAATAAAAGCTGACGTTATTATAATTATGTATTATATATTCCAAAGAACTTCATTCCCTTTCACGTTGCCGAAGTAAAACAGTGATTAAGCACCACAACAAGATTATAACTCCCGCCGAGATGACCACAGAGTGTGGGCAAACGAGTTAAGTTGGTAACGGCCCAAGTTATGACACCTGTGCTGAGCCAAGTTTTGATTGAACACCCATATTGTGGGGATAATTAAACAGTACTGTGTGATAAAACAAGAAGTCCGGCAATTTTGACAGCACTGATGACGTAATAGTTCAAGTGGTCGCCTCGCCACTGCTACTGCGCTGAGTGTTGTGGGTTTGAATCCCAGACGGGACTAAAATTTGTATGGTCCACTAATAGTTGTTTCGAGTGTGGATGTTCTTTGTGTAAGTTGTTTAAATGTTTGTAAAGTCCTCCATGATATAGGCATATTTTCTAGATTAAAAATTAAACACTTTCTGTTGATTGCTTTACAGCAGCCACCAAAACGTCGGGGCAAAGTGTAAACTTAAATATAAATATTCTACCACATACACACAACACTATCTAGCCCAAACTAAGCAGAGCTTGTACTATGGATACTAGACAATGGATAAACATACACATATACTTTTTTTTTGTAAATACATACATATTATACATAGAAACACCCAGACCAAGACAAACATCCATGTTCATGCACACAAATGTTTGACTTGTGCGGGAATCGAACCCGCGACCTCAGGCGTGGCAGTCGGTTACACTAACTACTACGCCATAGAGGCCGACAAGTTTTAATTAAATTAAATAGCATAGTAAAGTTCAATAATAGTAGTGTTAGAGTTTTCAAAATTATGTAATAAAAGTGTTTAAAGCAAAATAAACGACGCGACAAAATCCGTATAAAATGTTTAATTTCAATGTATGTATAACATTCGCGTAAACTTAAGACAATATTATGTTTTCTAGTGCAAGAGTTGTCTTATCAATAGTTGCCCTGCCATGCCGGTGTGATTCAGAATCCATTACTCTGAGTCGGGTGTGCACTTTGTGTCCGGTAATTCTATGTTCGTAAAGTCCGATATAATACGGGATGATATGGTCTGTCACGCACTAGAGTTAAAGAAAGAGTTTTTTTAAAACAACATTATTTTGGGCTGATTGATAACGAGGTCTATTTTTCAGTCAATGCATTTGAGGTTCGTAAAGTAAAATATTGATGTTCGAGATTATGCAACTTAATTACACTTAATTTTTTATACAATTAAGGCGGCAAGCAAGTTGATGTACAGTTCATGTTCGACGTACATTAGCCTTAATCTAAACTCTTAGAACATATTTAATACGAGAATCTGCTCTCTGCTTAAATCGTTCCTTCTTTTCTTAATAGTTTCGACAATACTTAAATATGGCTACGAAAAAACAGTTTTGAGAAAACCTCTGCCTACACATTCCAGGGCTGTCAGACATTATACCGATGGTTAATTTCTCTAAAAGTACCAAACACACCGCAGTACCTTTATACGATACTTAGTAAAAGAAACACGTAGGACTGTTAAGTTGGATCCTAATACTTATTACTAATTTTAGCGTTAAGTAAGACTAATAAGATACTCGACTTAACGCTTTAGGTACACACTTGTGTTTATCTTTTACGCTTTGCAGAAAAGATTTAAGTAACTACACTGTAGTCCTAGGTTTAAATCTTCTTTAAACTTAAGTATATTATTATGACATTTATGACAGAATAACAAGAATAGTTATGTTTATTCTTTACTAGTATTTGCCCACGGCTTCGCTCGCGTAAATTAGGTTAGGTTAGTAAAAGTATTTTTCCTGAATGAAAGGTACCCTATGTCCTGTTTTGTAACCCTAACAATGTGTCTAACTCTAAAAATGTCATGACGATACAAACAAACTCAAATTCGCATTTATAATATTAGATAAGATATTTCTGTATGACTGTATTGTCAAAATAAGAACAAGCCTACAAGCGGTAATCGCTGCCTTTTTCTAGGGTTAATTAATTTCTTTTTGGTACATAAATAGCCATTAATGAAAGAGCTTAGCAATGATTTGGCGAAAAATTGGTTAGTACGGATGAATTCATCAGGGGTTCTTAATGGTAACCAAACCAAGCCGTGGACCTATCTTGGTGATAGTCGTCGCCGTCTGCTAATACAGGTGGGTCGCTGGAGTGGAACCGTGTGGGCCCGTCGGTCAGTCCGTGTCGTCAGAGCTGGTGGGTCGCGCGGCTGGCGCGGTCCAGCCCGCACGGATGAACCTCTGCGGGCGACCAGCGTGCCTGCAGCGCTCGGATCGTGTCCAATGTGTCACTCCTGTTCATGGCGAGGTCGAACTTCCCGGGAAGGGTTTCTCGGGGAGCGCCCGTCAGCCAGCATCAGGGAGTGGCATTACGTGGATCCGGTAAGGGTTGCCACAGAGACGAGGTCTCACGGCAGGGCCATCCTGTCCGGCGGTCGCCGATGGTAAAACTGGATGAACTATAAAATACTAATCATTATATATCATTATTTGTCTTAACAGCTTGTATAATACAAGCTCTAATAAAATTATTGATACTATTGTGGCGTAGCGTTAAAAATCAATATAGTGCATTTTTAAATGTACGTAGAACTTATTTAGCTAGAAGCCTAATACTTAGTGCCATGTCCCTTTGTAGAATTATACTTCACGCCAGAAAACAACGTAATTTTAACCTAATTTCTAATTTACATAAAACCATAGTCCTTTCAAAATGTAACGCCCAAAGCCTTCACACAAGCGTTACAAAATAAAATTAACATATTTTTGTTAATTGAATTGTAAAATTTAAGGGTCACGTGTTCCCTGACGCAAAGTCAATCGTGTCAAACAACGGCATTGACTTTATAACCTAACTTTGTGCCATCGCTACCAAAAAAGAATCGAATATTCGTTCATTGTAATCAGATATTCGGATTAATTTAATCGAATAATACTCATTCGACAGATCACATTTACTTAAGAGCAAAAATGTTTTGAATTTTTAATCATGCGTACAAGCATACATCATTATTATGACCGCGTAGACGATATCGGTCGGCCTTTTTTGTTTTACGTCTACAAACTACACATCGTAATCTCAAGCAACGTATAGTTTAGTAGAACAGGGGAATTACCACAGAACTTTATTTGCTCGCGATTCTGTTGACGGACAAAGGAATCGCGAGCAATTAAAGTTGTGTACCTTAGGCGAGCCAAAGCGACTACTACTGCTACTATTACCATTCTCTAGTTAGAAGCTTGATGTTATGTAGCCTTCTGGATAAATATATATATATATATAGCTATATAGCTTTCTAATAGCGAAAGGATTATAAAAATCGGTTTATAGTTTAAGAGCTTATCGATTAGAAACAAATCTTTCCTCATTGAAATTAAACTACTTTATACGGCTTTTATCGCGTTGTTTCTTTTAAAACAGAATTATAATATTTTCCTTTACGTAACATTCGTGTGAAAATAAGACATTATTATGCAAATCTTTTCTCTTTATAAAATTAGTATACGTATCCAATTTATACACAATGCACTAATTACTCATATAAAAGCAACTTACTGCTCATAACGGACTCGCTAAATACGTTTGAATAAAATGCAGTTTTTGAGATTAACATGAAAAATAGGATTGTTCCGTTGCTCCTGTTTATAATTAAACTGTAACTCTACAGAAATGCATTGTAAAGTGCGACATGACAACGGCCGCGGGCTCCGGGCCAGTGCACTAGTCTGTGCCGGCTAATTTGTAGGAAAAAAAACGAATACCACAGTATGACTCGTTTGAATTATTTCCGTGTGAATAAAATAGGAAATATTTTTATCTAGATTCTGCTCACGTGATATTAGACTGACTGCGGCTTAGCGTAACTTTAGGTTACATTGGGTAGAAGGGAAAGCCCCAGATATTTTAGTGGGTATACCAGCACTTCATGCTGGGAGTTCGGCCAGAGAATGAAGCATTTTACCTAGGAAACAAAAAAAAAAACTTTGGCAACAGTTCGGCGGGGTCGCGAGTGCATGTGAAAGCGATTCGCGCGGCCCTATCGTCTATGGTTATGTCGAGGAACACCGTGGTAGGTTTAGTCGGTATTACCGATTATTCACCAGTGTAAAAAAAAAATCGTTTGGCAACAGTACTTTTTGGAGGAAAGGTACTATATATATACATATATGTATGTATATGGATGTACCCCTGACAACGGTTTGCAAAATGTCATGATGATGAGTCAAGCAGTTACGGCGCGACAGCGTTACAAACAATTAACTTTCGCATTAATAATATTAGTTAGGATTATGTGCTAATATAACATTATAACGTTGGCAATATTTAGGTATTGTGGCAAACTATGTGACTGAATTTTCTTAAGTTATCAGTAATAGAAAGGTGTCAGAAAAATCTGTCTAGACGCTAATAAGCTTGCCCCTATCATACGGGTTTTTTTTTATGACATAGGAGGCAAATGAGCTTACGGATCGCCTGATGGTAAGCGATGACCGCCGCCCATGGACACCCGCAACACCAGAGGAGTTATAAATGCGTTGCCGGCCTTTTAAAAGGGAGTACGCGCTCTTTTCTTAAAGGTTTGTAGGTCGTATTGGTCCAGAAATACCGCAGGCGACAGTTCATTCCACAATTTAGTTGTGCGAGGCAGAAAATTTCTGGAAAAACGCACAGTTGTGGACTGCCAACCATCTAAATGATGGGGATGGAAATTCTGTCACGTAGGACGATGGCGAAAAGAGGCGGCAGGGATCAGTCCGAACAATTCCTCGGAGCACTCCCCATAGTAAAAGCCCAAGCTCCCCATAAAAAAGGGTTTTGAAATATAGTTGATGAAAGGTAATATAATACTACTTTGCCTACCGCTTATGATATGCAGGCGTGAGTCTTTATTATGTCTTGTTTATATAAATTATAATAATATAAAGAAGAAAGATTTGATCTTTTGTTTGTTTGTTTGTAAGTGTTTAACTCAAAAACTACTCAACCAATTTAAACAATTGTTTCACCATTAGAGAGCTATAATCATCACCGAGTAACATTGCATTTGATTTAAAAAGCCAAATACTGTAGTAACATACCCTTACCTACGTTTATGCGAGTGAAGCTGTTAGCAAAAGCTAGTTAAATATAAATTTACTTAACGTTGTAAATGAGGTATAAAGAAAATCTAAAGCAGAAATTCTTGAAACGCATTTAATAAGTCTTATTTCTTGGTATGCTTTAAATGTAAGTTTATATTAATATGTTACGTTAATAAAATCCGTTCTATCCGGTTCATCCGTAGTGTACATAGCGAATTATATTAAGAATACTTTTGAATAATGTAAAAGCTATTATTAAAAGAAAAAGTACTGGTAGCCGTGTAGTGAGATCGTGTAACTGCCACGCTGAGGTCTCAAGTTCCAACCCAGAGTAAGAACCATTGACTTTCAAAAGTTACAACTGTTTTCCTACGGCTTCGCTCCCTCGAGAACAGTAAGTAATTTTCTGGATAACATAAGTCCTTTTCTGTACCCCTGACATCGTGTATGCGAAATTTCATGATGATCGGTCAAGTAGTTAAAGTGTGAATGCGTAACAAACAAATAAACTCACATAAAAAGATTAGTATTACTTCGCTTTAATGACAAAGGAAAATAACGAGAGATAACTAGTTTATTTACATAATATTCTTGAAGATAGGTAAAGATTGCCAGGCTGGTGTGATTGACTATGGCCTCAAAACTCGCCCTTAGAACAGGAGGAGCCCAACAGGGCTGATATTATACAACAATAGTTTTTCCCCCGGTTTCACCCGCGTACGTCCCGTTCCTATGGGAATATCGGGATAAAACGTAGCCTCTGTGTGAATACAAGTCTTCAGCTATCGACATACCAAGTTTCATCGCAATCGATCCAGTAGTTTTTGCGTGAAAGAGTAACAAACATCCATACATCCAATCCATACAAACTTTCGCGTTTATAATATTCAATTTAGGATTAAGGAAGTAAGGATTACCTTTGCTCGCGGCTTCGCTCACGTACAAAATAGGTTAGGTTATGTTAGGAACAGTACTTTTAAAAATAAAATATAGCCTATGTCACTCGGTGATAATGTGGCTTTCTAATGGTGAAAGAATTTATAAAACCGTTTGATTACTTTTTAAGTTTAACCCTTACAAACAAACAAATAAAAAATCTTACCACTCTTTTTTTTAGGGCCACATTATTGTAAATGATTGCCGCAGCCTATGGGCACCTGCAACACCAGAGGCATCACTTGGCCGACCCTTTAGGAAAGGATGAAGAGATAAAGGAAGTGGGAAGGACAAGGAGCGGGAAGGAGAAAAGAGGGTGATTGGTCCTTTGGCATTCTTACTCACCGAACAAAACACAATAGTAGGAATACTGCTATTTCATGTCGATATTCTGTGAGAGGGTAGTCTTTCCCCGGTCGAGCTGGCCCATTCATGCTGAAATCAGCGAGGTTCTACTACTCAAATCTCCTATCCCAAATCCTATTTATAATATTAGTATAGAGAAGTATTGAGCATTATACTACACCAGTATTTCACCAGCTATAATTAGAGCTTAGCTGGTAGGAGACGACAGATGTGTATTCTCGGTGATGAGAACTTTTTATTATTTATACAATAAAGTCGACTAGCAAGCAAAGGGCCCGCCTTATAGTATGCCATTACTATGACCTACGATCACTTGAAATACTATGTACCTTAACCTATTGAGACGCAGCGACCCACCAGCGGCCAGACATTAATTTATTTAACACTAGATTGTGCCCGCGGCTGCATAACTGTAGGTTATGTTAGGTTAGGTTAACAAAAATACTTTTTCTGGATAAAAGGTACCTACCCTATGTCCTATTTTGTACTCCTGGCAAGGTGTATGCGAAATTTCATGATGATCGGTCGAGTAGTTAAGGCGTGAAAGCATAACAAATAAACAAACTCACTTTCGCATTTATAATATTAGTTAGGAAGTTAGGATTAGGATTATATAAAACGACTCGCGCCAATTACACTATTTAATCAGATATAATATGGCATAAACTTAAAATATAGCATTCACGCATTCTCACAATACCTCATACATTTTAATAATAATAACTTCCATTCATCCACAAAATAATAGGTATTCAATTATGCCTGATATTCCAACAATTGGCAGGTAATGACAATTTATAATGCACTAGCTGACCCACGCAACTTCGTCTGCTTCACATTAGAGGAATTTGCCCCGTTTTTGCAACATTTTCCATGAATGCTCTGCTCCTATTAGTCGTAGCGTGATGTTATATAGCCTATAGCCGCCCTCGATAAATGGGCTATCTAACACTGAAAGAATTTTTCAATTCGGACCAGTAGTTCCTGAGATTAGCGCGTTCAAGCAAACAAACAAACAAACTCTTCAGCTTTATAATATTAGTATAGATACACACATAACCTCACGCCTATAAACGTTTTTAGACTTTCGCGATTTGTACAAATCTATACTAATATTATAAAGGTGAAGAGTTTGTTTGTTTAAACGCGCTAATCATAGGAGCTACTAATCCGAATTGAAAAATTCTTTCAGTGTTAGATAGCCCATTTATCGAGGGCGGCTATAGGCTTTGGCATCTTGTTAACAGCTCGTTGAAGTGTACATGCCATCTGTGGAGTGGTTCGTCCGAAGTGCACAAGAGCTGCCCATCATTTTAGTGTTGGATAGCCCATATATTGGGGAAGACTATAGGCTATATAACATTACGCTACGACCAATTGGAGCGGAGCAGCAATGAAAAACGTTGCAAAAACGGGATAAATTCTCTTATCTTATATGACACAGAAGAAGCGGGTCAGCTAGTACTTAATATATTGCTAGGTAACGGGTCTTACTCGTGATAAAGTATTTAAAAGGTAATAAATACCTACGACGACGTTTCGATCGACTTGCATCGATCGAAGTCAAGGGTGACTGGTGTGCGCTCAGCGGCACCTTCGTTAAATTTGGGGTTTCAGCAACTACCCTCACTTCACGTCATACCTATATAATTTAAAGGGGTAAGCAGATGTGTTTCACACTCATATTTCACTACATAATGTCCTACGCAGTAGAGGGCGAATCTATTATCTTCTATAAGACACAGTTTCAGATGCCGAGCTGCTAATAAGATTCACACACTCAGTATTGGTGCTTCGCCAAGGTCAAAATGCGTCGAGTACTATGAGATCTCAAAACCCCTCAGGTAACAAAGCAGATAAAACGTTTACTTTACGAAGCGAATAAAAACAAAAGCTTTGAAAAACAAACAGCCCCAACGGGCCGAAGCAACCCCTTAATAGATTAAAATAGCTGTTCGAAGGGGGACCAAATGAAATAATCCGAAATGAAGAGAGAGAGTAAAAAAGTGGTTGCCATGGCAACGGGACTCCATAATAAATTCCATACTCAAGAAAGTGCATATTAAGCTATTTACATAATTTCGGGGAGGGATGCGAGTGTAAGGCCCCCGTTCAAGAAATTGATTGGGGGAGAAATTCATATTCTAAAGATGAAGTAAGCAATGGTCTCATTGTTATCTACGTACATCGCTTATCTTTTAAAACAATTTCTGCCGTAGAGATTTAACCCTGTAACGTGGGCTTTTCAATCATTGTAAAGATACATACAAGGAACTAATAATTTCAATGAAAAGGGGTTGTGAGCTCTTCACGTCGATCTCGATCCCTAAGGCAAAAAATGTGTGATTCACAAGTAGTTTTGATTCTGGTTGTTGTTGTGTTCGTTATTTGATTATTTGTAAAGTTCCCCGCATATTAGGTCTTAACCTAAAACGGTCGATCTATTTTCTTAAAAAAACATGAATCATGTTCTTTGGCTTCTATTTGATATTTTGGGATCAATGATCTGGTTGGGCTAATAATTGTCGAGTTTTTTGTTTGGAAATTCCCAGCAACTGCGCGGCGTATTGAAATGTGTGCGATGGTAATGGTTTCCTTATTTCGTAGGACCTTCATTGTCAGGTTAGGTTATGATCCACCTTATCGTTAATCTATGTATGTGCAGGTAGAAAGTACAGCAGCACGCGTGATGGTAAGTGGTCATCGTAGCTTATAGTGGCTTGCAATACCGAAGCATTACTTATGTGACAACCCTAAGGAAAAGGAACTAAGGATGCAATAGAATAAAAGGATTTGAAGAGGTAGCCGTGAGCCTCCAGAAGACCAATTTTCTTTATAAAATCTGATTAAACTAGAGTTCTGATAAAGTCTTATAAATGTTTGTTTCTGTGAGCTGAAATGCAAATTATTTTTACATTTTAATTTAGGATAATATATTTTGTGATATTTATGAGGCTAGATGGCAATACTATTTTGATCAGTTTTCATTACAATAATTGGCCCTCAGAACCCTTACGCTAAGCACAGCAATAATAATTTTTTAATAATAATAATTTATTTATTGATTACAGTGGTAAAACATGAATACAGTCCATAAAGTACTTAATATAGGTAATATAATATGGGTGCCTGTACTAGGGTAAACCTGTGCCACAGGCGTTAAGGGCACTTACAATATACTACTAAGAACTAAATTATATACAATTAACCATACTTATTATATAAATATATGCAAAAATAGGCTAAGATTATAATTATTATCATGGAACTTGTTATTACTTATATAACAACAATCAACAAATCTTCAGTATCCTCATAATTTAAAGTTTGTAAGCACTGACAGACTATCCGTTTAGATCTTATATAACTTAGGTCATATATAGCTGTTTGTTTATTTATCTTGTTATAAAGAAAAGGCCCTAAGAATGCGAAAAATCTATTTGTAAAAACAAACTTTGATTCAGAAAATGTGGTACAGACAATATCTTTTCGTCTTTTAGTGTTAGTAAGGTTGATGTTATACGTAAGCGTTGCGTGCTGTTTAAGTACATTGTACATTATAAAAAGCTGTCGGACAGTTAATACATTACAATTTTCATACAAAAGATGTGTGGAAAAGCGGTAGGGTCGTCGGGTTGCTACTTTTAAAAGCACTCTTTGTGCAATAATGTAACTACTCTTCCTACGCGCGACGGTTTGTTCGAGGGAGCCGATACTTTTGTGCCATAATTAAATAATTGGCAATAGTAGACTAGTTCACGTTTTGTGAATACACTTATGTGAGAAAGTACGTTTTCATTATTTATAGTTAAAATGTCAATACTCTGCCTGATAGGAAGCAGTTGTGTAGTCCACGAGCAGAATTCTACACACCACGTCCTTATTACAACTGAGGTGGTGCCGAGGTTTTAGCTTATCGGGCTGGTATATAAGTTATTCAATTACGTGTAAACAAGTTAAAAAAAATTGTTAAAATTTGGCACACAAAAAGACCAGCCAGATCTACAAATATATATCCCAGTATGCGTTTCCCAAAGATTTACGTGGGCAAGCTGTTAATAGCTGACATGCCAGACATAATTATAAAATAAGTGTGTCTGGCTGCTGCCAACCCGCTGCAGCTAGAATTAAAACAACAATTTCAATGAAAAGCTTCCATATATAGATATCATGCCAAAATGCCTGAAAAGGTAGGCAGATTTGTATTATACACATTTTTTCGCCAGGTATTAATTTCTCGAGCCTAATTCCAAACTCCGTCCTACTGAGAACTTCAAAAGCATTTTGTACGAATTATTTTAATACTGCTATTTCACAGAGGCAGAATCAATTCAATGAATTTGTTTCTAAATAAGTTATGTGATAATTATTTAGGGAAATGACCATAACTGGAACAAATTTCGACGTATGGTAGCGAGTAATTGTGAAATCAATTGAGCAAATTGGGTCAGTAGCCTCAGAGGGAATGATCTGAGCTGACAGTGGGGTTGTGTGTACCGACGGAAACACATGGAAATCGCTTTGAGATGCACTCGTGTTCGAGGTATTTTGTTCTGGAAAATACTTTGTGTAAAATAATGATATTTTTTTTAAACACTGATGACAGTGTTTCCGAAAATATATGAATGGTCTTTAGTATTTTTGGGCATATAACTCTAATACAATATGTAATGATAATATCAGTTTTGTATGTAAACTGTCCCAGTGCTGGCCGGATAAAATTATTCCCATCTAGTGTATATTATTTTTATTTGTCATTTTCAACATTTACTAAAGTTATATTGAGAAAGTACAGTGGCGGGTTAAACAAAAATTGTATGGTCTACAGATTAGTTCTGATTTTAGGCGTTCTGCACATCTGCCATCTATATGTCATTTAGACATTCTTGACATCTGTTGTGTATAGTTTGTAAAATCTCCCAGATTTTGGAATCAATCCTAGTACCGTAAATACTTTTAGGAAAAATACCATGGACTTCAGACAAATATCAGCTAACCACATTCAATAAAGCTATGTTAGCAATGTATCATGTTTAATACCTCACAGGTCCACCAAAAGATATATTTCTTACAACAATCTACCCAGAACTCTGCTTACCTACCTGTTTGTTACAAACATAAAGGAGCCCTGTAATTTCCCGAGCAACCCACGCTTACGTTGTCTTTGTATTTGCCTCAGAAAACTTTCATTATCCAAACAAAGACTCAAGTAAGGAGGCTGTATTTCACTCCACAAATTGCCTATAAATTTTTATTATGGCCACTCTTATTTGAGGTACAGAGGTTTTCCAGATAAATAGGTTTGTTTTATTATGTAAGACTGACCATGAATTGCGGTGTCGTTATAATTTTTTATTTTATGTATAAAAGTTTGTTGTTTTAATACTGGTACTTGTTATCAGTGGCTTAGATTCTTTTGAATGTAGTCAATATCTCTATGTATATTACGAATTTTTCATTCACACACATAGTCTCACGGCTTCATTCTCAAAGAGTTGGCAGAGATGTATAAAACGTAATTGAAGCGAAATTTAGGTTTAATACATCTCTACCATCGTATAGGCGTAAGACGACCTAAATGGTACCTAAATTAATATATTAATTTAAGGTCCCATAAGACGACCTCAAATGGGACCTAAGTTAATACATTAATTTTAGGTCCCACGTAAGAGAGGGCTACCGGCCAAAATGTAGTACCCTTATACATCATAGTCTCACATCTAGGTCTCTGAGGAAATGGCAGAGGTTTACACCCACATTTCGCCGGATATATTTTTCAGGTCCCAAATAATAGCGGACGAGCCTATTGTACTCTACTGGACACAGTTTCAAACGCCGTGCAGCTATAGATAATTTATTGACTAAAATGCTGTAACACTTTGCCCATGTATTCTATGTATAATAAGTAGGTATTTAAAAAAAAAAGTATATATGTATGGTTATCCATTGTCTAGTACCTATAGTACAAGCTCTGCTTAGTTTGGGCTAGATAGTGTTGTGTGTATGTGGTAGAATATTATATTATTATAATTATATTTATCAAGGCTTACTCATATCTATCTGCTTTGATCTGATCTGATTTGATCGTAGGCCTTATGGCATTTGTGTGCATAAATTTAAGCGTTATGATTCATGATAACACGTGACTCGGTAACTAGTTAATAAAAAGACTCAAGCTCGATTTTCGAGTCATGCAAAGTATGTATCGCTTGCTTACCGGTGAAGGAAACCATGTTGAGGAATTCTGTATGTTACAGAATTTTTGATATGGTTTTGAGGGATATAGAGGATGAAGTCTGCCAACCCGCACTGGGTCTGCGTGGTGAACAATAAGCTAACTATTTTTACATTGAAAAGAGACCCGTGACCGGCAGTGGGAGAGTTTATATAACAGGCTGATATTAATATATATTTGTTGAGCAGAGATTTAAAACAGACGTACAGAACGTAACAGAGGAGCAGCTTTTTGCTGCTAACAGATTATATCATACATATCTGGATACCATGCTGCTATTAAACATTAACTATCAACATTTTATATAAATCATGAATTTCAATAATAACCAATGCTAACATAAAACATATCTAATACACCTCTGCCTACCCTCCAAAAGATATCCAAGCTTCAGTCTCCGCAAGCTCAAACCAAATTCAGGCTGAAGAATTAAACTTCAGAATAGAGAGATATTCTGACACCCATTTCGCCCCCGCTCTACAGAAATAATTTATATCCTCCACGATACTCTCAGAAAACAAAATGTAGTGCTATTTCCGAACAACTGTGAGTTAAGTCACGGACAGTTGGAAGCGAATAAATTAAATATCTTGCTTCGGCAGACCGGGAAATCGAATCGGATCCACAATACGCGTTTTTACAAGTCAATGATAAAACCTTGTAGTTACGATTTACGATAAATATTTATTTACGATTGAACTTTCTTTTTCTACGAAAGGAAATTGCTTGAATGTTGTTGAAGGTTTATTTTTTTGTTTGATTGTCTTCTGTTGAATATATTAGCAGTCTTTGTAAATTTTATACGTCTAGCTTTAACGGCGAAAGAAAACCTTACCTGTTTCTCGTCAATAAAAATCCTTAATCACATTTATCTGACTTGAGTATCGAATAATAAAATTACGTTCAGTAGACTGCAATAGATTCGTACCCTATTACATGCCAACTAAAGTCATAGTTGGTGAAATGTACTTATATACACCTTTCCTACGTAGGACCTGAAACGTCTGCCTTCACGGACATAGGTGTAAGACTATGTATGTATAACAAATAGTTAAGTTTACACACTATGGAGCCAAAAATCATAGCTAGTGAAATTTATTATCATTTTTTTTTTTTTTAAATATAATTTTTTTTAATTTAATTATAGCGGTTGTACACCGTTGAATAATTAAAGATATGAATACATTTAACACAAATGTAAAAATTAAAACAAATAGGTCCTACGTAGGCCTCTGCCTATGCCTACTTCTTCGGGGATATTGACGTGAGATTATATATATATATATATATATATATATATATATATATATATATATATATATATATATATATATATATATCTAATATGTATATATATATATATCTCATAGTAGCGTCAGTACCTTAGTGTTATCTAGATGAAAGCCCATGCATTATGTGAGTAGAGCAAGCCGCGTGCCGCGCCTCAAAATAGCTACGAAGGCACGTACTACAGTTTGTGACTCCGCGGCAAGCCAAGTCGTAACTCATGTAGCCTAGGAGGTGGCCGCCTAGGTTTAAGCATACACGTTGCGGTTTACTGAAATGTATTATGTGTGGTTTAGTGTACCAGTATAAGCTGAATAAGGAATTGAATGTGCTTTAATCTCTAAAACGTCGATTAAATGCTACTTTTTAATGTTATAAAATCGATAAAAAAAAATTACAACAATTAAATTTGATGAGAATGCCTTAAACAGATACTGAAATCCACAGGAATTATTCCTAAAGCGGGAATCGTCTTTAAAAAGACATTACGCAAGTGAAGCCGCTGGCAAATGTATTTCATAATATGCTGCTTTTAAGATCATACAAGATATGAATTATATATTTCCTTAGCTTAAGATCACTTGCAATAACAGGTCTTGCAATAATCGCGCGTTGCCACCCAAAGGAAAAGGAATTGAAAATGAGATGAAAGGAAAAGCCTGCCAGTTATAAACAAAAATATATAATATCATACCTCTATCTCCAAAGGTGTAGGCGGTGGTATATTACATCCACATTTCGCCAACTTTTAGGGTGTAACTTAAAACTTTTAGGTTCCACTTAATGCTCATTATATTACCGTTTACTATCTCCAGACTTCGTGCTGCCACTGAGATTTAGTGACAGAAAAATCCAGTAACACTTTGCCCAACCCACTTTGCACCCAGCACTTTATGCACAGCAGTAGCATTTACCGATGTGCCATCGAGGCAGTTTAGTCTAAAAATAGCTCCAATTCGAATTATCTCTTGTAAGCACTATACCCATTTTGATACCCTCACAAACTGACCCTAACTTACACTGTAATCAGTAAGGACGTTAACGTTCCCTACAAAAGCGCACTAGCTCCCCGACTATCGAAACTTGAATCTTAAGCCCCTAGTCACGGAGATGTCGAGGAGATTTGCTGAGTCATTGCGAACGGTGAACACTCACTGCTTCAGGCATCTTAAGTACCTGTTAACTCGGTATTTACTTTAACTCTGCGGGAAATAGGCACCTACTGGATACGGAGACATGAATATCATTTTTAATTGTGTTATATACATCACGTACATATTTATATAGCCTCACATCTACATTGCCAAAAGGCAGAGGTGTATTATACCTATATTTTGCTGGCTATAGATTTAAGTCTCATGTAATAGGTTCGATACCAGGGTCGGACAAAGTGTTGTTAAATTTTTCTAATTGTTAAAAAATTGTTAATTACAACACGGAGGCTACAACTGTGTCAGATAAACGGAAATAGGCTCGATCTTCTTTTGCGTAGGACCGTGTAGCCTCGTTGGCCATTGGCTAACATTAAATTATAAAAAATTGCGATGCCCTGGCAGGGTTTCATGTATTGAAATATTTCAAATTGTAGCAACCAAAACGTACAACATGATACTTATGCAATAATGATTTTGATTTGATTAAGGTCATCATCATTCATTATATTATGGCTATCGTTTCTGTGCTCACCAGTAGCCACCACTAGGAAGTATGGTTCTCTGATTATGTAAATCCTGGCACAGCTGCTGTCAAAGCCGTATTTGGCGGTAATAATAATTGTCGGTTTCTATGGTTATTATTGACGTGACTATATACATAGTTTGACGTATAGAGACCTTACTATCAATTAGTAACTTTATCAGTAAATTTTCTGCCTAGTCTGTGTTTTTATTGCATGAAATGCTATCTGAGATTTAAAGAGTACTAGATTTTGCCTACGGCTTCAATTCCGTCAATAATAATAATAATAATATTCAATCAAATACACGCAACACTATCTGGCCCAAACTAAGCAGAGCTTGCACTATGGGTACTACACATTGGATAAACATATATAATCCTTTATTTGTAAATACATACATATTATACATAGAAACACTCAGACCAAGACAAACATCCATGTTCATGCACACAAATGTTTGACTTGTGCGAGAATCGAACCCGCGACCTCAGGCGTGGCAGTCGGTTACACAAACAACTACGCCATCGAGCCTGACAAATATGTAGGTTATGTAAATTTTCTATACCATGGACACAGTATTTTTGGATAAAAGGTACCTTATGTCCTTTTCTATACCCCTGACAATGTGTTTGCGAAAATTCATAAATGATCGATCTAGTAACTACACCGCTTAGCGCTTAACGCTTTAACAAAAAACAAACAAAATCTCACACTCACATTTATAATATTAAGTTAGGCTTCATCTTGACATTACAGACACAGATAAAAATGTATAAATAGACAATAAAAACAGATTCTAGTCACATAAGCGAGCGAACGAACGAGCAATTAATTAGTGGATAGTCATTTCGTTAACTCTGCAACGCTATTGAATTAACAACAAGCTAACCGACTTAGGGATACAAAACAGATTGTCGTTGGCTATAAAATGTAAATGTGCGTTTATTATATAATCAAGTAGATATATGTGACAAGTTCAAGTATGACTACGTAAAAAAAGTATATCAGCCCTGTATATGAACTGTTCCACTACCGGAGACGGGTTTCTTCTCAGTATGAGAAGGTTTAGACTATAGTCCATCACGCTGACATAGTGCGGGTTGGCATACTTCACAGATCTTTGAAAATATGATGGATGCCTCTTAGACATGCAGGCTTCCTTACGATGTTTATCTTCAACGATAAGGCGAGAAATAATTAACTATTACATATGCACACATTAATTCAAAATGTCAGAGGTGGGTGCCTTGGGTTCGAACTCGAGATCTATGCCTGTCAGTTCAATGGTCTCCCATTAGGCTATCGCTATACTTTTTAGAGTTTTGCTAGTAAGTTCTGTAGCAGTGCGGCATATGAAACAGTGTCTGGTAGACGGTTATAGGACCTTAAACAACAGCGGGCGAAATTTTGCTATAATACGCCTATACCTTGGGGGACATAGACTGCAGGTATTATAGTATGAGAGTTTATGGAAATGTTTGGATGTGCTTCACTTAATCACGCGTAAACTGTAGAACGGAGTTGGAGGACACTTGGCACATATAAACACCATTACCTATTTTTTTTACGTGGTATGCTTTTACGCATACCTCTCCGCGGGGCGACCGAGAGATTATGTCGGGCTCGCCGTGAAAAGATATCCCGGTAATACAGACAAAACCTAGCACGGTGTTCCTCGACATAACCATAGTCGGCGGGGCCGCACCAATCGCTTCCACATGCAATCGCGACTCGGCCGAAGAAACACCGTATCTTGGATTAACACATAGAATACATGTTATCTTGTTATGCGTTCAAATCCGCAGACAATATCTTCCATACTAACTGCTACTAAGAATTTCCTAACTGGTACTATACGATCGCAGCATACAGTCTTAAGAAAACCCAAACATGCAAAAACAGTCTTTTAATAAACTATGTTAGCGAGAATGCGGTATAAAACTAAAAGCTTTATTTTATTACTTGAACGTTCATATAAAGGCAATCGTCACAATGAATGGAGGTTTTATGCTGTGTAAAAAGAACGCGAACTTTTATGTGACGCCATTAAATTGAGGTTTGTGCACTATGTTGCAAATGCGATTGATATTGTAAGGGAATACGAGATGCGATCACGGTTAGAATATTAAGTAGTTATACATTGTATTGCATTTACCTGCTGTTATGAATTCAAAAGGTTTGTATTTATCTGCTGTTATGAATTGGAAAGGTTTTGTTTTGTTTGAAAGACTGTACTTGCATAAGGATACAACACAAGGACAATATGTTGCAGGGGTATTTACAAGCATTTAAGACTGCGCAGAGCGAAATGTGCCAAATCAGGCGGTCACAGTTAAGTTGATAAAATTAACACTTTTTGTTTAAAATAAATATAAAATATACATTTACCATAACAATGAATGTGTTTACAATTACTTCGTGTAAAAACTTAAAATAATTAACATTTTCGCCTAAAAAAATGCAAAAACGTAAGCTCGTGTTACGTGATTTTAGAATATAACAGTAGAAATCTATCCTATTTTACAGCTTAAACGAAACATAAATAGTTATATTACAATTTATCCGTCCCAAATATTTAAATTATTGGTTGACAATAAAGATATATATTTATCAAAAAAGCACTTCAAATCCTCCATACAATTTTACTATGGCTGCCCCGCGCCAATTTGAATATCGAGCTCTGTCATTCAGTCCAACCGCGTCTTACGCTCGGCGCAGTCTTAAACAACTGGTGCAAAGAAAACTCAGACTCGGATGAAAACATATATTTAGATTACACCAATTTTTTTCTCGTGTGCGACAAAAATTTATTTACAACTCTCGGCGCAGTGGCCAGTACTTAAACCACTAAGCCAATCGTGCAATAAAAAAGCTATGTTAACGATCATGTTTAGACTTTCGCGTTTTATATACATAAATGTTATAGATTATACTATTGATTTTAATTGCTTTGGTATTAAAATAGTTAATCCGAGACCACGACCAACGGAAATCGGTCGAAACGTCGGGAAATAAAAAGGTATCGATAGCCTTTAAATAACTAAGATATGTAGTCTAACATTATATTAAGGAAAATTTTAAACTACGTACTGGCATTGATTTTATATCAGCTCTGTATATACATATAGTGTCCTTCGACTGGGCACGAGCCTATTGTCAGTGTGTGAAGGGTAAGACCATGGACCATGGTCTGACTCTTACAGCGCTAGCCACGCTGGCCCAGTGCAGGTTTGGCAGACGTCACATATTAAATCTTCGAGAACTTTGTAGAGAACTTTCAGACATGTAGGTTACCTCACCGTGTTTTCATTCCCTGTTTAAAGTGAGCGATAATTAAGTCAGTAAAGAAAACATTTGAGTCTCCATATTTTAATTTCAACTATCTTCAAATCACAATTAATGTATTATTTCATCGATATCAAAACGTTATCGCTTCTGAAACTTCACTATTTATTATGAACTATAGAGTACAAAGTATCGATATCAGATTCACTGCACTAGTGTGGCCTAAATCAATGCTAATACACTCAATATCCACTGTGATTTGATATTAATCTCTGGATAAATGCACATTACCCGGATGAGATGTGACACGGATCAATATTGTCCCAATTTTATTGAGTATAAATCCGGGTATTATGGCTCTGGTTAGATATTTAGGCAATTTTATTTTGATATCGGATATGTATGTTAGTTATGGTAAGCTTAGCGTTCAATTTGAATAGAGTTATGGCATATTTCTTTGGGCTAGTGGTGAAAAGGTATGCTGTTATGCTTAAGTTCAAGGCCAATAGGCATGGTGACAGGGTTAAAGATAAGTGATTCGAATTAGTCCATCTTTTAGATTAGCAAAAAATATCGGACACCTGTTTTTTGTTTTAACAAAACAATAAATGTTTACTAAGATATAGCGCATTAAATTTCGGGAGTGGGGGCTTGTGACGTCACTGTCTTATAAAATTTCTACCGACAAGTGACGTAACATGAAATTTAAACCCGTTGTATCTTCGTTGTTATTAGTTTGTTTGGCAAAAGAAAAATACGTGTCCATTATTTTTTGCTAGTCTTGAAGACGGTCTATAATTTTTTTTAGTCATCAGCTCTATTTTACGGTTCCTGATTTGACTTTGGATTTGCACAAAGTAGCACTGTACAGGTGTTGCGGACACGATCTTTACTTTTATAAATGCGAATGTGAGTTTGTTTGTTTGTTATGCCTTTTGCTATGCCTGTATGCGAAATTTCATGATGATCGGTAGAGTAATTAAGGTGTTAAGACCTTAACTACTCGACCGATCATTATGAAGATTTCGCATACACGTTGTTAGGGGCACAGAAAATGAAATAGTGTACCTTTCATCCTGAAAAAGGTACTCATTCTGATGGATAGTAATTTATTGACAAAATTTAGACAAATGCGAGAAAAGCCGCGTTCAAACACAAGGAAAAGATTTGCAAAGATGATTAAAAAACTAATATGTATTTTTATTTTCCATTGTGGTAAATTAGCATAAGACCAAGGTAAGCGGCGATAGTAATTTATAATTAGTTGTAATACTAGGAGTGCCATTCTAAATGAAAATTAATTAAAACGGAATTAAATAAGAGATGTACAGTCAGCGACATAAGTTGATGAATATTTGTGGAATATTAAATTGCTTTATCATCTATAATTATATACAGAGGAAAGATTTTATTTTTTGCTCTTTAGTTTGTTTGTTTGTTTATAAGGATTTAACTCAAAATCTAAACAACCGATACTAATAGTTCTTGTACCGTTTGAAAGCTATATTATCACTGAGTGACATAGGCCATACCTACTTTATTTTTAAAAAAGACCTTTTAAATACGTAACTACTTTTACGCGAAGCTGCGGGCAAAAACAAGTACATATTAATGATAATTCCTAATCTCTTACAGGATTAAATCATTATTATTTTAATTGCTTTTATTACTATAGTAATTACACAATTTTTATTCATGAAATACATATACGTAATATAGATAACAGCGTATTTAATGTTAAGCTACTTATGGCGTTGACTGTAATTTTTTTTTTTTTTTTTTTTTACTTGGGGCAATCCTATGACGCATATCCCTCCGCTGGGGCGGGCGGAGGGATTATGTCGGATTCGCCGGGGTAAAAGAAAGATGTTGAAAAGACAATGTACCTCCCGGAATACCGACTAAACCTACCACGGTGTTCCTCGATAAAACCACTATCGACGGGGCCGCGCGAATCGCTTTCGCATGCGATCGCGACCCCGCCGAGGTTACGGCCCGCCGTATGAAACGGCAGGCCACTACCCAAGAGACCTACCCAAAGGACTCACTTCATAAAAAATACCCTACTGTCTCCCCCCTAAAGGGGAGACGGACACGACACAGAGGCGCGCGTAAGAACACGCACGCCGCCTCTCGGACCTGGTGCTGAACGGATGGCGGGCAGGCCCACAAAGCCCGCCACCCCCAGGTCAAACCTCAGGGTGGCTGGAGGTCGTCTCGCGCCCTCCGGCGCCCGGCTCTGCGGTTGGGGAGAGGGTTTAAACGCTCCCTCTCCCGCTCCGCCGCCTCCTTGATGGAAATTACTTCCTCACAGAAGGAGGCGACGGCGTTCCACGACCTCTCACTCCGGACCATAGACTGAACTACGGCCTGGAGCGAGAGGGCAACCGATCCGACTGCCGCGATCAAATCACGGCGCTGCGATGCCCAGGCGGGGCAAACCGCCAAAGTGTGCAGCGCCGTGTCCTCAACAACGTCGCGGCAGTCACCGCAGTGGTGACAACCGGGCGCCTCTTGCCGGCGTATATGACACAGGAACTGGCCAAAACAACCGTGGCCAGTTAGAACCTGTGTCAGCCGGAAGGTGAGGGCGCCATGCCGCCTCTCCAGCCACTCCTCAAAAACGGGACTTACCGCCACGATCGTGGCGTGCCCGATGGCGTTGACTGTACTAACGTAAGTTTTCGCTACCGTAGCTTATTATTATTTTAATCTGCTTGCTATTCTTTTTAATATTGTATCTCTAATTAATTAATATAAACAATTTATATTAAATATTACATGCTGTGCAGTTAATTATAGTAATACTAAATGCTCTCTACCGTAATATCCTTTGTACCCATATTTTGCAAATAAATTATTTAATTCAGGCGAAACGCAGTAACAGTGTTTCCATTCATATGCCAGTTTTCTGTTAAGATTATCATACCCTTAGTTATTTGTTTTTATTTAAAACTATTGGCATCTCCATAGGTTTTAATGCCAGCATACGGCCAGGCAGGATTCGTACTATACACACATATTTACGCTAAGTTTGCATAACCCTAGAAAGATAATCTGCGTAAAATTTACGCATGCGTGTTCTGCTCTCTCTTCCTAAATAGTGCGACTCCGTTGCTATGCGTTCAAGTAATTTTACTCGTCGTTTGGTACTTCTGTGAGGCAAATGAATGCGACTGCTGTGCAGAAGGTCCCGATACCTGGGTCAAGCATTTTTTTTTTTCGTCAAAATGACTACGCTCCGCCTGATGGTAAGCAGTCGTGTGGTCTAAGACCAGTGGCCTCCACATCGTCCTCATAGCAGCCGAGGCGATGTTGAGGTCTTTACTTTGACGGCCTGAGAAGGTGCTTTTTCACGCCCCGCTTTAAGGACCCAGGATTGAAGGAAAAAGGAAACACGTGCCTTGGCAGAGAATTCCATGCCTTGATCGTCCGGCAGAGGTATGAGGATCCAAACTTGTTGGTACGCACTCTAGCATACTCTAGCATAATGTTATTGGATTTTTCTGTCAAGCATTTGATAGTGTCTGGAACACCCGATGAACGGTAATCAAATCACCCTATATAACGTGCCATTTAATAACATAGCAAAATGCGGGTGTTATAGTGTTGGTATGTGTTTGTTTATTTTTCTAGATTTATTCTTCTTCCTAGCCTTTATTATTCCCAAGTCACTTGGGGTCGGCTTTTCTAGTCTAACCGGATTTGACTGGATATCAGTTTTTACACAGAGCTGCTGCCACCTGACCTCCGCAACCCGAAGGCTAACGCTACCCTAAGGTTAGACCAGTGTCAGGATTATAGGGCACTGGCTTCCCAATAACGACTGCCATAGATGTTCATGGCAGCCGGGACCGACGGCTTAACGTGCTCTCCGAGGCACGGAGCAGGCGATAATTGTCAATCAATGCACACATAATTTCGAAAAGTCATATAACTTTCGAAAGTCAGAGGTGCGCGATGTGGGTTCGAACCCGAGACCCTCTGCATTGCAATCTGTTGGTCTCGCCACTGAGCTATCGCTGCCCTTTTTTCTAGATTTATTATTATTCTATTTTTATTTTTAATTTGTATACTTTTGTATTCTTTTCTTTAATTTTTTTGATTTCTTCCTGTTTTGCGTGTGCCTTTGTGTGCCAAAATAAATAATTTTCTTTCTTTCTTTCTTCATAGATTCTGCCTAACCTTTCGGGATGTAGAAATGAGACTATGTATGTATGTATGTATGCTTTCATAGAAGTAACCGCTTAATAACTGGCAAAGTTCATACTATGCTTGTATTGTAACGCAACTGCCTCCGTGGCGCAGCGGTAGTTTAATGCGACTGCTGTGAATGAGGTCTCGGGTTCGAATCCCGGTCGAGGCAAGAAAAGTTATTGGGTTTTTCTGGTAAACAAATTTCAATACCAGCCAGGAATTAGAAAGTTGGCGGTGTCAGATATTCCCGTGACTCCGAAAGCATTCTCTACGGTCGTGTCGGATTACCGTCCCATCGGATCATGAGAGTGAAGGAACAGAGAGTGCAATTGAGTTTGCGCACACAGTTTTGCACTATAATATCTCCTGCGCAGATGGCCAGTCTCATTTAAGACAGGCCACCGTGACCGAATTTCGGTGTGGAGGACATTATTGTATTGTAGCAACACTGCTGACTTTTTAGTTTTATATAGTCAGGCGCAACTCCTCACGCCGCGCGGCAGTCGTCTCCACGCAACCAGTCAAATAGGTTGCAGCTCAATATTTGTGGGTTCGCTCACTTAAAAGTAGGTTAGTTACATATGTTAGTAACAGTACTTTCTAAATTATGTTACTTACTAATAAAAAGGATTTCTAAAATTTTAAAAGTCGTTTAAATAGTTTTTGATTTACAACCTTACAAACAAATAAACAAAAAAGATTAAATCTTTTCTCTTTATAATATTAGTATAGATAACTGGTACATACGGCTACACATCAAGTTAAATACCCTATATACGCATAACCACGCTACATACAAAATAGAGAATTGTCGGAAAGCCTTAACATTTAGAGTGGTTTCTACAGGAGATCTGTTGATCTAGAAGGAACAGGCCACGCCGTAGGAGCGTGGTGTCCCTAGGTGAATTTAATGAGAGAGAATAATAATAGATGGTATGACAATTACACTTTTAATATATTTAGAATACAAATATAGGAAATAATAATCTTTACTACATAACAATAGTCAGGGCGTGGTTGGTTAGAGACTTGCTTCGTGGTACTTGTACAATCAGGACACTTAGCTGAAGGTGTGGAGCCGGGCCGGAAGAAGACCCAACTGACGCCGTCCGCTCCTTATATAGTCTCGCGCCGCCGGTCGCGAGAGGTGGCTAGTGACGTGCGCCCGCGTTCGCCGGGCGCCTAGGCGATTATCGTCACAGACAGTGCATAGCGGTGTCGATGTAATGTTAAGGATAGAGCATAACAAAAATATAACGCACTCTCTCGCACGATTCGCAGCGTTCAGCTTCAAATAGTTCAAAGTCCAAACAAATTAAGTTGTGTCGCTGTCTGTACCAGTAAATATATGTCCATATCTACAATGAAGCATTTTATTTGGTCCACAGTAAAAACTTACGCTTACACTTGTATACGCCTAATTAAAACAAGAGCAACAAAAACTAACGGCAAAACCGTTTACCAGTCTTTTAACCTCCTAAAAATCTTTGTAATACGAGAACAAAACACGAAGCACACAAATCAAGCAGATTGTTTCGCATACGTACAGTATTGTCTTCTTGTAATTGAGTAGGCTGGCGAAACAGGCGGCTCATCGCGATGCCATTGTTAATAACTACGTCAAATTGTTGTACGGCCTATTGTTGTAAATGCGTACTTTTCGTTTTACTATACGATACTATGGGATAGTTGTGGTAATATCGGTTTTTGATGTCACGAACATGAAGTAAGATAGTAGAAGATTGCTAAAGAAGAGGAAAAAAAAAATATGTTTCTAACGATGCATAAGACATAACAAAAATTAAATGTATTACGTGTCTATTCTTATATAGAATTTCCCGCACTGTAATTAATTTCTGAGATGTGATAACATAAAAACATTGAAACACAAATAAGGAAACACCCAAACATGGAATAACTATGTATTTGTGGGGATCGAACAAATTAATGCGAAGGACGTATTATAATTAGTCTTACGGTAGTAAACGGCGTCTAGTTCAGCTTGTGCCAAATGAGTTAAAGCTTAATCTAAAGAAACGGTTGTCAAAAATTTAGTTTCTCGTATCATGACATATTACACAAAAGTATATTTTGTAAAGCTCCAAAGATATTATAATAAAATACCTAAAGCTATCCGAAATTAAAATGTCAATCTTTTTAAAAAGCTGTTATAATGTTATATAGCTGAGAAATGTTTTTATAGTATCTCGGATTTTCTCATTATTACCTTAATATGTCATTATTATTTTTCTCTTATCACAGGTATTTTCTAACATATTAAATTAGAAAAATACCTGGCCCTTTGGGAGTCTTACATGGAGACATGGGTCCAACGTGAAGAGGCCCTTCGAGAGTTTTAATCAAAGGTGAAATGGAACACCTACTGCGGCACTAGTTGCAGCAGGCGTAGGTCTATTGCTATGTATAGATTCGAATATATGGGCTATGGGTATGGGTGTTTGGTTTACCGGTATATTGCTAACTATGGATGAAAAACGGCGTCTACCCTAAATACTCTAATAGCATCCATGCAATGGGCAGACGGTGACTCACCGACTCACTAGATGGGCCCCCTGAATAGCAACCATAGGCATACAAGCTAGCAGCAGAGGGCAATACCGGTGCGAATGGCTAGGGGTGTTGAGCGGTGCGGTGCCGGTTTCACCATCACGGATCTCGTGACAACGGAGACCCGGAGTAGGTTTTGAGCTGGTTATGCCCTTGAAAATGACACTTCCATCACCAAGCATATAGCTCTAGCGGCCCTCTGACCGGCCGACCAAGGCAAGCCAGAGTTGAGAGTCCTACTGACGCTCTTCAAGTTCCACCTCAGCCAACCAGTAACAAGGCCCTAACCGACTCTCTGAGGCATTGAGGACCACAGTGTCGCCACTCACATTCAGCTTGCCACAAGGTGCCCTGTGGTTTGTGCGCTTTTATTTAACCTGGTGATACATTTTTTGGTTTATGTCACAAGGCGAAGGTGATATTTTAAAAGCTAGTGTACTATGCCCTCCGATATCGCGTATCTTAATGTTTATACATACATATGTATAATTACATGTATGGCCTTTGTTTATTGGTAATATAATTAATTTAATGTATACATAAGGATGGAATTAAATTGCACAAATGTTACTGAACCTCAACACATTAAAGAATTCAACTCTTTATTATGCAAAATAGGCAAAGATATAGCCATATTAATTATATATAGATCACCTTCCTTTCAAAACATAGACAGTTTCTTAAGCGGACTTAACGATATTCTTGGGTCATTAACTTGTTATAAATCCGTCTGTGTCATAGGCGATATGAACTTAGACATTAAAATTAATGGTACCGATAGAAGAGTAGATGACTATCAAAACCTTTTAATGTCGCATGGTATGGTCCCAACACACACCTTTCCTACTCGAGGAGAAAATTGCCTGGACCATGTGATACTTAGAACACAATTATCGTCTATCACCTTAATTTTACAAAGTTTTGTAACGGATCATTGCCCTACAATTGTTTCGCTATCTCTCAAGAAAACATTTGTATCAAGTCCTATGTATCGGAATACAATAAATTTCGCTTCTATCCATGACGACATAAAACAAAGCAACTTCTCTCCTATTTTTGACTCAACTGACGTAAATTATGCAACAGAATATTTGGTGACAATAGTCTCTGGTATTGTAAAAAAACACACCACCTCCTACAAATTACCAAGTAGGAAAGTAAACATTAAACCCTGGATCACTCAAGGTTTAATTCGTTGCATTCGAAATCGGGATAAAATGCACAAACGGCAAACACAGGATCCTAATAATGTAACCCTTAAAATTACATATATAAGATACCGAAATTTCATTAATAATCTGTTAAAGAGACTGAAACGTAGCTATGAACAAAACCTGCTTCAAAATGCAAAAAATGATATACGTGCTACTTGGGACGCTATAAAAACAAGCACAAATACTAAGAAAAGGACTTCCACTGCCTCACAACTTTTAAACATGAAGGAAAGCCCAATGTTGTCGGTAAACGCGGTCAATATTTTCTTCACAAATATTGGAAAACAACTTGCTAAGGAATTGAATATTCAAAACGGTTCTCCCATAACAGCAATTGATAACATTTCGAATAAAAATAATTTACGGGATTCTATGGCCCTTCTTGATGTAGATTACATGGAAATCGAAGCTATTATAAAACAACTTCGTAGAAACTGTGCCGTTGGACTGGACGGTATTTCTTCTGCCATTCTACAAGACTCTTACGCGACTTTCGTTCCACTCCTCGCACACATATGTAATACAGCATTTAAATCGGGAGTTTTCCCCAATATATTAAAAAAAGCCATAGTACACCCAATTTATAAAAATGGAGATGAGAATATAGTCACTAATTATAGGCCTATCTCGATCTTGCCCGCGATGTCGAAGGTATTGGAGAGAGCCATCAACAACCGCTTAACAAACTATCTGAATACCAAAAATATAATCTCAACAAATCAATTCGGCTTCAGACGAAACATATCTGCTGAAGATGCTATACAATCTTTTATTACTAAGGCAGTGGATCTGATGGACAAGGGACAGAAATGCCTTGGTGTATTTATGGATCTCTCCAAAGCCTTCGACACCGTTTCAATCCCTATTCTAAAAACAAAGTTAGAAAAGGCCGGAATAAGAGGGACTGTGTTGGACCTGCTAACTGATTACCTATGCAATAGAACACAGTCAGTAAAAATTGACAATTATATTAGTGCGGAGGAATCCTTGGATTATGGTGTCCCACAAGGGAGCATTCTCGGCCCCACCCTATTCACTATCTACCTGAATGACTTATGTGAACTGTCCTCACCTAACTGCAGTGTATTTGCCTACGCAGATGATACCGCAATTCTTGTCCATGGATCAAACTGGGATGAGGCAAAAACACATGCAGAGACTGCTCTCACAAAGGTAACATCCTGGCTCGCTGTCAATTTACTAACTTTAAATTTGGACAAAACATGCTACATAACGTTCGCCCACAATTCCCGTATGCTACCGCACACCCTCGAGCTAAAAGCACATAATTGTTGGGCTGCATCCACAAACTGCAGTTGTAAATTAATTCATAGAGCTGTTCATGTTAAGTATTTAGGTATCTACCTCGACCAATTTATGAAGTGGCAACATCAAATAGATAATTTAGCAAAACGAGTCAGAAAACTTATCTATGTCTTTAAACTTCTCCGTAATGCTGCAGATAGCAAAACACTTATATTAACCTATCAGGCTCTTGCTCAGTCAATTTTATCATACGCTATTTTATCGTGGGGTGGTGCAGCCAAAACAACTATCTTACCGCTAGAGAGGGCTCAAAGGTCTTTATTGAAGGTTATATTTAGGAAACCTTTTCAGTATCCCACACATCAACTTTATTCGGATGTTCCCGTGCTTACGGTAAGGCAACTATTTGTGCAACAAGTAGTTCTTAAGAAACACTTAAAGTTACCATATGACCCAAGCATATATAGTACAAAACGACGTCCAGATAGAGTTTGTCCACCGTTACGACACAAAACCACTCTGGCCAAACGACATAATACAGTCATTAGTGGTCATCTTTATAATAAAATTAACAAAATCATACATATTTACCCACTAAATTACTATCAGTGCAAAATAAAACTAAAAACTTGGCTTCAAAAACAATCCTACATAAACACAGAAAATCTTTTGAACTAGATATCTTAATATAATAATAGCTCACTTCTAACACGAAATGTCTCGACGCATCTTTCATACATAAAACCAAAAAAAAAAAAAAAAAAAAAAAAAACGGAAATATCAAAATCTTTGTATAAGTCACGCACACACACACAAATCTATCACATGCATACGCTCACACACACACACTACATGCACACACACACACACACTCACACACACACACACGCGCCTGCACACACACACAAACATAATAAATTACACACACTCACACACCTCTTATTTGGCATTTTTATTAAAATTTTCAATTTTTATTACTTTTTTTAAACTGGTCCCCATAGAAATAGGGCACGCCTGGTTTGGGGACTCAGTAAAATCAAAATCCACTATAATATAGCACTGGTATATTTTATTGTCCGCTGTAAATTCTGCTGTTTGGGATTATCCTTAACATTCCTGTAACACAGTTTACAACTAGCACGGGAGTGGAAGGGGTTATCCTTGATGGTTGTTGCAGTCAAGCCTAGATTACTACCTACTTAGTGTTGATATAATTGGATTTCTGTATTACTTGATTGATTTTAGTCAATAAAGATATTATTATTATTATTATTATTAATTTTCTATGTTGTGAGACGTAAATAAAATTTTGTTATATACTATTATTGAATGTGTATTTAGCTAAATAATCATTTATATTTTTTTTATCGTTATTGTTAACCCTATGGGTATGTTGCAGTGAAACATGCAAAATCTTATACCACCTGTATCTATATTACACCTTTTTTTTTAATTTTTTTTACGTGTGGGTATGCAATGACGCATATCCCTCCGCGGGGGCGGGCGGAGGGATTATGTCGGACTCGCCGGGGTAAAATAAAGATGTTGAAAAGATAATGTACCTCCCGAAATACCGACTAAACCTACCACGGTGTTCCTCGACAAAACCACTATCGACGGGGCCGCGCGAATCACTTTCGCATACGGTCGCGACCCCGCCGAGGTTTCGGCCCGCCGTATGAAACGGCAGGCCACTACACGAAAGACCTACCCAAAATAGGCACTACTTCACCTACTGTCTCCCACCTAGACGGACTCGACACAGAGGCGCGCGTGGGAACACGCACGCCGCCTCTCGGACCTGGTGCTGAATGGATGGCGAGCAGGCCCACAAAGCCCGCCACCCCCAGGTCAAACCTCAGGGTGGCTGGAGGTCATCTCGCGCCCTCCGGCGCCCGGTTCTGCGGTTGGGGAGAGGGTTTAAACGCTCCCTCTCCCGCTCCGCCACCTCCTTGATGGAAATCACTTCCTCACAGAAGGAGGCGACGGCGTTCCACGACCTCTCACTCCGGACCATAGACTCAACTACAGCCGGGAGCGAGAGGTTAACCGATCCGACTGCTGCGATCAATTCACGGCGCTGCGATGCCCAGGCGGGGCAAACCACCAAAGTGTGCAGCGCCGTGTCCTCAACAACGTCGCGGCAGTCGCCGCAGTGGTGACAACCGGGCGTCTCTTGCTGGCGTATACGACACAGGAACTGGCCAAAACAACCGTGGCCAGTCAGAACCTGTGTCAGCCGGAAGGTGAGGGCGCCATACCGCCTCTCCAGCCACTCCTCAAATACGGGACTTACCGCCACGATCGTGGTGTGCCCGATCTATATTATACCTGTGACAAACAATAAATTTTCATTTCATGAGGCGACCCATTGTCATTAACGCCTACTATACATTTCCGCATTTCCAATTTCACAGCAACCGCATTCACTACCGCTGCGCTACCAGGGTGGAAATCGAGGATTTGGACCGCCTGCTGATACGTGATGACTGTAGCCTTTGATCAAACCGACACATTAACACACATTGATTACAAGAGTAAACTAGCGGCCGGTATTCTAACCAACTGATCGAAATGTAGTAAGTCCTACTACTTCTACGTCGGCTTTTTGTATATGGAAGAAAACTGTGCACATTTGCAATGTGAACTGCGTGTTTGTGATATATCAAGTAAAGGAGTCTGCCCACTTCACCGTCTCATACCATGACCGTGCTAGGAACGTATCAGACACGAAAAGCAACACGATACGCTCTGCTATGCTGCTGGAACTATGCTGGAACTGCTGGTCGGTGACGGAACGGTCTAGTATACATTTCCTTACAAAGAATATTTTTTTGCCTGACACGTTCCTAGCACGGTCATGATATTAGACAGGGTAGTGGGCAGACTCCTTTACATTTAATAGACGATATAATAAAGTAAAACGCATAAATAAAAAATAATGGAAATAGCTGACTGTCAACTTAGTCGCATCCAACTGGTAGTCCGTGAATACTCTACCGAATAGGGTTGGACTGAAGGTCGGTGCCCCAGCTTTGAAAATAGGTTATCAAAACAAGGCTAGCGTACAGACAATGTGCAATTTAGGCCGAAGCCTGCGGCCAAAATTCTTAAGCACCATTCCCTTTTTTGCCACGCTTCGTTTCGCTTACACTTGAGCTTTATTCTATGCCTCTATCCTTATCTTTTAAATGAATTCATTCAAAAGTGTGCGTGTTTTACGCAACGTATACTGGCTTATATGTTGTGTAAATGTGAGTGAAACTTTTTCTTTTTGTTAAGTGAATCGGTTTAAATGTGTGCCCTTTTTTAAAAGAGGGTACATGAAATTGAATTTTATGCTAAATATATGCCTTAAAAACCTTTATACTTTATGACGTGCAAGTTATCCATGCGAAATTTTTATAATTGTGTGCTATCCATGTATCCCGGATGTATTAACAAGACATAGACAAGCTCTCTATTTTTAATCTATACTAGCTTTTGCTCGTGGCTTTGCATACTCGGGATCAATACTTTCTTCTTGATGTTAGGTACCCATGTCCTTTCTGTACTACTGACAACATGTAAGGGAAATTGTATGATATGTGGTCGAGTAGTCAAGGTGTGAAAGCGTAACCAACAAACTCACATTCGTATTCATTCATATTATATAAACTTAAATTACCACTCACTCACTCACTGACTGACTTAGAGAAATATAAGTCATACAAGGGAGAGTCGTAGGAAATAAGTAAATATAGCGTCGTATAGAAAATCGTTCAGAAGACCCGGGAAAAATGCTTGACCTTCGAAAGGTCAGCTCTTGGTGGTGGTACCCCATCGGATCTCAGAAACGGTGATATCTACGGGAGTCGTTCTCGAACAAAATCTTCTTACGACCCTGGCAACTTTTAAGGGGAGGGCGAAAAAACACGGCTTCCATACAAAAACATGGCCGCCATAGAAGCTTTGACCTCTAATACCTCCGAAACGGTTAAAGATAGGTGAAGTGTGTTCAAACTAATGTCATAGAAGTAGACGAGATCTTTCCAGAAAAGGTCATTTTCAAGGTCAGGGGTCAACGGTCATTTTTGGTTTCGGGGGTTTTCAAGGTCCCTGAATCCAAATATAAAATTAATTTTAATACTTCTCCCATCGCTGTACACCCCCCTCCCCCTCCCTTCGGCCGCTTGCAGCTCGCGCAACCAGATGGTTTAATGCAACTCTACTAACCTAACCCATTAAAGCCAGTACGGCCATAAACAAGCCTATGTATGTATGCATATTATAATACAAGTACATTATTTAGATATTCTTTTTAACTTTTGCATTCTGAAGTGAAGATCTTCACGTTAAGCGAACACGGTATACGTCGCGTCGGGCTTATGCTAGAGATAAAAGTAATTAAATATTTGTGCGGAGTCACAGACGGCACGTTTCATATTTATGTATATTGTCTATGTAGTTGTCTTTGATACACTTGAACTGTAGACTAACGACAAACGTAATTGATCAATTGATAGTTATAATTTTCACGTAAGCCTTTGTGTTATTTATTGCGCTAATAATGATTTCAAATTCTGTTTAAAATCTACATTTTTCGACATCCATTACTATGAAAGCGACGTCTCTAGAGTATAATATTATTGCTTTTATCACACATTTCTTTATCCAGAACTTGACTACCAACACTGCTTAATTTTCCTTTCACTATGAGTGTAAATAAGCGTGTGAATAAATAGCCACCACATGACTTAACAACTTTTCATAGTCGATAGATTTCTTCATCTCGTATTCAGGTCAAAGGTGAACTGGTATTCTCCATTAATATCTGTCAATATAATTATTCTTCGCGTACGACTATCTAGACGCTATTATGTCTCAGTCTATACACTGTCTAGTTTATTATCTGAGTACAAAGCCGCTCGAATGATTAATTCTCTTGTGGAGGATGTTTTATTCAGGGTCTCATCTCAGACAGTAAATGTTCTGTGCTGTTGTTATTTAGTACTTGTTCTGTCACATACATAAACACACAAATTAACTTTTTGCCTCCAAATATAGAGAAGGATTTTATACAAATGCTGAATAACATATCTATTTTTATCTGTTTGTTTAATTTTTACGTGTAATCTGAACGGTATTTTTATTAAATTTGATGTCCAGATAACTTAAAGCTGATAGCTTTAATATCGGGACTATGACATATATGTATATTTATATATATATATATGTCATTTTTTTTGCCATTGTTCTTAGACGAGCATGTGGCCCATCTGATGGAAAGTGGTAACTGCTGCTGATGGACTTCAGCAATGACAGGACACAGCAAAGCCACTGCCTACCGTGAAAGAAGAACTCTCTTTAAACCTCGTTTGAAGAAGGACATATCATAGCGCTCGGAAAACACGGAAGCAGGCAGTTCATTCCAGAGCTTGCTTGTACGTGAGAAAAATGACCGCTGAGAGCGATATTTATATTTGTTATATAACCTATAAAATAGAATAACATACAGCTCACTTGATGGTCAGTGACTACTAAAGCCTATAGGCATTCCCCATCCCAGGATATAGTTACCAATCACCAGGGTGGCCCACTCTACGAAAAGGAAGTGACTGTGTCACCAATACAAGGAGAAAATGTCACACCGGCCTTTTCTACTGACAGCTTACTGTCGCGTCAAAATCCTGGAAAATTTACTCACCTTCAAACAGTTATCTCAAAACAATGCACAATGTCTGTGATTTCTAATGATCGGGGCTTGCCTGAGAACCTCCATTCTTCCCTAGACGAACTGCTTCAGTTTGAAACAAATCTCATATCATGATGAGCAAGGGTATGCTGTGCCGTGTCTCAACAATGAAGCCGCGTAAGTGTCTCAGTTTCTGCAGCTGCTGACAATTTCCTTCTAGCTAACAACAGCGCAAGCGCAAACGTAGGCCAATAAAGCGGGATACATAAAACAATCTCCGTGTTTTCAATCTTGTTCAACATTCTTATTGAACAAATTTTGTTCAACCAACTCCTTACGAACTCAAATATTATAGGTACAATCAATAATAATGAATGTTATGAAACTTATGAAGACGAAGTTCGGTTCCGAGCGGTGACACCTGTGTGTAATCCCTACATTGACTTTCATCTGAAAAGTATTGAGGGTAGGTTCGCATTCAAAGCAGATTAAATATAAAAATAAATACATTGCATTTTTATATTCTGCCTTGGTGGCTAATGCCACTGTGTGTTAGGTTCGATTTCCGAGTCACGTAATTTGTTATTTGATTTTTATACAGAAACGCGTAATGGCAGCATGGCATTCGAAACAGTGCCCGATAGAGGGCAATAAAGTCATATAAAGAATAAAGCTCGCCCCTATAATATGGGATTTAAAACAGATTATGGCGAATGTGGGTGCTAAACACCTCTATCTATCCTTGAAGGGATATAGGCGTGAAATTATAGGCGTACGCCTAAAAGTATATTTCTACTGAAAGTTCTGTAATGAGGTATGTTACCCTAGTACAAGTCAAAATTTAATACCTCTGTGGTGGCAGACGAGCCATTAGCCACCTGATAGAAGGCTGTAATCACGGTTCTAGGGTATAGGTATAGGGTATAGCCTTGTTTGTTTGGCATTACTAAAGCAATTATAAACACAACCAAAACGTGCTTACTGTAAACCCAAACATTAAAAGTAGTATTTGATTAATTTAGAAGGCTAGATTTTGTTAATAAAATTCTGGACAAAATATGTATTTGTCTGTACCCCTGACAATATGGAATTGCATGATGAGCGGTCGAGTTTATAAGGCGTGAAAATTTAACAAACAAACTCAAATTTGCATTTATTATTACGAGATATTTACCTGATGGGCCTAACAAAATAAAGACCTCAAATATAGAGATCAGCCCGCTCACACCTTAACCCCACCATTAGACAAAGTTGTACAACACGTATATCCATGTTCCCTATCAATTGAGAAGTTTCGTCACATAACTATGTTGGTCACTAAGGGACAAAACTTTTTATATGTTTGTACAGATTTTTTTTTAAATATTTAGCTCAATTTAAGTAAAATGGTAGGCAGAGGTTGTTATACTTACGTATCGCCAGCTAGTTTTTAGGTCTTTCGTTATAGAAGATAAACCTATAAACAGCGACCATTTTTTAAAAACTGAACTACTACTACCGATAAATGTGATATTTATAGTTTAATTATATGTAATAATTATAATAATATCAGCCCTGTATTAAACTGTCCCACTACTATGCACGGACCTCTTCTCAGTGTGAGAAGGGTTAGGCCATAGTCCACCACGCTGGCCCAGTGCGAATTGGCAGACTTCACATATCTTTGAAAACATTATTGAGAACTCTTAGACATGCAGGTTTCCTCACGATGTTTTCCGTCACCGTTAAAGCAAGCGATATTTAACTATTTAATACGCCAATAACTTCGAAAAGACAGAGAGGCGCGCCTTGGGATCGAACTCGAGACCTCTGTGTGGCAGTCCAACGGTTGCCCACTAGACTATCGCTGATCATTTTTAATTATTGCGCATCAAATAAACAAAAAATTAACATAATATATACACAAATTATTTACAAGAAATATAAACTAAAGAGAAAAATAAAACAACAAAATTAAAAAGCGTCATAATATTCCTCCGCATCGACGTCAATTGGCAACGTGCCCAGAGGACTGGCAACATTGCCACATTGAAAGACAATACTTATTCTTTGTACAAAGAAAATACAAGCCCTCTGGTCACTTGAAGCGTCGATTAGCCGCTTAGCTAGGTCTCTATAAACAAACCTAGCACTTGGACCCCATGGCCCCAGCATTTCGATTTGATATTTGCGCCGTTTGAGCGTCTCCGCTGATGCAGCAGCAGCACCAGTACAAGCCGCTGTGCTATAAAGATGTGATGGCGCAAGGGTGTCGACACAAGTTGCATCCCACATCAAACCTACCCATTTAAACCACAATACACCTCGACAGGTTTATTGAATTTGGAAACTCAAACTCAATATTGAGACTAATATGACCGGCAGAATATACACAATCACTTAGGCTGGCTTAGACAAAAATACTGAGGGCTTACCATGTGACCATCACATCATACATTAAAAGCGCTTAATTTAATGATAAAAATAAGAAATAGGAAAATAATTTAATGATTTATTTTCAGAACGCTACAATCTAGCGCAGAGACCGTTAGAATGCTATACAAAAGTCTCGCGTTTACAATTAAGCCAATATATAGAAATTATCAGAAATTTTTAGAGAAAGAAGCATTTTATTGCTTGCTAAAACAATTAGATAACCTTAAAAGATGCATTGCATTTATCCGTTTCTTGGAGGAGTTGACAGAGAGGTATTACACAGTTCACCAGTTTCCGTGTCAAGTCACGCGTCGCCGTCGTAGAGAACAAGCCGTCAATCGGGAACAGTTTCAGACTCCTGTATCCTTCAAGGGTTAGGCAGAGGTGTATACACTGTATACTTTCTTAATTTCACCAACTATGGTGTTCGCTCCAATGTCATAGGGAGTGAGATTATTGTCGTCTAACGGACATGGTTCCAGAATCGGTGTTACTACTTAGAATTTCTTGACTGAAAAACTCTACTACATACCAATTAGTAGTTAATTGATAAGATTTGACATAAGTTTGTATTTATTTTTGCAAATATAAATATTGACATAAGTTTATGTTTGCCAATAAATAAGATCTTATGCCAAACGATTAAAGCAGTGTAATTTTAGAACATTAGAAATATCTTATGCTGATACGGTTGATCAAAGTAAATGTCAAAATATAACATTATTAAGCTTTGTACAGACATATTTGTAATAAAACCGTGTTCATGATACCGCCGATAATCCGCCATAACATGACGAAGGGTGACGTTGCCCAATGTTGGGCGTGGGCTTAGAGCTGATCGTTTAAGCGGCTCACGTTTAACCTTGTCAGTTTAACGGTAGTATTACTTTACTGGTGTATTTTATTAGTAATGTGTTTTTAATGTTTTGCATCTGTTGTTTCTGCTTACTTCTATGGGAAGTAGGTGTGCATCTACATAAACAGACATGCGTGTTTGTGAACTCAAAATGTAGTTTTAGCTGTCTCGTTAATCAAGGTATGTACCTACGTTCAAACGAATTCGTATCTAACGACCGTGGAATCCTAGATTTGATATTCGTCGGAGTACTTTTGATTTTGTTACCTGTCGATTGGTAGTACCGAATCTGAATAGTAGAGTAATTTTTCTCGTGTTGTCGCCGCGGTCTCTTCTTTTCCTTTCTTCTTCTATCTTCTTCTTCCTTACATATTCCTGTCACTTACTGCTTACCGTCAAGGACGGTATGCTTGTTTGAAACCTATGTCGCTAAAGATCGACAGGTGGTCGGTTGTATTTCCTTGAAATTGCTGCTGTGGTGTAAACACAATCATACCCCTGAGCACCGATTACCACTTACGATCAGGTAGACCGTTGGCTCATCATCCACTAATAGCAATAAATGTATAAAAGTGCTTAACATTACGACCAGGTTACGCTGGCCGTGGTACCACGGTGAGTCAATTCTCTTTCTTGATTCAGCCACCCACCCACCGGTGGGTCGCTAAAACTGAAAGTACTTCAGCGTCCACCGCGGTACCAAACTTAACATCAGGTTTGCTTGTATGTCACCTTGCTAGTACAAAAGCAGATTGCCAGACTAATTATTCACAAGGCCAATTCTCATAATAGATATTCTATTATGAGAATTGGATTCTACTCGTAAATCTACTCATATAAATGTCAATGTGAACTGAAATACATTTGACCTTCATTTTACCTACTTTAGGTGATAACCATTTGTCTTAATGACAACACTGAGGCTAGAACGGAACTCCAGTTTGAACAGTTTTTATTCCTCTTTATCCTTAGGTGAAAAACAGGAATAGTAGGTATAACGACAAAGAATTGATAACTTAACACGATAGATACACAATGAATAAAAAGGCGCGTGACCCATTTTATAATGCCCATTTAATGTCATTCGTCGTGACGTTTCCTTGACATAGGATTACCCAAAAATGAACGTCCTTTTCTAATATTAGTCGGCAGAGTATCGAGGAAAAGGTATTTGGGTTAAAAATACACTGTTTATTTATAAATACAATGTCGTTGTTGTAAGATGTCTGTCACACTCGGGATTACTCAGGGCAATCGAGGTCAAAGGGAGTGAACAGCTGGTGATATAAGAGGTTTAAGCAGCATAAGTATTTAAATATTTGGTTTCACATTACCGTACTGTATGTTGTGTGTTCGATCCCTACACAGGCCAAGATTTTGTGTGACTTACATTTATCTGTTCTGTTTCTAGGTGTTTTTGTATGTGTTTGTCCGAACACCAAGCATTATAGCTGATTTGGGTTGTAGTCTTTACATAAAATAAAGGAACCGACGATAATAAAGGAATTTTCCTGTAAAAAAAACTATACATGTCAGCTCAGATATCAATCGACATTCGATTTTTTTGGGCCTTAGGACACATTGAGGCTGCACGGACGTCCTGGCCATCCGTGCAGCCTCAGTGATTAAACTACTTGGTTAAAGTAGCCGCCTCTCTATTGCCACTGCGCTGAGAGTTATTCAATCAACAGAGAATTGTGTAATCCACAAATAGTTGTTCTGAGTCTAGGCGTTCTTTGTGCCCGTTGTATGCCGCTACATACAATGTATTACTAGTGCGGAAATAGTCTTTAAATAAAAATTCTTAAGACGCACATGGCCAAACATGGTGGTACTTTTGGTAATATTTATAACATATACGTCTCATCTACCTACGATTCACAAATAAATTAATTAGAATTTGAAAAAGGAAGACATACCAAAAGATTAAGGATGAAAAAGTGTTATATCATGAATTAAGAGCCAAAAACGATAAAACACCAGACGTTTTACTATTCATGTTAACGTAATAGCAGTCATATCATCGATCACAGTCACTTAAGACAGATTAAACCGTAAACTGCGAGGAAGTTGTTGCAATCTTTGTTGCAACAGTTCGTATTCCGTCGAGAATGCACCACGGGGGTTATGTTGACAACGCGATATTGGATCGAGAGATTAATGTAAATAGATATCGGCGTTTCTCTTTTTCTTTGTGCTGTATAGCAAAGATGGATAGCGCAGCGCAGCGTAGACATAAGTAGTGCGATTAAACGATGTATAATTGCTAGAAAATTCGAATATTAGAAGCTGGTATGATCGAAACCATTATCGATAAGTTGTTAATGAGTTTAATTCGAATCATAATCGAATATAAGAAACTTCTTATTTGATGGTGGCACAAATTTTGATATAATATAATTCCAATAATACTTTACATGATCTGGGAATATGATCTGTACCTCATTTTAGCAGTCGCGCTCACAACCAGTGCGTTGTTGAGGCAATTAGGATTATAATATATTATGAGAAATTATTAAGAGTACACTACAGATTACGGATCATCCCTCAGAAAAGAAAACACTCTTAAAAGAAGAGAGTGGCAATAGATAATTTCTTAAATTTGAAAATACCCTCAAACATAAGGAACTCACCTCACTGTGAGAGTCCCCACAGTTAGTTCTACAGGGAAGAGGTTATTACTTCTTCCTTCAAATCCTTCAGAAGACCGCAACCAAATAATCTTTGTCTTAATGTAAGAGGAGAGATTACCTAGGAGCTCGATCACTCTTCGTTCAATAGGACTGTTAGCACAGATATTCTTTTTTCAACACCCGCAGCTTTTTTTGAATGATCGATAACATGTAAACTCTGCTTTTGCGTCGTTGGTCCCGCGGTAGTGGCTATGTGAATGTTTTGAATTTGACTGGTTTATGACTGGTTTATTATTGGAGAATGCCATTAGAAATACCATAGAAGTAAAAGGAATTTTGGCAATAGGCTGCGGTAATAATACTGATGTCATGTCCAAAAAATACTGAGTAAAGAAATTAAGTATTATAACTGATATTAACATGAAAACATTGCATGCAAAACTGTGTATATTAGAATTGTGTGTATTTAATGGAGACCAAATTTGGCGATAGTATTTTACTCGACCAAATTCGAGATCTAGTACTAGTTATAACATAAAACAACACCTACATACATTTATAACGTTACCGTTTTAATGTCGAACCTTAAAATAGCCGTTATGGCGACCTGGGCCTGCCGCAGAAACTATTACGGCAAAAGTTAAATCAGTTTTGTTGGTTCCTTAGAGCCGTTTCATCTGGTTTCACCCGGTTCAGACTATTCTCTTGAGTATGCCATTTTGTTAGCCTGATACTTTTTGAAACACATAATTATATGTGCATTGGACATACATAGTCACGCTATCCCTGAAGAGGTAGACAGTAGATACCATCCATATTTCGCCAGTTATTTTTATAGGGCTCACTCCCTAATGCGTGACTGAGAGAATGAGACTACTCACACACTAGGGAGTGAGCTTATTGTCGTCTACCAAGTACAGATCTAGACTCCATGCTGCTGCTAAGAATTTGCTTGACAGAAAAACCCAATAGCAATTTGCCCGACTTGGGAGACGAATAATATGTGGCGATCGCTTCACCAACAAGAGCTACATCTTAAATTAAAGAAGAGAAAGTTATTTGTCATAGCCTTTTTTGTCAAATATTAATGAACGACTCTCCCCACTCGCAGCAGCAAATTGACTGTTTATTAAACCACTAAGGCATCTGAACAGTCTTATGTAGATTTAAGGGCAAAATAAATATTTACATAATAAGCGTAATGTAGGGCAAACACAGATTTCATTTTATGTAGAGTTTTTTATTATACATTTCCTTTGATACCATAGATTGTTATCATATCTTTATCACATATAATGTATTACCTATCCCTTTTCATACTTGATAAAGACTTTATGTGCTAATGCACATGAAGTCTTTTGAAAATTATCAATTGCATAAAAACAATAAATATTTTTTACTGGCTTCCAATAACAAGAAGTAGAAATATAATAATGTAGCTAACCTGATAAATATATACTTATAGGAAAATTAAATTTTAGACATAATGTACCACTTTTATTTTAAACCGACACTTAAATTTCAGATATATGGTAACTACCTTTATTTTAAAGAGTGACAGCGTTCTTGAAGGACAAAATGAATGTAAGCCTAATTTTATTTCGATATGTAATCATGTCATCCAAAAATAATATCATCGAGACGCATAACTAATAAAATGACATTCCAACCTCAAGGAAAATAAATTTAAAGTGCTTTGAAATATATATGCCTGGCACAGGCGCACTATCTTTTAATGCATTAAGGAGTGTAGAATCCAAAACACTTTTACGTATACTTTATACAGTATAATACATAAATCTTACATTTTATATCAAATACATATAGCGCTATATATTATTTCTGACTATTGAAACACTTATCAATAGTTGAAAAAGAAAATGACGGAATATTCGTAACTGTAATGACACGTTGATGGAAAAAGATAAATATGCTGCTGGTTACTAAAAAAGTCAAATATAGAAGCGAAACTTGGAACCACGACCATAAATGAAAACCCTGCCGCTACTTTACCAACCAAACTATCCAGATTTAATTCACCAAAATTACCTTCTGTAAGTTTAAGTAGTAGCGTTTGCAGGTTGTAGTCGTTATTTGTTTGACTTTTACCTCATTTATAATTAATATTCTAGAGTAGCATGACAAATGGCCAAAAAGAAATTAAATATTACCTACCATTAACCTACTACACATACATACCATTAACCTACTAGTAAATAAATTTTCGTTATATTTACCAAGTAACAACTGAAATATATCGCACAAGAAATTCCCTATCTCTCTATTTTATTAAAAAATGGTTTTGCTGGTAGAAATTAACCTCATACATAATTTCGAGACAAGCGTTATTATTAATATTGGTCTTTACAATATGATCGTAGAATAATTATATTATACAATACCTAAATATTAGACATTTATGACCTTTATATTATCTTTTTCCATTTCTTTGTCAATATTTTTAGGGTTGCTTAAGAATAGTCTTCGCCGATTTAGAACAGCGATAATATCTTGTGGTAGCGTGACCTCTTCGGATCTTAACTCCTGATCCATTTGCATTGCATACACGTAGTACAGCATTATAAAATACGCTGACAGACCTGAAATAAATCTTATTTTAAAATCTATACAAAACCTTAACTTTGTCTATTGGTGAAAAGCGCATGAAAATCCGTTCAGTAGTTTTTGAGTTCATCGTGAACAAACAGACGCGGCGGGGGACTTGTTTTAAAATATGTAGTGAAGCAAACATAGATCAGAACCATTTTCGCCTCTGTTTTACAAACGGTTTTCTATAGTAGCTTTAGTAAGCATTAGTGTTATTAATATAAAAATAAAAACGTTGTACCCAGTAGTCGAATTTCGACAACTGGGTAGAACCATTTTTAGTTGCAACGTTGGGAACGGTGGAACGTAGCATGAACACAAGTTATAATAAATACGCACATTTATCCTGTACATATTATGCCTGCACATAAAACAAAAACGCGATAAACGTTGTGGCTGGACATGACAATTTTTGAAACATATTGGGTGCCAAATCCGAAAAATTTCCATTAAAATGTTTGTTTGTTTGTTAGGACAGGGTCTTTCTGTCAAAGAATACTAAATATCAGCCTGTATTTTGGAAGTAGGCGGTTGTACACCTATAGCTCGAAAAGAAGCCTAAACCCGTTGGACCTGCGTCTGATATGTCTGCGGTCGTATTGGACTATTATTATGATAAAATAGATGGAGTGCAGTTATTTTTAACCAAACCTCGGTTTTGAGGACGACACTTACCAATTTCTACCCAACAGAAAGCTGAAGTCTGCAGTCTGAAGCTGTATCCAGTATTTATAGTGTTTACGGTGGATAAGCCCAGGCCTGATAATAAAAGACGGACAGTTGCTATCGCCACGTGAATCCTGATGGAACCGGGTCTTCTCTGAAAACATTTATTTTTACAGTAAATATCTTGACGGAATGATGTCTAGCATTTTTTTAATGGCAAATCTTTCTTGTTCTCTTTAAAAACTTCCTAAGCTAATCTCACATATTCATTAATTAACGGTACGGTAGTTCTCCTCGCCTCCATCAGTAAGTCGAATACTGTGGGATTGATGCCAGGTCTGGGCGTTTTTCGTGTCCGTTGTTTCAATATCTGCGAATTCCCTAGCAATACTGCAATAATTCCTGTATCGCGACACAGGCATTATTGCTAGTCCACGAATTGTACATAAAGACATAGTGTCACGCCTCTATGCCCAAAAGAGTAGACAACAGTGTACTGTTGCCTACCCTTTTACCTTACCCTCACATTTCGCTTAGTATATAGCTGTCAAAGATAGTCAACCCTGAACTGTGCACCTGGATTGCAAGTTTCCTGCAGAAGCGTCGTATTCGGGTCCTTTGCGACGGTCGCGCTTCCAAATTTATGCAGATCGATGCAGGAGTGCCTCAGGAGTCGGTCTTATCCCCTAATCTCTTTCTTCTGCATATCAATGATATGTTGAATCTCGGCGACATACATTGTTATGCGGACGACATTACCGTGCATGAGCGACATCTCGGACATCCTGGGCTAAACAGGTTGAGGTTGACGGGAAAAGGCAGGATCTTGTCGTTGAACTTGACCAGACCTTGGACTGCATCTCTGAATGGGGTGCTAAGAACTTGGTCCAGTTCAACGCCAAGAAGACCCAGGCATGCGCGTTCTCAACAAAAAAGTCTCCGTTTCTTCCCCTCCCTTCTCTGAAGAACACTCCACTGGTGTATCAACGTGACAGCCTCTCCATCTTAGGTATAGATCTTTGCCACTCCCTTAATTTCAAAACCTACATCGAGAGCGTCATTAAGCTAGCTTCGCGAAAACTCGGAGTTCTGAACAGGGTGAGGCAGTTCTTCGCGCCTGGGCAGCTGTGCCTATTGTATAATGCACAAGTGCGCCCTTGCGTGGAGTACTGTTCTTATCTTTGTGATGGCTCCTCGCAGTACTTGCTAGACGCTCTCGACAGGTTACAGCGGCGGGCTGTCTGTGTCATCGGAGATCCAGAGGTTACGAGTTCACTGGAACCTCTGCAACTCCGTAGGGACATTACCTCATTGGCATGTTTCTACAGAATATACAACGGGGAGAGCTCTGAGAAGTTATTCCACCCTCCCCTTTCCTATAGAGAACAACACGTGCTGGGCACAGATGCCATCCTTACACGGTGGAGTCGACTAGAGTGCGTACCAACAAGTTTGGGTCCCCATACCTCTGCCGAACGATCAAGACATGGAATTCTCTGCCAAGGCACGTGTTTCCTTCTTCCTTCAATCCTGGGTCCTTTAAGTGGGGCGTGAAAAAGCACCTACTCAGGCCGTCAAAGTAGATACCTCTACATCACCTCGGCTGCTATGAGGACGGTGTGAAGGCCACTGCTCGTAGACCACACGACTGCTTACCATCAGGCGGAGTGTAGTCATTTTGATCAAAGATTATAACTTTAGATGACGAACAAGTAAGCGGTTTTGTAAAGGAACTTACAGCACAAAAAACCAAAAATTAATGGAATAACGTCTACTCCACGTCTGGAATATCAAAACCATATGCAACTGCTAAACAAATATTATGTAGCTTAGATGATTGTATAAAAACCTTACACAATGATGACATAGTTATATTAGGCATAGGAAGTAACGATAAAAACTCATATATGTTTTTATCAGAGCTATGTTGTGCGCTCCACAAATTAAGAAACAATCAAGTATTTGTATTGAATGTGATGATTAATAACCCTTACTTAAACGTTAATTTATTGAATAGTAAATAAAGCTATTTGTTAAAAACACCCAATTGTAACTTCATTGACACAACTGAGAATATATATATATTTAACAATTATAAATTTATATCTAAGAAATGAATATGTTTTAAATTGAATATAGAAATCGATAATATTAATTTAAGGAAAATTATGGCCACAGCGCTTAAGCTAAGATATACTCGCGACACAGTAAAGATGACAAAAATAAAAGCGTTATCAAAAAGGGAAAGATTCCATATTATTTTGCCATTAACTTAAAAAATAATGAGATACATTCACCACTAAATACAGCTGCAACTATTATTAAGTCCACGTTCTTTCGAAACGAAACGTAAATGTACATTTTTCCACCAAAATATTGCCGGTATTTGAAACAAAATAGACATGTTAGAAATAACTCTACAAGAACTTGATACAAAAGGGACAAATATTGACATTCTATGTTTTTGAGAAACTTTTATAAGGAGAAGTTCAGAAAGCAATTTATTATTAAAAAAATTATCTACTACTCTCATCTTTCTCAAGACCTCATCAACGTCGGGGACGAACGTGCATAATGGTAAAAAAAGATCTTGAATGTAAACCTGTACCCAACCTAACTAAGCTTTTGTTGTATCATTTTGAGTACTGTGCTATAGAGATTATCACTTTTAAAATCTTTGTCATTTGTATCTACCGTACATCAAACTCTAATGTAAAATTATTCTTAGAAAACTTAGAATGTATTTTAAGGAAAATAACAAAACGGTAAATATGTAATATTATATTAAAACAAGTCTACAGATCTTCCTATCGACAAAATGTATGCGGTGTGCCGTAGGGTAGTATTCTAGGGCCCTTTTTGTTCCTACTATATACAAATGACTTGCCCAATGTAACCTCACACAACTGTATACTATACGCTGACGATACAACTGTTAATATAAAATTAACCGATAGCAATACTGCAGAATAAAAAAATAAAATCAATCACACATTAAATAGTGTAATACAATGGCTGAAACATAATATGCATGTCAACATGAGCAAGACCAAAATGATACAATTTCAGACTTATAATAGCAATCGTCCACAAATACAAGTAAATTATGAAAATGATACTGTAGAAGAAGTTGAGAGTGCAAAATTTCTCGGCATCACAAACATTGCAACTGGAAAGCACACATTCACGAACTATGCGCTAAAGTACATCGATTTGTTTTCGTACTTAGCAAACTTACTCACGTAGCTGGTGTTGACGCAGCACTAAATGCATATCATGGTTATGTGTCCTCAATTGTAAGCTATGGCCTTATAATATGGGGTAATTCAGTTGACATTATAAATGTTTCCCGTGCTCAAAAAAGGTGTATGTATACTTTAGACAGTTGTGTCCCTTTCTTCAAAACCACTCACTCAACTCACTCTTCACTCCCCGTGACCATGGCTGCTGAAAAGCAACCGAAACGTCGGAGAAAGTGTAAACCAAAAATAAATAGATTTAATAGGTTAAATGATTTTATTAGCTTATAAATTAGTAAAATAAAATCAATAGTAGTAGTAACTTAGTATTTTCAAAATTTCGTAAACAGTGATAAATAAACAACGCGATAAAATCCGTATATAGTAGTTTAATTTCAATGAATAACATTCGCGTAAACAGAAGACAATATTATGTTAGCAGACGATTTTAAAACATTGAATTTTATGACAAATAAAAATAAATTATTCTATTTTCTTATATACAAATGTTACTATTCAACGAATGACTTCCTAAATTAAACTTTGTCATCCTATAATTAATTTACTTTATACATTTGACATTTTCTTAATTATCGACATTGTAGTTATCTTAGCTTTCGTTTTATATTTTTATTTTTGCATATATTTCTTTATTTTTATTATTCCTAATGATTATTGTACCTATCTGAATATTTGTACGCTGGAAATGGCAGATTATTATGAACATATAAATTTTTGTAACATCATTATAACTACAATATTCTGACAAATATTTTTTTTTATTATTATTTAACGAGCAAAACAAAAGAAAAAAAAGAATATTTAATAATTACGATTTATAAATTGTGACCTCCTTTAGTTGTTACATTGATGAGTGATGCTTTTTTGTTATCTACTTAGTGCATATTTTGTTAACAATGAACTCTTATATGTGAAGTGATATAATATAATACTATGGAAAGCAGTCCGTGTAATAAGAGCGGGCTAGTACGCCACGTGGCCTCGCCTCCCTCTAACTCTGACATCATATCAGATATCGCGTCTATATCTGAGATCCAAAACTGGATATTATCTGTCGAGCAGCAATTGAATTATGTTTATTCCATAACCGTGGATAGTAAACTCAATTCGGACCAGAAGAGGAGAATATCAAACCCATGTCAAAAAATTGGCCATATAACCTCGCAAATGGCAGTCCTGTACCAATCGCAAAAACAGAAAGTGCTTCAAGTTTCTAGCATAGTAGTACCCTACAAGAAAAGTGCGATCTAACAGAACATCTTTCGGAGCTCAAGCAGACCAGATCCAGGATAACTGTCAGTAGTACTGTAATTGGTCTGCAGTTTCTTATGTGGACACGATCAAGAAGGGATCAAATAGTTTCATTCGGCCAAATAATCTAAGCTGTGTGGCAATATATCCCCGTGACGTATTAAAGACTAGTGATGAAACGAAAACTTTTGTACAGACAATTATTCGTCCGGAAGAAGTGAATCTGCAAGTACGTGGGGTTCGCAGAACTAGAAATGGGGGAGTTATTATCAGCACAGAAACTAAACAAGACGCAGAAAAAGTGAAGCAGGCACTCCAACTCTCTTTGACCGGTCTTACAGTTGACGAACCCGCCAAGCGTAAACCACGGATTGTGGTAGTTGGTGTACCCGCTTCTCTGTCCGAAAACGAAGTATTCAGCTGTCTCTTCGAGCAAAATATAGCCGATAAGCCACAAATCGGGCAAGAAAGATGCTCCGACCTGCAACTACGTTATTGAGGTTCCAGCTAACATGAGAAAAGCCTTAGTCACACAGGTTAGACTTTTTATACATTGGACGTCCTGCCTCGTGAGAGATTTTACACTAGTTATAAGATGTTACAAATGCCAACAGTATGGTCACGCAGCGAAATCTTGCAGAGAGGTTACTCCTAAGTGTGGACATTGTGCCGAAGCTGGACTTTCGATGACCGAATCTACAAAGAAGGAAGTTGCCTCTAAATGTGCTTCATGCTCTCGTTAAGAAACCTAGCAACCACAAGATAGGTGAAACTAATTGTCCAACCAGAAAATAAGCTGAATATAGGTACGTAAAGTCTATAAATTATGAGAGTGTCTAGATCGCCGTTTATTTATATTTTCATCACTTACATTAGTTAGCTTAGATTCCCATTATTACACATATCCCTATGTTTATTTCATAAACATTATATATGTCAACTAATATTTAAATACAAAATCAGAAAATTATACAACTAAGTAATTTTATTTTCATTGTAATACTAACTTAATAAAGAACAATCTATATTTGTTAAATATTGTTAAGAAGGCTCTTGCTATTACATTATAATAGCACATAATTATCGCCTGTAATACAGGTATAACCTAGTACAAGCATCCAAGCATTGTATCCTATTTTTAGTATTTTTAAGAGCTATTATTATTCATATTTGTGCTAACTTAAACTTAATAAACAATTATTATTACTATTGTAGAGGGCGAGCTGACTGCATCTACACGACACGGTTCCAGTGCCAGGCTGCTACTGAGATTTTATGTACAAATACCCAATAACTCTCATGCACGGCAATCGCCATAATATATCTGCAATGCCGAGCGCAATAAAAATACAATTTTCCGTAAAAATCTTTTATGATAAACATCAAATCAGCGAGGCTATTTACTCGTTACTAATAACTTTGTAAGATTATTAGCTGCTCATAATTTTTCGCTGTTGCGCAGTGACCATAAAATGACTTATCGCCGATCTTGTAGGTCACTGTGGCTTTATAAACTACCGGCAAAGTGCTGCCATCGGGCGAACTTGCCAAGTGCAAACTTCAAAGTTGGTTGGTCATTTATTTTCTTCTTTTGTTCTACAGTAGAATTTATACGTGGCAATTTTCTTGTGGCAAATAATATACTGTCTTTGTTTTATTTACCAAAGAAGACACAATATATAGCACCACACTTTAGTAATGTACAATTGTTATGAAAATTGAAATTGGATTATTCAAAAATTTTAACCGATGTTCATTGTCACTGATTATAATTCGAACCGTATTCGAATATTCAAAACTTTTTTCGATGCTGACGCATAAATATAGATCACATATTTGTGATCTATCAATATCGTGCTCGATGGTGTTTTATACTGTAGCGATGACATTTTTATTTGAAGTCTGCGATCCAATATTTCTGCGACATGTCCTCATGCCACGTGCGTAATCGGATGAAAGTATTGGTATTCTTATTTGCTTTAAGCAACGTAATCAAAAAGTCAATCAATATCCAAGTTTAACACATTCGTATTGGTCAGAATATCGAATATTTCAATTTGCTTGAAGATTTAATTCGAATTGTTTTTTGATAATCACCCATCGCTAACTCAAGGCCACAGACAATTGCGCAAATATAATAATGTCCTCCAGACCGATTTTCGGTCACGGTGGCGAAAGTTAACGAAGACTGGCCATCTGCGCAGGAGATATTATAGTGCACAAGTATGTGTGCAAACACAAGTGCACTCTCTGTTCCCTTACCCTCATGACCCGATGGGACGGATAATCCGACACGATCGGAGAGAGATCAGGCGCAGGACCAACGGCTTTACGTGCTTTCCGAGGCACGGGGGTGTCTAACACCGCCAACTTCCTAACTCCGGGCTCGTATTGAGATTTCTTAACAGAAAAATCCAATACCTTTATGTTGGCCCGACCCGGGATTCGAACCCGAGACCTCATGCACAGCAGTCGCATTCACTACCGCTGCGCCACAGAGGCAGCGCAAATGCCTGCGGCTTGAACTCAGAAGGACTAGTGTTTTGCTTTTTGCGATAAAAATGTATGTCAATCAATTTGGGAAAACAAATATGTTTATGACTTTCTTAGTCTCTCTTAGAGTTATGGAGCATAAATTCCGTCGTGGAAAAATTAATTAAAAACCCAATCCGATTAGGCAAGTAAGGTGGCCACTAAATACTACATGGTCTCATAGTCTCGAGTGAATAACGGTTGTGTATACAACTGTTGTAAATAAGATCTCGGCTTCATTCTTGGACAAAGTGTGATTCGGTTTTTCTGTCAAGAAATTCTCGATTGCAGCACGGAGACTGAAACTGTGCACGGCAAATGGCAATAGGCTTGGTGCCTATTACATGGGACTTAAAACCATAGATGCGAAATATGGATTTAAACTAGTGTTGTAAAAATAAGCAGTGAGCGTCGAGCGTTGACCGTTGAGTCGACGCTTTGACTCGAGCGTTAAACGCTCGAGCCTTTAAAACTCGCGAGCGTTGAAGACTCGGGGACTTTATTACATTTATTTTACTGGGGGTATATTAATAATTATTAATTTAGATTATTTATTAATTATGACGCGTGACGTGCCTATTAACTTCGACTCAAATCGGAAATAATTTTTATCGGCGTGTTTGCATATTTCCTATAAGTTATCATTATTTTGCAATAAATAAAGTTTAATTTACGAATAAACTCTGTTGTCTATCAACTAAATAGTATATATGTAATAGGGCGAGTAGCACATACTTATACCATTCTACCTATGTAACTGTGTCTACTACCAATATATAAATATAAATAACCTCAAAAATGTGAAATAGTCCCAAGCGAAGCGATAACATTTTCTGTGACAAATAAAATCCACGCGCGCAAAGCCGCGGGCATAGCATATTCAATAAGTAGTTATTAATAAACTGATTTGTCCTTCACATACTTTGTAGACACTCGCGCTCAAGCTCGAGTCGAGCATCGAGTTCAAGCCAACGCTCGAGCGTTTTAGAACTGACTCGAGTCTCGACTCGAGCGTTTCTAAACTGCTCGAGCATTGATTCGAGTGTTTTAGCACCGATTCGAACATATCTACATCTCTAGTTTAACTTATCTGCTTCTTCATTGCAAATATAGCCTTTTACGTAGGTATATTTATTTAACGTCACATGAAGTTTATTGCAGAATTAGTAAAAGTATACGTATACGTAAGATTTAAAAGGGGCGGGAAATCTTATATTTAGACGAATTTGTACATGAGTGTTACATTTAAAATAATTACAGTATGACCAAGCATTACATTTACAAACAATTAAAACTGTTAGCAAATAACGATGTATCTGCATTCATTCAAAAAGCTAACTGATCCGTAGAATTTTAAACGAACTATCTCCAAAATCAGTGAACAAGTTGGCAATACACAGTCGTAACTTGCGCTACTGGCCGACGGCCAGCCGAGTTACTCAAATAGACCGACATTCATTGTACCTCTAGATAATGTTGAACACACTGCCTTGCTACGGTTTCGAAGTGTCTTGCTACTTTATTGACTAATGCTTGGGTGTAAAAATAGTTTCTATCTAGTTAAGCAACTGAAAAAGCCGTCGGAAAAGTGGTAATGAAACGCTACAACGTACAGCGACTACTTCTTTTTAACTATATTCATAGGCCCAAATTCATATCTAAAAAATAATATTTTATTAAATAACGACTATTTAACAAATAATGCACATACAATCTGTTCATAATATATTGTCTCCATACTAATTCTGAACAAAATTCATTCAAAAACATGCCGTACAAACATATTTTATGATTTAACAAATGTCAATCCGTGTGTTGCGCTCTCTGCACTTAATCAACTTGCATAAAACGATGCTTTGACGTATGTGGACATACTATAGTGAGCTACAATAGTAAGGTGTAGATCGTACCACGCATGCGCAGCGTTGTTCTTATTTACACATGCTTTTTCATCATGATCATTTAAAAACATATTAAATATTTTCTTTGCGAACTGACAAATTTGCATACTAATAGTGACAATATAATTATTCGTGCAGTTTACCCAATAAATACATATGCAACTAAATTATTAGAGTCATAACTCCGCATGCACCAAAGCACAGACATATAGAGAGATACACACACCACACTCAATACACGCACACACAAACACTTACTACACGCACATACAGACACACACACTTAACTAGTCTCACAATTATACTATAGATACTTAAAAATTAATTAATTTCTTGTTTTATTTTCCTAAATTATTTTCTGTAATTTTAATATTCCGTCATACCATTCTACTCGTAATTTTAGATGGGCGTTCACAACTTCGCCACAATTATATACTTTTCTTACAATTGTTAATATTTCTCATAAAGATCACTATTATTAAGGCATAGAAAATTAAAAATTTACCTTATGGAGGCTAATAAGCAGAAATGCGTTAAGCATAACCCAGGCGACGTTTAAGCAGCCAACCAGCATTACAACCATGATAGCCATATGCATCTTAGACATTTCATCAGCATCGTTATCTGAATTTTCTCCTAATGTTTGCTTCATAGGATTATATCGAAAGCCGCGGGTCAGTGTCGCCATGATCGCCAAGGTGGCCGCGCATAACAAGGTGAATAGAAGATTCAAGAGCTAAAGACAAAAAAAAATTAGTTAGCATTGTAAATACTGAATAATGTCCTCCAGACCGAATAACGGTCACGGCGCCCAGTTTTAACGGAGACTGGCCAACTGCGCATAAAATATTATGGTGCACGAATATGTGCGCAAACACAAGTGCACTCTCTGTTCCCTACCTTTCATGATCCGATGGGACGGTAATCCGACACGACCGGGGAGAGATCAGGTGCAGGACCAACGGCTTCACGTGCTTTCCGAGGCACGGGGATGTCTAACACCACAAACTACCTAGCTCCGGGCTGCTATTGAGATTTCTTAACAGTAAAACCCAAAAGCTTTTTGTTGGCCCGACCCGGGATTCGAACCTAAGACCTCATGCACAGTAGTCGCATTCACTACCGCTGCGCCACGGAGGCATATATACATAGTAGCGTGTAAGCGGTCGCCTTAGCGCTGCCGTCGCTTTAGTGAGGCGCGGAATTGCTCTCGAATGATATTCGAATAAAATTGTGTACAACGTTGTACACACTTTACATGTCAAGGTCATAAGGCACGTACTTATGTTGTGGTTTCGAATCCACATCAAACACAGGATAAATGTCTCTGTGATTCACAAATAATTATTCTAAGTAAATTCCTCGCGACAAGATTTAATAAAATGGGGCATAACATTTTATCTGTACTAATAGAAGAAATTAGGTTCTTATTTGTTTGTAAGGATTTAAATTAAAACTATTTGACTGATTTAAACAATTCTTTCACCATTAGAACGCTATATTATCCCTGAGTAACATTGGCTGTATTTGATATTTTTTAAGTTCTCTTACTTAACTTAATCTACTTTTACGCGAGCGAAGGCGTGGGCAAAAGCTAGCTTAAAATAAAAAAAGTTATTACCAAACTGAGATATCCAAGTATAAAACATCCAGTTCTTAAAGGTATGCAGAAACAGCATTTTGTCAACAACGAACAGCTTTGCACCGGCTTCATACTGTAAATATAATATGATAATATGTTTGATTAAACACAATGATAAAAAAGCAGCGATAGTCTAGTGAGAAAACATTGGACTGCTACGCAGAGGTCTCGAGTTCGATCCCAAAACGCGCATCTCTGAATTTTCAAAGTTATGTGCATATTAAATAGTTAAATCGCGGTGAAGTAAAATATCGTGAGGACCTCTTTATGAAGAGGCCCGTGCCCAGCAGTTTGATAAAGGGCTGACATTATTATAATGTTGGGTTTCCTCTAGAATATAATTGTAACTGTAGTCATTTTACTATGCACATTACGCATCGAAAACATTTAACAAAATATTTACGTAGTAAAAGTACAACAAATATAAATGTATTCTATTCATGATACTCTTTTACCTTAGTCAGTACAGAGTTTTAAAACATTTTGAAAATCAGATTCATATTTTTTACTTTTAAAGATCTCAACATTTTACACTTAATGCATTTAACAACATTATCACATTTACAAATAATATTGTTTAAAATTCTTTGAATATTCAGAAAAGCATCAGTTTGTTTACAAACAAAAAATGTTTAACATTTTTTGCGTCAATACAAACTTACTACTTGGTTGTTGACAAATAAAATGTTTACAATGATTGACCATGAGTCTTGGTCAAGAAAAGACTACGGTGGTACCGTGGTATTCGTTTCAATCTTAAAATATCACACTCCAAGATTGAGATGAACACCATAATGTTGCCACCCGTTAAGTCATACTGCCATCCACTAACTAAGGGGACGTTCAGTTATATGGAACGGATAACGGCTTAACGTCTTTTTAGTTATCGTACGGCAGCATATTAAATTAAAACTTACAAATGTTTTATTTCAATATCACACACATAAGTGTTTATCTAGGGGTAGGTATCCTTTGATGTATAAAATGATACCTGTGTTAGAATAAGCATAAACGTCCTCATATAACTTTTTAGTCAGTGGACGGCAGTATGCATAATGCTCCTTTGACTTTTCACTAGATTTTGACTTTTACGCCTGTAGATCATCAACTGACGTCAGGATAGTAAATATAATTTATTGAATAAGTTTAACACCCATATTTCTTCGAGTATGGTTTAGGTCACATTTAAGTCCCTAGTCCCTGATATCCCTAGTTCGGGCAAATATCTATAAGTGCACTTTATTTAATTGTTAAGATGCAATTGTAAAACTGAAAATTTATACTAAAATAAATAAATTATTTATATTATTATAATAGGCAAACCAATTTGCGTCTAGGGAGCACGGTCTCTCATTTTCTGACACTCACTGACTCCATCCAATCCCAATCATCACACAATAAGTAGTTACTTATTGTATACTGAACTGATATACAGTCAGTTGTATTATGGTTCATTTCCTACCTACAACAAAATTATTATGTAGATTGAACTGTCAATTCCTGAAATGCCAGACATGATTGAATCCTTCTGGGCCTGGCCGACGGTGTACCGCCGCGACTCAAAAAGTTAAAATATTCTTTTTTAATTTTTCAACTTCATCTATTTATATGGCAGTGCTAGCGTAGTGGGCAACCATTGGACTGCCATACAGAGGTCTCGAGTTCAAACCCAAGGCACGCACTTCTGACCTTTCGAAGTTATGTACGTATTAATTAGTTAATTTTCATGTCTGGAATCTACATGTCTGAGAGTTCTACATAACGTTCTCAAATATGTGTGTAATCTGTCAACCCGCACTGGGCCTCTTCCCAGTGTGAGAAGGATTAGGCCATAGCGGTGGACTATGGTCAAAACCTTCTCATACTGGAGTCCCACGCCCAGCAGAGGGACAATTTATTAATAGGCCTTATATTATATTATTATTATTATTACCTATTTATTTACATAAATTGTATGTAGCCACTAGCCAAAGTACGAAGAAGGACACTAAACTCTGTAACACAGGTCATTGAAACTAGCTTTGAGTGTGGCAAACTCATTAAAATTTGTAAAAAAATAACGTGAGTAAAGAATTAATATTCAATATGCAGACGCCGTGCTTGACAGAAAAACCTAAAAGGCCCTACCCGGAATGAAACTCAAGACCTCATTCACAGCAGTCGTTTTCTATACCACTGTATAACCATACTTTGATTACAGGCATATTTATTCGAAATACGAAAATACTTTCTGCCCGATCTGTTATGTGCACTTTAACCTAGAATGATTGCTTGCTCCTTAGTTATAAAAATTACTAAAGAAAAATATAGTGCATTTACTATTGAACTCCTATTTATTCATAACAATCACTGGTATTTATAAACCACCTACTCGGTTGGTATCTAGAGGGTATTCAATGCTCACAAACTACACTTATGTTGTATGATGTGAGTGCGCAAGCATTTAAAAATAAACCATCAATGTTATACGCCTATTAACATAAAAGTCAGAGGTGTATTAAACCATATTTTGCCAGCTATTTATTTATTTATTAAATTAGAATGGTTACAATTACAACTAAATACACAAATTCAGATATTTACATGATATAAATTTAAGATAGCTTTTCATAAAAAGCATTGTAAACATTCATGACGACTTTCAAGTCGTCAGCAAAAATATCACAGTCCGGGTTCCACGAGAGTATTAAGTGCGGAGAGAACACGCGGCACCGGTGATGTAGCCGGTGATGTGGTTACAGGGCTTACGTAACGAAGTGTGCCTATCTATCTGCCATTTTGTTTAATGAAGATTTCTAGCAATTTGGGTTACAAATTACTAGTATTCTTGTTAACTCCTCCAGCTAAGCTAGAATGCTTGTATTAAGAGGGGATTCACGTCGGTAGTGCGGTGGGATTTGAACCCGCGACTTCTCTATCGCAAGTCCAATGCCTTATCTATTGGGCTACCACCGCTTCAATATCTTGACTTATACATAAACTAATATTTTGCTCAATTCGGAAATCGAACTTGATATCTTACGCACAGTAGTTGCTAACACTAGCGTTACGTCAACGGGGCAGTCACGTTGAAGTCTACTAGCCATATTCGTTTAACAGTAAATCTCAACGCACTATGCCCGCCCCAATAATTGAAGTTCGATCAAAAGCATAAGCGCAATTTCATATCATGTACTCAAATAAGCGTTACACGCATTAGTATCTAGATACCGAGAGATCTAAACCGATAAGCGTACAGGAAGAATATAATTAAAGTAAATTAAGTGAGGTAAGCCTAGATTGCAGCAAGTAAACTATAGTCTCTGCTTACCCTCTGGCAATCTATTAGTCTATGTATGTATAATAGAGTATAATATATCAGCCTAGTATTAAACCGTCCCCCTGCTGGACACGGGCCTTTTCTCAGTGTGAGAAGCGTTAGGCCATAGTCCACCACGTCGGCCCAGTGCGAGTTGGCAGACTTCACATAGCTTCGAAAACATTATATAGAACTCTCAGACATGCAGATATTCTTAAGATGTTTTCTTCCACCGAGAGCGATAATTAACTTTTAAATACGCACATATCTTAAAAAATGTCGGAGATGTGGGCCTTGGGATCGAACTTGAGACCTTTGCATGGCACTCAAGCAGTCTCTCACTAAACTAACACTGCTGCTATGTACACTCGTATATGTGCAATGTTTTAAATAATAATTGCGAACAAATCATATTATAATTTCATAAGATAATATTAGAATTTAAACTATTTGACTGATACGGTTCAGTGCCGTAAATTTACACGCGCAAATTCTGCTTTCGGTCATCAATACTCGCTTCCCTACTAAATTCTTACTAAAAAAATGTATATTCGTCTACTCGAGATGAAATTCTATTATTTTTATTTTATAGGTTCACCAACGATCGTGCTATTACCTATGACTTTTTAAAATATTTTACACACAAGAGCAAATATCAATCAAAATAAATCTCTTTGTGAAAACCGTATCAAAATTAGGTGCACATTAAGGTAATAATTAAAAATTTTTATTTTGGTGTAAGAAAAAGTGGGGTGTCGTGGATGTATCTCGCTATCTCTCTCGGACAGCTGCGTTTAAATAGCGGTTACATCACAGTTTGTATCGTCATCCTTATTCGGTAATTTGACAATTACCCCTATTAGCAGATTTGAAATGCTTGTATATGATTTGTTTTTGAGCCGATTTCAATAAATCATTGAATTTTAGAGTTTGGGTCTGTAACTATATGACAAAAAAAATAAGAACATATGAACTACTCTATTGTGTGTGCATAATAGTTAAAATCGTATAATAAATCAAAAGTCTAGCGTAACAATTACTTAAAGGTCAGCACCGAATGTACTATTAACAACAATTTATACAATTAAGGCCCGGTTCCTGTATCAGAAAACGAGTCGTTATAGCTGCGGTCAATCAAATGTTGACATATTTGTCATAGAATGTGTCAAAAATTTACCGTCTGTAGGTCGAACCACGTCTCTCGATATACAAACCGGACCTAAAAAGGTGAAAATACAGCACAACTAACATAAATCGAAATAGAAAAAGAGTTTGTTCATTGTTTCTTGAAAGTGCTAATCTCTGGAACTACCAGTGGGATTTGATAATTATTTTTGCATTTGATAGCCGATTCATGGAAAAAGATGATCATATACCTAACATTACGCTGAAACAACATGAGCGGAGCACTGAAGCGCACATTTAGGGCGTTAATCCGTGTCAAATCTTCTTTAATAAAAAGGTAAATTATTCTTTACCTCTCAACTACAGAAAAATACGAATGTACGAAAATAATTTACATTAATAAAAGGTTTAAAAAATAAACAGGAAAGTTATGTAAGAATCGAGTAAACTTACTTTTCGTAAGGTGTACACGCCGTCATATTTCACACCAAGGTAAAAAATCGATTTAAAATTCGAACTTACTTGTTGATTATGTGTTATCGCATGCGCTTGCGCAATAAGACTGGTCGACGCAGCGTATAAATGTTTCTGCGCACGAGGAATCTCCACACATTATTATGTTCATTCAAATTGCTATTTGTTTGTTTACGTTGGAATGTAAACAAATTATTGTAATGAAATATTGCAGATTATTTAGTAGGTAGTTTTACACTCAGTCACTGACACTGGTCGGATGGCGCAGGCGTTTAAGAGGTAGTGTTGCTGTGTGCAGTGCGCATATTAAACTTTATTTATAAATCAAGTTTCTGTATGCAGCTTTGCCCGCGTGATAAAACGATCATAGGTAGCAACTTGTACTTACCCGGACATACAATCTATCTCCTTACAAAATTTTATCAAAATCAGTTTGCTGTGAATGTGTGTAAGCGCAGACAGAGTTAGTTTCGAATTTATAAATAATAGTTTTTTTTAAGTCTTTGACGGTTTTACCTTGATATATGATATGATATATATTCCACCCTGATAGCCGCTTACCATCAGGCGTGCCATTTATTTGCCACTTTACTATTATATACATTTAGCTTCACGTTTATATCCTCGACAGAATAGGCAGATGTATTGATTTAGTCAATTAGTAATGTGCTCAGAAGGCTAGAAAGATATCAATTTCCGTTTTTTAGTATGAAAAATTAAATAATGAATTTAATAAAAACGTTCAAAATGGTTGCTGACAACCATTTTGTACATTTTTGGATATTGAATTGTAGTCTTAAAACTATAAGCAGATGATAACTTTTTTCCATGAATCGGCTATCAAATGCAAAAATAATTATCAAATACCACTGGTAGTTTCAGAGATTAGCGCTTTCAAGAAACAATAGACAAACTCTTTTTTATTTGTGTTTTAATATGATATTTAATTTAATATGTACCATAATTATGTTAGTTATGCCGTATTTTCACCTTTTTAGGCCCGGTTTGTATATCGAGAGATGTGGTTCGACCTACAGACAGTAAATATTTGACAAATATTCTATGACAAATATGTCGACATTTAACTAACCGTAGCTATAACGACTCGTTTCTTGATACAGAAACTGGGCCTTAATTGTATAAACTGTTGTTTATAGTACATTCGGTGCTGACCTTTAAATAATTGTTACGCTAGACTTCTAATTTATTATATGATTTTAACTATTATGCATACACAATAGAGTAGTTCATATGTTCTTATTGTTTTAATCATATAGTTACAGGCTCGAACTCTAAAATTCAATGATTTATTGAAATCTGCTTAAAAACAAATCATATACAAGCGTTTCAAATCTGATAGTAGGGATAATTGTCAAATTACCGAATAAGGATGCACGATACAAACTGTGATGTAACCGCTATTTAAACGCAGCTGTCCGAGGGAGATAGCGAGGTATACCCACTACACCCCCACTTCTTCTTATACAATATTCAAGCATATAAGCAAAATATTAGTTGGTTATAGGTTAAGATATTGAAACGGCGGTAGCCCAATGGGTAAGACATTGGACTTGCGATTGAGAGGTCGCGCGTTCGAATCCCACTTATTGCACTACCGACGTAAGCCCACTCCTAATACAAACATTCTAGCTTAGTTGGAGGGGTTAACAAGAATACGAGTAATTAGTAACCTAAATAGATAGTAACCAATAAAAAAATAAACTGGCACATAGGCAATATTCTCACTCACCCTTCATTACATAAGACCTATATCCATAGCTGGCGAAATATAGTGTAAGACACCTCTTACTTTCGTGATTGTAGGCGTATAACATTGAATAGTTTATTTTTAAATACTTGCGCACTCACATCGTACAACATAAGTGTAGTTTGTTATTATACCTGAGCATTTAATACCCTCTAGGTACCTACCAAGTAGGTAATTTATAAATACCAGTGATTGTTTTGAATAGATACCAGTATTCAATAGTGAATACACTATGTTTTCTATAGTATTTTTTATAACTAAGGAGCAAGCGATAATTCTAGCTTAATAAAGTGCACATAACAGATCGGGCAGAAAGTATTTTCGTATTTCGAATAAATATGGTTGTAATCAAAGTATGGTTATACTGTGGTATCGAAAACGACTGCTGTGAATGAGGTCTTGAGTTCCATTCCGGGTAGGGCAAAGCCCTTTTAGGTTTTTCTGTCAAGCACGGCTTCTGCATATTGAATATGAATTCTTTATTCACATAATTTTTTTACAAACTTTAATGACTTTGCTCACGTTAGTTCCAATGACCTGTGTTACAGAGTTTAGTGTCCATTTTCATACTTTGGCTAGTAATAATAATAATATAATATAAGCCCTATTAATAAATTGTCCCTCTGCTGGGCGTGGCACTCCAGTATGAGAAGTTTAGTTTTCATAATCACTCTCAGTTCGTAGAGATTCGCAATAATGACGGATCGACCTCTCAGTCAGATGTAAAAGCCTTAAATAGGGGCGTTCTTCAAGGTTCTGTGCTAGGACCAATTTGATTCAATATTTACAGTGCTGACATAATACATTTTATATTTTTTGTAAATTTTATATATATATACGGATGATGTGCAAATTTATATATCGTTTAAACCCCACGAAACGCAATTAGCAGTGGATAAAATGAATGCAGATTTGAATAATATTTTTAATCGGGCCTATAATAATTCCTTAGTTCTCAATGCTTCCAAAACGAAGTACATGAACCTGGGATCTAAAGACCAGATAAATAAAGTAGATCGGGTAAACCCTCACATTGTTATGAATGGATCTGTAATAGAACGAGTGCTCAGATGGCTTATTATGGATGACGTGTTGAGGTTTGAGCAACATGTTTCAGATGTAGTTCGCAATTGCTTTTATCGTATCAAATTGTTGTATAGACTAAGAGAATATCTTAGCATCGATCTTCGTTTGCAACTTACTGACTCGCTTGTTCTTTCCAAGTTTAACTACCCCGACGTGGTGTACGGACCAAGCTAAAACCTTCAGTTTTATTCAAAGAGTGCAGAACGCATGTGCGCAGTTCTGTTTTGACATTCCGAAACGTAGCCATGTAACTCCATTTTTAAATGCAGGCAATATTTTGATAATGAAATGGAGGAAAGATATTCACTTGGCAACTCTTATGTTTGGAACTGTCAAAGACAAAAAACCAGAGTATATCTATTACAAATTGGAATGGATAGCCGAAAATAAAAATACACAAGCAGAGGACTATGGCAACCATTGCGCATACCTAGGCAAAGAACTACTGCATTCAGAGGTGGATTCTGGTATAACGCTACCAAGTGCTGGAATAATTTGCGTCCTCCACTGCGCCAACTAGATAAAATAAGTAGTTTCAGCTAAAGAAATTATATTCTAATATATCCAATCCACAAAGAAGGTAGTAAACCTATCATGGTCGAGCTAAACAGTATGTTAAAAAAGGACAAAATAATACAAGGAGTCAAGAATTTTAATAAAAAGAAAGTATATAATGATAGATAGAATACTGGACACCTTAGTATACCTGGACCTGTCAAAGCTGTGTTCATTTCTGAGGCTCTGACATCCAATGGCCAGAAATTATTCTATGCAGCTCGACAGTATGCGCGAGAAAATGGTTTCTCCTACTGCTGGACTTCACGAGACGTCATATACCTACGTAAAGCTGAAGGTGAGCCTCAAATTCAAATCGAATCCAAATTAAGTCTTAAACGTTTAACTAAAATCTGACTGCTGTTTATAAATTTCACTAATCTAGACTTTCAGTGTTTTATCATTGCTCATAATGTATGTTTAAAGTTTATTATTATAGTAATCGATATATTTCTCATTGAGATATTTGTTATTAAGATCTTTTGAACAGGTGTAGCATACTTATATGGTATAGTTTTTCAACACTTGGTTAGTATATTATGTTTTTTATTTTTTATTTCTATTACTGCAGAAATTGTTATGCATAATAATACGGTAACTACTATTGTCTACCTCATAACCCAACGTAATTTATTTAAACTCCCTAATGAAATTAAATGTGTAGTTCATTATGACACTACACAATATTTACAGTTACACACCTTAAACAGTCACATCAAACATTATCACAATTTCCTACGCAATTAAGCCTAACATATACTCAGAAGTATTTAATCTGATATTTAATAGCACCAACGTATACTGGACATCACAATATATAATAAAAATGTTCGATAACATAAATCAATTTATGGATTCTGTAGAATTTTTAAATGTGTCACAGACCTATGTTAGTATGCCAGACCAATGTTTGAAGCACTTAAATACTACCAGACCAACCATAAGCACATTACACATCAACATCCGAAGCTTAAATCGCACCTTTGACGGTCTCAATGTCTTGTTGCACTCTATGGATATTAAGTGTGATATAATCATTCTCTCGGCTAAACAAGGTAACAGAAATTCCCGTGTTAAGTAGTTTTAACTCAGCTAGGTCTTCATTTATTAACCAGAACGATAGTGTAGTAATTTATATTAGATCTACACTAAATTATACGGTAGCCGAACCGGTTTTTGTAGATGCTAATTGCCTTATCTGGAAGCTAGGTATTAATACGGCCATTGTTGCAATCTATCGTACACCATCAATCCAAAATATAGATATGTTCCTTAACTCCTTAACCGGTATTCTGGAATCACTGTCATCAATAAAAACAGTAGTAGTAATAGGAGATTTAAACATAAATATTCGCACTGATAACAAGGACCAAAACTCTGAAGACTACTTAATTATGATGGCTTTCACGGTTTTCTGCCTGCCCACGTTCTTCCTACTCGTATAGATAACTGCCTATACCGCAATAAACAAACACAGCCCATTAAAAATAGTCCCCCATAGAAAGAAAATTATTAAGCCATAGGTAACACCTGGCCTTCTAAAGTGTGTACGCAATCGGGACCAACTTCATAAAAGGGCAATGCAAAACCCTAATGATTCTGTTACTAAACTAACCTATACTCGTTATCGAAATTATTGTAACAATTTACTGAAGAGTATTAAATATGATTTTGACCAAAAAGAGCTCCTAAAAGCCAATGGTAACCCTAAAGCAACTTGGGATATCATAAAGACTATAAGCTACAAAAACAACTCATCCATAAATAAATCCGAAGAACTACTTAATATGTGCAACGATCCAAATGCTTCTGTAAACACTATAAATAACTACTTCGCTAATGTTGGGCCGAATCTTGCTTAGCAGGCGGCGCAGGGTCAGTGTGAAGACCGCTCAAATTTTGATTTTAACTGTGTAACAAATTCTCTAGGTAACTCATTCGTACTAATTGAAACGGACAACTCAGAAATAGATACCATAATTAGAGAATTAAAATATAACTGTGCAGTAGGCCATGATGGAATACCAGCCTCTATTATTAAATCTGCTAGGCATGTTCTTGTTCCTTCAAACACCCACATCTATAATTTGTGTATCTTAAAGGGTATTTTTCCTGACAACTTTAAGAAGACATTAGTCACCCCTGTATTTAAGGGTGAGTATGGAGACCGTGTCGAACACTATAGACCTATATCTGTGCTCATCACATTGTCCAAAATGATGGAGAAGATCCTCAACAAAAGGCTGCTTGGGTATCTTGAACGTAACAGCATTATTGCTCCAAACCAATATGATTTTAGAAGAGGCACATCAACTGAGGATGCTGTCTTTGAGCTGATAAGTCAAGTTACTAAGAATCTTGATAACAGGACTAAAACTATAGGTATATTTCTTGATTTAGCCAAAGCTTTTGACACGGTCTCTACTCCCATACTCCTACGAGGCCTAGAGGTTATAGAAATAAGAGATAACTGTCTAAACCTTTTCCGAGACTATTTTACGAACCGTAGCCAACGAGTTAAGGTAGATAACTACATTAGGTGACAATGTAAAGCTAACTTTTGGCGTTCCACAAGGTAGCGTCCTAGGTCCCACAATCTTTCTTGTATACGTCAATCGGTTGTGACAGCTATCAATTCCAGACTATAAGATCCTCGTTTATGCAGACGACACAGCGCTTATTATAAGTAGAGAAACATAAACTGCTGCTCACCGCGCAGCTGAACATGCTCTTGGTATAGTAATAAATTGGCTTTCTTCAAATTTGCTTACCCTCAATATCGCTAAAACTCACTATGTTCCTTTCTCAGCGAACCTCTCTACACAGCCTATTATACCGGATATGAAAGCCCATAGTTGCTACTCTGCACTCATTCCTTGCAGTTGCCCCTCGATACATAGAAGCTCTTGCGTTAAATATCTGGGAGTGCACATCGATAGCACACTGAGTTGGCAGAAGCATATCGATGTAACAGTCTCGCGCGTTCGCAAGCTTACCTACTAAAACTGCTCTAGCGAGCCGAAACTACACAAGTCTCAGCTGCCACCTTTACAACACTATTAACAAATGCTGTCACTTATATCCGCTACCAAAACTTAAATGTAAATGCGTTGTAAATAGTTATCTCCAAAAATTTACCTATGATGAGACTGAACAACTCTTTGCCAAAAAAGCTTTTTAACTGTACCACACATACACTCACATACACACACACACTTACACACACACATACACACACACATACACATACACACACACATACACAACACTATGTATAGCTTTAAATAATTTCCTAATATACATATATTTATATAGTTTACCTTAGAAAATAGATGCTTACCATAACTACCATAAATACCAGTAATGTTATTAGTAGTTTATCAACTTGTAAATGCTAAACCAATATTGTCACACGAATCTGTAAGAAGAAGGCGCCAGTGTCTGTAGCACAGTTATTACTAGCACAGGCACTGACGTTCACTCTATCTCTAAAAAAACATACATAGCGTTGTACATAATGGTACTTTTATATATTATGTAATTGAGATTGACAAACTGTATTTGGCTTTTGATAATAAATTATTATTATTATTTATCTGAACAAAAATCCAGCACTTAATTGTTTATATTGCGTTTCTAGATTTATTATATACATTTATGTTTATTATATATCTATTTTTTTTTCTCCAGTCCTACACATATACAATAGACAGTCAATTACATATTATATATACTTTAACTATTTAGTATGTTTATAAACTGTATGCCGAATAATCGTCCGTGACTAGCCCTTGGGTTTTGGCTGAAAAACACCGCTGCGGTCATCCGCAGCTAAGGCTGAGCTGGAACATTTTGGACACACTGCACAACATTTTCTTTATTTATATTTTGTTTTTCTTCTTGTTTGGTTTTCTTTTTTTGTTTTAATTATAGTAATTATTAGAAATAGCAAACACTTGTACTGTTACGACGTTAATATGTTGTGTTTTTATTGGTGTGTCTAATAAACTAATTTTCTTTCTTTCTAATCCTTCTCACACTGCGAAGAGGCGCAGTGCGTGTTGGCAGCTTTCACATATCTTTGAGAATATTATGCAGAATTCTCAGACATGTAGATTACCTCGCGATGTTTTCCTTCACCGTTAAAGCTAGCGATAATTAACTAATTAATACGCACATCACTTCGAAAGGTCAGAAGTGCGTGCCTTGAGTTTGAACTCGAGACCTCTACGTGGCAGTCCAATGGTTGCCTACTAGGCTAGCACTGCCATATAAATAGATGCAGTTGAAATTTTTTTCTTAACTTATTGAGTCGCAGCGGCACACTGGTGGCCAGGCACAAAAGGATTCAATTATGTCTGGCATTTCAGGAATTGACAGTTTAATCTACATAATATTTTTTTTGTAGGTAGGAATTGAACCATCATACATTAATCATAATAATATAGTCAACTGACTGTATAATTCAGTATACAATAAGTAACTACTTAATCAACCATACTCAATTTTACAATTGCATCATAACAATTACATAGGTGCACTTATACATATTTTTCCGTACTAGGGACATTAGGGACTAGGGACTTACTTGGGGCCTAAACCATACTCGGAGAAATATGGGTGTTAAACTTATTCAATAAATTATATTTACTTTTCTGACGTCAGTTGATGCTCTACAGTCGTAAAAGTCAAAGTAGCATTATGCATTCTGCCGTACACCGACTAAAAACTGATATGAGGACGCGTATGCTTATCGTAACACAGCTATCATTTTATACATAAAACGATCCTCCATCCCTAGATATAAATAAACACTTAAGTATGTGATATTGAAATAAAACATTTGTATGTTTTAATTTAATATGCTGCCGTACGCTAACTGAAAAGACGTTAAGCAATATGTCCCCTTAGTTAGTGGATGGTCACTTAAGACAGATTAAACCGTAAACTGCGAGGAAGTTGTTGCAATCTTTGTTGCAACAGTTCGTATTCCATCGAGAATGCACTACGGGGCTATGTTGACAATGCGATATTAAATCAAGAGATTAATGTAAATAGGTGTCGGCGTTTCTATTTTTCTTTGTGCTGTATAGCAAAGATGGATAGCGTAGCGCAGTGTTGACATCAGTAGTGCGATTAAACGATACACAATTGCTAGAAAATCCGAATATTAGAAACTAGTATGATCAACTCCATTATCGATACGTTGTTAATCATATCGGAAATCATAATCGAATATAAGAAACTTCTAATTTGGTGGTGGTATGAATTTTGATATAAAATTCCAATAATACTTTGGACAATCTCGGAATATGATTCTGTACCTCATTTTAACAGTCGCGCTCACAACTTGTCCGTTGTCGAGGCAATTAGAAATATAATATATTATGAGAAATGATTATGAGTACACTATAGATCATGGATCATCCCTCAGAAAAGAAAAACACTCTTAAAAGAAGAGAGTGGCAATAGATAATTGCTTAAATTTGAGATTACCCTCAAACACTTGAGTAGAACTGGAGATCGCAAGTAGACCTGCGTGTCAAAAATTCTGATATTAGGTGACCAACAAGTACGTAACTTTGTCAAGGAAATAAAGATAAAACGGGACAAAAATAATGTATATTCCGTGTCAGGATGGTCAAAACCAACCAGTACACAGATATTAAGTAATAAAGACGACTGTATAAAAACATTGCATGACGATGATGTAGTTATATTAGGCATAGGGAGTAATGATAAAAACCCGTACTTGTTTCTCTCAGAGATGAGTAGCGCTGTAGAGGAACAGGGTGTGAAGTCCCTCCAACACAAAGGGAGGATCCTCCGACCAGGCTGGTTGATCGTGCTTGGAGGCCCAACGGTTGATGTCGGGAGCTTGTATATATACTCAGTCGCTGTGTAAACTTCACTTGTGCGATGCAGAATAGTATGACGTCATGTGAAGTGCGATTGTATCGCCATCTGTTAAATGTAGGCTCAACTTCTTCGTCTATGCGGAGTCGCCACACCACAATACATAAATTACAAAAATGTTGAGTTTTTGTTGTGACTGTAATAAACAACGCGTATTTGAATGTTGATTCACTAAACACCCATTTTAAATTGATTTTAAAGAGCTGTTCCAACTGTAAGTTTATAGATACTTCTCCCTAGCCTTTATTATTCCCAAGTCACTTGTGTTCGGCTTTTCTAGTTTGACCGGATTTAACTTCTGAAAGTCAGAGGTGCGCGACGTGGGTTCGAACCTGAGACTCTATGCATTGCAGTATGTTGGTCTCCCCACTGAGCTATCGCTTATGTAAGTTTATAAATACAACAGTGAATATATATAGAGGTGAAAATTATAATTCCAAATCTAAATGACTTATTTGTTACAAACTAAATATAGAAATAAATAACATTAATTACAAAAAAATATGGATACTGCACTTAAGTTAAGACGCTCTCAGTCTAAAAAAGATGCAAGTAGTTAAATCCTTAAAAACCCCGCCCGGACACCGTTGTGAACGGTCGTGTTTTGAGTGCTCCCGTGTATTTATTCGCAAATGTCGTAAAAAGCACTTTATTCCATATAATAATTACATAGTTGTGTCAACAAAATACATATCTATAACCAGTGTTAAAATCAAAACTTTATATAAACTATTATTCGAGTGAGTGACAAAACAATCTTAAAAATAACGAGAGTGATTGTGCAAAATCAGTGCAAGTTGAACTTCGGACTTACGTAGGTACCCACGATCACAATCAAAGACTTGAACTTATATCGTAAACACCACTCGTTACAAATTGTACCACTTATTCGAGCTCAATCAACATAGTTAGTGTGGCCTAGTGGCGTAACTAGCGGTGTAATCTGGCAGTAGTGGTGTACTCGAGTTCAAATCCTCTACGTTAAGTTGGAACTTTTTGGACCAATATTTCTTCTTTTTGAACATTTTCTTAATATTTCGAAGATTTTATTACATATTTGAACTTTTTTCACTACAAATCTTCAAAAAATTTTTTTACATATATTATGTCCACGCAACGAACCCCGCCTAAAATATTGAATGAAATGTCTCTAACACAAGAGTCTGATACGACATCGGACTACGTGGGCTCGGACACCGGTTGTGGAAATCAACTGAACATTACTCGCCGCCAGAAACGCAAATACGGGGATAATGCAATATGTGAAATAAGAGATACGAGGGTGCGTTTTTAAGTTCGCGGAATGGAATAGAAGGGGATGAAATAATATTACAAAATTATTTTTCCTTTTCAATATATTCACCTGAAACCCTAATACATTTCTCAGATCTATGAATTAACTTATGAATACCTTCATAAAAAAATGTTTTGTCTTTCTCTGAAAAATACGCCGAAACTGCATCCTTCACTTCTTCATCGGTTGAAAATTTCTTTCATCGAAGCTCTTTTTTCAGATTTGGAAAGAGATAATAGTCGCTGGGAGCCAAGTCTGGGCTATAAGGTGGGTGATCAATGATATCGAAGCCCACCTTGTGCAAAGCAGCCAACGCAACTCGACTCTTGTGAACAGGAGCATTGTCGTGCAAGAGCAGGACACCTTTGGTCAATTTTCCTCTTCTTTTTTCTCTGATTGCCTCTTTTAACTGCTCTAAAATTGAAGCGTAGTGTTCTCCGGTTATGGAAACACCTTTTTCTTTGTAATCAACCAACAAAATTCCTTCTGTGTCCCAAAAAACTGTCGCCATGAGCTTTCCCGCCGATTGCGACACCTTGAATTTCTTAGGCGGTGGTGTACCCTTTTTATGCCACTGCATGGAATCTTGTTTAGACTCAGGTTCATAGTGATGAACCCAAGTTTCATCCCCAGTAACAATTCGCTCCAAAAAACCATCCTTGTCTTCATTACACTGGCTCAAAAACGCACGCGAACACTCGACGCGCTTCTGTTTTTGAGGCGGTGTGAGCATTCTAGGCACCCATCTTGCACTGACTTTTGTCATGCCGAGATGATCATGGAGAACCTTGAAAATGGTCGTTTCAGATACTCCAACCATCTCTGCGATTTGTTTTTTCTTCAAACGTGCATCCTCCAATATTAATTTTTCGATTTTTTCGATAAGATCTGGAGTGGTGACCTCAACAGACCGCCCAGGCCGGTAATCGTCTTCAATTGATTCCCTGCCTTGCTTAAAGAGGTTGTGCCACTTGTATACCATGGTTTTTCCTGGACAAGAGTCCCCGTATACAGATGACATCTCTTCCAAAATGGTTTGAACATTTTTTCCTTGCTTGGTAAGGAACTTTATAACGGCGCGGAACTCGATTTTCTCCATACTTCACAATTTCTTCCAGATTGAGTTGCTTGAGGGACGATAGTTCAAAGACTAATGACCTCATTATGATAATACTCGGTATATATACTAATTATTAGTTGCTAAACACGTTAGTGACTAAACAAGCACCCCCACCACCTTCCATACCCTCCATTCCGCGAACTTAAAAACGCACCCTCGTATGTTAGCCGAATTACAATTACAGCATGCAAATCAAGCGCTAAAATTTGATGAGGAAATGAAAAGGATGATCCAACAGAACAATGAAATTAAGCAGTCCATTCAGTACATGTCAGATAAATACGACGATATATTGTGTCAACTTCAGCAAGCTAAATCTGAAAACACCGTTATTAAGGAACAAATTAAGTCTCTGGAGCACAAGGTTGAATTGTTGGAAAGAAACTCGAAGGCGTCATGTGTAGAACTAAGAAATGTACCAGAAATTAAGCCAGAAAACAAATCTACACTTGTCGGGATGGTAAAAAGCTTAGGTAGCGTATTAGATATTGAAATGCAAGATACTGATATTCGGAACATATACCGACCCAAAATATCCCCGAACAAGAACAAGACTGCACCTATAATAGTGGAACTCTCTTCGACCTCGCTTAAAGAAAAAATAATAAAAGCATCGAAAATGTTCAATAAAAATAACAAAGAGAAGCTCAATACGACGCACTTGAAGCTGAATGGAGATCCTAAACCGATATTTATATCAGAGTCTCTCACCACCTACGGCAGGCGCCTCTACTATTTATCCCGTGAATATGTCAAAAGTCATAAGTACGCAACATGTTGGACATCTTATGGAAAGGTATATCTTCGTCCGAAAGAAGGTGAGGCACCCATATTGATCACCCGAGAAGAAGATTTAACAAAACTAAAAAGTCTGTGACTAGTATACCTTTCGTATTCAAACTTCACTATTCGCGAGCTTATTATAAAATTACATTCATTCCATTTTTTGTTTATATTACTATGTATAAAAATAAATACTTTTTATCTTTATAATTTTAAAATAACACACACTCTGACTACAAAACAATATTTTACACTAACACGTACAGAAAATGACTATTCACAGACCTACACAAAATATACATATATATTAATACTTTATCACTATATTATTTGTCTTATAATATCAAGTGCAACATACATTCATTTAATATCTACTTACTTAAAATACAATTCAATTGTTAAATTCTTAAAGCAGTCATTATATTATTCTCTAAAAAATTATGTTTACATTATCACTATAATTCGTAGTAGACTTCATAAACCTTATATGCCATTCTTGGTCAACTTAAAGCCATCATATGGCATTAATATCTTAAACATACTTCCGCAATTTAAGCTAAATTCAACATATTATTACAACGTTTCACAACTATCATTTTCACCGGTAACAACTATGTTTCAAATTCAATGCTGCTAATGATTTAATGCAAAGCATTGATAATTTCAACATTGCAGTGCCAGTCACTTGTGAACCCGAAAAATGCACCTCACATCTAAAATCACCAAAATATTATCTAAAAGTCCTACAACAGAATATTCGTAGTTTAAATTGTAATTTCCAAGAGTTGCCCGTTCTGCTAAAAAGACTAGATGTGACTTGTGACATTATAGTGCTCTCAGAATGTTGGCTATCACGAGTAATAAGACTGCCATTACTTCAAGGTTACAACGCACATAAAACCAACGAAAATTATAATCAAAACGATGGTATAGTTGTCTACACAAATAACAACCTAGAATGTCTTGTGGAGGAACCACCTTTAACGGAAGCAAATTGTTTGACAATAAAAATAGAAAATAATACTGTAATAGTAGCTATTTACAGACCACCTAGTTTCAAATCTACTGATAACTTTATTTGTTCGTTGCATAATTTATTACAGAATTTGGCAAGCTTTGAAAATGTTATCATAGTTGGTGACATAAACATTGACCTTATAGGCACGAGCCACGAGACCGCTGCTTATTTGGATACTATTGCGTTTCATGGACTTCTTCCTGCCATTAACACTCCAACTAGAGGTAAGTCGTGTTTGGATCATGTTATCCTAAAGACGAAACATATTGCGCTTACATTCTCTTTAGGCACGAGTATTACAGACCATGAAGCAGTATTATTTTTCTTAAAAACTGTCTCAATGAAAAATAAACCAAATAAATTAAAAGAGCACTTTAAAATTGACTTCGATAAATTAAAATGTGAATCATATAATTGTAATTTTAACCAAATTTACCAAGAATCCAATTTAAATACTGCTATGAATAATTTTATTTATATAATACAAAATTTAATTACTAATAATTCGATAAAACGACTAATTCCAAGAAATAAATTCATTATCAAACCATGGATAACTACTGGCATCTTACGCTGTATTCGTACAAGAGACAGAATGCACAAGAAGCTAAAAACCAACGAAAGTGTAATATTGAAAATAACATATTTAAGGTACCGTAATCACTGCAATGCTTTACTAAAAAAACTTAAAAAACAATACGAGAGAGACCAATTACTAATGTCAAAAAATAATACAAAGAAATTGTGGTCTACTATAAAAACAATTACCAATAACGGAAATAGTAATCAGATACCACGGCAATTATTAAAAACTGACAAAACACCCAAAGATTCCGTTAATGAATGCAATGAATATTTTTCAAATATTGGGAAACAACTATCAGACAAGATTTCTAGACATTTTCCTGGTTTTAAAACTGCTACTCAACCACCATTAAATTCCTTTGTTCTCCTAACTACCGATTATGCGGAAGTTGAGAGAACAATTCAGCAACTGAAAAGTGACTGCGCTCCTGGCTGGGATCAGATAAGTTCTAGGGTACTGAAAGAAATCAGTGAATCGGTTGTGCCAGTTATAACCAATTTAATCAATCGTTGTTTTGACTCTGGTGTTTTCCCCAACGCTCTGAAAAGAGCTGTGGTTCATCCTATACATAAGGGGGGGGACAGAGGCAGTGTCACAAACTACAGACCAATCGCTATTTTAACAACCTTATCGAAGGTATTTGAGCGGGTTATCAACCACAGATTAACTAAGTACCTAGAAAATCATCATCTTCTATCGGACTTGCAATATGGTTTTAGATCTGGCCGCTCAACTGATAACGCAGTATTGGACTTTGTTAACTTTTTAGTCAGTAAACTAGATAAAAAAGACAAATGTTTGACTATATTTCTTGACCTAGCGAAGGCTTTTGACACTGTCTCTGTTTCTCGACTTATACACAAACTGGAGGAGCTTGGGATTCGAGGTATTCCGCTGGCATTATTATCCGACTATTTAAAAAACAGAACCCAATACGTGAGGATTGGAGAGCACATTAGTGACGAACTACCAGTCGAATATGGCGTGCCCCAGGGTAGTATTTTGGGCCCGACTTTGTTTCTCTGCTACATAAACGAACTCTGTTCCCTTAAAATAAAAAACTGCTCTAAAACAGCTTATGCAGACGACACTGCCCTTACCTTCTTTGCTCAATCATGGAATGAACTTTTTAATCTCGCACAGAGTGGATTCGATATAGTATGTCACTGGCTAGCGTTAAACTTTCTGACTCTAAATGACGATAAAACTAAATACATTGTATTCGCTATCCAAAATCGCGTAGAGGTAACCCACCTTTCAAATTATATAACTGCACATCAATGTAATTTTCCTCCAATGCAGAATTGTAACTGTACTCAAATAAATCGCTCACAGAGTTTAAAATACCTCGGCATTGAAATAGATGCAAATTTAACTTTCGAAAACCACATCCAGTCTCTGTCCAAAAGAATCCGTAAACTTACTTACATCTTCAAAGAACTACGCGATGTAGCAGAGAAAGAAACGATGAAAACCGTCTATGAATCCTTGGTGCAATCTGTAATGGGTTACTGCATCACAACATGGGGTGGTGCTTGTAAGACTAAAATGATAACCTTGGAGAGAGCCCAAAGACTGCTATTAAAGGTCAGCTTATCAAAGCCGCGTCTATATCCCATCTTAAATCTTTTCAAAGAAAGCCGGGTGCTGACTGCACGCCAGCTATACATAAAACAAACAGTTCTTCTAAGGCACTCCAGCCTACCAGAGGAAAGGAAAAAACACATAGCGCTCTCTAGAAGGAACTACGCCATATGCGAGCCTTTTATGGTAAATACTACTTTTGCACAACGATTCTTCATGTTTCGAGGAGGGATGCTATTTAATAAAATAAACAAAATAATTTCTATAGCGAATTGCAATAGAGTGGAAAGTAAGCGTAAGGTCAATAGACTACTATTAAATCTTGATTATTTTGAAACTGAGAACATCCTTGATGTATTAGTGTAGTAAGTTTATCTGTACTTCTTTTTTTCAATAATATATTTATTTTTAATAACATATACCTATCTACTAAATATAAAATTAACACAATTATTACTTCTCATTATAATATATTATAATATGTATGTACCTCTTTATTTTATATTATGTAAATCATGTACTATAATACATACATACATACACACACACACACACACACACACACACACACACACACACACACACACACACACACACATTCTACGACTTTTTACTTAAACACTGATTGTATTCACTCACACATCATGCACTTGAAATTGTCACTGTATAGAAACAAATCGTGGGCCTGGAGTTCTAAAATACAGGCCTTGGCTTAGTTTAGACTCCAGATCTCCCACAAACTACAATATTGTAAACCATATAACTTTCACAGTGTACCTTTTAACTGTAAATGTATGTAATTTGTGGAGATGAATAAACCATTATTATTATTATTATTATTAATTGTAAAGACAAAAGGAACGATCTTGTATTATTTAGACGTACAGAAAAAAAAATTATACTTGTCAACTCCTAAACGTCAAAATAAGATTTTTCGAAACTAAACGTAAATGCACATATCATCAAAATATTGCCGGTGTCTTGAGTAAAATAGACTTGTTAGAAGTAACTTTATTAGACCTGGATGAAAAATGGTACAAATATTGATATCCTATGCTTTTGTGAAACTTTTATAAGAAAGGGATCAGAATGTAATTTAATACTAAATAATTTTAAGCTGGTCTCGTCCTTTTCAAGTTAAGACCTCACCAACGTAGCGGTGGAATATGTATAATGGTAAAAAAGGACCTAGAGTGCAAACCTATTTATAACTTACTCAAGCCCTTGATATTTCATTTTGAATACTGCACAATAGAAATTATTACACTTAGATTCTTTGTAAATTGTATTTACCGTACACCAAATTCAAACCTAAACTTATTTTTAGGAAACTTAGATAATGTTTTAAGGAAATTAACAAAATGAAATAAAAATAATATAATATTGTGTGGGGACTGAAATATTGACGCGACGAAGGTATATGAGAATTTTAAAGAATTAGGATACATTTTCAAAATTATAATATTTATAATTACATCACTAAACCAACTAGAAAATATATAGATATACTGTATAGATCTTATAGCTAGCGATATACCCGACGCTCAGCCTCAAATACATAATCTTGCTTTATCCGATCATGAGACTGGTCAATCCCTATGTTTCGATTCTTATATGGATACTACTAAAGACAGACAAAAATTTTGGTTTGAAAAGAGAAGAGACTTAAGTCAGGAAAATATAAAAAGTTTATATCTTGTATAACATCCCTCTCTTTTTTGAAAATATATGAGATAGAGGATACTGACCTAGCATTTAATAATTACCATGAAACATTGACTCTTTTTTATAATCTCAGCTTTCCCATTTTGAAAATAAAGATGTAAATAAACTTGTAAAAAATTTATGGATCACAAAGGGAATAAAAAGATGTTGCATCAAGAAACGAAGCTTGTACCTAAAATACAGATTAATAAGTTCTAATAAATATCATCATGTAGAAACATATAAAAATACACAAACATTAAAACTATGCATTTTACTCGCTCAGAAAATTGAGTACCGAGTGTACTTACTTAAATCTAAGAATAAATGTAAAGCTGCTTGGAATATTATAAAAAAGAATAGCATGCATAAGGATAATATACCTGAAAATAGTTCCATCACAATTGACCAGTGCACATACACTAATGTTGACACAATAGCTAATCATTTTGATGACTTTTTTATTAATTTGACAAATAAATCTATGGACTCTTATTAAAATTCTAACATTAAGTACAAACAAACAAATGTTTGTTGACATAAATAATGATTGACATATCTAATAGCATTTACTTAACTCCGACTGATGCACTTGGTATATATAAACATTTCAATTCTCTAAACAGAGTAATACAATAAACAAAAAAATATGCATCCTTAGCACAAATAATAAGGGCAACATTATTTATAATGCAGAAACGGTACTGAACAGTACAGAACTGTGTCATTACGTAACACCACATGGAAATACACAAATTATGCTCAGGAATCTGAAAGAGAAGTTGTATAATTTTACCATGGAAGATTTTTGCATAATACTGTTGGGTGAAGAGGACTTTAAAGTGACAAGTATATACTTTGACATTATTCTCAATATCAGAAATGTTTTAAAGGAAATTAAGCACACGAATATTATCATCTGTACGCCAACCTACAAATATTCAAATTACACAAATCTTCGCAATTCAAGAGTGGAAACATTTAATAATCTTCTATACCTAGACATATTGACGCACGAACACGCATATTTTTTAGATTTTAACAGAAACTTATTACCTGACTCAATGTTTGACTTTGCCATACTGGTGTTATCAATAAATTTGGACTACGCACAATATTTAAAGACATTTCTTTTATGATTGCTGACATACAATATAATAATAACATTAATAATTTAAATTCAATTGATGACAACAAAATAATGACATCTAGTAAGGAACTTTTTCGTGACTAAACATATTTATGTAATGCATCAAAATATAGCTGAATTATTGAACAAATCTAACTCCTTAATTGTATCTCTGAATGAATTAGCTGAAAGAAATATACATATTGACATTATATGCATTACTGAACATTTCATAATGGACGGTTATGAGCACCTTTTGAACATACCCAACTATGTTTTAGCTGCACATTATAGTCGAAAGAATACTAAAAGAGGCGAATCATGCATCCTCGTTAGAAATGGATATGACTGGAAGGAACTTCAGAAGATATCAAAAATGTCTATACCTGAAACCTTTGAATGCTGTGCGATAGAGCTTATTAACCCAAATATTGTATTTGTATGTGTTTACAGAGTACCAAAATTGACTAATCTTAACGAATTCTTTGATAAATTGCAAACTGTACTGTTCGAAGTCACAAAAGGACGATACAAAAAAGTGGTTATAGCTGGTGACTTTAATATTGACATTTTAAAATCAAATTATCAAACAAGTGAATTTGAATGCATTTTGCTTAATTATAACTTTAAATTGGCAATAAATCAGCCAACACGGGTTGCGAGCCGTACATGTATTGACAATTTTGCGCATAACTTCAATAAGACATGTAATACGGAGATAATAGAATTTGCTCTTTCCGATCACACAGCACAGCTAATAAAATGCCCAGTGAGTAAAATATGCATTATTGATAAATATTACACTCTAAGATGTAACTACTGCAACGAAAACTTATTAAAATTTAAGCAATGCATGGATAGTATGGGATTTTCTGATATGTATAACACAGACAATCCAAATGCTGCTTACAACGTCTTCTTAAAAGATTTCATGCTTTTCTATAATTTATGTTTCCCAAAAAATAGAGTATGCATAAGTATAAATAAAAAGACAAAATGGGTATCGCAAGGTATAAAAAGATGTACTAAACGGAAAAGACAACTATTGTGGCTTAACAGAAGAAAGCCTAGCGTGTACAATAAATCATGTTTTAAAACATACTCAAAATTATTAAAACGTATTATGTTTCTCACTCAACGCTCACAAAATGACTATAAAATAAAAAAATCTATTAATAAAAGTAAAACGACATGGCAAATAATTAATCAATCAAAATTAAATATGCCAAGAACCTACATAAATACAATTAAAATACATGACATTAATATAATACATCCTAAACAAATATCTAATGAATTTAATAATTATTTTATAGACAAAATACAACCTATACCTATACCTTTAAAAACTACTTTTCCTGTTACTAGTACACGTAAATCTATGTTTATAGCACCTTGTTTACCACAAGATATACTAAATATAATTCATGGTCTTAAAAATACAAACAGTGTTGGTTATGACGGCATATCTACCAAAGTGATTAAGACTGTTGCCAAAGAAATAAGTAGTCACTTAAGTTATATTATTAACTTAAGTACAACTAATGGCATTTTCCCTGATGCACTTAAACAATCAATAGTAAGGCCTTTATTTAAGAAACAGGATAGGGAGCATGAGGATGCAGTATTATAGGCCTATTTCATTAGTCCCGATAATTTCCAAAATATTCGAGAAATTCATTCATAAGCAATTGTATCAATATCTGGAAATAAATAAACTACTTTGCGAAGAACAATACGGATTTCGTGAAAATAAATCTCTTAATTTGGCTATTTACAACTTTCTCCATAAAGTCATGACAAATATAGATAAACGAACGCCCGTGTGCGCTGTATTCTGTGATATGACGCAGGCGTTCGATTACGTCAAACATGACGTCCTAATTAAAAAACTTTATGCCTATGGTATTAGAGGAAATGTCCTTAAACTAATTAAATCTTATTTAGAGAACAGAACTCAAAAAACAGAGATTGTAAAAATAAACACCACTACCAAAAGAGAAGAAATATATCTCTCAGACGAGCGACAAGTACTCTACGGTGTGCGTCAAGGTAGTGTACTCGGGCCTCTACTTTTTACATTCTACATTAATGACCTGCCAAAATGCACATCACATCCTGTAACTCTTTTTGCAGACGATAGTACCTTAACAATAGCGTGTAAAAATAATGACATATTGCAATATAATTATGACATAACAAATTCCTTGACATCTTTAATAAAATGGTTAGACAGTAATAATTTAAAAATAAATCTTGATAAAACAAAAATAATGCACTTTAGCCAACGGACATCCTCAATTGTAAACTTACAGACTATAAATGTTCTTAATAAAAATATAGAAAATGTAACGTCTACTGAATTCCTCGGATTAACAATCGACAAAAGACAGGACTGGAAATTGCACATAGAAAAGCTTTGCAAAAAAATATGTACCTCTGCATATGCCTTGTACTCGCTAAGGTCTATTGTAAATACAGAAGCCGTAATTACGGCGTACTATGGTTTAGTTGCTTTAAGCATACGGTATGGTATCATTTTCTGGGGGAACTCTACTGATACTTCGAAAGCATTTAAAGCTCAGAAAAGGTGTATCAGATCAATGTTCAGACTTAAAACAACTGATAGCTGTAAACCTTACTTCCAGCAGTACAAAATACTAACATTACCGAGCCTATATATTCTGGATACTGCGATGTTCGTTAGAGCAAATCCTAGCCTATTTCCACGACTGGAGGACACAGTTTCGCGTAATAGACGTGATAACAGCAGGTTGCGGTTACACATTGCTAAAACTGCACTTATGCGTAGAAGTGTATACTGTATGGCTCCAATCATTTATAACAATTTGCCAAAACAGTGGAAAGATATGAACAATAATGCATTCAAAAGACAGTTGAAAGGCTTTTTAGAGCATAAAGCATACTACAATATAACTGAATTTCTTATTGATAAAATAATGTAAACTGGACTATATTTTCTGTATTTCTTTTATTTTCTGTTGTAGTGTATTATTATAATATTTGTTACTATGTATTTTTTATAATTTGAAATATTTAATTCGTTTATTATTACAATAATTATAAAATCTGCACGCCTGTGGGTGGAATGTGGCAGAACTTTCATATAAACTGTGACAACTTAAATGTAAACCCATGTTCGCATTAATAAATGAATTTGAATTTGAATTTGAATAAATTCCACTAACTCAACTGGTTATGACGAAATGAAAACCAAAATACTGAAACGTTGTTCTCAATTTGTAATCTTACCCATTAGCCATATTATTAATTTGTCATTTATTCAGGGTCTGTTCCCCAAAATATTAAAAAGTTCCATAGTCAAACCATTGTAAAAACAAGGAGATAAAAATGATATGAGCAACTGTCGCCCTATAACTTTAATACCTGTAATCGTCAATATTTTTGAAAGAGTCATGTATGATAAACTAAACTCCTTTGTGACAACGCATGAAATACTAAAAAAAGAACAGGTTGGTTTTAGAAAAAAAAACCCTTGCGTGTAAACCCTCTTATGAAAGTGGTATTTTAGGGCGTGGTTCAAGATGAAGGCTTGTTACGTGGTCCCGGGTAGAATGGACCACTTATATTCAGAAGGTAGCGCGGCGGGAAGAAGACTCCATCCTCGGCGCGACCCGCTTATATACCACTGCTACTGCTGGGGGGAGGGGGGGGACAAGATGAGGCATCACTTCCATCGACGAGCGCGCGGCCGCGCACCACGAGTTGACAACGTGACAGGGTCTGTAGTTCTTTACGAGGGTTTTATCACCCATCTTAAAGAAAAGCACCACCACACTTTTGTGCCATGCCTGTGGCGTTTTACATTCGAATATGGCGGAATTGAAAAGCTTTCGTAGAACTTCCATAGCGGTTTCGCCGCCGGCTTTTAGAAGCTCAGTCGTAATTTCGACATCACCCGGGCGCCTTGTTGTTTAAAAACTGTTTAAGGGTCATGCTAATATCATGCAGGCTGACGTCCGGGATATCTTCGGTATAGTGTCAGGTTAATCCAGCTCTAGAATCTGTTGCTGGAGTGGAAACAGGTGGTTGTATAGTCGTGTATAGCTGTCCATAGAACATCTTAATCTCTTCCAGGTGTTGAGGTTTAGACTATACTATTCTACCGTGTTTATAATAAACTACCTGATGTTTTTAAAACACTTAATTTTATGACATTCAAAAACAAATTATTTAATTTTTTCCTAGACGTGTGTTACTATTCCATTAATGGCTTTTGAATGTAAATATTGAATCATTTAAATTAGAATATGACATTATATAAAATTTTTACAATATTGTTTCGTTCGTCTATGATTATTTAAAATTTATTTTTAGTTAAGTTTTCTACTGACCATTATATTTTGTAGAGATTTGTACTCCGGAAACGGTAGAATATTATGGACATTCTACTCTGCTTTTGCGTCGTTGGTCTCGCAGTAGTGCCTATATGACTGTTCTGGATTCGACTTTCATGCCTGGTTTATTATTGGAGAATGCCATTAGGAATATCATAGAAGTTAAACGAATTTTGGCAATAGGCTGCGGTAATAATTCTGATGTCATGTTCAAAAAATACCGGGTAAAAAAATTACGTATTATTACTGATATTAACATGAAAACATTGCATGAAAAACTGTGTTTATTAGAATTGAGTATATTTAATGGAGAACAAATTTGGCGATAGTATTTTACTCGACCAAATTCGAGATCTAGTACGAGCCATAACATAAAACAACATCTACATATATTTATAACGTTACCGTTCTAATGTCGAACCTCAAAATAGCCGTTATGGCGACCTGGGCCTGCCGCAGAAACTATTACGGCAAAAGTTAAATCGGTTTTGTTGGTTCCTTTGAGCCGTTTCACCCGGTTCAGGTTATTCTCTTGAGTATGCCATTTTGTTAGCCTGATACTTTTTAAAACACATAATTATATGTGCATTGGACATACGAAGTCACATCTATATCCCTGAAGGGAAAACAGTAGGTACCATTCACATTTCGCCAGCTATTGTTAGGGCTTACGTACTTGGAAGTGAGCCTATTGTCGTCTACCAAGCACAGTTCTAGACTCCGTGCTGCTGCTAAGAATTTGCTTGATAGAAAAACCCAATAGCATTGTGCCCGACTTGGGAGACGAATAATATGTGGCGATCGCTTCACCAACAAGAGCTTTATCTTAATTAAATAAGAGAAAATTATTTGTCATACCCTTTTTGTCAAATATTAATGAACAACTCTTCACACTCGCAGCAGCAAATTGACTGTTTATTAAGCCACTAAGGCATCAGAACAGTCTTATGTATTTAGGATTTAAGGGCAAAATAAATACTTACATAATAAAAGTAATGTAGCGCAAACACAGATTTCATCTTATGTAGAGTTTTTTTATTATACATTTCCTTTCACATACAAAGTATTACATATCACTTTTCATACTTGATAAAGCAATTATGCATTAGCACATGAAGTCTTTTGAGAATTATCGATTGCATAAAAACAATAAATATTTTTTACTGGCTTCAAATAACAAGCAGTAGAAATAAATATAGGTAACGTGATAAATATATTCTTGTAGGCAAATTAAATTTTGGATATAATATACCAGCTTTATTTTAAACCGACAATTAAATTTCAGATATAACGTACCTACCTTTATTTAAACCGTAACTAATAAATTATATAACATTAATGACAATGTAACTGACGAGCGTTCATGAAGGACAAAATGAGCTAATGGAAGCGTAATTTTATTTAAATATGTATCGAGACATCCAAAAATAATATCATCAAGACGCATAACAAATAAAATGACATTCCAACCCCAAGGAAAATAAATTTAAAGTGCTATGAAATATATATGCCTGGTACAGACGCACTAACTTTTCTAGGAGTGTAGAATTCAAAACACTTTCACGTATACTTTATACCGTATAATACATACATCTTACATTTTATATCAAATACATATAGAGCTATATATTATTTCTAACAAATGAAACACTAATCAATAGTTGAAAAAGAAATTGACGGAATAATCGTAACTGTAATGACACGTTGATGAAAAAATATAAATATGCTGCTGGTTACTAAAGAGTCAAATATAGAAGCAAAAATTGGAACCACGACCATAAATGAAAACCATGCCGCTACTTTACTAACCAAACTATCCAAGATTTAATTCACCAATATCGCCGTAGCGTTTGCAGGTTCCAGCCATTTGACTTTTACCTCATTTACAATTAATATTCTAGGGTAGCATGACAAATTCCCAAAAATAATTAAATATAGTAACAACTGACTTATATCGCACAAGAAATTCCCTTTCTATCTATTTTATTAAAAAAATGGTTTTGCTGGTTGAAATTACCTCATACATAATTTCAAGACAGACGTTTTTTTTAATATTGGTTTTTACAATATGACCGTGCAATAATTATACAACAACAATACCTAAATATTAGACATATTATCTTTTTCCGTCAATATTTCTTTGTCAATATTTTTAGGGTAGCTTAAGAATAGTCTTCGCCGATTTAGAACAGCGATAATATCTTGTGGTAGCGTGACCTCTTCGGATCTTAACTCCTGATCCATTTGCATTGCATACACGTAGTACAGCATTATAAAATACGCTGACAGACCTGAAATAAATCTTATTTTAAAATCTATACAAAACCTTAACTTTGTCTATTGGTGAAAAGCGCATGAAAAGCCGTTCAGTAGTTTTTGAGTTTATAGTGAACAGACAGACGCGGCGGGGGACTTCTTTTAAAATATGTAGTGATGCAAACATAGATCAGTACCATTTTCGCCTCTGTTTTACAAACGATTTTCTTCAGTAGCTTTAGTAAGCATTAGTGTTATGAATAAAAAAATGGAAACGTCTACCCAGTAGTCGAATTTCGACAACTGGGTAGAACATTTTTAGTTGCAACGTTGGGAACGGTAGAACGTAGCGTGAACACAAGTTATGATAAATACACACATTTATCCTGTACACATAAAACAAAAATGGGATAATAACTGTGGCTTGACATAACAATTTTTGAAACTTATTGGATTCCAAATCCGAAATAATACCTATTAAAATGTTTGTTTGTTTGCTAGTATAGAGGTTTTCTGTCAAAGAATACTGAATATCAGCCTGGATTTTGACAGTAGGCGGTGTTGTACACTCCTGTAGCTCAAAATGAAGCCTAAAACTGTTGGACCTGCGTCTGATATCTCTGCGGTCGTGTCGGACTATTAGTATGATAAAATAGAGGGAGTGTGACCAAACGTCGGTTTTGAGGATGATACTTACCAATTTCTACCCAACAGAAAGCTGAAGTCTCAATTCTAAAGCTGTATCCAGTATTTATAGTGTTCACAATCGATAAGCCCAGGCCTGATAATAAAAGACGGACAGTTGCTATCACGACGTGAATCTTGATGGGACCTGGTCTTCTCTGAAAACATTTATTTTCACAATAAATATCTTGACAGAATAATATATAGCATTTTTTTAATGGCATATCTTCTTAGTTCTCTTTAAAAACTTCCTAAGTTAATTTATTATTTTCATTAATTAACGGTACGGTAGTTCTCCTCGCCTCTATCAGTAAGTCAAGTACAGCATTCGACTTACGTATCGGGTTTGATTCCAACACGAGTAAAAAATTGTGTGTTTTACAAATCGTTGCGCCGAGTCTGGGTGCTCTTTGTGTCCGTTGTTTCAATGCTGCAATACTGCAATAATTCCTGTATCGCGATATAGGAATTATTGCTAGTTGACGAATTGTACATAAAGACATAGTGGCACGCCTCTATCCCCAAAAGTTACCAGTAGTAGAAAACAGTGTACCGTTGCCTACCCTTTTGCCTTACCCTCACATTTCGCTTAGTATGTTTATAGAGGGCGAGTTGACTGCATCTACACGACACGGTTCCAGTGCCGGGCAGCTACTGAGATTTTATCTACAAAAATACCCAATAACTCTCATGCACAGCAATCGCCGAGCGCGATAAAAATACAATTTGCCTTATAAAAGATATTTTAAGATAAATATCAAATCAGCAAAGCTAACTTGTTACTAATAACTTTGTAAGATTATTAGCTGCCCATAATTTTTCGCTGTTGCGCAAGGCAGTGACCATAAAATTACTAATCACCGATCTTGTAGGTCACTGTGGCTTTATAAAGTACCGCCAAAATGCTGCCATCGGGCGAACTTGCCAAGTGCAAACTTCGAAGTTGGTTGTTCATTTATTTTTTCTTTTGTTCCACAGTAGACTGAAGCACAATTTACACGCGCTAATTTTCTTGAAGAAAATAATATGCTGTCTTTGTTTTATTTACCAAAGAAGACAGAATATAATATAGCACTAAACTTTAGTAATATGCAATTGTTATGAAAATTGAAATTGAATTATTCAAAAATTGTAACCGATATGTTCATTGTCACTGATTATAATTCGAACCGTATTTGAATAATCAAAACTTTTTTCGATGCTGACGCTATTTTTATGGATTGTGATCTATCAATATCGTGCTCGAGGGTGTTTTATACTATAGCGATGACACTTTTATTTGAAGTCTGCGACCCAATATTTCTGCGACATGTCCTCATGCTACGTGCGTAATCGGATGAAAGTATTGGCATTCTTATTTGCTTTAAGCAACTTAATCAAATAGTCAATCAATATCCAAGTTGAACACATTCGTATATTTCTCAAAGTATCGAATATTACATTTTGCTTGAAGATTTAATTCGAATTGTTTATTGATAATTCGCCCATCGCTAACTCAAGGCCGCAGACAATCGCGAGCGTTTCAAAACTGCTCGAGCGTTAAGCTCGAGCGTTTTAGCGCCGACTCGAGGGTATTTACATCTCTAGTGTAAACTTATCTGCTTCTTCATTGCAAATACAGCCTTTTACGTATATTTATTTATTGAACTTCACATGATTGCAGAATAAGTAAAAGTACACGTATACGTAAGATTTATAAGGGCCGATAAATCTTACATTTAGACGAATTTGAACATGAGTGTTAAATTTAAAATAATCATAGTATGACCAAGCATTACATTCACAGGCAATTAAAATTAAAACTGTAAGCAAATAACGATGTATCTGCATTCATTCAAAAAGCTAACTGATCCGTAGAATTTTAAACGAACTATCTCCAAAATCAGTGAACAAGTTGGCAATACACAGTCGTAACTTGCGCTACTGGCCGACGGCCAGCCGAGTTACTCAAATAGACCGACATTCATTGTACTACTAGATAATATTGAACAACACTGCCGTGCTACGGTTTCAAAGTGTCTTGCTCCTTTATTGACTAATGCTTGGGTGTACGAACAGTTTCTATAAAAGCAACTGGAAAAGCCCTCGGCAAAGTGGTAATGAAACGCTACAGCATACAGTGACTACTTCTTTTTAACTATATTCATAGGCTCAAATTCATATCTAAAAAAATAACCTTTTATTAAATGACGACTATTTAATTAACATTAACATTACAATCTATTCATAATATTGTTTCCATATAATTCTAAACAAAAACCATTAAAAAACCTGCCGTGAAAACATATTTTACTGATAATATTTATAAATTAACAAATGCCAATCCGTGTGTCTCTCCGCATTAAATTATTACGTTTGTGTTCTTTATTTAAGAATACATATCATTTAAATGTAGAAAATATAAAATCTTCTTCTGATTTTTTATATCAAATCAAGGTCAATGATAAATGACCCTCATTTTTGTTAAGTCTGAAAGCTATTTTAATCAATTTCTCTAAAATTGTTGGTTTGAAAAATGCCAGGTGGACTGTCTGAGATCTTGCGAGAAAGAATAGTATTATTGCGTGAAGAGGGATATTCTACAAGGCCAATCGCAGCCAGAGTCTCCGTTTCTCAAACCTGCGTCGTTACTACCCTGCAGAGATACTGGAGCATGGGCAACCTGTCTGATCGACCTCGAAGTGGCCACCCCGCTGTCCTTAGTGGTGTTCAGAAGCGCTACATCAGACTTCTTGCCGTCCTTGATCCAATAATTAACGCTACCAAACTGAGAATAGAGCTGCGAGCTGCTACTGGACTGGATATTAGTACTCAGACCATTCGTAATTGTTTACACCACGTCAGGTTACGATCAAGGAGATCTTGGCGAGCACCTTTGAATACACGGGAACGACGGCGACGAAAATATTTAATATGCAAAGTTGTCAGTTTGCAAAGTAAACATTAATTATTTTTTGCGACCTGGCAACTTTGCCTACTAATAGTGAGAAGTTGATTAATCGTGCAGTTACTCAATTAACACATATGCAACTAAATTATTAGAGTCATAATTCCGCATGCACAAAAGCACACACACATAGAGAGATACACACACCACACTCAATACACGCACACACAAACACTCACTACACGCACACACAAACATTCACTACGCGCACACGCAGATATACACACAATAATATTATAGATACTTAAAACTTATTTGATTTCTAGTTTTATTTATTAAATTTATTTTGTCATTTTAATATTCAGTCATAACATTGTACTGGTAAAAAGTATATAATTGTTAATATTTCTAATAAAGATCATTATTATTAGGATAAAGAAAATTAAAAATATACCTTATGGAGGCCAATAAGCAGAAAGGCGTTCAGCATAATCCAGGCGACGTTTAAATAACCAATCAACATCACAACCATGATAACCATATGCATCTTAGACTTTTCATCAGCATCGTTATCTGAATTTGCTCCTAATATCTGCTTCATAGCATTGTATCGAAAGCCGCGGTTCCGTGTCGCTATGATCGCTATGGTCGCCGTGGATAGCAGGGTAAATAGAAAATTCAAGAGCTGAGGATAAAAAAGAATATATTTAACGTATATAATGAATAATGTCTTCAGACCGAATATTGGTCATGGCGCCCAGTCTTAACGGAGACTGGCCAACTGCGCAGGAAATATTATAGTGCACAAGTGTGTGCGCAAACACAAGTGCATTCTCTGTTCCCTAGCTTTCATGATCCGATAAGACGGTAATCTGATACGACCGGGGAGAGATCAGGCGCAGGACCAACGGCTTTACGTGTTTTCCGAGGCACGGGGGTGTCTACCACCACTAACTTCTTAAATCAGGGCTGCTATTGACGGCCTCTATGGCGTAGTGGTTAGTGTTACTGACTACCACGCCTAAGGTAGCGGGTTCGATTCCCGCACAAGTCAAACATTTGTGTGCATGAACATGGATGTTTGTCTTGGTCTGGGTGTTTCTATGTATATTATTTTATTTTTTACAAAAAAAAAGTATATATGTATGTATATCCATTGTCTAGTACCTACCCATAGTACAAGCTCTGCTTAGTTTGGACTAGATGGTGTTGTGTGTATGTGATAGAATAGAATATTATATTATATTATATTGACATTTCTTAACAGAAAAACCCAAAATCTTTTTGTTGGCTCGACCCGGGATTCGAATCCAAGACCTCATGCATGGTAGTCGCATTCACTACCGCTGCGCCACGGAAGCATATATACGGGATAGCGGGTAAGCGGTCGCCTCACCGCTGCCGTCGCTTTAATGATGCGCGGCATTGCTCTCGAATGATATTCGAATAAAATTGTGTACAACGTTGTACTCAGTTTACATGTCAAAGTCATAAGGCACGTACTTATGTTGTGGTTTCGAATCCACATCAAACACAGGATAAATATTTCTGTGATTCACAAATAATCATTCTAAGTAAATTCCCCGTGACAAGATTTAATAAAAAAGGGCATAGCATTTTATATTCTGTCCTAATATTATAAAGAGAAATTTGATTTTTGTTTGTTTGTAAGGATTTCAATTAAAACTAATTAACCGATTTAAAAAATTATTATACCTTTAGAAAGTTAAAAGTACTGTTCCTTAACCTAATCTACTTTTACGCAAGCGAAGACGCGGGCGAAAGCTAGCTTAAAATAAAAAAAGATATTACCAAACTGAGATATCCAAGTATAAAACATCCAGTTCTTAAAGGTATGCAGAAACAGCATTTTGTCAACAACGAACAGCTTTGCACCGGCTTCATACTGTAAATATATGATAATATTTTTGATTAAACACAATGATAAAAAAGCAGCGATAGCCTAGTGGGAAACAGTTGGACTGCCACGCAGAGGTCTCGAGTTGCCAGGGCGCGCATCACTGACTTTTCGAAGTTATCTACGTATTGATTAGTTAATTTTCGCTCATTTTAACGTTGAAGGAAAACATCGTGAGGAAACCTACATGTCTGAGAGTTCTACATAATGTTCTCAAATATGTGTGAAATCTACCAACCCGCACTGGGTCTCTGCCCAGTATGACAGGGTCTAGGTCTAGGTCACCGCTATGGTCTAATTATTTTCATACTGGAGGCCCAGTGCGGACGACACATATCTTCGAGAACATTATTATAACATATCGTCTAGACCCTGTCATACAGGGCAGAGGCCCGCGCCGAGCAATTGAATCATTTATAAAAGGGCATTATATTATTATTAATATTTCTCTAATGACAGGTATGTTCTAACATATTATATTAGAAAAATACCTGGCTCTTTCGGAGGCTTACACAGGGACATGGGTCCAAATGAAGAGACCCTTCGAGAGTTTTAATTAAAGTTGGGATGGAACACCTACAGCGGCACTAGCCACAGCATGCGTTGGACTATTGCTACGTATGGATTCTAATATAAAGGCTATGGGTATAGGTTTTTAGTGGACCGGTATATTGATAACTATTGATGAAAAACGGCGTCTGCCCTGAATACTCTAATAGCATCAATGCAATGGGCAGACGGTGACTCGCCAACTCACTATATAGGTCCCCTGAATAGCCACCATAGACATACAAGCCAGCAGCAGAGGGCAACACCGGTGCGAGCAGTGCGGCGCCGGTTTCACCATCACGGGTCTCGTGACAACGGAGACCCGGAGTGGGTTTTCCCGTAGCTATGCCCTTAAAATGACACTTCCACCCCTACGCAATTTTTCTCTGACCGGCCGACCAAGGCAAGCCAGAGTTGAGAGTCCTACTGGCGCTCTTGAAGTTTCACCCCAGCCAACCAGTAACGGCAAGCCGGGGACTAGGCCCTAACCGACTCTCTGAGGTATTCAGGACCGCAGTGTCACCACTAACATTCAGCTCGTCACAAGCTGCCCTGCGGTTTGTGCGCTTTTATTTAACCTGGTGATACATTATATTGTCTTCGGTTTACGCGAATGTTATTCATTGAAATTAAATAGAAACACCAAAGATTAAATTATGTTCGGGTACTTTGAAATAACTACACTGGAACATTGAGACAACTACCATCTTAGTCTCCCCGTGACCATGGCTGCTGAAAAGCAACCGAAACGTCGGCGAAAGTGTAAACCTAAATATAAATTAAATATTTTTTTAATAGTTTTAATAATTTTATTAGCTTATAAATTAGTAAAATTCGATAGTAGTTGTAGTGTAACAGTTTTCAAAATTATGTAATAGGTACAGAGTTAATTAAACAACGCAATAAAATCCGTATATAGTAGTTTAATTTCAATGGTGATACATTTTTTGTTTATATCACAAGGCGAATGTGATACTTTAAAAGCTAGTGTACTGTGCCCTCCGTTATCGCGTTAGTCTCATGATGAGATAACGACTGTCCCAGAGGGGTATATTAGGTATTATTATTATGTATTTATTTACATAAATTGTATGTTGCTAAAGTATGAAAAAGGACACTGAACACACAGGTCCTTGAACATAGCATAGAGATCAATGATTCGTAATTTTTTTAGGTGAATTATATTATTATTAATTCTACTATTATATGTAGTTGCAGACGCCGCGCGCCGGCGCCGTGCAGTTTTATTTCAGAAAAATCCAATCACGATTTGTTCAGCAATCGAACCCAAGACCTCATGCACAGCAGTTGCTTTCAATACCGTTGTATAGCAATAATTTAATGACATTTTCGTCATACAAAATACTGAAAGGCTTTATCCCGACCTATTGTGTGCACTTTAAGAATGATTGCTTGAAATGATTGATGGCTCCTTAGTTATAAAAATTACTAAAGAAAAACATAGTGTATTCACTATTGAACTCCTATCTATTCATAACAATCACTGGTATTTATAAACCACCTACTTGGTTGGTACCTAGAGGGTATTCAATTCTCGGTGTAATAACAAACTACACTTATGTTGTATGATGTGAGTGCGCAAGTATTTAAAAATAAACCATTCAATGTTATACGCCTATAACCTCGGAAGTCAGAGGTTTATAACACCATATACGGCCAGCTATGCTTATAGGTCTTACGTAATGAAGGATAAGTAAGGATATTGCTTATCTACCAATTATTTTTCTTTATAAAGATTTCTAGCAATTTGGATTCCAAATTACTAGTATTCTTGTTAATCCCTCCAGCTAAGCTGGAATGCTTGTATTAGGAGTGGGCTCACGTCGGTAGTACAATTAGTGCAATAGGTGGGATTCGAACCCGCTACCTCTCGATCGCATGTCTAATGCCTTATCCATTGAGCGACCGCCGCTTCAATATCTTGACATACAACCAACTAATATTTTGCTCAATTCGGCAACACTAGCGTTACGCCAACGGGGCAGTCACGTTGAAGTCTACTAGCCATATTCTTTTAACAGTAAATCTCAATGCACTATGCCCGCCCCAGTAATTGAACTACGGACTTCTAAATCGACCATAAGACTAAAAGCATAAACGTAATCCTATTCGTCCGGTGGTCAAATAAGCATTACACGCATAAGTATTTAGATATCGAAAAATTTCTAAACCGATGAGCGTACATAAAGATTATAATGCAAAAAAAGAATACAATAGCAAGTAATCCGTAGTTTCTGCTTACCCCTCTCGGAAACAGGCGTGAGCCTATATATGTTTAAATAATATATAGGTACATCAGCCCTGTATTTAACTCTCCCTCTGCTGGATATGGGCCTCTTCTCAGTGTGAGAAGGGTTAGGCCATAGTCCACCACGTTGGCCTAGTGCGGGTTGGCAGACTTCACATAGCTTCGAAAACATTATGGAGAACTCTCAGACATGCAGATGTTTTCTTCCACCGTTAGAGAGAGAGCGATAATTAACTTTTTTTAAAGTTGGAGATGCGCGCCTTGGTATCGAACTCGAGACCTTTGCATGGCAGTCCAGCAGTCTCTCACTAAGCTATCACTTCTACTATGTACTCGTATATGTGTAGTATTTTAAATAACAATTGCGAAAAAAATCATATTTGAATTGCTTAAGACTGCGTCGAGCGTAAGGCGCGGTTGGACTGTATGACAGAGCTCGATATTCAAATCGGCGCGCGGCCGCCATAGTAAAATTGTATGGAGGATTTGAAGTGCTTATTTGTTAAATATGTATCTTTATTGTCAACCAATAACTTAAATATTTGGGACGGACAAATTGTAATATACCTATTTATGTTTCGTTTAAGCTGTAAAATAGGATACATTTCTATTGTTATAATCTAAAAATCACGTAACACGAGCTTACGTTTTTGCATTTTTCGTGCAACTTTACATAATTTTGTTGGCGAAAATATTAATTATTTTAAGTTTTTTACACGGAATAATTGTAAACACATTCATTGTTATGGTATATGTATATTTTATGTTTGTATTAAACAAAAAGTGTGGATTTTATCAACTTAAATGTGACCGCCTGTTTTGGCATATTTCGCTCGGCGCAGTCTTGAGAGTAAGTTCATCAATAGCTAAACAGTAAAGAAATCTCAACAGCGGCGATCCCTTGTTTTAAACAAAGCTAAGAGACAATATGGCAGATATTCCGATCAGCATGGACAGATTTGACATTAATGTAATAATAATAATATTAGAATTTAAGCTATTTGACTGATACGGTTCAGTGCCGTAAAAGACGCGCAAATTCCGCTTTCAGTCATTAATTCTCGCTTCCTTACTAGATTCTTAATAAAAAATGTAGATACCTACATTCGTCTACTCGAGGTAAAATTCTAATATTTTATTTTGTTTTATAGGTTTACCAAACATCGTGCTATTGCCTATAATTTTTTAACAGTATTTTACACACAAAAGCAAATATCAATCAATAGAAATCTTTTTGTGAAAACAGTATCAAAATTAGTTGCATAATAAGGGAGTAATTAACATTTTTTATTTTGGTGTAAGAAGAATTGGGGGTGTAGTGGGTATATCTCGCTTTCTCCCTCGGACAGCTGCGTTTAAATAACGGTTACATCACAGTTTGTATCGTGCATTCTTTTTCGGTAATTTGACAATGACCCCTACTACCAGATTTGAAACGCTTGTATACGATTTGTTTTTGAGCAGATTTCAATAAATCATTGAATTTTAGAGTTCGAGCCTGTAACTATATGATAAAAAAAATAAGAACATATGAACTACTCTATTGTGTATGCATAATAGTTAAAATCATATAATAAATCAGAAGTCCAGTAACAATTAATTAAGTCAGCACCGAATTTGCTATTAACAACAGTTTATACAATTAAGGCCCGGTTCTTGTATCAAGAAACGAGTCGTTATAGCTACGGTCAATTAAATGTTGACATATTTGTCATAGAATATGTGTCAAAAATTTACTATCTGTAGGTCGAACCCCGTCTCTCGATATACAAACCGGGCCTAAAAAGGTAAAAATACGGCACAACTAACATAATTATAGTAATTATATTAAAACACAAATGAAAAATAAGTTTGTTTATTGTTTCTTGAAAATCTCTGGATCTACCAGTGGGATTTGATAATTATTTTTGCATTTGATAGCCGATTTATTGAAAAAGTTATAGACCATAATTATAACATTACGCTTAAACAACATGAGCGAAGCACTAAAACACACATATAGGGTGTAATCCGTGTCAAATCTAATTTAATAAAAAGGTAAATTATTCTTTACCTCTCAGCTACAGAAAAATACGAACGTATGAAATTAAAGTACAAAAAGGTTTAAAAATATCAGGAAAATTACGTAAGAATGGAGCATACTTACTTTTCGTAAGGTGTAGCCGCTGTCATATTTAACACCAAGGTAAAAATTCGATATAAAATTTAAACTAAGTAGTTGAAATGTGTTATCGCATGCGCTTGGGCAATGGGACTGATCAACGCAGCGTATAAATGTTTCTGCGCACGAGGAATCTCCATACACTATTATGTTCATTCAAATTGCTATTTGTTTGTTTACGTTGGAATGTAAACAAATTATTGTAATGTAATATTATAAATTATTTAGTAGGTAGTTTTACACTCAGTCACTGACACTGGTCGGACGGCGCAGTGGTTTAAGAGGTCACGTTGCTGAGCGCAGTGCCCGTGTTAAAACTTTATGTACATATCCAGTTTCTGTTTGCAGCTTTGCCCGCATGATAAAACGATCAAAGGTAGATTGTTACCTTTGTACCTTGTAATTACCCAGACATACGATCTATCTCCTCACAAAAGTTTATCAAGATCAGTTTGCTGTGAAAGCGTATAAGCGCAGACAGAGTAATTTACAAATTTATAAATATTAGATTAATGAATCGCGTGATTTATTTTATAACAGTTACTCTCTGCATTAACAGGTTAATTTTCCAACATGTGCAGAGAGTCAGGTTTAACAATAACACATTGTTACAGGGATAAGAAAATAAATTTAAACATTACAATGAATATCAAATAATAACCAATTCAAATTAATAACACAATCAATAACTAAACTAATAATTAGAAGCCACCTATTAATACATAGATTATAGAAAATTTCAATTTTAATAATAATATTATTCATGACAGTTAATTCTAGTTAATTAACAATTTAGGATATTAATAAAAACGATAAAATTCCAATATGAATTAGTATTCAGAAAACGTCGGGCACGCCACGACCGTGGCGGTAAGTTCCATGTTTGAGGAGTGGCTGGAGAGGCGGCATGGCGCCCTCACCTTCCGGCTGACACAGGTACTGACTGGCCACGGTTGTTTTAGCCGGTTCCTGTGTCGTATACGCCGGCAAGAGACGCCCGGTTGTCACCACTGCGGCAACTGCCGTGACGTTGTAGAGGACACGGCGCTGCACACTTTGGCGGTTTGCCCCGCCTGGGCATCGCAGCGCCGTGATTTGATCGCGGCAGTCGGATCGGTTGCCCTCTCGCTCCCGGCCGTAGTTCAGTCTATGGTCCGGAGTGAGAGGTCATGGAACGCCGTCGCCTCCTTCTGCGAGGAAGTGATTTCCATCAAGGAGGTGGCGGAGCGGGAGAGGGAGCGTTTAAACCCTCTCCCCAACCGCAGAGCCGGGCGCCGGAGTCGCGCGATGATCTCCAGCCACCCTGAGGTTTGACCTGGGGGTGGCGGGCTTTGTGGGCCTGCCCGCCATCCGTTCAGCACCAGGTCCGAGAGGCGGCGTGCGTGTTCCCACGCGCGCCACTGTTTCGAGTCCGTCTCCCCTCTTTTTAGAGGTGGGACAGTACTAGTGGCGTTAAGAAGTGCCTATTATGGGTAGGTCTCTTTGTGTAGTGGCCTGCCGTCTCATACGGTGGGCCGAAACCTCGGCGGGGTCGCGACCGCATGCGAAAGCGATTCGCGCGGCCCCGTCGATAGTGTTTTTGTCGAGGAAGACCGTGGTAGGTTTAGTCGGTATTCCGGGAGGTACTTTACTATTATTCCATCTTTCTTTTACCCCGGCGAGTCCGACATAATCCCTCCGATCGCCCCCGCGGAGGGATATGCGTCATTGCATTCTCCCACGTAAAACGTATGCATTAAATAAAACCATTTATTTAAAAATTCATGGCATAACTTAAAAAAAATGATACATTGGATTAAAAAATAAGTCAATACTCGGTTGGTTAGCGATCAGAACAATGAGTGCAGAAATAGCCTCACAAGTAGGAGCGAATTGTGCGGTGCACGTGCGTACAGTCGGCACCGCGAGCAAACGGCGCGAGCGCAGTCACAAGTACTGATTCGGTGCAGACAATCCGCATCGTGATAACGCTTCAGGATTGTCTATTTTGCCATTGAGCAAAATATAGTAATGAGCCATAAGGCTCAATTTTCATCTCAGTTCGAGTGTATCAATACCCACCATAACCAACACGAACAGAGACGGGTACAGGTATGGATAATATCCGTACAGTTTTTTATAAAGGAAACGGGCGAATTTCGCTGCACTCGTTCCACCAACAACTTATATTTTTATTTCATGTGGGTACCAGATGGCAGAGTTATACACGAGCTTGCTACGAACAAATGCAAAATATAATGCGGTAATCGCATCCCTACTTCTGAAGCGAGCAGACTGTCTCATAACAAAGCCGAGTGACTTAGCCTATATGTCCACTAAATGTTAACTTCATATCAATAACCAAGCCCAAGTCACGGATTTTTTTCATGGGAGACGTCTTGTTTTTTTTAAGTCTTTGACGCACATGATTTGACCTTGGTATTCCAACCTGGTTGCCGCTTACCATCAGGCGCGCTATTGCTACTTTAGTATTATATATGTACATACAGCCTACATACAGTCTATATCCCTGAAAAGATAGGCAAAGTGTCGATGCAGTCGACCGGTAACGTGCCTGGCAGGCTAGCTGCTTTGCCATTTTGATGTGTAGGTCTTCGTGTGTTCGGGGTATCAAGTGGTGACCATGAAATCAGACACAGATTTACGAAATATATAATGTGATGTTTATTGCGATACATACAATGGTGTTTACTATGCTACAACGAAACCCCGACTGCGGCGACGCCACGCGCTTGACCATACATTTTACATTCTGCTGACAATTAAATTATTGCGTCGCCACAGCTACTCTCCCTCATGTAAGAAAATAATAGATACATAATGTTATAGAATTCAGAAATACAATAAAATTTTATTCAGAATACTTTAACTTTATTTTATTTATAACACATAAAGAATACACTTTACTAATAAGAACCGAACTTGTACATCTGCAATCATTACCGACTCAGCATTCTATAAAATAACGAAGTTGCTTTGCAGACACAATAACATACATTATTTATTTAAACAAAGCTGTAACATAATATTACTGACTGCATAGATTGAAACATAATACATTTGTTGTTTACAATGCAAAGTAGAAATGTCGCTATCGTATTCTTTGAATTCGATCGTTGTTTACATATAACACAGGATGCGATAACTACATAATGTTTTAGTTACATATTGTAAAATTAAAAGATGCGAAAAAAAAAATAGTATTATAATGTACCAGTACAATAACATAACGCTTTATTCTTGTCGGGGGGTAAACACTACTTGTGTTTTTCGTGAGATGTATAAATAAAAACTTTCGAATTGTCATCCTTGATCCGTTGTTACACGACAAGGACATCCAAATCGTACGATCCACGTATTGTAAACGTTTTGGGCTACCGTTTCTGCTGTAATATCGCGTATAGCTATTGCTTCCGGCCAACCAGTGGCTCGGTCGAGCATAGTTAATAAATATTTATATCTTTCGGGCGTTCGAATCTATTACTTGGCAAAAACTTACCTAATTCTGACGTTGTATGACGATAAGCTTTCGATTTTTGGCATGGAATACAAGTTTTTGCCCACATCGTTATATCTTTATTCATAGATGGCCAGTAAAATCATTCTGTAATAATTTTCTTTGTAGTTCTAATGCCTGGATGGCTTATGTTATGTATGACTGAAACGCTAATTTACGATAATTTTCTGTTAAATAAGGCCTACTGTTTTTTTCAGACACGTGACAAATTAATGACTTTTCACAGTACGGTAAATAAATTTTCCTAAATTGCGAAATATCTTTTGTCTGTTTTAACAATAATTGTAACTCATTGTCCTTACTTTGATCGGTAGCCAATTCCTCGTAATTGATACTTGTAGGACAATCTATAGTTTGTACTCGCCATAACGTGTCCGCAACTACATTGTTCGAACATAAACGAAATATGTGACGTATATCAGTACAAAACTCGCTAATATAAAATAAGTATCTTGTTCGACGCGGAATTTCCTTGTCTTAAACCTAACTTTTTTGGTTAATGCATATGCCAAAGATTTGTTGTCGGTAAAAATGGTTAACGGACAGCGTTCAAACATTTTACGGAAATATCGAACTGATAAATAAATGGCTAATAACTCTCGATCATATAATATTGTCTTCTGTTTACGCGAATGTTATTCATTGAAATTAAACTACTATATACGGCTACTATATACTATATATCTATTAGCTTTTAAATTAGTAAAATAAAATCAATAGTAGGAGTAGTCTAATATTTTCAAAATTTTGTATTACAGTGCTAAATAAACAACGCGATAAAATCCGTATAGAGTAGTTTAATTTCTCGATCATATGTTGAATAGTTTTCTGTGCCTCCATCAGTCTTTTAGTAAATAATCTGGAGGTTCCCAGCGTTAATCTACTTTCTATTGCAATACTGCGCCCACGCACGAAACCGTTGGCCATGAGCGCTATCTGGGTATCCGGTAGCGGGTACGATAACGTAATAATAATATTTTCATGTTTACTTTTACACTGTTCAAAGTCTCGCTCTGCTTTTACTGTCCAAATAGTTTTTGTCTCACTCTATGTTTTGCATTATGTAAATATTTATTTAATTCGGCGTGTACTCTTGCAGCTTCTGGAATATGTGACCTATAAAAATTTATCATTCCGAGAAAACGATTGTTCGACAGGTCTGATATGGTTTCTGGTTTAGGGTAATTTAAAATAGCTTCTACTTTTTCCTGTAGTGGGCACACGCCTTTAGTTGACACCTCGTATCCTAAGAATTCGATTTTCTTGGCCGAACGTAGATTTAGAAACATTAATTGTAATACCGTACAAGACGAAATTTTAAAAATTTCCCTCAATTGTTTTTTATGGAGGGTCATATTTTAGCTCGCTATAATGACGTCATCAAGGTACGCAAAATAGTAATTTGATCCTAGTTCGGTTGTTAACTTTGAGGTATTTAACTCTGCTAACATTTGGTCCATGAAACGCTGAAACATCTGCGCAGCGTTTAGTAGACCAAACGGCATGCGTTGGAATTCGAATAGTCTAAAAGGTGTAATAATAGCGGTTTTTTGAATATCCGGTTCATGTATTGGAATGACGTGGTAAGCCTTGTTAATATTTAAACGCGAGAATATAGTATTTTTTGCTAGTATATATGTAAAATCATGTAACCACGGAATCGGATATCTATCAGGCATAGTTACGGAATTTAATTATCTGTGATCACCACACGGGCGAAGTTAACCATTTTTCTTTTAAACTACATGTAGAGGGCAGGCCCATGGACTTTTTGAAGGGCGATAAATACCTAATACCTGCATGAGAGAAAATTCGTCCTTTTTTTTATAACGATCTTGCTGTAACCGCCTCGCTTTCGTATGCACCAGGGGTCCCGCCGTTTCTATATAGTGGCATACCGAATGCTTTGGAACTGCTTTAAATGACACTGGTTTTAAAACGACAGGGAATTCTTTCAAAATATCGTAAAACGGATGGTTAATATCTACAGTATTAATCTTGTAATGATTGGTATAAACCGAGGTGGCAAGGACGTTTAAGCTAGTTATCTGATCAATTAGTTTCTTAGAACTAAAATCAACAAGTAACTTATAATAAATTAGGAAATCCGCACCTACAATCGGTTGAGGTACTTCTGCTATTACGAAAGTCCATCGAAATGGACGTTCAACCTAAATTTAGCACTAGCGATTTTACACCGTAAGTACGAATTTCACTGCAATTTGCCGCAAACAAACGATATTTGATTGACTCACCGCACTTTTTGTCTCTTAATGTAGCTGGAACGACTGAAATGTTAGCTCCGGTGTCCACTAAAAATTCAATGTTGTTTCGTGTATCTGTAATGCATAGGCGGTTGTTAGGCGATGGTACGTAGTCGTCCGCCTTCGCACGTACCACGCTTAGTTTCCCTGCTTCGTGTCCCAATTGCATGGCTTCTCACAGTTGTGCGTGTCATGATATTAATACATATATATATGTTTAAGTTTGTTATACTTACGTGTATATTTATATACGTATACTAATTTTATATAAACTATTTAAGATAGTTTGTATGTTACTAAGGACATAAGTATTATTTTAAATAACAGACATTATTTTAGATGTAAATATTTTAATCAAATAAAACATATTTTACAAGTTACTATTGTCATATAAAAACTAACATTGGTACATTATTTTAGATAACAAACATAAAGAATATATCTTTTCTCGAGTTTACAGGTGACTGGTAAGGTGTGTACTGTCCCGTGGTCGCCGAGCAAAAACGTCCCGGTTGCAGCGCGGCTACGATTTATATAGCAATACCCCGTAATATACTGCTCGGCGACCATAGGATGTCAATATTGAATTACTCGTTATATTTTAAATGATGTTTTTTTTAAATCATAGTATGCCTTTAGATTGTTAAGCTTACGCCAGACAACGTAAAACGAAATATCTAAATAATAAAAAAAAAATATACGTATATATATATATTTACGAATATTATGTTTATAAAACATAATATTCACTTATATAATAAGAATAGTGATATTCACAACTTAAACACTAGAAATAAGCATAAGTTGGTAGGTCCGTATCATCGTTTACATAAAGTTCACAATTCATTTGCGGGACTCAGTATACGCTTTTTTAATAAACTACCGATTGATATTATAAATTTACCTTTACTAAAATTTAAAAGTGCTGTTAAAAGTCAGCTTATCCGGAAGGGCTATTATTCAATCAATGATTACTTAAATGATAAAAACTCATGGAACTAGTTGCTTGTTTCATACAGGATTCAAACAATGTATGTATTATATAAGTCAATTTAGTTATGTGAAGGTACTTCGTGTTTATTTGGTGGTGTTAAAGTATCTTTCTTTTCTTTTAAACAAACTTTATAAGTATTAACGTAAATTTTGTTTTAACTACATTTAGTCACGAACTACCTTTTCATGTCACAAAGTGTAAGTGTATGCGTCCTCATGCCATACTACTGTCTATTACAAATGGCTACGTACTGATAAATATGATTTCAAATCTCAAATGCTTTTTACATAATATTACCAACTTTTCTTTATTTTAGAATTTAGTTTTATATGGACAGTGACATATGGCATAATGACTGCAACACCTGGTACATAAATGAGTTGTAAAATACTGAAATTATAAGTTGATGGCGATTTAAAAGAGTGGCCTTGAGTTTCTTGCAGGTATCTTCTCATAGGCTCAACCTTTTGCCTGAACCTTGCAACTAACATAAATGTAAATTCAGTAAATATAATAAACTCACTAACCCATTTGACGTTCATAAGTGTTACTTTGTGACCTAAGTGAATAAATTATTTTTGACTTTGAAACCCCGACTACGGCGACGCCACGCGCTTGACCATACATTTTACATTCTTCTGACAGTTACATTATTACGTCGCCACACCATGTTGAATGCAAATGCTAAATCTTTACGTATAAGAAAAACCAGCCTTTTGATCACGCGAAGCATCAATCAAACGTTTTACAAGCTGTCTATAAAAAACACGAGCTCTTGGACCCTAAGAGCGTTAACGTTTCTCTACAATTGATTTATATTTCTATACAATATATATTCTCTTTAGTCACCGAAACGGTCAAGTGACAAAACTTCCCAATTGATACGGAACTGCCGGAAACACCACGAAAACTATTCCAATCCAATAAGCCTTTCATTATTATTTTCCACATATTTGCTTCTTTTGTGTGAACTCGATATGATATATGTATAAAAACTTCAAGGCGTTCGTGGTGTGAGCCCTAACTTGCTTTCTGCGTGTAATCATGAAGGAGGACTTTTGGCCGAAGGCTGTAGTGTACCGTCGCTTCTGCGGACTAGTACCCCATGAACACAACAGAGTGCTCGTGAAGCATTACTAACATAGTTAATAAATTATATAAATACTAACACAAATTGTATGTAGGTTAGTGCATGAGGTATTTATCTATGCGTCTATGCCACGCGGTATAAAATGGTTATTAGATATTATTATCCTGCTACATCACCGAGGTAGTGAAGCGCACGCGACTGCTGCGTAGGAGATCTCTGATTCGATTTTTAAATCGGAAAGTGTCAGGTTAGTTTATTTGCATAGCATATGAAAAAGACCAGTGAAAAAAAAAAAATAAGTACTCTACCTCTACGTGACACCTAAAATCTTAGTTGGTGAAATGTGTGTGTAATATATGTAATACGACTGCACGAATGGCGTAATGATATAAGTGGTCGCCTCTCCACTGCCACAGCACCAAGTGTTATAGGTTCGAATCCCACACGGGACAAAAATTTGTGTAATCCATAAATGGTTGTCCCGAGTCTGCATGTTCATTGTGTCCGTTGTTTGTATGTTTGTAAAGTTCCTCGCGACACAGGAATTGCTCCTAGTGCGGGAGTTGCGTATTCAAACAGAAAAAAAAGACACCTCAACCTGCTCTTTCCGGGATAGGCATAAGTCTAATGTGCCTATATATATGCTATACAGGGTTAAATGTAAACTACTAATAACCTTTTACATTTTACTAATTTATTTCATTATTTCAGTTAAAAAGTTACGTAGCTTGAAATCTGAAATAAAGAGATATTTTATATCCACCCAAAATTAAATAGATAGACTTTTAGGTCTCTAAAAGTAATTATCAAACGACGGTGAACTGGCGAAAAAGAAGGGCAATAAAACGATAACTGTTTAAATGCAGGCGTGCGAGGAAAAATTTTTTGACTCCTATTACGCTTTAAATTTTACTCACCCAGAAAACTTTAAGAGTAAATACTCTTTAATTTTGCACCTATTTTTGATGCTGGTTTCATAAACATGTTTATTTTAGTCTCACGAGTCTTAGAATATTACACATAATTAAAAATAGATTGTGTCTAGCCATCGGTGTGCCGCTGCGACTCAATAGGATATTGTCACTAGCTGCTACATATTAAATAACAGATAAATCAAGCATAGGTGAGTAATACATTTCCTATATAATACTTTGATCAACCCGGGATTCGAGGTCAAGACCTCAAGTAACCGTAAACATAAACTTGCTACGTGTACGTGACTATAGTCAACGGCATAAGTCGATAAACATTTCCAAAATATTTAAGTGCTCTATCATACACAATAATGGTAATTCCTAATTGTTTACTACAATACAATACAATACAATACAAATAACTTTATTTTGTTCTCTCACACAGTTTTACAAAACATAATACAATAGTAGGTATCTAGTTACATACTCAACGAATATTCATAAGATAATACAATCTGCGTGGGAGACTGGTGTCTGTACTAGGAGACCTGTATGACAGATTACCAGCCTCTCCAGACTCTGAATAGGTGAAGCGTGTAGTGGGTGAAGCTTGTACATTTTAATTAATCTACAGTAATAGCTAATGGATAGTTATATTAATCAGAACGCAATACGAAAAGACAATAATTAGCAAACTATTATTCATAAATGATATATATTGTTACAAATTTGTTTAATTTTAGTTACGTATGTAAGTGACTGTACCAGCAAAGCAGAAAAATAAATTCGTTAGAAGTCTCGCGTCTCTAAAAAACGCTCTAGTTTGCAGAAATTTTTGACCATGTTTTACGTTCGCAGTCAACGCTTTTCTTACGAATATTTTCCTTAATTATTTTTAAAGATTTCAAGTAGGCTCTAGTAGAATGAATGATCATATCACGTCTACCAACGCGTCGAGTCCAAGAGGTTCAATCTGCGTCTTCAACTCTAAAATCTTTTACCTTTCATCATTATTTTGAGTGTGTGTATTAAGTTATACATATAATACACACACTATGTACAGTCGACCGAGGAAGTGGTCTAAGAGTATTGACAAAAAAAGTTGTGTTATCTAATTATCACTAAGGTTGACTTTTCTAACTTGACACATGGCATGACGTAAATATAATACACGATAGAGAGTGCAATGATCACTGGCATAATATTATTGCAACGGAAAATCGACCTTGTTCTTTCATGACGTTCAAATGAACCTCAACCGTTTGGTGATAGACCACATTTTTGGCCGACTGTACTATTATATACTATTGTTAGGAATCAGATGTGAAACAGCTAAAAAAATAACAGACGCACTTTCACCTTTAAATAATTATTGATTTATTCAAGAAATGCATTAACAAATAAAGTAAGAGATAATTGTTATCACCCAAGCGATCACACAGCACGTCCGTTCCGTCCATAGAAGTGAGTCATTTTGCCCGTCGGGCGTGCTTTTATAACCCGCTCGACAGGACGATTCGTAACGTTACTTGTTTACGTCGCATTCCGCAACCAACACTATTAATCAAATTAAATTAAAATTAAAATGTTTTATTTCGATATCAGATATCGTACTTATATGTATCTAGGGATGGAAGAATACTTAAAAGGATACTTTTAAGTATAAAACGATACCTGTATTAGTGTCACTATAACATACATAGTCTCACATTTATCTCCCCGAAGGGGTAGGCAGTGCATAATATTATACCCACATTTTGCCAGCCATGATTTTAGTTTTACACATGATAGGCAATGTTGTCAACTACATCTCGGTCAGCTTAAAATATTTGAATAACGCATTCAAATATTTTCTCCGTTCCAAATACAAATCTCTGAATAGCCATTAGAAAAATTTTGACGTTCAGTATAGCAGCCATACGTTGCAGTAAAAATAATATCCACTTAGGAGCCTTTTAACTTAATATATCTCGTGCTAGAAACGTTTAATTAATTTGGAATTGGCTAAAATTCTTCTCAAATTTAGTAAATCAGCAAAATCCAAACTAGGTCCCTATTTAGTAACATTTTCGTTAATTATGTCAACTTTATTAATATTAAGGCCAAAAAAAGCTTAGAGAGGCACTTCGAATTGTATTACGCTAATTACGATTTTCTTTGCCACAAGTTTCATTAGAGTACATACTAAATTCAGGTTAAATAATTTTGCATTATAAATATTGTTTAAGATTATCTTTTATCTGAAACAAAATCTATAATGCAAAATTATGTAAGAACATTACTTAATTTATCAAGCAGGTAACGCCATTTCTAGAAGTCTTTCTTCGTCTTTCATAATAGGGCAGCTCACTTACGAATTTTTATTATTTAAGGGTCGATTTTTCAATCGTCAATGTAATCTTTTCTAATAAACTTTAAACTTTATTCTCTTGTGTTTCGTGCTATTCCTACTCTTCAGTGACTGTTTATTCATGTGTAAAAACTGTTATAATAAATAGCCGTTAAATTACAAATTGAACTTTTTATTCGGAGGACAACCGTACAACCATTTCTTTTTTTTTTTACTTGGGGCAATTCATTGTCTCGTACCCCTCCACAGGGGCGGGCGGAGGGATTATGTAGGATTCGCCGGGGTAAAAGAAAGATGGAATAAGAATAATGTACCTCCCGGAATACCGACTAAACCTACCAAGGTGTTCCTCGAAAAAACCACTATCGAAGGGGCCGCGCGAATCGCTTTCGCATGCGGTCACAACCCCGTCGAGGTTACGGCCCGCCGTAGGAAACGGCAGGCCACTACACGAAGAGACCTACCCAAAGGAATCACTCTATAAAATTCCCTACTGTCTCCCCCCTAAAGGGACGGACTCGACACAGAGGCGCGCGTGGGAACACGCACGCCGTCTCTTGGACCTGGTGCTGAACGGATGGCGGGCAGGCCCACAAAGCCCGCCACTCCCAGGTCAAACCTCAGGGTGGCTGGAGGTCATCTCGCGCCCTCCGGCGCCCGGTTTTGCGGTTGGGGAGAGGGTTTAAATGCTCCCTCTCCCACTCCGCCACCTCCTTGATGGAAATCACTTCCTCACAGAAGGAGGCGACGGCATTCCACGACCTCTCACTCCGGACCATAGACTGAACTACGGCCGGGAGCGAGAGGGCAACCGATCCGACTGCCACGATCAACTCACGGCGCTGCGATGCCCAGGCGGGGCAAACTGCCAAAGTGTGCAGCGCCGTGTCCTCAACAACGTCGCGGCAGTCGCCACAGTGGTGACAACCGGGCGTCTCTTGCCGGCGTATACGACACAGGAACTGGCCAAAACGATCGTGGCCAGTCAGTACCTGTGTCAGCCGGAAGGTGAGGGCGCCATGCCGCCTCTCCAGCCACTCCTCAAATACGGGACTTACCGCCACGATCGTGGCGTGCCCGAACCGTACACCCATTTCTTAACTTAAAACTCAAAAAAATTAACTATACATTAATTAAGATACAAGCGCTTTACATCAGTAGTAGGAGTTATTGTCAAATGACAGAAAAAGGATACACGATATAAACTATGACGTTACCGCCATTTAAATGCATTTTTCGAGAGAGATAGCGAGATATACCCCTTTTTCTTATGTCCAAATTTTAAATATTAATACTCACTTGTTTTGCAACTAATTTTGATACTGTTTGCACTATAAGATATCTGTTGCTATTAACTCTTGTCTATAAAATAGTGTACAAAATCAAACATTGTCAACTATCCTACTCCACTTACTCCATTAAGTGTATATAATTATTAATTTTCGCAAGTCAAATAAATGTGACTCACGGAGGGATAGGCACAACTATATTACATATATATAACCATATTTCAGCCATATTTTAGCTTGTATTTATGGGCTCGCATAGACAGCGAGCCCATAATCACAAACGGATCACATTTGTCAGAATACAGTCATGTTTTTCTGTGATTTTTTTTCCGTTTGCCTGATCCAGGCATCGTACTCGGGCACAAAACGGTTGTTACAATCGATCACTTCGACTGACCAGCCGAAAGCTACAACACATTTGCTGTTGTCGGGATGTCATTGTAGCACCGCCTGTCCTACGCAGTCTGGTCCTAAGTAAGGTGACTTAACGCACAAGAACACGACACAAGGTTTCTAGGATTTTCTTTATAATAGGAATGCTGCCATCTGAGTTACAGCCTAAGCGTGATTCCAGGTTCACTCAAAATCTCAACTTAACTTTATCATATTAACCTTCCATTAAATCACATAATATTTAAATCCTAATTCTGTTGAACTAAATTCCAAACTACCCAATATCATGCCCCGCTTCCATTTTTCTATAATAAAACTACATATAAACTATACAATTCAATATTGCCGTAAATGTCTGTGGCAATAACTAACTGTTCGTATTTTACGTCGATAAAATTTTCTTACAAGGGTGAATTTACCGCACGAAAGCGGTTCAAACTCCTAAAGAGGGCCGTTCAACTTGGTTCTTTTTTTAATATTTTATATTCCTAGTTCAAATAGTGCTATTAATTTAAATGCTAAGTCAACAGGGTGAAACGGAATACTTCGCTTTGTGTGATTCAGAGCAAGGTATCTGGATTCAAACGAAATTCGGCTGCTTTTTCATGTTGCAGGCTTGTCATAATCCGGTAAATTATTTCGCTTGTATGTTGAGGCAAGGATGCGTTCCCATGCATACCGTTAATGGGAATCATGTAAGAAAATTCTCGTTGCTATAGGGATAGAGCTCGCATCGTAAATAGCTCGCCTCTTATTAAATAATATCTATCATATATAAATATCAATTATGTTTATATTTATTATATTCTATTATACTATTCTATTTTAATATATTATGACTTAAATTCAAAGTTCACAGTGGACAAGTGTAGCATGGCAGATACTACACATCCGAAAACATCATGGAAATCTCTCATCTCTTCTAATTAAGAGAGTAAGTGAACTTAGTGGGGAACACCGGTGTTTCCCACGAAGTTTACTTACTGTAAAAAATAGCGGTAATTGACCACTTTATACACACACAACTTTGAAAGGTCAGAGGTACAGGCCCTGCACTCGAGACCTTTACACGACATTCTAACAGTTTCCCACTTATTGCTGCTTGTACTTATATTGTGCTCTCAAGTAATGATATAATGTTATAATAATATTACAAAGGACATCAATTTTAACAAATAAGTCGGTATTTATAACCACTTTTTATATTTTTATATTTATATATATTTTTATATATATAACTATTTTCAAAATTTTCGTGCATGATTTCCATCTCCGGGTTAGGATAAATATAACTTGAGAATAAAATCAGTTACAATCGCGGGCAAAAGCAACTAAATAATAAAAGAAAAGCAGGAACTAATAAGACACTTACCACGTTCTAGCCATTCCGAATCGGCTCGCGGACCATCGGGCCGTGCCATAATGTAGTCATAGATCAGAACTAAACGCCCCTCGCGGTACCATTCATAAGTTGTATGATAAAACGCCACTTTGTGCCGCCCCAGAAACTTTCCCCTCAACGGAGGGATTTTCGAGAAATTTAAATCTGAAACCGATTGCGAAGAATATTTTAGTGCTTTTATTATATATTGGGATTGAAACACGCGATGTAATTTTCTCGTTGAGTTATGGCCGGTAAAAAATATGTGAAACGGCATAAAGTTGTTTCAACTTCTTTTCTTGGAGTTTTGTAGTTTCCTTTTTTAAGAAAAGGTATGTTACTGTAGAAAAAGTTGTTTGTCAAAAATAACACTAAAATCAGCTACAATAACTTTTATACGAAAAGAAGATTTAAGTAAGTATGTAACTTTTAGAAATGTTGATTGCGTCTTTAGCGGTCGTGGGTTCAAATGTTACAGATTGCACTATTGACGAATTTTCTAAAAAGTATTTTAGCTAAGTCAGATGGGTGAACCAGACTAACTGGTATTTAAGTCTTTAGCTAAGTTAATATGCTTGTATCAAGAACGGGTTCACGGCGATATTAAAATACATAGATAGGATTCGATTTAACGATATACTATCGTATTATTCGATTTAACGATATTCTATCGTATCATTCGATTATATATACTTTTGAATCGGGATACGGATCAGAGAAGTTCTATGGAAAGGTCAGTGTAACAGCGGACACTGTTAAAGTAACGTGCAAACCGATACCTATCTAAACGTCGGCGTAAGTGTTAATCTAATTAGAGCAGTAGAAATTGTAGAAGTTTGTTAGTTCCGAAATTACTACTACTAACTGACTACTAAACTAAAAGTAGTGTTTTTAAATAACCCGCGTTAAAATCTGTTTAAAGTAGTTTAATTTAAATGTATAAACATTCATGTAAACGTAAGACAATATCAACAAACTAAATAACGCTACGAAAATATGGCAAGATCGTCCCAAGTGTAGTATACTTACTGGCAGCATCTTCCTGGAATTGGCGTGTGGGTTAAAAACAGAAAATTCCAACATCGTTTATTACTCCTTTTGGAATTTTCCTTCTGCACAGCAATCGCATTCCACACGGCTGCGCTATCAAGACAGTCTGAGGCGTTTCTATTATTAAGATCATTTTCGTTGAACAAAGTAGCAGATATAGCGTAGCGAGCGATCGTTTGACTGCCATGCAGAGATATCGAGATCGATTCCAAAGCACGCATACGCGTATTAAATAGTAAACTATTGCTAGCTTTAACAGCAAATTAATACATCCTGCGTAAAGCTACATGTCTGAGAGTTCTGCATTATGTTCTCAAAGATATGTGAATACACACTAAGCCGGGTGTGTTAGAATTACCTCTGTAAAAAGACTAACTCACTACTGGGGTAGTAACCGTAACGTATAAAAGTGTTTATGAAATATTTTACCAGCAGTAAAATATTTCATAAACAAAGCTGATAATATTATAAAATTTTTGTTTATGGAGCTGATTAGATTTTGACTATTCTTGGTTAAATTAGGAACATCCAATTCAAGTCCAATAAAGAATGTTAAGTCTTACAAGTGCTCCAATTATAACAATGACAAGCTAGTTAAAAAGAAAGTACAGCGGCAGCGTAATAAAAACTTGAGCTCATTAATAACAAAACAGTTCAAACAAAATAAAGTGAGCGCACATATGTACGAACTCAAATTAAAAAGCAATTTTAACTAGGAACTGAGTTTAAAAGTTTCCTTGAGCTAAGCAGTAGTGGAACGATCCAGTTGTCCTAGCTCACAGCGAATAGTTCAATCCATTAATGCAATTTGCGGCGTCAGCCAATCGTGGCAAGTCCTTTATTGGATTCCTTGCGACAGATCTCGTCAATACCACACTGTATGCTCGACAAACTCTTTTGAAAGCGTTTTAAAAATTTTTGGCCGTTTACAGTGCTATTATTCTTTGCAAAGCGTAAACTGCTTTAAAATATAACATCTACATGCGATTTCTGAAATTCAAGTCATCAGAAATATAGTTAACAGATAATAAAATGCAAGCCAACTTCTGTAATTGGCTGTCTGAATTATATATAGCTATTTAAAGCCTATGGAGCTCGTCCTTGAAGTTTATTTAAGGGGAAACTTAGAAACGGCGTTATCCGTCAAAAATAAGAGTTGTCTACAAAGCTTGCAAAAATAGCTGCGATAGCCAAATGCGAGACCGTTGGACTGCCAAGCAAAGGTCGTGAGTTCTATTCCAAGGCACGCTCATGTGAATTCCAAGTTATGTGCTTATTTAATAGTTAATTATCGCTTGCTTTAACGGTGAAGGAAAACATCGTAAGGAAACCTGCATGTAAAATGGTGCTCCATAATGTTCGTGAAGATAATAATTATGTGAAGTGTACCAACCCGCACTGGGCAAGCATAGTGGATTATGGCCTAACCGTTCTCAGTTTCATCGTGCTCGGCAGTGGGACAGTTAATATATAGATCAGATGTTATTATTACATAATAGCTTCTGAAATAACTAAGTTCAATTGGAAATGAACAGCGATAGCCTATTGGGAGACCATTGGACTGGCCCGCAGAGGTTCCGACTTCGATACCAAGGCACGCGCCTTTGACTTTGGTCCGCAGAGGTTTCGACTTCGATACGAAGGCACGCGCCTTTGACTTTGGCCCGCAGAGGTTCCGACTTCGATACCAAGGCACGCACCTTTGACTTTGGCCCGCAGAGGTTCCGACTTCGATACCAAGGCACGAGCCTTTGACTTTGGTCCGCAGAGGTTCCGACTTCGATACCAAGGCACGCGCCTTTGACTTTGGCCCGCAGAGGTTCCGACTTCGATACCAAGTCACGTGCCCTTGACTTTGGTCTAACCGCACTTTACTTACGGTTTATATATTGTTACTGATAGTCCAATACCGCGTAACTTACCGCGTATGTGCAAAAAAAGGCAAAATTGAAATTTTGCGGCTGCAGGTTATTAAAATTGTGTCGACGATTTGCTGATATTATTATAGGTAGGACACACTCCAGGTAAACTGACGACCTGATAAAGGTAGCTGGGTTGGACTGGGTGCGGAAGACTGGATGTTCTGGCTTATAGTAAGGAGGTTTATGTCCAGTGAGCTGGGATAGGCTGGTCAATTGATTAAGTTCTTATGTGTACATCGATACACAGACGGAATCAATTTCAAGATGCAAATTACATTGTCATTATAATGAATCAATTGCTACATCCATGTATATCAACAAGGTAATATAAAGCGCAACGTCAAAGGGCTTGTAGCTAGATTGGTTACTAATCGCTTTATAGATACATACATATCACACTCGTAATAGAAGAGAGACCTATCTGAGTATTATGGATCAAACAAATTTAAACTTTTTTGCAATTGTAATATCAGCATCTATTCTCAGTGTGAGAAGGTATAAGCCACAGACCACCATGCTAGCCCAGTGCGGATTGGCAGACTTCACATATATTTGAGAACATTATTAAGGAACTGTTAGAGATGCAGGTTCCCACGCGATGTTTTCCTTCACCGTTACAGCAAGCGATAATTAACTATTTATTACGCACATAACTTCGAAAAGTCAGAGATGCGCGCCTTAGGATCGAACTCGAGACCTCTGCGTGGCAGTCCAACGGTTTCCCACTAGGATATCGCTGCTGTTGCTATTGTTGCAATTACTTAACATAAATATAATATTAGAATTTATAGTCACACATGTAGAGTTCAAATTACCTTACTTCAAAATTATGAGTAAAGTTTTTTTAAGAGTGCTATATATAGTGTCGAGCCTATATACCTAAAAGGGTAAGCAGAAATTTATTACAATCACATTTCATCAGCCATAGTTTAAGGTCCCACGTGATATTTATTTGATTGTATCTGTAGCACGGTATTGAATTCAACTGCTATGCGTGAGATGACGGATTCAAATTCTGAGTGATATTGGTTTGTCTATCAAGAAATCTTCAGGATCAGTTTTTCCAACAGTTTCATCCAAATATAGCTGGCTATCTCGCACATTTTCAGATTCCGTGTAGGTGTTAAGAATTCCTTACCAGGCATATATCAGTAGTCAATGCGACTGCTGTGATCTGGTCCACAGCAGTCGCATTGACTACAGATGCAAAGCAAATTCAAAAAAAATTTAATTTAATTTGTACCCACCTTCTGCACTAGAAATAATGTCTGTCTCGCAGAGGACTTTAAAAACATTCAAACACAAAGATTTATCCAGACTCGGAACAACTATTTGTAGATCACACAACATTTCGTCCATGTGGGGATGAACCCACAACACTCACCGCTGTGGCAAGATGTCCACTTAAATCATTACGTCATCCGCGCATACCTCACAGAATAATCATGACAGTGTCACTGTCCAACACGAGCATGAAAGTCAACACCTTACGCCAAGCAGTAACATCAATTACCGCGAAGCAGCTTTATGATATCAGCCCTGCAATTAACTGGCCCACTGCTGGGCACGAGCCTCTTGTCAGTGTGAGAAAGGTTTGGCCATAGTCCATCACGCTGGCCCAGTGCGGGTTGGCAGACTTCACATATCTTTGAGAACATTATTAAGTAACTCTTAGACATGCAGGTTTCCTCGCGATGTTTTCCTTCACCGTTACAGCAAGCGATAATTAACTATTTAATACGCACATAACTTCGAAAAGTCAGAGATGCGCGCCGTGGAATGGAACTCGAAACCTCTGCGTGGTAGTCCCACGGTCTCCTTCTAGGCTATCAACATGCGAACCTAAACACTTATTAACCAAAATACAATCGATGGACTTTCACATATAGGTAAGTGATTTACGATAATGTGACGACCGCATAATTAAAATATGATATGGCCCTTAATCCGGCCCGGGCGAGGCTGATAAACCGGATTATATTGTAAATTAAAACTTGTACATTAAATTAAAGGTGAAACATTACTCGTTAATGTATCGGTTTATGTTATGTTATTAGTTAAAACATTAATATAGAACGTGTAAAGGTAGTTTTAAATCGGACTACCTCGGTGACGTAGTGGCAAAAAGCGACTGGTATAAAAGAGGTCTTGGATTCGATGCCCGGGTCGGTTCAAAGTGTTATGTACTGTGTTTTCCTGTAAAGAAATCTCAAGTATCAAACAGCGCGGAACTTTAAGGGCCTGGTCATTAATAATAATATTAATATTCTATCACATATATACAACACCAGTAGACAGAGCTTGTACTATAGGTACTAGACAATGAATAAACATAAATATATACTTTTTTTGTAAATATATACACTTTGTACATAGAAACACCCAGACCAAGACAAACATCCATGTTCATGCACACAAATGTTTGACTTGTGTGGGAATCGAACTTGTAACCTCAGGCGTAGCAGTCGGTTACACTAACCATTACGCCAGCGTTACTAATGCACCCACATGTTGCGGGTTCAATCCCCACATGAAACAAACTTTGTTGTTTGAATATTTTGTTCTGTATGCTAGTCAAGTGCGGGTTGGCATACGCTTTAGAAACATTATAAAAATCTTCAGATAGCTTACCATGAAACGTAAATACCGCAGTTTCGGGCCGACTGTTTCGTCCTTTTCAACACAATTCGTCCAATTTCAGGAGGTAACCTCCTGATTGTCCTGCACCCTTTATGAAGTGGTCTGAACAACGGGGTAATGTCTCATTAAAAGAAAGAAATCCGAAGGAACTTTATTGTGACTTTATTTCGTTCAGCCTGAAGTTTCGGAAAGACATTTTCACGATAGGCCTAAAGAGTTCAGACACGCAGATGATCTCATTGATAATAATTAGCTTTCATATTCGCGAAAGGAGAATGGATTTTAGGATTACTAATATAAACCCAATGTCACAATACAAGGGACTATAGACGCTGCACCCGACTAAGTCACACTACTGTTTTGCGTTATTGTGTATATTAATTATGGGTAGTTTGACAAACACATACGTTAATAACAATAATAATAATAATTCCTCTTTGGGGAAACCGAAGGTTTTGTCTGTGCTATTGCGGACGAAGTTATCAAGACGAATAACTACCAGAGATATATCTTGAGGGATGGTAGGGTTGACATTTGTCGGGCGTGCCACCTACCTGGTGAGTCCCTCAGGCATATAGTTTCCGGTTGTTCTCGTCTTGCTAACGGCGAGTACTTGCACAGACATAACCAAGTAGCCAGGATTATTCACCAGCAACATGCTCTGAAATACAAACTTGTAGATGTTGAAGTGCCGTACTACAGGTATGTAGCTGAATCAGTTCTCGAAAATGGTCATGTCACGTTGTACTGGGATCGATCTTTCATCACAGACAGGACTGTTGTGGCCAACAAACCTGACATTGTGGTGATAGATCGATTAGAGCGCCGCACAATGATTATCGATGTCACCATTCCGCATGACGGCAATCTCGCGAAAGCTAAACAAATTAAATATCTCGATTTGGCTCGCGAGGTTGTCGACATGTGGGATGTAGATTCGGCAATCATTGTGCCGATAGTCATATCTGTCAATGGTCTAATAGCCAAGAGCCTCGATCACCATCTAAAGAGGCTCGCGTTGGGTGCTTGGATCAAGGGTTTGATGCAGAAGGCAGTGCTATTAGATACAGCACGCATTGTGAGGAGGTTCCTATCCCTGGAATCCTAACCACCGGCAGTTTGGACCCTGTTCCCGATGCTGGTGGGTTACCATATATTTTATATTTTAAATGTATTTTTATAAGTATATGTTTATTTAAAAATGAAAAGTATATTGTAAATATTTGAATAAAGAGTATAATAATAATACTTTTTTTCTGGCAGCACCAGCATAAGTGTCACTACAAAATGCTCAGCTCTCTTTATTTTCCATAAAAATATATAATCATTTGGCATTTGCATCATTAAAAGCATAATTCATTATAATAAATCTCAATTTTAAAATAATATATCCATAAAGAAAATATCAAGTATTAGGTATATAAAAACAAGTAAAATCGGACATATAATGACGACACATGTCAAAATGAAAAATATACATAAATGCATGCAAAATAATGTAAACGATGATGATGTAATGATGAATGCTAACAAGAGCCAGGGCAGTTGTACAAAGAAGACCCCCGGACTCGTCACTCAGCACCACCTCGCAGCCGTCGGCACCTGCACCCGCGACTACGACGGGCAATGAGGCGTCGAGCTCATCAAGCGACGAGTATTTCTCCCCGCCGACGTCGCCAACACCTGTACGTCGGCAGGGGAGAAGCCGGCCACCGTCCTGCTTGGGACACCAAGGCCAACCGGCCTCGAACAGGGCCCCCGCTGTCGGTGGTGATGTGCGCCGCATAAGATGGACGAAGTTAATAAATAAAAACGTCATGCGGGCATATTTTGTGGCTACAGAAGAAGGAACCAACCTCAATGCGTATCGTAATCGAATGCTGCCTCTGTTTCAGGCTCTTGAACCAGGCTTCAACGTCATGTGACAACGACTATCGGATCAAGTGCGAGTTATCCAGCGCAATTGGATGCTGGATAATAACGTACTTGATAAGCTTTGCTCAGAGTGTTTACGTACGAGTTGTACCATTCACGTCCAACCTGGTGTAACAACAGGTAGGGTACTTCGTTGCCCCACAACATTATCAGCGAGGATATGGATGACATGACTAATAATGTAAGCATCCAGTACAATGATGAGGTAAGGGTAGCTTTGGGCGATTCGGGAATATCGGTACACACCGCGTTTGCCTACGTATAGACAAAATATGGCATTGGTAGATGGCCTATACTAAGAATACTCACTATACTAAGAAACACCCAGTATAATTAAAGTTAAACAATTACAGAAACATTAATGTAAAATATGATTTATTTATTAAATGACTGATAGTAAAGTTATTTGTCATTTAAAATATTTAATTTCGAGCACAGTGATTTCATACTACACTAATTATTGCAATGCGATTGATGCTCGCGCTGAGTGTCCGACGGCTCTTAACCGCGCTGGCTAAACTGAATGGTTGCGGTAGAAATGGGTTTATTATATACTCGCTGTCCACCATGGCTCGCTGTTCCGTTCTGTCTGTCTGCTCTGGCTAATCTATGAAACGGCTGAACCGATTTTGACTGGACTTTCACTGGCAGATAGCTGATGTTATAAGGAGTAAATTAGGCTACTTTTAATTTAGAAAATAATTAGGGAGTCACGTAGCAAAAATCCACGTGATCGAATTTTCGGGTAACAGCGAGTACAAAAATAAATTTCAAATTGGACAGCAGGTTCCAGAGACTAGTGCATTCCAAACAAAAAACAAACAACTTTTGCGGCTTAATTATATCAGTATCACAAAAAAATGTTTTAAAACAAAATAAATCATCACCAGTAACAGTAAAAAAGCTGACATCACATCAAAAACCAGTGAAACAACGTTATTCAGAGCACGACATTAACTGCACACCTGAAACAGAATTATAATGAACCTGGCCATGCCTCTTTCACACGTGTATACGTACTTAACGGCTAAAAAATAATGACTCTCGCCTCTAAGGTTTACGCACCTGAAAATATAAAGGCTTGCCTAAAAACAAGAGGTACTACATCTGTGCAATATATACTCTATCCTTTTAAGAGGCTGCATACTTATATGCTGGTTATACGTAATAAAATGTCGGGCCTGAAGATTGCATGTGTTAAATGCGTAATGAAAATTTGGGACCCAAGGGTTATATACTTAGTTATGGCTATACCAGGAGCACGTAGGGAGGGAGCATTCATCAGATATACGGCTTGAATGACGGAGAATTAAATCTACATATTAATATTATAAAAAGGAAAGATTCAATTTTTGTTTGTCTGTAAGCATTTAACTCAAATACAACCGATTACTTAAATTCTTTTACCATTAGGAAACTATATTAGTAACATAGGCCGTATTTCATTAAAAAAGTATTGTTACTAAAATAACGTAATCTACTTTAGGTACGCGAGCGAAGCCGCGACTAAAAACTAGTTTGAAATAAAATTATATTAAATTGTCATGTTTATTATTTTTAAATCATAGATATACCTTACTACGTTTTAATATCGTAAGGAAAGTAGGTAAAGTGGTCATTTGACACAATGCCAACATGTCATCTGAACTATAAATTATATCATGCTCATTTAAATTGAAACGTTTACAATGTAGATAGAGAACGTATCTAATGTGTGAGCGTACTTTTCTTAGTGTGAACGAATTTTCGTGCGATCTAATTCAATGTTGATGCCTATGTACCTATGTATGTACATCTATACATATATAGGTATATATATTAACGTCTGTTTGCAGTAGTTGGGCAAATACTACCGATTTCTACTTGCTATCCTGGCATAATAATATCTCTCTTGTTCATTGTCATTCACTCGAATTACATTGATCATGCAGAGTTGAAGCTTAGGATATTCTAAAAATGGCTTTTCTTTAAAATATTAATGCAGATCTAAACTTTTCACATGCATACATAGCCTCATGGCTATAATATCGAAGTGGCAACTAAACGTGTATTATGCCCACGTTTCACTAGTTGGTTTTGAAGGCACGCCTCCCATTACAAGAGGCGTGCCGTATTACATTCTTCGTTTCAGACAGATCTAATCGTTTGAACGTTTAAACTATTTCGTTGCAGCGGCACACCGGCGACCAAACAATAGATTTTGAGTAATGTCTGGCATTTCAGCAATTTGTCTATTGTTAAAGTATATTTCACGTACATACATATACTCCCGGTCCGGCCGGTATATCCGAGAAGGTGTAAGCAGAGGCGTATTACGTCATATTTTAGAATCCAACGTGATCAGGAGCGAGCTATCACATTTTTCAAGACTGCTACTGATATTTCTCTTACTCTACAAATAAAACTCCACACGAGCCGAGAATTAATCTTAACACCTCTCAGAATTGGTATTTGCTTGCATCATAGAAACACTGAGACAATCCTAACTCATATTATAAAACTGTGAGTTTGTTAGTTACCCTTTTACGCCTTAACTACTTGACTCGTTATCGTGAAATTTAGCATACGCGTTGTCAGGGGTACAAAAAAGGACATAGGGTACCTTTCATCCAGAAAAAGTACTATCCCGAGCGAAGCCACGGACGAAAGTGAGTAAGAAAATATACATATAAACAGTAAAATAAAACGCCAAGAAGATAAATTGCATCTCGGCATCTTGTTTCTGAAGCCAACGCACACCACATTTTAGTTTAAATTTTTCTCAGCAGAGAATATATGGGGGCATATTCTGTATTATACATTTCGCCCCTATGGGCCACTCGGGAATAGTACACGCCAGAAAACCAGTGGTCCGACTGTGTTGGCTTGTAATAAACTAATGAGTTTTCATACTTCGCTACTGACGATAAATTGTTTTGAAAATATATTTTGTGTTGGACTGTTGTTTGTATTTGTATTGCATTCAATAAATAATTGCGTTTAATACTTATTCGTTAGAAATAGTGCATAGACCTTTTACAATAGACGAGAAGACCAGTCGTAGTAAACTGTGCAGTCGTCGAGTTCTAATCTAGTCTAAAAAAACATCACACGTAAACTGCAATGCAATTTATAAACGCTTTTTAATTTTGGAGAATATATGTGATATTTATGATGCTGAAACTAGAAATAAGAATTTTATTTAGATTTGCTTTTAGTACGAGAATTCGATCTGAAATATAAAAGATTCACCGTAGGAAACTTGAAAATGTCCTTAATGTTTTAAATTTCAAGCTCAACCATTATTTTTATGAATAATATTTGTCGGAGACGGTCATTAGTATGAAACGCGACACGTTAGTGAAGATATGGCAGCACTGTTGCGATGACATCAACGCGCAGCCAACTTCGTGTGCTACGACAGAGCCTACTTAAATGGAGGCGCGCCCTATATTCGACGGGATCTTTCTACCGTCGTCGAGTGCGGACCTCCTCGCTAGGAACTGTCATTCGTTTCGTGCAAGACATTCGTGTTAATTTATTGTGAAGACAATAAAAGTGATCAGTGTGCATTTATTGTTTCACTTTGCTCGATGACCCTATTGTACGCCCGCATTATGTCTATCGATGGGGTTACTGATGCACGCTCTCTATATAACCGTCATATTTATATCTTCTTCTCCCTAGCCTTCATTATTCCCAACCGACCGACATATACCGACATATTTATATCCTGCCTTATAATAAGACTATCACGGCGACGCGGTAGTGGTGAATAGTAGCTGTGTATGAAGTATTGGGTTATTTAGAATTATTAGGATTTTCTGTCAAGATTTTCAGCAGTATGGAGTCTGGAAATGGGCCTGGAAAATATCAACTGACTCGCCTGTTATCTCTTAAAATCTTAAACCATAGCTTTTTTATACAACTAAGGTGGCAAACAAACATACGGCCCACATGATGGTAAGTGGTCACCTAACTTATGGGCGCCTGCAACGCCAGAGGCATCACTTGCGCGTTGCCATCCCTTTAGGAAAGGAAATTGGAAGGAGAGGGAACGGGAAGGGGGAAAGAGGGCGATTAGGCCTCCGGTACTCTAACTCACCGAACGAGGTAGGAATACTGCAATTTACGTCAATATTCTGTGATAGAGTAATCCTTCCCCAGTCAAGCCGGCTGATTCATGCTGAAATCAGCGAGGCTCTACTACTCAAAATATTATATAACTAGTGAACTTTGGGTGTATATCAAAATAATGCTTCTTCTTCCCTTCGGTTATATAATCGTAAGAATATGTACCTATGTAATTAAATTTATATGCTAAAGGCAATCATTATCAGTACCAAATATATGTATGCAACCAACGGGTTAACAAGTTAAGTATGCTAGACATTTACATCACTTGGAAAAGCTAAGTGCATGAACGGAGACTATGTATAGAATACAAAGAATGACTAACTTTCAGACGAGATCTGAGATCTTCTTGTTTAGTGAACTTGGAGATATTACATTATATGCGATACTCTTACTCTTAAGCTGAACAAATTTCAAAGTATATTGTCATAATGAAAATTTTGACAATATCCTAAACTTCCTAACTAATGTTATAAATGTGAATGTGAGTTTGTTTGTTACGCTTTCACGTCCTAACTACTCGACCAATCATCTCGCATTTCATATTCTCGCATACACGTTGTCAGGAGAACAGAAAAGGACATAGGATACCTTTCAATTAGAAAAAAGTACTGTTACTAATCTAGCCTAACCTGACGTAGCTTACATTTACACGAATGAAACCGCGGGCAAAATCTACTGCTATATATAGTGATGCATTATTTTATATATCGTTAGTAATATAGTCTCACGCCAATATCACCGAAGAGATAGTTCTGGGTGTATTACACCCACATTTCAAAGTCAAAAATCATTCAAAGGTCACAAAGTAATACTTATGAACGTCAAAATATAACTATAGGTTAATGAGTTTACTAAGTTACTGAAGCTATATTTATTAGTTTAGTTGCTAGATTCCGGCAAAGGCCGATGAGAACTCACGGCCAAACTTTTCAATCCCCAATTAAATATAATATCAGTATTATACACCTCAAATCAACAAAGTGTTGCAGCATTATTTATACTAATATTAGAAAGCTGAAGAATTTGTTTGTTTGCTTGGTTGGTTGAACGCGTTAATCTCAAGAACTACTAGTTAGAAATGAAAAAATCTTTTAGTTTTGGATAGCCCGTTTATCGAGGAAGGCTACAGGCTATATAACATCACGCTACAATAAATAGGAGCGAAGCATCAATAAAAAATGTTGCAAATACGGCGAAATTCTCTTATGTGCCTCAGACAATAAAAATCTACAAATAATAACAATAATTTTATATCTCCTGCATATTGTTAAGTTAAAATGAAATATTTTGACTTTAGTAGTATTTAATAATATTATTTAATATTCATCTATAATAGACAGTAGGATGGGATGGGGGCGCATACATTTACACTTAAATGCAAAGGCAGTCCGTTACTAAATGCGCTTGTGCATTTATATTTCAATAATAACGAAATGAGAAGCAAGATACATCAGCTATGGTTTTAATTACCACGTAATAGGGGTTGCCCTATTTTTGTCAACTGGACACAGTTCTACATTCCATACTGATACTAAGATTCTATAGATAAGATTTCTAGACATAATATCACAATTATGCTATGCCCGACCAAAGGATCAGATCCGAAACCATACACATAGCAGTCTTATTCAATTTACTAGTAACACTTTGCGTGACCCGGATATCAAACCCATATCTACACACACATCAGCTCTACCAAGGCAGCGTGCTGGTTCGATAAACCTATTATGACCGATATGGATGAACGAACGCCAACAAGTGCTATTTTTATGGATATGACTCAGGCATTCGATTTGGTTGACCATAATATTCTACTAAACAAACTTAATATGTACGCAATTAGAGGGCAGCTCCTTAATTTGATAAAATTTTACTTGGATAACAAAAATCAATACACATAAATATAAAAGAATATCGACAGCTAGTAGGAAGGAAGTAAAATATTATCCTGAAATACGTGAAACTTTTTATGGCGTACCGCAAGGTAGCGTCTTAGGGCCGTTTTATTTTTAATTTATATAAATGACTTTCCAAAACATGTATCCTATCCTATGGTTCTATTTGCTGATGCCAGCACAATAATCGTTAGACATAATAAAACACCGATTACAAAACTGGCATTAAAAATGCACTGCAGCAATCTATCAACTGGCTAGACCAAAATAGTCTGACATTAAATTTAACTAAAACAAAAATTATACACTTCAAAGTCAAAAATCATTTATTCATTTAAGTCACAAAGTAACACTTATGTACATCAAAATATATAGGTTAATAAGTTTACGAAGTTACTGAAGCTACATTTAGGTTAGTTGCTAGGTTCAGGCAAAGACAACCAAAGACCTCAGGCAAAGACTCACTGCTACTACTGTAAATTTGACATTGAATAATGAAAATATAGAAGAAGGTACAAAATTCTTAGGATTAATAATTAACTATAATCTTAGTTGAAAAGAGCACGCCGATTCTTAGTAAATTGTCGTTAGCTCTATACGAATTGAGTAAAGTTAGCAACCAAACCGCGGTCGTTACTGCTTATTATGGTTATGTAGATTCAATTCTTCGGTATGGAGTCATATTTTGGGAGAATTGCAGTGAAAATTTAATATTTTTTAGGCACAGAAAAGATGCATCAGATCCATATGCAACATACAAATAACAGATAGCTGTTAACCACATTTTATTAAACTTAAAATACTAACCTTTCCATGTCTTTATATTTACGAAACCGCAATTTTTGTGAAGAAAAATATATAGCTATTCAATAAAAAATCCGAGCAGCCGTCAAAATTTTGAGACAGAAATACTGATATGCTATGTTTAAGACGCTCAGAAACCGCTCTTATGCATAAAGATGTACTATGCATGGTACCGAAAATATATTATAAGCTGCCAAATCATAATATATTAAAAGTGCCGACTTGGTGACATTTAAGAAAGAACTAGGTACATAATCTTTTAGTGAATAAGTCTTATTATACCATTGACGAATTCTTTCTTGACATTTTGTAACAAATTATTTTCTAAGCGTTTTTAATAAAAAATAAAATATTTCTTTTATTTTTCAAATATTTTAATAATTAAATTGTATCCTTGACTGTGAATTAATAGCAATAAGCATTATTTTATCTTGTAAAAATGTTAACACTATAAATTGACGGAAAATGTATAGCACATCGGATAGATTTTTGAGATCACTTATAAATTGTAATACATTATTGTATCACAAAAATCACGCGAATAAATGATTTGATTTGATTGATTAACATACTTAACAAAATTTTGGCGTACCGCACCTCTGCCTATTCCTTTAGATAATCTTATACACAAGACAGTGATGAATAGATTACTTCAATATGTACCGTTCTCAGAGCAAATAAATAGCGACCTAATTCCGGCAGATTCAGTCTATACGATCATAATCTTAGTTTCATCTTCGGCCTACTTAAGAGGGGATCCAAGTTTATTTATGAGGACAAAAGCTCGTAAACGAGACTGGGTTGCACACAACACCGCTAACGAACCAAACCGTCCGGGGAAATCAGGGGGTTTTTATTAGCTCACGGTATAAATCGTGGTCATTGGAACCTATTAAGTGTGTATCGTGGGGGAATTAAGCGATAATCAGTTTGGCGGCCATGTATTTTTTCTTTTGTTTTACTCGAGTCTCGAGAGAGTTGTTTGTTTTTTTTCTTAATGTGAATAGTTGATTTCAAATCGTAGATTCTACGTATAAATTATGTGTTTGCTTATTAATTAGTTGTACATCTGCACACAAACAACATCTTAATTGTCTTTAAAGATTTTTGTTTGTACCTACGTTATCATAAATTGTTGATGTATCTTGATGGTACAAAAATAAAAGTGAAGTCATTTTACATTTATTCAAGATCTTTGTATATGTTATACGATATGTGGCTACTGTAACAATCCATGTAATAAATAAATTAGGTCACCTTTCTGGAGGTTAAGTTGTCATCTGATACACAATGTCAACGTGACATCTGAATTATAAATATAGCACTATCACGCTCAGTCATATTGAAAATTGTACGTTATCGTTCTCTATCTAATGTGCTAGCTCACTCTTTTAAGTGCAGACACTTTTTCGTGCAATATACGTACGATGACATCTAGGATTTAACATTTTGGTTGCTTGGTATAAATAGTCCATTTATAATATTACTTTTTGTTTTAGAGAACAGACCAAGCATATAGATAGCTAGAGACAATACATTGAGATCCATGACAATGAATTATTAAGTTTAATATTTAAGTTTACACTTTGCCCCGACGCGGTGACGTTTCGGTTGCTTTACAGCAGCCATTTTCACGGGCAGACTATTCGGGGCAAAGTGTTAACTTAAACATAAATAGTTTTAATTAAATTAAATAGCATACTTAAGTTTAATAATAGTAGTGTTAAAGTTTTCAGAATTATGTAATAAAAGTGTTTTAAAGTAAAATAAACAACGACAAAATCCGTATAAAGTGTTTGATTTCAAAGCAGTAACTCAATTATTTTATAGTGACTTTGTTATTTACCAAATAATTGTTATTTACCAAGTAAAAATTATGAGCTATAGGAGCCATATACCTAACAACAAGGCCTGCACAAATTGAAAATAAACCTCTATACAAAATACTTTTCAGTGGTTTAATTTTAAAACAATCGTAGTAAACTTAATATCTATGTAAAGCTTTCTTATTATTAGCCGCGATAAATTCTTATTTATGTTTAATTTTGATGTGTAAATTCACGAAACCGTGAGACTCTATCATTAAATTAGTTATTCTATAAAATGACATCATTTTTAATAAAGTAAAATATTATGTTAACATTACGCTCTACAATAGCCAATTAAAAATGTCGATACATTAAATTTGTCATCCGGTACATGAAATTATTTCAATGAACTGGAACTGATGACTCTCGAGGGTACTGATGGCATGTCAGAACGTGTCCGAATAAGAGTACCTACGAATAAAAAATAAGAAGCTAAATTATTAATTTTGTTAGGCAAGCATAATAACCAATATATAGAATTGAATGTTATCATGCTAAAATGAACTACTGAAACTAAATGTTTTGTTATTCACGCCTGTATGTGAAGGATATAGGCAGAGACATATTTAACCCACGTTTCGCCAGATATAGATTTTAAATTTTAAGTGTTACGTAATAGTGGGCCTAAACTATTGGTATCTATTATACACAGTTCCAGACGCTACAGCTGCAACTGAGAAATTCTTCACAGAGAAACCCAACACTCACTTGCATGCACAGCAGTCGCAGAACTTTCATAAAACCGTTTAATAATAGCTCTTGATGTGGCTCACTGTATTTTTTTTTTGACGCGACTATTGTACCAATACCGAATTAATAAAATAATCTGAAGACCATGAAGACTGAGCTACATAAATACACACAATTTCCCAAAAAAAATAAGGTTTACTTACAAATAGCGGTCCTTTCTCGTCAGTTGTGCTTAGTTAACTACTTAAACATACTTAGTTGGTGCTTAATGTTTCTTGACGACTATTGGAGAGGAAAAAACCGCTCTTGTGGCGAAACTAAGTCGAAACTACTTAACTATTAACTACCTCTTCTTTGAAGTCCATATGGGCTGTTTTCATACACGAGCATTGAAGTGATTAAATAAGTTGTAAATGTTCGGCGCTGTGGAAATAGGGGCCTGTGTGGCTGGCATTAACATAACATAACATCAAGCTTGTTTTAGCCGCAGGGGTTAAGCATAGGTACAAAACACACGTTTCTTTGTGTATCTTTGTATAATAATAACTAAAATATATAATAGTGCCAATAACTAGATTGACGAAGTTATATAATGATCTCGCTCGTCTGCTTAAGTAAAACATTTTTTGTGATACTATGCCTAAATTAAACACTGTATTTTATTTAATCGACTCTAACAAAAGTATTTATATTTACAAACGTATTAACATAGCTACAAAAACACAAATAATTATAATACTAAATATTTACAAAAATGCCTAAATTTAAAAAAGAAATATTAGAGTATCTCAAAAATACAAGTTAATTAACTTGTGTTTTTACACTGTTAACCAGTTTTTAAACACATAAGTACTATCGTTTTTCTCATTTTCATATTTTTATTATTTTAATATTATAGTTTATTTTTAAGTTTATTGTACTGGTACTTCCTGTGTTAGCTGTGGTTGCCTATAACAGAATGAGCACAAGGCATATATTATTATTGTATCATCTTTTTTATTATGTAAGAATTGTGTATCATTTGTTGGCGATCCTTATAAATAAATAAATAAATAAAATAAATATTCTACCACATACACACAACACCAACTAAAACTAAACAGAGCTTGTACTTTATGTCATAGATAATGGATAAACAAACTTATATACCTTTTTAGAGTTCCAAAAAACTCTTATACAAGTGCGTTGTCCGTCCGTCTGTCTGTTAAAAAACTTTCAACTCAAGAACCGTAAGAGCTAGACTCGCGGTCAACGCCATTCGACTCAGCATAGTCGATATACTCCCGAAATGACTATGAGCTTTGACCTCTGACCTCAAGGTCACGTGGTATCACGTGACCTTTGCATATTACTTAAACCATTTTTTCGAAGTTTAAGATTTACGGCAATTCATTGCCGATTCGTACTTGTTTTGTAAATACATATTATACATAGAAATGAATACAATGATCGCACGGATGACTATAGTCTTTTAAATTATCTATTTGTTACTCCCAGACCGCGAAGTATTGTGATTATGGAGATCAAAATATTTGGGTGATCCACATACAGTTGTTTCGGTGAGTTAATATACATATAAGACGTATTTCGGGACCCAGGTTACAGTCACCAGGTGCGTTATCATTTAAAATATAAATACAAATATTTTCATTTGTGAACAAGATGTATACAGCCTTTGTTGGAGATCCTTACAGCAGATAAATACATAATCAATAACTATATTTTCCTGCGACTTCACTCGCGTAAATGTAGGTTAGGTAAGATTAGTAACAGAACTTTTTTCTGGCTGAAAGGTACCCGATATATATTACGAACCCTTTTCTGTTCTCCTGAAAACGTGTAAGAAAAATTTCATAATTAACAAGTAGTTAAGACGTAAAAGCGTAACAAACAAACAAATTCGAGTTCGCATTTATATTGGTTAGAATGGGTTAGAAGCTTCATGACCACCTCTCGATAAGACTACATAGCAGATATGACTAGTTCGCTATAGGACTAAATCTCGATATGACTAGATCGCTTCAAAACGAATTAGCTGTTTAACTAAATATATCCGTCCTGTTACAAAAATGACTTAATATCGATATGACAAACAATCGTATCTAAAACTGGCTTTAGTAAGTACAGGTTCTTCATGGAGTATATATAATGAAGTGTGAATTTACTACGAAATTAAGCTAATATGTAATTTAAAAATAAATTGAAACAATAATTGTCATTGTCACTTTGAATTTTTATCTTGCATATTTATTGTTAACTAGGTAAACTGAAGAGAAATTAAAAAAAGAAATTGAAATAAAAAGAATAAGTAAGCTTATTTATGATGGTTACCGATACAATTTTGTGTCCAACAATTCAAGCAGAACGTCATTCTGGCGTTGCTATAAAACAAGAGTGTTGTGCTTCTCTTAGATTAATGAAGAAAAGACCGTTATAATCAGGAAAAGTCTGCACAAATAGCAAAATAGAGTATATTTTTTTTAGTATATATATCGTTTTGCATACCAGCAACATACATACATATATTACTACTGTGATAACACTGGATAAAGGCCAGGTTAAGAGCACCTTAAACCGGCGAGCGTGTATGAGGAATGTTATGAAAGTGAATGAAGCCAGAGAAGTGTGTCAGGATCGTAGCAAATGGAAATCCGTAGTCTCTGCCTACCTCTCTGGGAAACAGGCGTGAATTTATGTATGTATGTACATATGTATGTGATAACACTATGTACATATGTATGTGATAACACTTAATTATAGAACATTCTGATATGCATGTCTATAACATTCACGATACAAGATAATATCGTATTTATAACTACATATTCTAAATTCTTCGCCTAGTCCTCATATAAAAGTTACATAGAAAAATTGAGAATTATCTTCATAAGCCTTTGTATTAAAACCTGAAGCCTTAATAAACTCAATAAAATTTCAGGTTAGTACTAAAAAAATAAAAGTTCAATACAATAACGTTGTTAACCTACGAAGGTAGGTGTAAAAAAGTTCTCACCTTGGTTTTCCAGGGCATTTACGTGCCCAATCTTATAAAATTTCATGTTTCAGGCACAGGGGCGGATGTTAGGCTTTTAATAAATGATAATATAAACGTTGTCTGGCCTTGGCATGCCAAGCATATATATTAAGGTCAGATATATTTTAGAGTAGGGTAAAATTTAATTTGTTATTATTAACCACCGGGTTTCTGCTAACATTGAGTATATATTATATCAGTTTTGTTTTCCTCACACGGAAGGAAGGGTTCTAACATTTGCGTAATTATAGTGGTTTAATTATTCGTCTCATTTTGAAGGATCATATCACGCATTCCGTTTGCGGGTTGAGATTCTGTGTCGTTTGCGGTCTGTAGTCAAATATGTCTGCTCAAAACTTATTATAATTATTATTTTATTTGTCTATTTCAACATGAATATCTCTTTTGTTATTGTTTTTTAAGAAATGGCATAGCAGAATTACAGCCTTAGTTATACAAATATTGCTAACTTATACTTAACTGCTATTCAAAAACTATGTTTTAACGCTCGCAGCTGTTACTTAACTATTATTTAAATAACGATCAACGTTAATGTTTATAGAATACTTTTTCTTATTTGTCACAACTCAATACTTATCAACCTCTCTACTCTCTTTAATCCATATCAATAATTACTTATAACACTGACACTTATAAGTAACTCTTTAGACTCAATAAACGTGCTTAGTAATGACCAAGTATGTTCTTAGATTGAAACTGAACAAAAATATTCCAGATAGATAAATAGATATAGCCAGTCTCGGTACAGCTAGGAACGTAGACTAAACTTAGTACACCCATGAGAGCTAAGCACTGGTATAGTAATGCTAAGACTCGAAATAAAACAATATTATACTACAATAACGTAAGCTTCTGGTTCTATTTCGAGAATATTCGCACCTATGAATATATTATTTACTTTATAACATTTATACACAACGAACGAACAAAAACTTTGCCTATAATGAAGTTGAGAGAAAGAAATTTAACGTATCAAAAATGTTTTCGCGTAAAAAATATAATTTATTCAATACACAGTCCCCACCTGTCGTATCGTTCGACGAAAACGAATATTCGGTAACTTGGATGTTAAGAGGTAGAGTATTTCTAGATGTGCCATTTCGAAACAATAATAATCCCTTACTTTTATATTCTACTAATATTATAAATATGAAAGTTTATGAAGATGGATGAATGTTTGCTACTCTTTCACGCAGAACTACTGAACGGATTTTAATAAAACTTTACATTATTATTGTTTAAACATCAGAATAACATATAGGCGAATAAAAAATATATCTTAATATAAATCTACATAAATGCGGTCAAGCTGCAGGCAAAAACTAGTAAATTATAAGTTCAGCCCTGTATATAAACTGTCCCACTGCTGGGCATGGAACTCTTCTCACCATGATAAGACCATAGTCCTTATGCTGACGAAGTGCGGGTTGACAGACTTCACATATCTTCGAGAATTTTATAGAGAACAGTCAGACATGCAGGTTTCCTTGCGATGTTTTCCTTCAGCTTTAAAGGGAGAGATACAATTTACTATTTAATATGCATATATGTAAATTATAAAATACATAAGTACTCATCATGGTGTTGAATTCGAGATCTTTACGTAGCAGTTTAATGGTCTACCAGTAGGATATCGTTGCTACTTAGCAATAATAATAATAATAATAATAATATTCTACCACATACACACAGCACCGTCTAGCCCAAACTAAGCAGAGCTTGTACTATGGGTACTAGACAATGGGTAAACATACATATATACTTTTTTTTTGTAAATACATACATATTATACATAGAAACACCCAGACCAAGACAAACATCCATGTTCATGCACAATAACTTGAAACATTTGAAATTACGTTCTAGACTACTATGTATTGAGTACAATATTTTGATCATTGTGGAAACTGATAGCCACAACAATTTTAGGAAAGAGAAGGAATGATTTCTTTAATTTTATTCCTGTAATTGACATTTTTTTTATTTTTTTATTAATAATTCCATACTGTTTTCTTTAATATTGATTACTAGGTAAACGTCATAACAATTATGTGTCAGTAACATCTGATAGCAGGTATAGCGACATCAGTTCAATTCCCACAGACCACAATTTAACCGCACTGTTGAAAAGTGGATACAGCAGGATTTCAAACGTAAAATTTGTGGACACGATTTTGTGTGTGCAATTCAAAAAAGTTTACTGTGAAATATAGTCGTAAAATCAAGCTGTTCTGTAATACAACTTATTAAAATGGCTATGTTATTATATGTATGACTACTTCATTATAGAGAAACTCTTGCAAATAATAATATTATAGAAATATATTGTAATTATAATTCTATAAAATTAGGCAAACGCCACTCCACTTATGAAAATATATGTATTTTTGTAGTGTTAAAAATTAAATACTTACTCATATTATTAATGTGAAAATTTTTGAGGATGGATGGATCTTTGTTACTCTTTCACGCAAAAACTAATGAAACGATTGTGATGGAACTTGGTATGAGAATAGCTGGAGACCTGGATAAACACATATGCTACATAGGTGGCATAGATTTTTATCCCGATATTCCCACTGCATCGGGAATTGCGCGGGTGAAATCGCTGAGCGTAGCTACTATGATTTATATTTGTTTATTCACGCGTTTGCAAATATGGTGTAGTGGTTCAAATGGTCACATTGCCACTAACAATGCGGAGTAAGAGAAAGAGAGAAATTTAGAGAAAGTGCACTTGTGTTTTCTTGCATACTAATGAACTTCAATATCTCCTACGTAGTTGTTGTGTAGATCCAGAGTCGAAAATAGTGTTTAGAGGATATTATTAGTAATATAAAATCAGCAAGTATAGCAAAAAAGGAGTTATAGTTTTCCATAAATACATGCAAAAATCAACCACGCTTCGTTGTGGCTCAGTGTAATATTAATTATTAGGTATGTAAATAAAATTAGGTATTATATTTTCCTTTGCCGTGTAAACTTATAATTACCCGTAATAAAAAGTATTTTGAAAACACTCTCATACCTACAATGCGATTGATTGTGTAATTTTTTTAAAGTTTTACCTGTATATGTACCTGCTCCATTAATTATTAATGTTGCGCGGTGTCATCCATTAATTATTAATCTTATTAATCTTACAAACATTCAAACGATGGACACAATTATTTGTGGATTTGTTCAATCAATTTGTTGTTCTGTCTTAAAGTTCAAGCCATCCCATTGACTACTTTTTGACTTTCGTCAACAAAAACATATGCAAGATATAACCTATAAGTTGTTAAGCAGCGTCACATCTAGTTATTTTAGCTCCTGATTATCGAGAGCACTCGTTTCGTATGCACGGCAAGCATCCTCGGACGCCCCGCGACTCACAACTTCGTATCCATTATTTTATACAAATTGAAATGTCAGCGGGCTGATTTGACTATCGGTGTTTTCCAGACGTTGACGCCGAGTTTTTCTTAGAGTGGACCGTGCCGAAATTTTAGGGGGAGTTTTGAAAGTGTGCGTGAAATTAATGAGAGTTTGTCGATTGAATTTGGAGGCTTTTGTTGGACTCTCTTGGGTATTCCTTGTCGATCGTCGATGAAGAGTATTGAATAAAAATGTTATTATTTATATTGACTGCTGTGCATGGAGTATCAGATACGAATCACGGGCCGGACAAACAAAAATTACGGGATTTTCTGACAAGGAACATCATGTTATAGACATGGAACCCGCTTGGTCCTGTGCCATGTTGGTCTTTCCTCGGTTCTCTTTTTCTTTTTAAGGGACCGAGATTGCACTTGTGTTTACGCTCACACTTATGAACATTTTACCTTGAAGCGGCGGTAGCCCAATGGTTAAGGTATTGGACTTGCGATTGACAGGTCGCGGGTTCGAATCCCACCGATTGCATTACCGATATGAACCCACTTCTAACACGAACATTCTAGCTTAGCTGGAGTGGTTAACAAGAATACTAGTAATTTGAAACCCAAATTGCAAGGAATCTTTTTAAAAAAATATCTCCTACGCAAGGCCAGTCTCCGTTAAGATAAGGCCGCCGTGACCGAAATTCGTGGAGGATATTATAACTTATAACCGTTTCATTTGATCAAGAATAAACTTATTATAAAATCATTCATATATAAATTCAAAATATATTAGTTGTGTAATAAATGAAGATGACAAAAAAAGGACAATCAAGGAGGCTCTCTATATGTTGAGTCTAGCTACCAGCACGAAATATTTGTTTTATAAATAAGGCAAGTGAGAAAAATGGTCTAAATATAAGTTGCATAATAATTAAAGTCCTATGTGTATAAAAAATTGGCATGGGAGCGCACTGGTAGTAAAAATGACTGCTATGCATGAAGTCTCGGGTTTGTATGCCTGGATCAGTTTAAGTAGTAGAGCCTCGCTGATTTTGCCATGAATGGGCCGGCTCGACCGGGAAACGACTACCTTCTCACAGAATATCGCCGTGAAATAGCAGTATTCCTACTGTTGTGTTTCGTTCAGTAAGTGAGAGTGCCGGAGGCCCAATCACCCTCTTTCCCCCTACCCGCTCCTTCTTCCCACTTCCTTTCTTAAAGGGTCGGCAACGCGCAAGTGATGCCTCTGGTGTTGCAGGCGTCCATAGGCTACGGTGACCACTTACCATCAGGTGGGCCGTATGCTTGTTTGCCACACTAGGTGTATAAAAAAATTTTTTTATTGGATTTTATGGTCAAGAAGTTCTCAGCAGCAGCACATAACTTGGAAATATGCACGGTAGATGCAATGACTTGCTCCTTTTTACGAGATACCTAAAATGCCTGGAGACAATTAACGCTAATAGTGAGTATAAGTAACGCCAATATGGGATCCTAACTAAATTATATTACAGGGTGATTTTAAAATCGTGTAATTCCTTTTAACCACGCATTCTACTGGTGATATAGAATAACCCTGACCATATATTTTTTTAATTAGAATTATGTTTTGGCAAAATTAATGTACCGATTTTTTTCATGAAATGGTTCAGATAGTCTTAAGTTAACCACCCGACACAATCTTAATATTTTACTAATTTAAAAATAATAACATAACAATAACTGATGTCGTAAATAATAAGGGGCAATAAAAAGGACCGCCCGTTATTATTTACGACATTAATTATTGATATTTTATTTTATTTTAATTAGTAAAAAATTAAATTGTCCCGGGTGGTTAACATATAACTATCCGACACCATTTCACGAGAAAAATGATACATTAATTCTTCCAAAAAAATAATTCCAGTAAAAAAATATGCTCAGAGTTATTCTATACCACCAGTAGAATGCGTGGTTAAAAGGAATTACACGATTTCAAAATCACCCTGTATAAATGAGAGTGTGAGTTTCTTTGTTACGCTTTCACGCGCTAACTACTCGACCAATCCAATGGATAGCCTGTTTATCGAAGAAGACGACCTATGGGGGCGGGGCAGTAACTATAAACGCGGGTGAAACCGCGGTCACATCTAGTAGAAATATAAAGTTATTTGATTAATTATTGGCTAAATATTTTAGCGTAGCCTTATAATAGTTACAGGTTCAAAGTTATGAACACTTATCTGAAGTAGTTGATCTCAAAGTTTTGATATAGGTCTTTGTAATCTACGGTGACTTGTCTGCCAATTCGCACAGAATTTATTTAATCAAATCTTTTGATTAATTTAATTTGTTGGTTAATTTGTAAAGTCGGTGACGCTGCGGTAGTGAATGTGACTGCTGTGCATGGGGGTTCAGGTTCGATTCTCGGATCGAACAAATTGTTTTGGCGTTTGTCAATGATAGAGAAATATAATACAACGACTACTTTAAACATCTAACGCCTGTAAGAGAAACTACAGATTTTAAATTTGTCTGATCTACATCTACAGTTTTACTTAGGTTGTTTTTAGTTTTTAAACACATTACCCGCTCTAGGAATTATTCCTTGACTTAAAAAACATTCAAATAATGTACACAAAGAAAGCCAATACTCAGAACAATCATTTTATATAAACAAATTATTATTGTCCCTTGTGGGGAATCGAACCCACAATGCTCGGCTTTGTGAAAGAAGCAAGACGACTACTTAAATCACTATGCCCTTTGTGTAACCTTACGTAAGTTACAATGTCGTGAATTTGGCTTTCACTCCCTGCGTCAGGGGGATTATCTGTGTAATATAATATTAAGTAACTATGTGTAAGGAGAGTAAGACGGCTTGTGTGACACAAATATGCCTTAGTAATGAAGTACAAACTAATTAAATAATCAGCAATATTTCTTAAAATAAGTATCACTTCTTAAGAAATAATATTAACAAGTGACTAGAAAAAGCATAAAAATTACTCAGCCTACTTAATGCTAGTCCTTACTGATATTATAAATGCGAATGTCAGTTTTTAACACGCTTTTATTAGCTTGGTATGTATCTATGAATCTATGTAACGGCATCTTTGAACGTAATTTTCACCCCTTTCAAATCGACGGATTGATTTGAAACTTTGCACACTTATCGAGGACCATAAAAATAATAGTTTAAAATTAAAATAAATAATTGTTTAAAAACTAAAAAGCAACTAAATTATTTTCTCGTTTTTTAATAAAGCGTTATTTTGTTTTTTATACTATTATTTAGTTTGTTGTTTGTTACGCTTTAACTATTCAACCGCTCATTATGAAATATTGCATACATGTGTTCAGGGGCACTGAAAAGGACTTAGAGTAGATTTCAACACAGTGTTTAGGTAAGGGACTTTACCAACATTTAAAGAACATACACAAATAACTAAAATATTTCTTGAGCACACAATTTTTTATTCTATTTGGATATTACTTCCTACGCAATACTCGTCTAGCAGCAATAGTGAAGCGACCATTCAGACACACACATGTATAGCTGATCAGTGATCACACAATTTTCATCTCATTTGAGTACGAAACTCGTAACACTGGACGTAGTGTCAGTGCCAAGGCGTCTCTAAAGCACCTACATTAAAATCTCAAAATGTGAATACAAGTTATTAATCCACCAAAGCATTCACAATACCTCGAAAAAGCTCAAAGAACAATTCGCTTGAAATAGCAGCATCAACAGTTAAAATGTTCCATAGCTACTCTAAAATGAATTACCACCGTCTTATTTCCCCTTTATAGCATTTCTCGTCCATTTTACAGATTGAAAGTCGTAGATAACCGTTTGATTTCACCGAGTTCCGTCGACGGTCGCGATGTATCGTGAAATTTTAAAGAAATATAATGAAAATATGATTAGGTTTAGTTCAAATGTTATAGGTGATGATATATTGGTTGGCATTGGTTTATAGCATTGTTATGTGTTGAATTATATATTACTACATTTTAGCCACGGCTTCGCTTGCCTACGCAATATACATACATCTACATGTATGAAAAATCTATCCTAACCTACGTTAGGTTAGGTTTATAACAGTCCTTTTTGTGGTTGAAAGGTACCCTATGTCTTATTCTGTACCCTCAACAATTTGTATGCAAAATTTCATGTTGATCGGTCGAGTAGTTAAGGCGTGAAAGCGTAACAAATAAACAAATAAACTCACATTCGCATTTATAATATTAGTAAGGACGGTGATTCAGCTTGCCTAAGAAGCTGATTGTATAATGTTATTATAATTTTGCTTTGGCCTTGCTATATCTCAGAACAGGACAGTGGTGTTTACACTCACAGTTTGATAGCTATATTTTTAGGGTCCACGAAATATATTTGACCTTTACGTCAATGTCCCTGCAATTTAAAAAACTTCATTGTTTTTTAGAGTTTTATAGTTCAAAGATTAGCATAAACCTTTCATAATTTCTTTATATTTGCATGCAGTGTTCAAATCAAGAAGAGCGTGCATTGCCATACTTGATCAGCTTGATTTAAGGTGCTTGTGATATGTAGAGTCCAGTTTTATGAACTAATACAAAAAAAAACGCCGTTTATTAATTATATACATGCATAGTCTCACGTCTCTATCCCTGAAGCCAACTATGATTCTAGGACCCACATTACAAGGAACGAGGACGGGTCCCTATAAAATGGCTAAATTCTAGACTCCGTTAGGGTATTGAGATTTTTTAAATGACTAGGATTCTTCTTAATATAAACGCAGCTCCCGAACATGTTGCCCGTCACGGTAATCAACCATTCTGGTACTAAGATTTCCTTGGTAAAAAAATCCACTAACATTTTGCCTGACCCAGTAATCAAGTCTAAACTTAGCAGTCGCTTCGCTGCGATAACTTTTATACCCTCTACGTAAAAGCTCTCTGAATCTATTTTAAAACTCAATTAAGCCCGTGACCCTTTTTGCGTGGGTTTGTTGGCGAGTACTGTACACTCGTAGCGTCATTTACGCAGATCACATTATGCAACATAACTCTAGTTTTTCTAAACGTAATTAAATAAAACGTGGCTCAGATTCAATATTAAATGCCATATTACCAAACTATGAAGGTGCATCAAAATCGATCTAGCGATTTATTCGTGAGGCTTAAAGAAATAAAAAGACAAGATGAATTACAATTATGGATTTAGAAAAGAATTTGTGGAACGAGTACGATTTTTGTAAATTTATGAATTATAGGTATGTATTATGTAGTATCATATACATTTGATAGCCTATTGGGAGACAATTGGACTGACACACAGAGGTCTCGAGCTCGATAACAAGGCACGCACATTTCACATTTCGAAGTTATGTGCATATTTAATCTCTAACTTTAACGAAGGAATTTATATTGAGGAAACCTGCATGTCTGACTGTTCTTTAAGATATGTGAAGTCTGCCAACCCACCCTGAGCCATCGCGATAGAATAAAGCCTAACCCTCCCCACACTAAGAAGAGGCTGCCCAGGAGTGAAACAGGGATACAGCTTACTAACAGATTTATAATTATATTTATATTATAACTGTGCCTGCAGTTTCACCCGCGTTTATGGTTACTGCCCACGTGGGTCGTAGCGTGATGTTATATAGCCTATAAACTTTCTCGATAAATAGACTATCCAACACTAAAATAATTTCTCAATTCGAACCAGTAGTTTCTGAGATTACCGCGTTCAACCAAACAAACAAACAAACTCTTTAGCTTTATAATACTAGTATAGATATCAACTGTTAATAAGCTGTGTCTATACATAGTACAGTTTAAGCCCGGTATGTGCTAATGTTATACACATTCCAGGGAACACATACCGGAATAAAAAGTATCCTATATGTTAATATTAAACATGGTCTTTTTTGCCATGTTTCATTTTAAATGCGTTAAACGTTTCCCTCATGATTTTCTTTTTTATTTTTTATTTTATTATATATTCCTCAAATTTGGATTAATTCCTGTGTCGCATGGGACTAAACAAACATTCAAATAAAGAATGTGTGAAATGTTTTTTGTCTCGTATGGGGATTGAACCCACAACATTGCGCACAACCAACGGCGATGCAAGCACTTAATCCTCTATGCCATTCGTGCAGTCAAACACGCAAACAAAATTGAGTTACAAACCTCCAAATATCTTTGAAAACTTTCCTCTTTATTATATTTGTAGGACCAAATTAAAATCATTACTTATTTAGAACATCACTCGTTTAATGTTATATTTCATCTAGTACCTACTCAACTGAATGGTACTATGATAATAACTTGGCTAATAAATGTTTCATGGACTGTGGAGGCTATAAATACTCTATTGTAGTGGGCGAAATTTACGACCGCTGAAGCCTCATTCATTATTATTGACCTCATACTTTAGATTTAAGTTTTTGTGACTTATTTAAGCTGTGCAGCAACACTGTGAATTGTTATGTAAGGAACTAAGACTAAAACAATCTGCCTTTAAGAGAAGTAACACTTGGCGACTTTTTGTAGCGATTGAGCTGCGATGCAGTATTTATGATGTGGCCAGATGGTAAAATAAGTCATGATATGGTCTCTCGGTATCAATTACGAATCAGCGTTTGATATTATGAACACCTTAACGCCCGGCTACTTCAAGATATAGTCAAACATTAGTGATTATATCGTAAAATAATAATATTATCCATCATTAGAGGCGCTGAAATTGTTTAGTTATTGTAATGCATGCATCATGGCGTTGGAAAATAATTAAGAAATTTATCTATACATTATATAAAAATGAATTCCTCTTTCCCTTGATCACGCCATAACTTGAATTGATATTACCGATTTCAATTATTTCCTTTTTTAGTTTTGTAATATTTCGCAGAAGGCAAGAAAAGTTAAGAAAATTGCGCAGAAAATTTGATAATTTCAGTAAACTTAACGACTATTTTAACCTAGCGAGTCCGAGGGTTCATCTAAGACAGGACAACGTCTATCGTGTCAGCTAGTTGCAGATATAAATGAAGTGAAATGTCGTTAAGATACAAAACTACTTAAAATAAAGAAGTTCCTTCTTTATTTTAGATTTTTATTGAACCTTTAACATCATGGTAACTCTACGGTAAGCATATGACCAACCGTGGATTGCCATATCATAGCACGTTAACGTTTAAGTTAATATTAAATACAACCATTTCATGAAATGATGGCCATATCATGAAGTGATCATGTCTATGATCTGGCTACGACAGTTGATAATTTTAATTAGACAGTGCAACGAATTGAAGTAGCTATATGATCGTGATAGAATCTCGCACATTTTTATCTATTCGTTAAAAAGTCTGTGTCAATACAATCACGAGGTATTTTATTACTGTTGATTGCATACAAGCCTGCTGCACAGTTTCATGTAAGCGGTAACCACCGCTCATAGACATGGCAATACTTACTTTAAATCTTATCGGCGTAAGCCGTAAGCTATATAGCTGACCGTGTGCTTGTTGCGCACACGGTCAGCTTGATGATGATGGTGGATATCAATCTTAAGATGACTATATGACTCTACCGTCCGGTAACTAAAAGGACATTAAGCCATATACATACGTCCATAGCATTAAAGTACTTTTAGTTAGCGGACTGCAGCATGTTTGTGGTTAGTTTTAAGAATGATGTTATTGATCCAAAAATAAACGCCGAGGATTATTTGATTCCAACATACTGCACCTCTTCTGCCGTCTTCGCTGCGTTCGCTTAATAGACGTATCAGATATCACCTCCCTGCTTAAACCGTAACCAGAGAAAGATATGTAAACGGTTATTTAGAATATTGGTTATTTACTAAATCCTTTCTATACGCCCATTTCTCAGGCGTCACGTAGGTAATAAAATAGAGCTCGCGAAATCTAGATATATATTTTCTCGATTGAATTATACTACCGTTAGTTTTAGAATATATGCAGGATTTGTTATATAATTATTATATAGGAGGTCCATATATTTTTGGAGAGAAATATATTTTTATCAACGACAAATTCCTCAAAGATAATAAAAAATCAACAGCATCTACTAAAGCTGACTGCCAGGATGGGATAGTGATTTAAGCGATCGCCTCGCCACTGCCAATGCGCCAAATGGGTCCGATCTCATGATATGATCTACAAAAATTTGTGTGATTCACAAATAATTCTTCCGAGTCTGGGTATCCTTTGTGTTCCTTGTTTGAATGTTTGTACGACTGTCGTCTTTTTAAGAGTAGTCTTTATAAAATAAAGGTGCTGTCGATTTTATTACCTTTTTTATTAGTATTTTTTATAGATACAATAGTAAACCAATAAAACCTGGTAACATTTATCTCGGTCCGGGCATAAACCATGCACGAAACGAACGATTGGATTTAAGCGTACGCGCAAAGTATGCCAAAAGACCACCAAAGTGATAAAGGATAAGAAATAATCAAAAAACAATTGTTGCACTTCTTTAATTACTTCATTTCTCGGATTTAAAGCAACGATACGGGACCAAATCTTACAATTCTTACGTACGTCTATTTTACGTTCGTATATAAACTTATTGACTACTGTACAGTTTTGTAAAAATTGGCATTTGTACATTGTCCTTTTTCTTATATTAGGGCAAAAAATAGGAGCTTGTAAATCGTGTTTCTATTTTACGTAGAAATACATATATTTCCATAAAAATGTACGTCAATTAAATACCTATATATCTATAACTATAAACCAAAAAAGGAAAGAAGAATTTAGTACAACTAGTACACACAATTAAGTACCCCTGTTCGAGGAGTAGAGCTCTCATATATTTTGATCATTAGAATTTGTTTCTTAACATGAGTTTCTAGTTTCTTTATTTCTCGTCCTCTTTTACGCCTTTTTGTTCAAACTTGATCAGCATCTCTGGGTAATTATCGCCACCCAGAGAATCCCAGGAATCATAGGGAATTAACACGTTTGGTGCGTCTTTTCACTATAGAAAAGATTTCAAGACCCACGGCTGACAGCCGAAGACTACTTGACAGCATGATTATTAGAATACCAGACATAATTCAAATCTATTTTGGCTAACCACTGGTATGTCGTCATGGTTTGAAAGTTTAAAAGATCGGATGATTCTGGCGCACAAGGTACAGAAAACAATTACTATTAGAAGGATAGCATATTGGTAGTATATGCCATAATGGTTATATAAAATAACTTTAATTTCCCGCATGATTCTGTTGTCAGCTTGAGATCTATAAACAAATAATGCCAAATACGTAATTTGGAGAATAAATCTAAGCTAAAACGCTTTTGTAGTTAATCCTAATCAATGAAAATGGACAATGCACAAGCCTAATCATTAGAGATTATTACTTATTAGTTAATAGAATCATGTTTCAAATCGAAGCCATTATTGGTGATTAAAAGACAGAGACAGAAATTTACTGTGGTAATTTTGTCCCTCTTTTAAAATGCCACAATGGCAACGTGGTAAAATTATTGATATTGTTTTCAAGATCAACATTGGTCAGAATTTTCAGTGAGTACAAATCGTTTTAATCTACATGTTTGTATTTTATTATTGTTGTAACAAATATCTTTATCGTATACTGTTTATGTACATGATTTAAATGCAAAGTGTAATAAAAATTCAAACTTAGTTTATTTACAACTATAAAATTGATATGTTAGACATTATGTTTTTGTAAATGCTAAAAAATCTAGGCCAAACTTTATGTAGTTCATAGATATTATGTCTGCAACATCCACAATTGGGTCACTGTTAAAAAACATAACATTAATCGCATGCATTAATTTTGTTTGATAAATTATAATAATTCATTTTCAATAAAAATAATGAGACTTGCAAAATACAGTAGAACAAAACTTCTCAATATAATTACTCAAATACTTATAATAAATGCACAATGTAACTTAGTAGCATTCAATAATGTAATGGCATAATTCGTTATTACAAAAGGGGTTTACAAAAGTCACGACCATTAATTTGGTTTGATTTTGTAAAATTTCAAGCTGTGAACATAATTAGCTTTTGTATGATCAACTTCATAATACTAAAAGTACATACATAACAGAATAAATACTAATTTTATAAAATCTCCTTAGTTACAAATTAAATCAGATAAAAAGTTTACAATGCAGTAAATTCTGTAGAAAATGTCGATAAAGGAACACTCAAGGGGTCTTTACCATCCACATTTTTGTCAGCATTAGCGCCTGGTAGAGACCATGTAGAGCTGCCAGCCGCTGTGATCCTCGGGCCCATATTATCGTATGCAGATTTTAAGAAACAGGTTCTACTTCGACGAGGCAATGTCGCTCCACCTCCTAATAGATCTGGATACTCGTCACTGTGACCAGCAACTTGAACTGATATAAAAATATTCCCATAAGGAGCTGGTAAAGCAAATTCTGCAGGAGGTGGAGGAAAGCTTCCAGGTGGACCTTCTATTGTTATTTGTACGGGCTCTAGGCATCTTGCGTCATCAGACTCCATAGATATGGACCTGTCTAACATTTCGAAGCCGTACGATGACCCTAAGTCACCACTCGTTCTGTCGCAACTAACGGCTAGAGATGTATCTAGCAACTTCTTCTCTTGATCTGTAAAACTTCTGCTTGGTGGTACTCTTCGACGTTTTGTTTTCCAGCATACACAGGCGGCAATAAAACCTGCAGTAGTCATAGCTAGCATTGAACCACCTATTAAGAAAAACGTTGAGTAGTCTGGTGCGACCCGAGCAGTCGCCGTTCTAGCTTTAGGCAAAAACAATGTTAGATAAGCACTCGCTTCGCCAACTAAACTTTTGGCACTACATTTCCACTCCCCAGACAAGTCACTAGTTACATTAGTTATGGTCACATTTACCCACTGCGCACTTTTGTTCAAGAAGTCGTCGTTATATTCATCGAAGTGGTCTAAATGGTACTTATTAATTACAATGTCACTATTTTTATTCGTATAATTATTAACTGGTATATGACGAAATGACCACGTCACTGTAGGCTTAGGATCGCCTCTTACAAAACAACCAAATGAAATTTCGGCGCCAGCTTCTGTTCTAATTACTGTTGGCGACGATGTGGCAGATGGCAAACACACAAAATCATCTCTTTTAAAAGCCCGCCATGATAGTTCCGCTTTTCGTTGTGGACCAGCACAGAATACATCCTCATTGCCGAGATTACTGTTCAAAAACCAATCATGGAACTCCCGTAATCTACAATCACAGTACCATGGATTATCTGATAAAGTCAGAGTTTTCAATACAGATAGATTGAACGTATCTTGATGGAGAAACGTTAGTAAGTTTTGATGTATATTGACTGTTTCCAACGCCTGTAGATTTACAAATGCAAACGGATGTACAGTTCGTAGTTTGCACCGCGATATTTCCAATTTCTTTAAATGTTTTAACGGCGGGAATTGCTCCGCCACCAAAGCGCTCAAAGGGTTATCGTTGAGGATCAACAGCCTTAAGCGATCCGCACCTTTGAACGTGTCAGGTGATAGTTGGAGTAGATCGTTTTGTGACAGATCTAGCTCTATCAAAATTCGCAGTTCTTTGAAAGCATTTGGATGTAACGAATGGAGACTCGTAGAACTGAGATTTAGTCGTTGGAGATTTAAGAGTTCTATATTTGCAAAAGCATCTTCTCCTAGTCTTTTTAAGGGATTTCCATGAAGATCGAGTACTTGGATGTCTGTTGCTAAATTTGGTAATTGTTTTAATCCCGCTGAGACGCAAGAAGCTGTCTTTTTTCCCGAAGACCATTTGCAGTGACACTCTGCGATGTGAGCGCAGTTCAGCCAGTCGCTTCCAGCTTGTGTGAGGATGAGAATAAACGTCAAACATCCGCTCCATACTCGAATCATATCAGTCTCGTTTCTGTTTATCTGAAAAGAAAGAAATGTACTTTAGATACTCTTCAATAGAATCTAAATTCAAATGTGGCAAATAACAACTAATTATGGGATTTGTGATATGATTTTAAATATTCCTACCAAATAGTGTTAAAAAGCACTAGCATTATTTTTGACTCCTAAAGTTAATTAAATTTCTAGCTATGAATTAGGCTCACGTTATTGGTGCAGTTGACGTCAATCGAACCCAGGATCGAAACGGGTACGAAATAAATGCATTAGTCATTAGGCTTATTGCTTAAATAACACATGGACTAAAGATCAAAAGTGACAAGGCCAAATATATGCCCACGTTATTTCTATAATAGAATAAGTAAACGAATGTGATAACAATGTCAGATTGCTTAGACACGCTTAATAAGAGATTCATTGTTATTTAATCCATAAAAATCTAATCATTCCTAAAAGTTAGTTTAGTGCTATAACTAATCACTTATTCCAAGAAACAATTACTCATCTCGGCTTATTGACCTTTAGAATAGAATATAAGTATACGTATACGTCACTACATACAAATACCCGTATCACATTAATCATGGAGCTAAACGCTTAACTGCCAGATATAGAAATATCCTTCTTCCCCCTGACTTCGGATTTGAACTCCAAAGTTAGATTAGGGAAGTGGGCGGCTTTATGCGGGCGTGCTTATACAAAATTGGTGAGTTTTACATCTGATATTGTAACTTTTAGGTGAATTTACTACTGCAATTGACTTAACTTTGCGTGTGTGGACTTGCTTTAAATTAAAGGAATGGAATTTTGTTTTGTTGACACACAGTGTTATCAATGATAAAAAGCAAAAGTGGTATGTGACCTTTGTATTGTAGATGTTTTCATTACTATTGATATGTTCTTACCAACTCGAAAGCCTTAAGATTATTTTTTGGCTTTGATCAAAGCGCGTGTAGCGATGCGATTAATGAAGCTCAATATTATTCACTCTATATTATTAAGAATAATTGCATGCAAACTCTATAACTTAGGATAAATATAACAATAATATATTTTATTTGTTATTACTCAAATTCACCATATTTTGTATTTTTTACGTTGGAATATTAGTCTTTAAACTTTTCAATTAATAAATAACTCATGCAATATCAATAATAATGTCCTTTTGACCAAATTTCGGTCATGACTAGTCATTTACGCAGAAGATATTTTAGTATGTACTCCCTATTTTTTCACTCTCATACGTCAATGGACCGACAAGCCGATTTAACCGGAGTGAGATCAGAAGGGTTAACGCCTTTACTTGGTATAGGAGTATGCAACACCGTCAACTGTTTCTCCGGGCTACTTTTGAAAAATTCTTGACAGTTAAATAAGTAAAACCTATAACATATAATATTATAGGTTAAACTGATAAAGTATCAGACTTTATCCGACATAAGAACTGAACCTAACACCTGACTTAAACGCCAATAGCAACATGACCAAAGAGGCAATCAGTATTGAACACAATTAACAGAACATTAGTTCTGAAGTAAGAGTAATCTAGAGTTTGCAACTCAGAACAGGCTTTGAATGAAATGCCCAAGAACTGTGAGAATTCTTAACACCAGGAACATTATAAAATTGAATTGGAATGTCACTTCCGGGCCTTAAAAGAGTTGCCGGTGGCACAAGGTCCTTTAATCGTATGATTTTGCAGTGCTGGATTGCCTGGGTACAGTCATGAGATTGTTTTTGCGGTTATTTTGTTTAGTACTTCGACGTTGCCGCTTTTGATAAATGCTTGCCATACATTTTGCAAAAATATGACGGCAGAGCGATCTTTCTTGTCTAGATGAGATGATTCTGTTCCTGACTAAGATTTCTCTTTAAGTCTGAATCAGGCGGGCTAAACTAAAATATCAAAGTAATTACAACCGTAAAATCTATTACAACCTATAAGTTTTACCTACTGATTCACTCGCCTGAATCTCGGGAGTATAATAATATGTAAATACGTGTTAAATTAACAGACTACAGAGCCAATACTTGTAATTAAAGCTATTCAAAAAATAATTCTGGTCTATGTTACCCAATAAATGATTATGGTTATGATTAAGTATAATAAACATCAAATGTGAAGTCGAATGCAATTTAAGAAAGAAAAAATCATTCATTTCCTATAAATATGGTTACAATGATGTTGAAGTTAATAAATGATTAATATTCCAAAGTCTTGAATTCTAGATTTAAATATCCCAATATAACTTATTACACTAACAAGATCACTAACTGATATGTGCCTATAATTATTATCCTTAATCTATTTTTCATTGGTATTGCCCAAGTATTCATTAATGGTATAAAACCATTACTAGCCATGAATACAACCTGGTATTCTCATTTGACGTTTATTTTAATTTAGGAGACAATCAATTGATTGATTCTCCTAAATTAAAATAAACGTCAAATGAGAGGTGATTCTGACACTGAGACTAGAACGTAACTCTGTTTCAATCAGTTATTATTAAATTGATCCTCAGATTAAAATATCTCTAAACCTATTGAGTCGCAGTGGTACTCCGGCAGCTAAACATAATAGGTTTTTTTTTTTATTTTTTATTTTTTTTATTTTGCTCGTCAAAATGACCACACTCCGCCTGATGGTAAGCAGTCGTGTGGTCTAAGAGCAGTGGCCTCCACATCGTCCTCATAGCAGCCGAGGCGATGTTGAGGTCTCTACTTTGACGGCCTGAGAAGGTGCTTTTTCACGCCCCGCTTAAAGGACCCAGGATTGAAGGAAGAAGGAAACACGTGCCTTGGCAGAGAATTCCATGCCTTGATCGTTCGGCAGAGGTATGAGGACCCAAACTTGTTGGTACGCACTCTAGTCGACTCCACCGTGTAAGGATGGCATCTGAGCCCAGCACGCGTTGTTCTGGATAGGAAAGGGGAGGGCGGGATAAGGTGGAATAACTCTTCAGAGCACTCCCTGTGGTATATTCTGTAGAAACATGCCAAAGAGGCAATATCCCTACGGAGTTGCAGAGGTTCCAGTGAACTCGTGACCTCTGGATCTCCGATGATACGGACTGCCCGCCGCTGTAGCCTGTCAAGAGCGTCTAGCAAGTACTGCGCGGAGCCATCCCAAAGATGAGAACAGTACTCCACGCAAGGGCGCACTTGTGCCTTATACAATAGGCACAGCTGCCCAGGCGCGAAGAACCGCCTCACCCTGTTCAGAACTCCGAGTTTTCGCGAAGCTTGCCTAATGACGCTCTCGATGTAGGTTTTGGGATTAAGGGAGCGGCAAAGATCCATACCTAAGATGGAGAGGCTGCCACGTATCACCAGTGGAGTGTTCTTCAGAGAAGGGAGGGAAAGGAACGGAGACTTTTTTGTTGAGAACGCGCATGCCTGGGTCTTCTTGGCGTTGAACTGGACCAAGTTCTTGGCACCCCATTCAGAGATGCGGTTCAAGGTCTGGTCAAGTTCAACGACAAGATCCTGCCTTTTCCCCACAACCTCAGCCTGTTTGGCTCCAGGACGTCCGAGATATCGCCCATGCACGGTACTGTCGTCTGCATAACAATGTATGTTGCCGAGATTCAACATATCATTGATATGCAGAAGAAAGAGCGTAGGGGATAAGACGGACCCCTGAGGCACTCCTGCATTGACCTGCATAAATTTGGAAGCGCGACCGTCGCAAAGGACCCGAATACGACGCTTCTGCAGGAAATTTGCAATCCAGGTGCACAGTTGAGGCGGCAAGCCATAGGCCGGAAGCTTGGAAAGAAGAGACCGGTGCCAGACTCTATCGAAAGCTTTGGCTATGTCTAGGCTGACAGCCAAAGACTCGCCGTGCTTGTCCATAGCCTCACCCCAGAGGTGCGTGACGTTTTCAATTATTAAGATGTGAAGTCGACTTCTATGGTCCATGACAGAATGTTTAAAACAGAGAAAAGCTGCATCAGAGCAATATAGTCAGCTTCCTGGATAGTCGTACATTATTTATTGTACAAAGCGAGATTACAGCGATAGCCTTGTAGGAGACCGTTGGACTGCCACACAGAGGTGTCGAGTTCGATTTCAAGGCGCGCATCTCTGACTTTTCGAAGTTATGTGCTTATTAGATTATTAATTATCACTCGCTTTAACGGTGAAGGATAACATCTTGAGGAAACCTGCATGTCTGAGAGTTCTCCATAATGCTCTCGAATATATTATGTGAAGTCTGCCAACCCGCACTGGGCCAGTGTGGTGGACTAAGGCCTAACCCTTCTCACACTGAGAAAAGGCCCGTGCCTACCAGTGGGACAGTTTAAAGTAGATCTGATATTATTAGAAAAGGCGAAATCCTTACATTAGCATTTTAGAAATATCTTTTTAGTAAAATTAAAATATTTTTGAAACTTGGTTACATAAAGATTCAATTGCCTCAATTCGTATTAGAGATCATAAAAAATGCGTATTGTTTGTCCATTTAAATATTTAATAAAGTTTCCCGAAATATGAAACAATTAAAATGGTTAACTACGGTTTCACGATCCAACTGACTAGCCATCTGGCTGTTTGTAGTAACCGCCGCTGATAAGGCTGTTTTGCTTAAATCCTAGTAATTTTTAGGCTATTTCGCACTAGGAATAATTCTGTGCCGCGGGAGACTTTACAAACATTCAAATATCAGACACAAAGAATACCCAGACACGGAACAACTATTTGTGAATCACGATCACGAATCAACACTAGGCGCGGTGGACGTGGCGATGCCACTTAAATCATCCGCCATCCATGCAGTCAAATAAAAGACAGGTGTCTACACAGTTAAAACGTTGCCTACCATGATAGTAGCACTCTCTTTAAACCTCGTTTGTAGAAGGACGAGTCTCGGTGATCGGGTGTCATCGCGGCGTGTAGGTTATTTCAAAGCCCGCGGCGTGTAGGTTATTCCAAAGCCTCTACGTGAAAAAAATAATCGCTGAAACTGCACCGTGCTGGACGGAAACGTTTCCAGGTGGAAAGGATGAATACTACAGTAGTGATAGTTGTGTCGATTGCTAAAATGAAAAAAGGTGGTATTGCTTAGACATATGGGGCAATGATAAGAAATAGGAAAACCTGTGATGCATTGTTGGTGTACTTGTGGTAATCGCAGGATGGCATTTAGGAATTGTGATGGACGGACGATTCGTAGTATCGTACAAAATATGATGTCAGTTCAATTTCATATCCGAATTCAATAAAATAATTATTCCAATATTTATTTCAAGCTGTGTAAAATATGCGAATTATTTTACCAACAATATTAATTATTATTCGTACTTTTAACAAATATTTTAATATCCGTAATCATATATAAATAAATTATTGAAATATTTTACATATCTGGCACGAATTATTTTACGTTGAACTTTGTTGGTATAAAAAATTGCTCACGTTGTATTTTACGCTGGCAGCGCAGTGGTGCTTACTTTTAAGGGTCCGCAACGCGCAAATGTGCTATAAGAACTACATTTATCGAGTAGAGAGCATATAAAAACAAAAACGATTTTCAATAGAACCATATAAAATATAGGACGGTATAGTACAATACATATTTAAATTTGGAGTTTAAACTATAGCATAATATTGTCTTCTGTTTACGTGTATGTTAATCATTGAAATTAAACTACTATATACGGATTTTATCGCGTTGTTTATTTGACACTCTTTTACATAATTAAGAAACTGTTACACTACATACTACTATTAACTATTATTAACTTTTGCTTTTCAGCAGCCATGTTCACGGGGAGATCTCCCCATGACCATGGCTGCTGAAAAGCAACCGAAACGTCGGGGAAAGTGTAAAATTAAATCAAAACAGATATTATAGTTTTAATAATTTAATTAGCTTCAAAATTAGTAAAGATTAATAGTAGTAGTATGTAGTGTAACAGTTTCTTAATTATGTAAAAGAGTGTCAAATAAACAACGCGATAAAATCCATATATAGTAGTTTAATTTCAATTAAAGTATAGTAGTTCGGTTGAAAAACTCTTACTCTACAGAAGATCGTAACCAAACAACTTCATATTGTATTCTCGCCATGAGTAAACGTTTAGGCTCTTTGAGGAGACGGCGTATTTTCTTTGAAAGACCAGACATCTTTGTCCCTTATCCTGGCAGCTCAGCGACTTATTTTTAAAGAGTCTACAAGCGAACATGCTTTTCCACCTAACCTACCACACTAAAACTAAATGATTCTTATCGTTTGTGCAGTCAGTGGACATGAACAATTATTTGATACAAAATATGCATATATCAGTTGGATAACAGGTAACTTAATTAACCTTTAAATAAGCAGTTCCATTTAAAAATAAAGCTTTCTTCATATTTAATTAAGTATGATCACAGTTAATTCCCGTTAGGATTAATTATTTCACACAAAGTTACTATAAAAATAAAACTTAAATGCAAATGACCTTTTTTCACTTCATTAGTAAGTGGACTTAAATTTAATGAGATATCCAATTAAAAGTTATAAGACTTGGCTTTTTATGAAGACGTGTGGATGAATATGCAAGCAGAGGGCTGTGGTGCGGTCGCCACCTAACTGTAGTTGTGGTAGAGCTGAGTTTTGTGGTCCGAGCAACGAGGCGACCGTTAGAGATAGCCAGCTAATTGAAACTTTGACCCGTTCTCATAATATATTCTGAAATATTAACTTTCAGTACCCTGTGGTTTGCTCCGGGTCAACTTGCTACTTATGTTAGTTTATTATAAAATCGATACTGTAAGGAATACTGCAAATTTAATTTACGAACAGATAATATAGCCCGTTATTTGGGGTAATCCAAATTAATTTGAAGAATTTATTGATAAGTATCTTACATGAACTTCTTATAAGTAAAAGGAATGCCCCAACACGTTTAATATTTCGATAATTTGTTACCATGACAGTCATCTTATAACTAACAAGAAAACGTAACATGTCTTGAAGGTACTCTGCTTGTCTACTTATCAAACACGGCTACGTCTCTATTACGCTACTTTGAGCTGTACAATTCTACCAGGTCTCAACTCGTGATCACAATCGATGCAAATCGATCGAAACGTCGACAAAAATTATTATCTAGCATTTAAGACGCGTTGTCCAATATTGTTTTATGTGCAATTGTATTATCCTTAGGACTAAACTCACTACCAAGCTGGCAGTAAACATTCGAGATGTTGTACAGTAATCAAATTTTAGATGTTTACTATAATTACTACCGAAGTGACTATATATCTTTACGCTCCGTGGACACGTAGAAAATGAGTGTTTACAGAATAGCATAACAGATAGTTTTAACAACTGTGCTTTTATTTTCCTCTTAAATTTTCTAATAAACCCTACTCATGACACTGAAATTTTATTTAACCTTTCGCTACCTCCCACTGTAGTAATCATTACACGGCATTTAACACAGGCTTTATCAATGTAAACGCAGGTATAAGGAGATAAAAAAACAAAGTACAATATGGTACAACACTCTCCTAGGTCTTGATATTGTGACAATGGCGTGGCCTACTAGTCAATTTACGACATTCTCGCATCAGAATTAATACAATATCAATTTCACTTCACTAAAAGTGATCGCCTTCGCTTATGACGTCACCGTTTTGTCGTCTATTTGTGATCATGGCGTACAACGGACTGATAATCGGTGTTGCGCTAGGGATGCGATTAGCGAATATCGAAATTAGACCGGCGGACATTTTATTTTTGATTGTGTAGCTAGTGGCATGGTTGCATAAGACTGAGTTGTTATAATAATCTATCTGGTTTATCCTGATTCGAACTGATACACAAATGATGTATTCTGAATTAATGTTTCACACTTATCTTTAACAGTTTATAAGGATATTACCATCATGCGTCACAACACTGGCCGTCACATATAGAAGACTATGGCGTGTGAGACACTCCCTTTTTACTCATCTCGTTTTTTATCATCAAATTTCTCAATATTGTTGGTATAATTTAATTCGTTTCATGCAATCAAATATATATGGCAGCTTACATTTTTAAAATATATCAATAAAACACACAAAAGTAATGGTTTTATTGTTTATTATTATGTTATGGTGCGACGTATTTTTTGTCATACATATGTGACGTTGGCGTTGAGGGCAATATTTCGTTTGTCATATATATGTGACAATGGCGTCCAAAAGGTTAATAATATTGTCTTACGTTTACGCGAATGTTATGCAAGTGTAAAATTTACTCCAAATCTAAATGGATTTTACAATTTAAATAGCTTGAAAAGAAGTAAACAGTAACTAGTAAACGTTTTTAACAAAAATAATAGTTTAAAGTTTCAAAATTATGTAATAATAGTGTTTCATAAAAAAATAAACAACGCGATAAAATCCGTATAAAGTTGTTTAATTTCAATAACAGACAGACCCTTCCCTCTACAGGCTACTCAAGTTTATGATATAGCGTTCCCACTTGCCCACCTGTTTAAGTATATAAGTGAACGCCGCTGTACCTTCCAGTGCCCGAAAGCACCTTCAGGGACCAGTTATAGACAGGTCTTGTCCCCAAATTCTGAGATCCAGTTCTCGTAAGCGAGCTACCTCGTGCCCAAATAGCACTACCTATTGTCCAGATAGGTACCAGAGCAATAAAGCCGCTCACCACTCGTGAACTCTGAGAGTTGCTAACGATGTCCTCGCTGAGACCGACGGAGAAGCCGCCTCCCATATTTCCAGTATGGTGCCGGAGTTGTAAGGCACGCTCGCTGTCCGACGTACATCCATACGTCTATCCTTTCTGGCCTACTAGCCGAGTATTGCCCGAGTCACCTAGCTATGACTCTTACTTGCTGAGCAGGCAAGCGCCCGAGATGCGTTGTGGCAGTGAAACAACACTGCTACTTCGCTAAAGACAACTCCGTCCTCCCGCGACTGACTGGTTCGCACTTGCCGCACATAAGTCCGACGCTCGAACGCCACGTGCTTGCCGAGCAACAAACATGCCATCCTCTGCGGCTACCCACATAGCCACTACGAGTCCAACCTCAATGTCAGGCACCGCGCCGATAGAACACGCCTTTCGAGGCGCAGTGGGCTAGCCTGACCCCGTAGTACCCTGATCCTAAGGGGGAGACCCGTAGTTCTCCTTCCGAAACCTTATCTACTCAGGTGCTGAAGATAGGATCTTACTTAACTCAATAACAGACAGTTCACTGTTTGATAGTAAGACGCAGTAATTAAGTATTCCCTTTCTAGCCACCAGCATTGTTTTATTTTTTGTTGCTTCTTGTGGCAGTCTTACCAGCGGCCATCTGATGTTAAGCGATAATTGCTGTGCATGGACCTGGCTATGTTGGCATCATAGATGGATCTCCATTGATGTGACAAGTCAATGAAGATTTATGAAGTTTACACTCAAGAAATCAAGTGGTCAATGGAGACCTGTAGAAAAAATTAACAGATCCCCATTGATGGGGCAAGAAGATGGAGACGCAAACAAGCAGCTGTTTACCATAAACCATAGTCTACTTACAACCTGATTTTGATATTCTGTAAAAAGGAATTATTAACCCGGTCGAGCTAGTCATTCATCCTGGAATTAGCAAGCTCTACTATGACTTACGAACCTCTAATAGGCACTAACTAAATATTTATTCAGAGCCTTGTGTATATTGTTTCAAAATTTATAAAAGGCACTAGTGGTTAAAATATTTTATTTAAATATTAATAAACAAACGTTAGCTACGTAAAATCACTTGCTTCTACAATTTCGGCTAGACTTAACATATCACTGAAAACTATTTAAACTATTTAGCATACGCCAACCTTCGCCAAAACTAGCTGTTTAAAACTTGTGGTAAACACGAAAACTAAATTATATACCTGTACAGCGTCCAAAATAAATTTAGTTAGCGTGACAAACTAGAAATTTTGTTGAAAGTGCATATTTAACTGAACGATGGCATATAGTCAAACTAAAAACTAAAACTGGACATTGTTCAGTCTAGACTAAGTCCATGAATATTTACTGAACCTTGTGTTTAATGAACATTAACTAGAAATGTTATGGTTCATTAATATTAAAAGAGGAGGCTTTTCCTAAAAAATACACAATACTTGCAATAAATAAACTGGTGTAAGAGTAGTAACAGCTACTGCGTTACGACCGGTAAATATGAGTTCGCAGGCTCAAATACCTTTTCCATTCATTGCCATCGTTGATAGATATTCAATACTTGCATAATCTCTTTTCCTGAGAGTCAAAGACATGCAAGTGATCCTCTGATATTGCAAGCCACCAACTCATATTACCAAACTGTCATTTGCTACACTGTTGCATAAAAAAGAAAATACACTATATTAAAACGCTTTAAATATAGCCGCTCTCACTAGAAATATTAATTACAGACTTCATTCACTAGAATGAAGACTTGAAATACTCACAACAGACACCACTAATGACAATATTCATAATAATATGACCTATGCAAAATATTGACTACAAATTAATACTTCGCCAGAAATCTACTTCTCATGTATATTACGATATAAACAGCGGTTATATAAAGGATATAAATCCATAAATCTAATGCCACGTTAACGGTAGAGGAAAACGAATAACAACACGACCGGACTATATGCAGAGACGAAATCTTTTATTTGATATCGTTCCACATAATGGTTCTAATAGGTAGACAATTAACTTCTACCGACATAAGAAATGCGACCAAATTTGCATATTTGTGACGTAGAGGTCAAAGACCTGTAACCTAATGAGGACAAATATGAGATTGTGAAAAAGGAAATCATTTATCGCTGGCGCCTTCAAAGGCACAAGAAGTTAAACAACTTCTGTGGCATGTTCATGCAATATATAAGTTGTTTGACTTTTGCTCCGAGCTAACACACGACGTACGAATGACAGTAAAATGTTTTTTGAACTCTGGAAATTATAGTAACATACCTATTTATTTAACGAAAACTTTTCATGATGTAAAAGCACATATGGAAGCAATAGACGAAAAAAGATTCATCATAAAACGATATAACATAAATGTGAATGTGGAAGTAATAGACTACACGATTTTATTTTATCCAGCAGAGCGACTCGAAAACGTAAAACTCAGACATAAATCTATTCGGTTTGGTGTCATAGTTTTCGTAGTATCTCAATCCAAACTAATATTATAAATGCGAAAGTTAGTTTCTTTGTTAAATTACTTGTTTGTTACGCTTTCCCGCCTTAACTGCTTGACCCATCATCATGAAATTTCACATACTCGTTGTCAGGGGTATAAAAAAGGAGAAGGGGGAGTACTATTCATTCAGGATAAGTACGGTACTTTTCCCGAGGGATAAAAAATTAACATAGCCTACATTTACGCGAGCGGAGCCGCGGGCAAAATCAAATGTTAATAAAAATGTTATAACGGCATTCAACTATATTTCATCAAAATGAATTTAAATAAAAATGATGTCGAATTCTATGATTCAATCACATCGCAACCACCAGCGACACCGCGAACTAGCGTCCGACCACATTGCAGACACAACGCTGCATCGATGCACCGACACCGCTGACGTCGTCTTCTTCATAATAAAATAATAACAAGGATAGCAACAACAATGTTTAATGTTTACTCTTTGAATTCCATGAGTTTGTTCAGTCAAGGCGTGTTTCCTCAACGAAAATCGGTGTCGAACAGTCTGTCTACACTCGTGAGCGTCATTGCGTCGTCGCAATCAAATCGCAACTACTAACGACAATTTAACCACATCCACATTTTGTAGAAACCAAAACGCAACTGCAAAAAGCTGCAGCGACTCTATTCACACGTAACCACTGCTTGATCACCTTTTGTCGTGTCGATATGGTGTGGTTGTGGTACGTGTAAATGAAGGCTAACTCAAAAAGGAACCGATAATACAAAAAGAAATTAATGGTATCGAGTAGTCTTCTATTATTTAAAAAACGACAAATAAATCGTATTCTAAACCGAACGTGCACAAATATTTGAAGGATGTGATGCCAGTGAATAAATCAACAGAGCTATTATGGTAGCATTTAGAAAACCGTAGTCTACGTCTATTCCTCCCACAAGAATCTCTAAATAAATAAATTTAAAAAAAAAATTGCTGTTAATAGCGGCTTTGCTCCCTTGGTTCTTAGATCTATTTCACAGGTTTTGTACATTTTTCCTGGTAAAAGTAGTCATGTCTTTTGGCCTACAGAATGTGTGCAAAAATCATGTTAATCCGTGGCTGTGTGAATAAAGAGTGGACAATGTTCACATTTGAAATATCGCACCGCAAGCAAGTAAAAGTATCACGATATTGGAAATATATCAGCCCATTCAATTTCAAACAGAATATCACCACCATTTACTTTCCATCGAGAATACGGATGTTATCTGACAAGATACTATCGTCAGATATCGTTGTCTATCGGTAACTGACGACGTGGATCATACTCGACGTCTAACGTAGAAATGACTGACACTCAATTAAAACGAACGAACCCGTCATGCGCTGCCAAATCCTTACGCCGTTCAAGGCTGCCATGTTACACACATCGGAAATAGAACAGTCAATATCGGACGGGTGGTACTATATATGTTATTTCTAACTAATATTATAAATGCGAACGTGAGTTTGTTCGTTATGCTTTAACGCTTTAACCACTTGACCGATTATCATGAAATTTCGCACACTTTGTCAGGAGAACAGTAATGGACATAGGATACATTTTAACCAGGAAAAAGTAGTTGCTTATCTAACCGTTTACGTAAGCGAAGCCACGGCAAAAAGCTATAAACAATAAATCAGCTTTTGTACATTTGTGACCACAAAACTTTAAAAAGTAGACGATGGATTGACATATAATTTTTACACAACGTTCCATTTCTACATATATAAGAGTGTTTTTATATAGTTTTAACCCGAAGTTATTACGGGAATCACTACCTTTTGCTCTTTTATTAACATCTGAGTCTTCTTCGAAGAGGTTAATGAAAACACTATGTAGGTGTGTGTGTCTGTCTGTTAGTGACAGTTTGTTAGTGACAGGCATGGCTCCGGAACCACTAGACCGATTAACTTGTAACTTGGTATGCAGACACCTTGGGGTCATCCCTCGGTCGAGTTTGAATATGGGCCCTGTGGGTCAAAAGACCCTCTAGATATAGAGGTAATTTCTTTTCATTACTTTTACATTTAAGACGAAGAGGATTCTGAGTTTTTACACCCATCTCGTTAATACTATATTTTGCCCGCAGCTTCGTTCGCCCTAATGTAGATATCAATAAATGTCTATATCTCAAGAACAATCCTTTTTTCTGGATGTAGGGTACCCTATGTCCTTTGCTGTAAATTTCGCGTGCATGCAACATTTCGATCGGTCGTGTAGTTAAGACTGCGCCGAGCGAAATCTGCCAAAACAGGTGGTTATAGTTAAGTTGATAAAATCAACAAATTTTTGTTTAATACAAATATAAAATACACATTTACCATAACAATAAATGTGTTTACAATTACTCTGCGTATATAACCTAAAATAATTAATATTTTCGCCTACAAAATTACGTAAATTTGCACGAAAAAGGAGGAAACGTAAGCTCATGTTACGTGATTTTTAGATTATAACAGTAGAAATCTATCCTATTTTACAGCTTAAACGAAACATAAATAGTTATATTACAATTTGTCCTTCCCAAATATTTAAGTTATTGGTTGACAATAAAGATACATATTTATCAAAAAAGCACTTTAAATCCTCCGTACAATTTTACTATGGCGGCCGCGCACCGATTTGAATATCGAACTCTGTCATTCAGTCCAACCACGTCTTACGCTCAGCACAGTCTTAAGGCGTGAAAGCGTAACGAACAAAATAAAACAATTATAATATTATGTGCTGTTGAAGGTGCCGCGGGCAAGAACAAACCTCCTTAAGGGGTCGCCTCTGCGCCCACTTCGCATTATTAATCTTATACACAACAAGTCAGACCTATGCATTTGTATTTTGAGTGAATTTAACAGAGTAGCACTAGCGGTTATTTGCCATTGTAATTAAATAATTAATTTATTTTATTAGTGTACTGAACAATCGCATTAAGTTTTTATCCTATAAGTTTGATTAAATAAATAAAATAAAATAGCTAGGATCAAACAGAGCCAAAGCAAAGCGTGACCGGGATTAGCTAGTTGTACTATAGATAACATTTGTTTATATTATCATAACAGTTGTATCTAAAAAATAATATTAAAGAAATAAAAGGCGTGGCGGAAGAGATATCACAATGTCTCGTGCTTGATTCCTGGGTATGGCGACCTGTTATCAGGTTTTGTTTATTAGAAACTATTAGTAGTAGTTCGAAGTCTGGAACTAGTAGTAGTTCATAGTACGATAGTACGCTTGCGCCTCTAAACCGTATTTCGGTCCCAGCGGCCAATCTTAACGGCGACTGGCCATCTGCGCAGGAGATATGCAGTGCATACTTGCGTGCGCAAGCACAAGTGCTCCCTCTTGTTCCCTAACACTCATGATCCGATGGGGCGGCTATCTGTTACGACAGGAGATATATCAGAGGACCAACGGCTTTACGTGCTTTCCGAAGCACGGGGATGTCTAACATCGCTAACTTCCTAACCCCGGGCTACTATTGAGATTTCTAAGCACCTATATTACGTAGGACTTAAAACCTATGTATATATGTTACTTTAAAGCCCGAATATTGGTTAATCTTAGGTTTTACTAGTGAATCTTAGAGTAAGAATTTATAAAAATGGAATGATTTTTACGGGCGTTTACCATTAGAATTTAGTACATGCTAGGTTTTACCAGTAACGGTTGGTAAATGTTGGTTTTGGGAATAAAACAATTATTCCAACCTAACCTAAGCGGAGAAGGTAGAGGGAGATAAAACGGGTAGCGGTTGGCTGCAGACTGCCACGAGTACGAGACTATACGCCGAACACGTTCTGACATGTTTGTTTCAACATTTACCGTGTCTTTGAGGCATTGATTTACCAAGTGAATAGTGGTAAAAGTTCGAAATAAAAGATGATCATAGAACGGTTCGGACTTTTACCATTAAGAGATGGTAAATCTTAGGATTTACCGTAGTTCGGGCTTTTACCGTAACATATATATAATTACGTAAAATGGCTAGCGAAATGTGTGTGATCTTCTTACAATTTTAAGGATATATGTGTAAGACTATGTATGAACGTATGTATAACTCTTAACAACAGCTAGGGACGACGGCAACTAATAGGATTGGCTGTCGCGTTAATTTCCCCCTAATGTCATTACTGCGGCATCTAGCGCGTATAAGCGTTTATAGGGATTTTATTACAGGAACTTATGTAGAGTACGCTCGTTTAAAATCATTTTATTTACAATTTTACAGTAAATAGCAAAGCAAAACAAAGAGTTCCTCCTACAGTGACAGACACGTCAGTTATGCTGCGGAAAGCAGCACGGCTAACCCTAACTTTGCAGTGGCTTTCTCACAATAAAAAGAGACAGGTGCCTAGCAATATTTATGTTTTTGATTAAAGGTACACAAAACAGATAGTAGTACAGTAAAATACATAAAAATATCGACAAGATTTACGTCATTCTGTTTTTAAACTACATTCCTAATAAATTAAAATTTTAGAAACCCTCGACTCAAAATTCATTTGAAACCCATAACGAGGGAGTAGTGAAAAAAAAATCTAATTCACTATTTTGTGGTGGCGGCCATCTTGGATTTGAAATTTATCATAGTGTATAGTATTCTAATAGTCAAGCCCTTTCATTTGATATCCATATTGAGGGAGATGTAAAAATATGTAATCCGCCATTTTGTGGTGGCGGCCATCTTGGATCGATTTTTATCAAACATAACTAAGAACATTCCCGCCTAATTCACCTATCAAACAAAAAAAAACAAAATAATAATCGATTTATCTATATATATTTTATATCGATATATATATTTACACACACACACACGCACACGCACACGCACACGCACACGCACACGCACACGCACACGCACACGCACACGCACACGCACACGCACACGCACACGCACACGCACACGCACACGCACACGCACACGCACACGCACACGCACACGCACACGCACACGCACACGCACACGCACACGCACACACACACACACACACACACACACACACACGTCAAACTTATAACACCCCGTTTTTGCGTCGGGGGTTAAAAACAAAGAACATGATAAGTAAGTGATCAGTGTATACGTAAGTTTAACATTATTTTTCTAAAGTTTACATTTACATTAATGGTATTATTTAATTGATTTTTTTAAGCCTAATTGGCAGAATATAGTTGATCATTACCAATACTATAAACATCTTATATATACCTACCTATGTTTCACAATAAAGTAGATTTGATTTGATTTGAATAGACAACTTTTGCACTAGGAATAATTCGTGTACCGCGGCAGACTTTACAAACATTTAAACAACAGATACTGAGAAAACCCAGATTCGGTACAACCATTGGTGTTTTATGTCCTGTTTGCATCCGGACTTACATTACTTGGCATAGTGGCGGCGACAAGGTGTTCATTTAACCTCCGAAATGTCCATGACTCATACTGTGGCGTCAAATAAAACGCTAGCGTTGCGCGTCCGTGACCCCTGCGGGGGAATCAAGAAAACCTTTAGTATTTTTTTCGCGACCAATATCGATAAAATTTTTACTTGACTCCACGGTATGAGTCATGGATGTTTCAGAGGACTACTAGGCCACCCCTGCATTTCATATTCCTTATAATATATATGCAACCATTTACGCCTATATTTACATACCAGTTTCTCCCGCGGTTTCACCCGCGTAAGTCCCGTTGCCGTGGGAATATTCGAATCAAAGTCTAAAGCCTATGTGTGAATCCAGGTCTCCAGTTGTCTACATTCCAAGTTTTATCGCAATCGGTCCAGTAGTTTTTGCGTAAAAGAGTAACAAACATCCATACATCCATACAAACCTTCGCGTTTATAATATTAATAAGGAAGTAAGGATAAACTGGATGGGAGTTATACATTATATGTACACTAGATTTTGCACGTAACTTCGCTCGCATTAATCTAGAACTTATCTCTTGGAAACATTACTTTTTCTGGATAAAAGGTTCATGATGATCAGTCGAGTAGTAACGGCCTGAAAGCGTACACAACACCCAAATGCACTTAAGCATTTATAATATTAGTTAGATTATACTTGTTATGTTTTTAATCTTGCACGTAATGGAGAATTACTACTGCAGTGTATTCGGTATATTTTTAGACTACAATACAATTGAAATCCAGCTCAATCTAGAAATCGAACCAGAGACCTCAAGCTTACGTAAGATTAGCTCTTCAAGCCACGAGACCAAATTTAGAAGGTTACAAATAATGTATTATTATTGCATTTATGTGTAACTACTACTTATAAATACGAAAGACAGTTTACATGTATCCACGTTTGACTGAAGGACAACAAACATCATATTTATAGAGATGGCTGAAGTAAAGCAAACATAATAATTTTTCCCTTTGTAACCCTTTCACGCTAATTAACCCTGACGTTTGGTTTCACTAACTCTGACATTTGTTTTCTGTTTGCCCGTAAGTGAAACCACTGGAAATGGTGGTAAAAAAATGTTTACCTATTATTTCGTTAAGAATAACAAGAAATAGGAAATAATTTTATAAAGAAACGTTGGTACCTGCGCTTTAGGCTCGTATGTTATTGTGGGAACTTTTAACTTACAGCATACTTACAGTACTTTGCAGATTAATTGTTCATTCAGTAGCGATGACGTTAATACCGCACTGCAACATATTATATACCAGATTTGCTCACGCCCCCGGCTTCGCTCGCGTAAATGTAGGTTAGGTTAAGTCTGTAACAGTATTTTTTTCTGAATGAAAGTACCCATGTATTATTCTGTACCCCTGTCAACGAGTAGGCGAAATTTCATGATGTTTGATTAAGTAGATAACGCGTGAAAGCGTAACAAAAAATAAACAAACATTCACATTTATAATACTAAAGGATTTTACTTATTTCTGCCCGCAGCACCACCCGCGAGAATGCCATAAGTTTGCATACCGAAATAAAAATTATCAAGGTATCTTTTACTCTATCACGTGGTCAATTACCCCCTTTCCCCCTTCACGCACCTTCTCCTTCCCACTTTCTTTCCAAAAAGGTCGGCAACGCGCAAGTGATGCCTGTGGTGTTGCAGGCGTACATGGGCTGCGGTGACCACTTACCACCAGGTGGGACATACACGTTTGCCACCTTAGTTGAATAAAAAAAAACTGTTGAAAGGATTTGGATGAAACTAAGCATTAATAGATACGCCACGTCCTGGATTAACACATAGGATACTTTATCCCTGTATGCGTGCCCGTGGGATCCATGCGAGCATAATGGGGTAATATAAGAGAGATTAGGTGAACTAACAACCTTTTTTTTTACGTGGTTGTAAGCATTTACACATTTCCATTTATTGGGTGGGCAGAGGGATTCTGTCGGGTTAACCCACGAAAATCAAAAGTTCCAGAGCCGATTAAACCTACCGTAGTATTCCTTCTCACGATCTATGGCACGGGTGCATGGATCGCTCGCGCATTAATCATGTAGAACGATGTCCACCCTAGAAATGTCTTGTGCCTAACCCAGGTTTGTAAGGTCACTCACTACTATCGCTTACATGGCGAAGTGGTCGCCTTGTCCCCGCTAGTGTGCTGAATTTATCACGCCCCTTCTTGTCTCCTTGGAGAATAACCCTAGATACACCAATGCGTGAGCTCAGCCGCTGACAGAAGCTAATTTATATAAACGTTTTTAGATTATCGCGATTTGTACACAAACTTAATATAATAGTTACGGGTCTCACTCGAAACGTCGTGCAATCAATAGGTATTTATTACCTTTTAAAAACTTTATCGCGAGTAAGACCCGTCACCTAGCATTATATTAAGTATACTTTATGTAAATATCGAATACGCCAATTCGTGAGCAAAGCCACTGACAGAAACTAGTCGATATCAAAATCTAAAGCCTAAAAGTAGTAACCGTTCAGAAAAGACAATGGTTTCGTGTCATAATACAACGAATAGTTGTCACCGGTGGAAAGAATTCTCACTCCAATCCTTTGTAGCGGTGACAAAGAGTTACCAAAACAAAAAAAATCGCTCGACGAGTCCTTTTGGCGCCGAGGTGAGAACTTGTTCGATTTTTCTTTGACACTGCAAACGGAGCGAGTCGCAATCGTGCATTCGTTGAAAGCTCAATGACAAAAGTATACATTGGCATCTCGTAGAAAGTTTTTTTTCACATTGTATAATCAAGTGAAGAGCCCGCCGCAAATAGTAATGGTATTAATGTTATTCGAACGGCATTCATTCCATATTTAATTCCTTTGCTCGTTTATAAATAGGCAAAGACAAAACAGTCCAGTACCTTTTCTTCTCTGTTTGTTAAAGGATTTTCTTTATTGACGATCCTAGTGTTACCAACAAAACCTTGGGAGAAGGAAGTTCTTAGTTTAATTGTCGGCGATATGTTAATTTATATACCTAAGTTATTTATCTCAATTTTCAATAATAATTATGGTCTAAATGCAATTGGACAAAAACTAATTAATTTAAAAGAAGTGTTTTTAAAATAAACTGCTATAAAATCCAAATAAACCAGTTCGATTTTTCGACTATTATTAATTGGGCATAAATAAGTTCATGCGTGTGAGATCTCTCCAAACATTGAACCAATGAATATAAAGAACTCTCACACTCGGAACAACTATTTGTGGATCACACAAATGTTTGTACTATGTGGGTATCGAACCCATAACACTCGGCGCAGGGGCAGAGGCAAGGCGACCTCATAAGCAACTATGCCATCCGAAATAATAAATAGCTAGCAGGTATCCGTGACATCTTATTTTAAACCGAACTACATCAACATACAAATCCGCAAGCGTAAATAAAATTTATTGACGATATTTTCACAGAAACGCCGATATTTTCACAGAAACGGCGATATCACAGAAAACAAGTAGTTCCAAAACAAATGAAACCTGTCATCTTTTTGAAATATCAGACATATATTTAAATTTGGAATTCGAAACCGAATGCATGCTAACCGTATTAAAAACGAAGGCCTATCAATAATATATTTGTAGAACTGACATGAATGACATCTATGTATAAAACAAAAAGTATTAATATACGGATACAATAAAGAAAAGTGTTATTTTCCGCGTTCCAGTTGATATTAGCTTCGATACCCTATAGCTTATAACTGACACGTTTCATAAGGTGACGCCCACGCTAGCTACGTGCTTATACGCGGAACATAATACTACAGATATATTTTTTCCTTTACTATAGGTATATTATTTTTCCAATAAAATGTTTTTATGCAAACAGTATCAAAATTACTTGTACAATAAGGGAGAAATTAATGTTAAACATTTGGATATAACAATAATCGGAGTTGTATTGGGGAAATCTCGCTATTTGTCTCGTACTATGGTTAAATAACGGTTACGTGACAGTTTGCATCGTGCATCTTTTTCTGCCATTTAACAATTACCCTACCCAGATATGAAATGCTTATGTCGTAATTATCTTAAGTCTTCTTCTCCCTAGCCTTTATTATTCCCAAGTCACTTAGGGTCGGCTTTTCTAGTCTAACCGGATTTGACTGGATATCAGTTTTTACACGAAACGGCTGCCACCTGACCTCCGCAACCCGAAGGCTAACCATATCCTAAGCCTAGACTAGTGTCAGGATATTATAGGGCACTGACTTCCTAATAATGGGGCCATAGATGTTCATGGCAGCCGGGACCGGCGGTTTAACGTGCTCTCCGAGGCACGGAGCAGGCGATAATTGTCAATCAATACGCACATAATTACGAAAAGTCAAATAACTTCCGAAAGTCAGAGATGCGCGACGTGGGTTCGGACCCGAGACCCTCTGCAATGCAGTCTGTTGGTCTCCCCACTAAGTTAAGTAAATTTCTAAAACTCTTAGTATTTTAAAATTTAGCTAAGTCAAATGGTGTAACCATTTGACTTAGCTAAATTTGTATGTCAACCAAAAATAAATAGATTTAATAGTTTAAATAATTTTATTAGCTTATAAATTAGTAAAATAAAATCAGTAGTAGTGTAATATTTTCAAAATTTTGTAATATAGTGCTAAATAAACAACGCGATAAAATCCGTATATAGTAGTTTAATTTCAATGAATAACATTCGCGTAAACAGAAGACAATATTATGTAACCTTTGTGAGTCAACTACCCTATTGGGCCCATTGTGCATAAGTGGCGTGAAGGTAGTCAGTTACTTCTGCCATGTTAGCTCAGTACAATAAAACTATAAGTGACCGATCTTGCTCAGTAGTTCCTGCATCCTTTTTTATTGTTCAGAAGCCTTGCCTCACTCACTCAGTTGCTAAAACTCTTGCAATATAATAATAATAATAACATATAAGCCGGTACCATCTCGGTCTCCATAGAGATTCCACTTAGGGGTCTGCTGTCTGTTAATTAATGTTGGAAATGTGTTCCTTGTGTGAGCAGTGGTCTATTATTATGCCTAATACGTGGCGTAGGCGTTGACTAATGGTGGCAGATGCTTCTGTAAGAAAATCGGTGTATACAATTAGTAAGAAAAAATTCTACTATTCGATAATTGTATGATGCGGCTGCCGAATGTAGATCGTTTCGATGTCACTGAGTATAATTCGAATCAGAACACTCAAAACTTTTGATTCGATGTTGATGATGATTGGGATTTTTCGTTCTTCTTCCCAATTTAGCTTACGAATTGTAGTATTGACATTCTTATTTGCGAAGAGCTAGTACGTAATTAAAGTTAAATACATTCGAATATTTGCAATGTTTCAAATATTTCGATTTGTTCTGAGATTCGGGTATTTAATCTATATTCGCTTTCTAATACCTATGCCAAACAACGCTATCGCTTCTTGTTATATCGAACACACCAAATAAATAGATAGGTTCAATACAAAAAGCGAGAACAAACACACATAGATGAATGCCTACAGCGATTGGAATTAAATGGAACGAATGTCAATTACATTATTGCATTCAAAGGGTATCATCTCCAATCGCTGTAATGGCCATTAGACAGTTAATAGCCCCAAATGTTTAGACATCTGGTCTGCTTTTGAATATAGTTTTTTTATATAACAAATATGGAATAAGAATGTATGCCACCCTGACGGTAAGCAATCACCATAGCTTGTGATTGCTTGCAATAAGCGATCATAGTTGTGCTGATTATTGCCCCTCAACCTTTGGCTTTCCACGTAATTGGAGTATCGTCACCAGTTTCAATGGAGTGCCTTTTCTTTCTTTTACTTATCCAGTTACGATTTAAGAATACCCTTCAGCCGTATACGGATCTGGAGTTTAGTAACTAGTTTCGGTGGAGGATTTTTTTTGAGTTAGTTAGTAAACAGTTGGTATATTGTAATAGATAAGCAAAGAACAGTGCTATAAATTATTTTAAAAATGGCAGATCACCATTAGCCTCCGCGTTAAAAGTACTGTGGAATGAGCTGTCGCCTGAGAAAAAGAGCGTACTCCTTTTAAAAAGGCCGGCAACGCACTTGTGTCTCCTCTGGTGTTGTGGGTGTCCATGGGTGGCGATAATCGCTTACCATCAGGCGATCCGTCTGCTCGTTTGCCACCAAAAAAAAAAAAAAAAACATGCATTTACTTTTAGTTACCCTTACCTGAAGCTACTAGCCACACGCCTTAAGCCACGTAAACAAATTATTTTAAGAGCGCGTAGAATCTGTAATGGCTTCTAAAGTTTTAAAATTAAATTACTAAAATGTTTGCTCGAAATTATATAAAGAGTAATTTTATATAAAGTAATTATTGATGGTATTCTTTGTTAAAAACTGGTATCGTAGAAATAAGAAAAAGTCTACATTGAAACTGGTTAAGAAACTCTAGTTACGTGGACGGCATCCATCCAATCCACATAATTATCTATACCTACATTACCATTACGTGATTTGAAGTAACACTTCTGTCTGGTTCTTTCTACTAATACTATAAATGTGAAAGTTTTCCAGGATTGATGGATGGATGGATGTATGGTTGTTTGTTTCTCTTTCAGGAAAACTATTGAACCGATTGCGATAAAACTTGGTATGTAGATAGCTGGACACCTGGATTAACACAAGGCCTTTGTTTCCCGATATTCCCACGGCATCGGGACTTACGCAGATGAAACCGGCGTGAAATAGGCGTGAGAAAATATATATGCTGTGCCTACTTTATGTAGCAAAATAAGCGCAAGGTAAGCTTATGTTATGAATTCCATCAAAATCTATATTAATAAAAGGTTAAAAATCAATCCTTTCCACTAGCCTGCAGCGGAAACAAGTAGTAAGCAAAGCTGACGTTTAATTCAATATTATCCGTCTACCCTCCATCAGTGCTCAGAAATTAAATCATGGCGATGCGGCATTGGCAGCTCGCCAGACGTCGCCCATTAATATTGTTTTAGCTGCACGACCAATTGCACCTAGCTACGGCTGTTCGTGATAAGAATGTTTTATTTTTTGGAGACTGCTTGTGTTTTTATTTGGATAGTTAACGGTAAATGGAAGAAAGGAAGGTAAGATTAAGTATTTTAAAGGTAATTAGGAGCATTTAAGATTTGTTCGCTGTATTCTTAATACTTACATAGAAATTATTTAATCTATTTCCCGAATAGGTAGGCAGAAGCAGAGGATTTTAAATTGCTGTATTGCTTCATTGATTTTCGTTACATTACATTTATATTGACTCTATTTGATTTGTTGGTACTTTGCGAGTAAGTTTGCGGCAAATTATTTAGTCCGATGTTCGATTATGGTAGTTTTTTTCTAGAATAATCTTAATAGCAGCATGGATTTTGACAATTTGACCAGAAGTAGCGAAATTTAGTTGTGTATAATGTTTGAGATTTGTTGGCTATAGACACAGGGCATTACCAATAAAGCTTTGGGAAAACTGCTCCGTTCACGTAGATTTACTGTGTACTAGGTTTTGCCTGCGGTTTGGTTCGCGTAAATGTTAGGTTAGGTTAGGTGAGTAACAGTTCTTTTTTCTGGATGAAATTTTATACCCTTTTCTGTTCCCCAAACAACGCGTATGCTAAATTTCATTATGATCGATCGAGTAGTTAAGGCGTGAAAGCGTAACGAACAAACAAACCCATATTCGCATTTATAATATTAATTAGGATAGTGCGTACTATAGTGATTTATATATACCATTACGGGCTACTAAAGTAAGATGATTTTTCAAATAGTAATTTCAGAGATTAGTGCGTGCAAACAAGCAAAAATAAGATAAACAATCTCTTTAATATAGATCTACATATATAGTTTCGCGACACAATTTTAAGCAACGATAGCACCCAAGAGAATACTTCCAGTCTGACCTGCTCACAAGTTTCATCTTTGCAGAAGCTTTTTAGCCCTCTGGGAGACTTACGCAGGAATGTTGATGCAACACGAAAAGGTCCTTGGAGAAAGGATAGCTCTACAAATGCATTATACTTGTAGAACACTCTACACAAACAAAGGTACTCCTTTCGCGATTTGTACACATACTTAATATAATGTTAGACAACGGGTCTTACTCGCGATAAAGTATTTAAAAGGTAATAAATACCTATTGATTACCCGACGTTTCGACTGACTTGCATCGATCGTGGTCACGGGTTGACTGATGTGAGCTCAGCGGCGCCTTCGTGAAGTGCGGGTTTCGGCAACTACCCTCACTTGGTCACTATTATTTATATTCGCACTGCCGGTATTTCGACACACAACACTAACGACGTCTACACACTGGCTACCTAAGTCACTACGGCGACGTTTACATTTGCTGATGACTGGATTCCAAGATGTAGACAAACGGTATCCATCCTCCCGGTTGAAGTTACGATATTTCTTAATTTCAACCGCTTCACGTACTATCCTGGAGTAATAGTGACGATCGGTGGATAAATCCTGTGGTTTATGTAACTCGATCCAGTGGTTTGGTCCAGACTCCAGCAAATGCTCGGCTATAGCGGACTTGTTTACTACCCGGTTCTTGACAGCTGTGATATGTTCCTTGACCCTTTCAGCGATTGTACGTTTGGTCTGTCCGATGTAAGAACTACCACAACTGCAATCCACCTTGTAGACGCCAGGTGTTTGAAAAGGGATAACATCCTTTGGAGTGCGTAGATAGCTTACTACTTTGGAGAACGGACTATATACAGTCTTTATGGAGTATTTCTTCAGTGCTGTTCCAACTTTGTCCGTTACTCCTTTTATATACGGCATGTATGCCGGCACTCTGCTGCCGTAGTGACTTAGGTAGCCAGTGTGTAGACGTCGTTAGTGTTGTGTGTCGAAATACCGGCAGTGCGAATATAAATAATAGTGACCAAGTGAGGGTAGTTGCCGAAACCCGCACTTCACGAAGGCGCCGCTGAGCTCACATCAGTCAACCCGTGACCACGATCGATGCAAGTCGGTCGAAACGTCGGGTAATCAATAGGTATTTATTACCTTTTAAATACTTTATCGCGAGTAAGACCCGTTGTCTAACATTATATTAAGTAAAGGTACTCCTGTCATTTGTGATTTACATTTGAATCACGGTTTGGTTGTTATCCTAACTCCTAACTAATATTATAAATGCGAATGTGAGTTAGTTTGTTTGTTGTGCTTGTTATGCCTACACGCTTTAACTACACGACCGATCATTATGAAAATTCGCATACACGTTGTCAGGGATATAGAAAAGAACATAGGGCAACTTTTATCCAGGAAAAGGAATGTTATTGAACCAACCTAACCTAATCTACATTTACACAAGCGAAGATGCGAGAAATATCTAGTATTATAATAATATGAACGTGACAACACCGAGAGGAAATTGTGTTTTTAAAAGAGATGATATTTTGATTTGGCATAAGAGCAGATATTGAGCATTATTAGTCGAATGCATACCTATCGAATAATTTGAATGTTTAGTCAATAATAATCGCATTACACTACTGAATAGTTGTTGAACTGTAAGTATAATATACATCTGCTTATGCTTTCATGAATATATAAGAACTGTGAAATAACGGCTTTGTTTTAAAGATACCGTACTAGCAAAGCCGCAGGGAGTAGTAAAACTAAACTAATATTATAAACCTGTTACCTAGAAATAACCAAACGTTACCTACGTTTGTTTGAGAGAGTTTTGAGAACTGCTCATTCAATTTAAATAAATCATTGACCAATATTAGGATAGACTTTCAGAGTGGACATAAAATAGAAGTTGTTTTCGTCGAGACTAATTTTGTTCACGTGGAGTCTAATTTTGTAAGAAGTTCGCCTGACCGACCAAACATTTTTACTAATAAAAATGGTTGGTTGGGCAGGCGAACTTCTTGATACTTAGCAAGTAGTGTGGTCCAGTGCAGGTAATTTAATAGGAGAAAGAAAGAAAAGAAGAAGGAAAGACAATTTATTTATTAAAGCATAGACATATGTGGTGTGACTCTGAAAGATAGAATAAGGAATAGTTAGATTAGAGAGAGATGCGGCATCAAAGTGGATATAGTCACAAGAATAGGGTATTTTGAGCTGGTTTGGGCATGTAGAAAGAATGGACGAGTAAACACTAACTAAGAAAGTTTATAAGGCTAGTGTGAATGGAACAGTTGCAAGGGGAAGATCTAGGTGAACGTTTCTTGAACAGATCGGAGACGTTCTGGATAAAGGCCAGGTTAAGAACTCCTTAAACCGGCGAGCGTGTACGAGGAATGTGATGAAAGTGAATGAAGCCAGAGAAGTGTGTCAGGATCGTAGCAAATGCAAATCCGTAGTCTCTGCCTACCCCTTTGGGAAACAAACGTGAATCTATGTATGTATGTATGCATAAAAGATATTAACAGATTAAATATAATATAAAATAAAAATAAAAATTGCCAAATTTGACCTAGTTTTGACTTCATGGGTGGCGTAGTACTTCAAGTGGTCGCCTCGACACTGGCATTGTGCTGAGTGTTGTAGGTTCGAATCCCACATGGGACAAAACTTTGTGTGATCCAAAAATAGTTGTTCCGAGTCTGGCTGTTTTTTGTGTCCGTTGTTTGAATGTTTGTGAAGTCCCCCGCGACTCAGGGATTATTCTTAGCGCGGGAGTTGTCTTTTCATAGAACTAAAATAAAAAGTTCAGCATATGCAAAAGTCAGGCGCTGGATTTCAACTAATATATTCTATCACATACACATAACACCATCTAGCCCAACCTAAGCAGAGCTTGTACTATGGGTACTAGACAATGGATAAATATACATAATATATACCGTATTTTTATAAATACGTACATATTATAAATAGAAACACCCAGACCAAGACAAACATCCATGTCCATGCACACAAATGTTTGACTTGTGCGGGAATCGAACCTGCGATCTCAGGCATGGCAGTCGGTTACACTAACCACTACGCCATCGAGGCCGTCAGAAAGAATAATGGTGAAAAGATTATTTTCCAGATTTTTAAAAGCAAGGGATTGAAACTTGGTTAAAAACTAGTAAGTATAAAATAAACAGTAACTTTACCTATAAAATGTTGGTCTGTTTTGTGCAGAACGCTTGTAAGAGTATTTCCCACAATAATATGTTACTGCGGCAAAATGCTAGAAATAAAGAGTTCTTAGTTATCTGTAATAAAACAAAAGTGTTGTACCACCACACTGTTCAGTTTAAAATTGCATCCTATATTTTTAAATTGCACGTCCTCTTGTTTTATTACGTTTCTAAATAACGAAAAACTTACAGAGTCCGAAAAACTCCTTTAAATATAGTATAATTTCGTTACGATCCTGGTTTAATAAAGGTAGTCGAAAAATGCTTAGTGCGCCATATATGTCACCGAAAAAAATATCGTACGGGTCGAAATTTGTACAGGATGTATTGGATTGTCGATTTATGTGACTGATGAGTATACCAATATTGATCGAGTATTGAAACATCACCTCTCAAGTTGTAGACATAGGTTATTACACCCACGTTTTGTCACCTGGTTATAGGTTCTACGTAATTGAGAGTGAGCCGTACACAGTGCATCTAAAAAAAATCTTGAATAGGTAACTAACAAGCTTATGACATTACTAACTGTGTTACTAATCCAGTTTCCTGTAAAACAGCGGTACATCTCGAACGAGACTGCTCATTTGTATCTCTATAAAATATGAATCAACCGTGGGCACTTCTACTCGAATAAATAAATACTATCGGCCCTGTATTAAACTGTCCCACTGCTGTGTCAGTCACTCAGTGTGAGTAGGGCTCATAATCCACCGCGCTGGCTCAGTGCGGGCAGACTTCACATTTCTTCGTGAACATTGTGGAGAACTTAAACATGCAGGTTTCTTCAAGATATGTTCCTTCACCGTTAAAGTGAGCGATAGTTAACTATTTATTACGCATATAACTTCGAAAAAGTGTGAACTGTGATTTGCATTGTGTAAAGTACTTGTTCCTATTTACCAATAGTATAAATGTACGTCAAACCAATTTTTTTAAATGCTTTTTAGCTATTGCGAAATGTGTTCAGTACCTATAATCATGTACCTACTTTTGTAACTACCACATTTTATAAAAATCAATTATTATTATAAACCTCAGGCGTGCCTTAGGCTCAAACCCGAGACCTCTGCATGGCAGTCCAACGGTCTCCTACTAGGCTATCCCTCCTTTAATGTTGTATAGAAAACCTCAAATATATTCCTCTAGTAAGCTTTACGATTGAAAAACCCAACCCTCAGCAAAATAAAGAGTGAATTCATATAAATAATTCAATGATCGCTCATTGAATTATTTATTATATGAATCGACTATTCATTTTACTTACCAGTAACCGTTTTGCTGGCTATCGCCGCTTTCCAAATTTGATATTATAATTGAAGATCAAAACCCAGATAGCAATCCATCTTCACTAGTATCCCAATTACAAGGCCTCTGTGCTTGAATTGGCAGCTTCTATCCGTTTCAATTATTCGGTTTAACGTACTGTGTTTCACCTGCCATACATCTGCCAACCATAAACCTATTGATGACGTATTCGTAATTGAACTTTACACATTTACGTCTGCTACTATATACCGACCGCGATAAATCTGTATAAAGTAGCACATTTTGTTCGTATATGCTTGTTTTTAAAACATAACGCCCGCGCTAAGAATAATTCCAATGTCGCGGCGGCCTTACAAGCATTCAAACAAGGGACGGACGGACACAAGGAGCACACCAACACCGATTTCTGAATTCCGCAAATAATTTTCTCGTGTGGGATGGGAGCTCACAGCACTCAGCGTAGTGGTATTGTCGTGGCGACCATTTAAACCAATACGCGTTCCGTTCTGTGTTTATTTCTTCTATTTACGCTCGCTCTGGGTCGCAGAAACAATGCTTCAAATGCCAATCGATTATAAGAAGGAATAGAGAGTACACTTGTGTACCATACTTTGCAGGGCTACGATAAAATTAGCTGCCATGACCAAACATTGGTCTGGAGGACCAGAGTAATAGTAGATAATCTGTTCTAGTATGCACTGTTGTGCCAGTATAGCGATTGTGGCAGTAGAAAAGCTGTGTATTCTTTTATGTGAGAAGGTGCTGGAATGCGTTAACTTTTGGCGTTTAAAACGCAAGCATAAAACAAATCTAACAAAACACAGTTAAATAACTTAGTATTGTGTTTTTGTAACAAGTATCTATATGAATATAATAAATGTTACACTTTGATGAGTTAACTACTCGACCGATCGTCATGAAATTCGAAAACACATTGTCAGGGGTACAAAAAAGGACATACGGTAATGTACTGTTCCGAGAGATAGAAAATTGATTTATGCTACATTTATGCGAGCGGAGGCGCGGGCTGGTCAAGTAATAATATAATAAGGAAAGAAATTAACCAATACCTAATCATTCCAATGATAATTCACATATTATTATAACGTTTGTACACTATATCGCCGAAAGGCATAAACAAAGGTGTATCATACGTTACCCCGGTATACTTTTAGGTACCACGTAATAAAGAGCGAGAATCCCGACTTCATGCAAAAAGAATATCTTATATCTAACAGAAAACCCAGTAACCCGAGACCGAGAGCATTAACTATCGCTGCGCCATCGAAGCTTAAAATACATAGATAATAAATAATATCAGTCCCAATGTTGGGCACGGGCCTCTTCTCAATGTGAGAAGGATTAGACCATAGTCCACCACGCTGGCCCAATGCGGGCAGACTTCACATTTCTTCGTGAACATTATCGAAAACTCTCAGACATGCAGGTTTTCTCACGATATTTTCCTTCAACGTTACAGCGAACGAAATTAACTATTTAACCTCAAACATAACATCGAAAAGTCAAAGACTCTGCGTAGCTATGGCTTCCCACTAGGTTTTCATCGCTTAAAAATACTTACATTTAAATAAGAAACCCCCTTTTACCCTAACCAGCGATTATTTAAACTTATCGACCATTACTAAGCATATAGTTATACAACTTGGTATATTTTAGCATATTTCACGAGACCAAACTAATAACGTTGTCAAACGTTGCGACGTGAATGCAATTTACATAATGTGTGTGCAATAGAATTTATTTAGTGCACAAAATAAAATAGCGAATGTGAGTCTTGAATTGTGTTTTAAATAGAATTCAGTTATTATATCCTACAGCAGCGACAGCCTAGTCAGAAACCGTTCGACTGCCACGCAGCGGCCTCGAGTTCGATCCCAAGGTACGCATCTCTGACTTTTCGAAGTTATGTGCGTATTAAATAATTATTAATCGCTTGAATTAACGGTGAAGGAAAACATTGTGAGAAAACCTATATGTCGAAAAGTTCTCAATTTTGTTCTCAAAGATATATGGAGTCTACTAACCCGCACTGGGCCAGCGTGGTGGACTATGGCCTAATTCTTCTCACACTGAGAAGAGGCCCGTGCCCAGCAGTGGGACAGGGCTGATGTTATTATTATATATTACATCCATACGTAGAGTGATGCCTACATCCTCTAAGGAGTAAGCAGAGGTGTATTACATCCACATTTTGACAGCTATGGCTTTAGGTCTCTGTTCTCAATGAAAGAAGGCGAAGCGCAAACAGTACTACGTAATATGAGGCGATCTTATTGTTATTGCCAACTACTGGGCACAGTTTCAAACTTCGTACGGCAACAAAGAATATTTATCGAAAAACCCAATAGAATTTTGTTCGATCTGGTAATTGTACTGGACACCTAATGCACAGCAGTTCCTATCACTTCAACTGCGCCACCGAAACAGTAACGTAAGACAACTTTCTATACATACCAATGCAAAAACATAGCGTCTTTTCTCGTTTGTAAAGAAATTTGTCCAACCCGGGAATCGGAGCCAAGACCCCACGCAGCAGTCACAATCACAGAGTCACTCTATGGTCTTTACTAATATTATAAATGCGAATGTGAGTTTGATTGTTTGTTTGTTTGTTGCACTTCCACGCCTTAAACTACTCGACCGCTAATCATGAAATTTCGCATGCACGTTGTCAGCGGTACAGAAAGAGACAGAGTACCTTTCATGCAGAAAATAGTACTGTTTCTTAGGGATAGAAAATAATGACAACATCTGAATTGGAAGCTTTTGGTCAGCACGGATGGCGTAGTAGCTTAAGTGCTCGCTTCGCCACTGCCAATGTGCCGAGTGTTGTGGGTTCAAATCCCATACGAGACAAAAATTGTGTCATCCACAAATGTTTGTTCCAAGTCTGGATGTTCTTTGTGTCCGTTGTTTGTAAAGTCCTTCGCGATCTAGCAATAATTTCTAGTGTGGGCGTTGCATTTTTAAAAGATAAAAGAAGAAGATCAACGTCAACGAAGCCGCAGGCAAAACTAGATTAGATAACTACAACAATATCACAGATCATTCGAAGGAAATATACTCAGTTATTACATACTATAAGTCATACTCCCTTGTCCATTACTACAAGGCAGGTCTAGCCGGCCTTAGTGTCCGGTGTAGCGGACGCACTGCCCGACACGGTGAGTTAGTGTCCGACTGTGAGATAAATCGACTGCGGTCTTAGACAGAGTGCACGCTCCAAGGAATCTATTATTTATCCATTTGTTACGAGAAATGCACTGGATGGTGAGTTATTGAAGACCCGCGTGTAATGAGCGTAGGCTCTAAGATGTCCGTTCGATTTATCGCACAACTTGATTTTGCGGCTTTGTTCGTTCATGTATGATACTATGACCTTTTTAATACCCCGGCAAAAGGTGTATGCAAAATTTTATAATGATCGGTCGATTAGTTTAGACATAAAAGAGTAATAAAAAGAAAACTGAAATTGCCGTATAATATTAGATAAGATGTTTACCTAATTTGTACGAAACAAACTAACTAACAAACAGATTCGCATTTATGATATTCCTAAATTGTTCCCGTGGCTTCGCTCACATGAATGTAGAATCTAACAAAAAATATATCCCTTGGAAACAAAACTTTTTTATATGAAAAGTACCCAATATCCCTTTCTGTACCCCTGGCAACTTGTATGCAGAATTTCATGATCGGTTAAATAGTTAAATCGTGAAAGCGTAACAAACAAATTCATATTCGTATTTATAACAAACTAGGTTCTCCCTGCGGTTTCACCCGCGTAAGTCCCGTTGCCGTAGGAATATCGGAATAAAAAGTGATGTGTGAATCCAAGTATTCAGCTAACTACATACCAAGTTTCATCGCAATCGGTCTAGTAGTTTTTGCGTGAAAGATTAACAAACATCCATACATCCATACAAACTTTCGCGTTTATAATAAAAGTAAGGAAATTAGGATGTTTGGATAAGGTTGTATACTATACAACATTTACTAGAACATCTACAATATGACACATACGGAGATAAAATCGAGGAGGTTACTAGTTTACATAAAGAGAATCTTGGGTATGACAAGTTCAGACAACATTTGAGTAGTAGAGCATCGCTGATTTCAACATGAATGGGCCAGCTCGACCACGGAAGGACGGGTAGTTCTAACAGAATATCGACGTGAATTAGCAATATTCCTACTGTTGTGTTTCTTTCGGTGTGTGAGAGTGCCGGAGGCTCAATTACCGTCTTTACCAATTCCCACTCCTTCTCCTTCCCACTTCCTTTTTCTCTTCTTCCTTTCCTAAAGGGTCGGCAACGCGCAAGTAATGCCTCTGGTGTTACAGGCGTCAATAGGCTTTTTTTTTTTTTTTTTTTTTTTTTTTTCTCGCAGGGGAATGCTCTTACGCACACCCACTCCTGTCGATGCGGTCGGAAAACCGCACCGGCAACAGTGGGTAGTGTCGGACTCACCGGATGTTACGGAATACCGACTAAACCTAACTGCGGCGCTCTTCCCGTCTATCATGGAGCGGCGCCGGAGGATCTCCGTTCCGAACTCTCTCCAGCGCTCAGACGTTAGCCTGGCAGGGCTACGACCCAAGACACAACCATCTAAGGCGGGGGGAGGAGGTGAGCGTAGCGGCGTCGCCTCCTCCCTGGCCTTGCTCGGCGGAGTGGGTCCGCACTGACGTCGGCCTCCCGTTCCCGCTCCGCAGCCTCCTTCAGGAGCATTACTGCCTCACTGAAGTCGGCAACAGCTTGCCAGCACCTGTCGCTGGCCAGCATGGTGCTCACTGTTCGTCCCAGCGACAGGTCCCCGCCAATGACGGCGGTTACGGTGACCACTAACCATCAGGTGAGCCGTATGCTTTTTGCCACAAAAAAAATTATATATAACGGAAAGTAAGTATAAAAAAGGAACCACCATTTTATTAATCGACTAGCTTTTGCACGCGTCTTCGCTCGCGTCTTTTATGAAATTTTATATGCATATTTAGTAGGTCTGAGAATTGGCTACTATCTATTTTTCATACCCCTTAATGATAAGGGTTGTCCACCCCTAACATTTTTTTAATGGCAAAACAACGTTTGCTGGGCCGGCTAGTTTTAAATAAAATATTTTTATTTAATAATTGTTTCTCGGTGATAATATAGCTTTCTAATGGTGAAAGAATTTTCAAAATCGTTTGAGTAATTTTTGAGTTGAATCTTCAAAATCTTTCCTCTTTAAATATTATTGTAGACTAGTTACATTCTAGCAAGTAGGATACTGCTTAAAATCTATATATTTAAAGGTTCATGTTGTGAGCATTTTGTTGCGAGATATTGAATTCTGCCGGCTATATTTCATTAATGTCGCCAGAGAAGACAGGGCTTTTATTAATATATCTCTTAGAATAGAAACTTAGGTTAAAGGTATAAATTAAATCTTAGTTATTAATTATGAATTAAAAATTTCCAGCACAGTCTTTAAGTTAGCCAGACCATGCAGACATGTTCAAGGAAGAAAAACATTGAAAGTACCTTTATGCATAAACAATGGCGTAGCAGGAATCTATACAACTGCTGAGCATGAATTTTCGGATTCGATTACCGAGTTGGGTGAAGTGCTATTGGGTTTCTCTATTCAGAAATTTTTATTATCAGCACGGAATTTGGAATAGTGCTCAATGAACGTCAATTAGCCATGTCGGATCTAAAGACTTATCGAAAAAATGTGAGTCTAATAAGCATTTGTCTACTCTTTCGAGAATATATGGATATGATTTTTTTTATATTAAGAAGATTCATTCGTCTGTACGGATGTGGGGGGTTACTTTAGAGATCGCCTAGTCACTGCCGTTGTTCCGAGTGCCTTGTTTGGATGACTATACGGTAAAAAAAATTGTGTGATCCAGAATAGTTGTACCGAGTCTGATCATTCTTTGAGTCCGTTGTTTCAATGTTTGTGAAGTTACCCTGTAACACAGGATTTATTCCTAGTATGGAAGTTGTCTATTTTAATAAAAAGATTAATGAAAAGTGCACACGTCGACGCTGCTAAGAATATAGAAACCAGATGTATGTATAGCAAAGTATTTAATCAACAAAATCTCATACTCTAATAATATATTCTACCACATACACACAACACCATCTAGCCCAAACTAAGCAGCGCTTGTACTATGGGTACTAGACAATGGATAAACATACATATATCCTTTTTTTTTTTGTAAATGCATACATATTATACATAGAAACACCCAGACCAAGACAAACATCCATGTTCATGCACACAAATGTTTAACTTGTGCGGGAATCGAACCCGCGACCTCAGGCGTGGCAGTCGGTTACACTAACCACTACGCTATCGAGGCCGAAACTACGAACATTACGCCTAAACACTAAGACAGTCCGATCCACCTAGTTTCATGTCTAAACTATTCTCATAAAACACAGCGGTACGACTTTAACGTTATTTTGATAGCGCCGAGGTGCTGCGAGTGTGCGATGATTGTAATTAAACACAACTTTGCTGTTTCAATGTAGGTTGTACGGGCAAACGACTTTGCTCACAAATTGATAATATTGTCTTACGTTAACGCGAATTGAAATTAAACTAGTTTAGATGGATTTATTACGGTCAGGCCCAGAAAGTTAAATTCTGACATATTTTTCGTCCGATTAGTTCCGTTTCCGTAAGTAAAACGATTCTCTCGTTTCTTGAATATAGGAACAGTGCTTTACCCTAAAAAATCCATCTAAAAAGTTTAATTTCAATTCGCGTACACGTAAAACAATATTATATCATAACTAATATTATTAATGCGAATGTGAGTTTGTTTGTTTGTTACACTTACACGCTTTAACTACTCGACCGATCGTCATGAAATTTCGAATACACGTTGTCAGGAGGACAGAAAAGGATTAGGGTACCTTTCATCCAGAAAAAGTACTATTTCTAATGTATCCTAACATACATTTACGCGACCGAAACGGCGGGCAAAATCTATTATATTTTATATAGGATATATATACCGGGTCAATATATAAGTATATACCTACCTGCGGCGCAGCCATAGTGTATACAATTGATGTGCATGAGGTCCCGGTTTTATCTGCGGCGCAGCGACAGTGTATGCAACTGATGTGCAAGAGGTCCCGGTTTTGGTGCCCGGGTCGAGCAGTGTCATTAGGTTTATCATTTTAGCCAATTTTAGTAGCAGCCCGGTATCAGGCACTCTGCCCGGTAAACATCAATAGGCCCGCCACCATTACATTGGACTATTACATAGGTATTCTAGGCGTCCTACACTAGAAGAAAAGATTTTGTACTAAAAATCTGGGTTAACTCTTTATGTCCACCTAAACTGTACCCTCGAGGGAAAGACGGTGAAAAAAAACTATATTTTCCCCTGTAATCTACGAAGGAGATCCTACCTATCATCCTTTTTATTCTTGTTTGTCGCACTGAAGAAATGGCAGGGGACAGATGGGAATTAATTAGTTCGATCTGACAGAAATAACAAAAATAATAGTTATTAAGGTATAGTTATAAGAATGAATTGTATATATATTATTTGGATGCCTATTTTAAGCCTATTTACAGTTTCAAGAAAAAGAAAAGAACATAAACACATGGCCCTACTTTTAGTATATACAGGCATAATGTTTTTTAGATCTTTTTAAATTCCTTTACTATCTTACCTTAGATCTATTACGGTTATATATTCGTATACATGCATTGCATGCATTTCTGTAAAAGAATTAGCTTTGCTAAAATGACTAAGGTCTGGCTATTCTGAGATCTTAGCCTAATAAGCAGCAATCCGACACAAACCGAGAGAGAATCAGGCGTAGACTTTATGTCAAAGTTGAGGGGTGATTTAAGGATAGTATAAAATAAATAAATAAAAGAATTTAAATGACGTCGACTGTGAACACATCGGTATTATTTTCACAAGCGATCATTGAACTAAAGAATTGCACATGATTATCCAGATGATCAATGTAGTAGACCTTTTCAGATGTGCGTAACATCAGCAACTTTGTAACTCTATTGACAATTGCTTGACAGGAAAACCTAATAACTTTTGTTGGCCCAAACCGGACTTCGAAACTGAGACATTATACACAGCAGTCACATTTGAACTGCGCTACCGAGGCAGTATTTACGGTGTTTTTTTTAATAAGTAATTATTTTCACTTTACTCATTCATAACTTTTACAATTACATTCAGCATTGCATCTAACACATACTCACATATTGTGCAATGTTTCCGTAAACCATTTTATATAACTGTTTCACGATGTATTATTAAAACGGCGGCAAAACCAGGACACTACTGAATGATTCAAACGCTGTTCTATAGACATTGTGACAGCGTTATATTGGAAATTGTTTTTTTAAATATGAATCTCTTCTGATTTGAATTATATGTTTTATATTATATTAATTAAATTTAAATGCATAGATGGCGTAGTGGTTTAACTGGTCGCCTCGCCACTGATACTGCGCCGAGTGTTGTGGGTTCAATCCCACACGGGGCAAAAAATTTGTGTGGTCCACAAATGGTTAAATTAAACTACTATATACGGATTTTATCGCGTTGTTTATTTAACACTGTATTAAATAATTTAAAAAAATGTTACACTACTACTACTACTATTGAATTTTACTAATTTATAATAAGCTAATTAAATTATTTAAATTATTATAACTATTTATATTTAGGTTTACACTGTCCCCGACGTTTCGGTTGCTTTTCAGCAGCCATGGTCACGGGGAGACTCTCCCCGAATAACATTCGCGTAAACAGAAGACACAAATGGTTGTTGTGAAGCTGAATTTTCTTTGCGTCCGTTGTTTGAATGTTTGTAAAGTACACCATGACACAAGAATTATTCCTAGTACGGGGATTGTCTTTTTAAAGAAATGAGGTATAAAATGCTTATAGTCCGGGCTTAGAACTTGATTGAAATGTTACGTGAAAATCTTCATAACACAAAGCGATCATTGTATTACGTAATTTAGGTATTACATTCCGAAATAAAAAAAACAATGTTCCTTTCTTTTTAATAATGAATAACTGTTTAAAGATACTTCGTGTTAAACTTTATTCACACAGTACTTTAGCTTAGTTTACATTGTCATGTATGTATATTCGTAACATTTACATTATTTTTTTAAATTGACAGATTGAGGGAAAATTCCATCATGGACATCTGAGAAGGGACACTCAGATAGTGCTGGACTCCTACCAGCTAAAAACCCCAATCTGTCATTTCCAACTTTTTCTCCGTTGAAGACGGAGGCTTAATTTCAAATTTTCTAAATTAAATAACAATGACATCGCATTCATCTTGTGCGTTGTCTTTGTTCTATATACTTAAACTATCTTAAACTATTATAAGAGGCAACATTTACATTTAAATATTACGTGGATAAATATAAACATAAATATAAAGTGCTTATTAATTTATATTTAATTATTTAAGCTAATCAGGTTAAGGATAATGTATAACGGTTTGATTATCCATAATAAATTACCTTATGCACAGCACTCGTGTTCATAACCGCTGCGCCTACAAGACTGTCAGAGCACAGAAGTTACAAAAATAAAGAATAAGTTTAGGAAGGACTAAAAAACAGCTACACTCATTTTCCTTTTGCTGGTTTCTGGATATTTATTTATCGGGTCTACATATATGTTTAATTTTTAATTTTATACCTGGGCCAAATGTTTTACGAGACTGCGCTGACAATGCTTGGGGACTTGGCAGAGAGCCCGGTTGCCTGGTCATTGCCTCTGCATTCACATAGGCTGCATATCTCGTGTAGGGGAATAATATGGGCCTGATTACATGAGAAAGGAGGATTAAAATGGAATTGCCTAAGATTTAGTTAGATATTTATGTCACCTAGTTTTGTTAATGGTTTACATGCACGATCTTTGACTACATAATAAAGTACGTTGAGAGGTCGCCTCACTCCTGACACTAAACCGAGTGGGTTCGAATCCCACACGAGGCAAAAATTTGATTGTGTGTGTGCGATCCACGAATGCTTGTACTGAGACTGGCGATTTTTGTATACGTTGCTTTAATGTTTGTGAAGGCCCCGCGACACAGGTAGTATTCCTAAATCGGAAGATATCTTTTAAATAAATATATACATATATATATTACAAAGATTTAACCATGATTTCAATGAAGGTTTTATAAAAATAACTAAACCACATAAGCCGTGCATATTTATATGCTCTGTCGCTGCGTGTAAGAGCAATAAAACAACAAATTATAACATCAGTATCGTGTCTGTAAAAATTTTACATACATATTCAAATGTATTTATTTATTTGCTGAACAAGGTGTAAACAGATGTAAAATTAACAATATTAATTCTCTTTGAAAGAAATAAATAAGTTTATTTAACGAAAAACTCATGCAGATACACAATATAACAAATCAAAAAGAAAAATAAAACATATAATACACATACATATATAAGTGTGTCGTTAAAAGGTATTATCTCAGCATTAGTCGTAACACCTCAAAGGTTCAACGACGCTGGTCTGCCGATAATACCTATTTGTTGACAGACACACAGGGTGTAACTAACGGCAATATAGCTGATGCAAATAAAAATCATTACATTGATTTAACATTTTGAGAGATATGATATGTAAATTTAAAACGAGGAAGCATGTGCATGCGCAGATCATAACAAAAAGATTTTCTTACATAAATAAAAAAAGAATACAAAGAATTAAAAGCTATAAAGACATATTATAAAATAACGTTCAGCCACTAAAGTAACAGTTTCTGTTTAACTAGAATCTCTGCTTTAAGTTTTCTTTAAGATATTTCTAGGCATGTAAATATCTTAAGTACATTTTACGGTTTCAAAAAAGACCATGCATTAATTTATAATATGTAATCCATTATTATTTAAATATTTAACAAAACATGACAGAAATAAAAGTTGTTTTTATAAAGTCGGAATGTAACACAATATAACATTAAAATAATTAGATAATATAAAAGAAAATGTTAAAAAATATATATAATGTCAAAAATGTAATTTAATATCAAGTGCACTATTAACATATATGAATAGACTCATTGGCAAAAAACGGTTCCTATATGGGTATCATTACCCTTCTCATCAAGAATAGACTTAATGAGTGGTAACATTAACATTTTATCTTGGAGGCGCTTTTTAAAAATGTGTTCACTTTCCGAATTTTTATGGTTTTTGGTAACTATAATATATATGAGGTGCTATACAGAAAAAGCTTTTTTTGCATTAGCGTTGTTAACAGTATGGCGAGCCCGCTTCCTTTTTTCAAATAACCTGTTTTCCCCTACAAACATAGCACATTCAATTATGAAAAGTCCTGGTAACGTCATCAATTTATATTCTTTGAAATAGGGTATAGAAGAGTCGGTTTGTTTGATATTAAATATAGTTCTGATACAATGCATTTTTCCTTTAATAGCATTCTCCAAATCAGTAGAGTTTTCCCAGAATATAATGCCGTATCGTAATATTGAGGTAACAGTTTCATGGTATGCCGTTATTAGAGCAGAGCTCCAGTAATATATAATAAGATACCAAATAACATGAAATCACTAAATGTAGCACTATTTAAAAAAACACTCAAGACCCTGCTTACTAATAAATGTTATTATAATGTTGATGACTTCCTTAATGACAAAAATCTATAATTTAATTGCAATTTTGAGTATGTACCTATGTATTTTTGTTATTTATATTAATTTTATTTTTATTTTTATTTCAATTGATTTTAATTTGAATTGTATATTTTCTCTAATATTTGTATATTTAGCTACAATTTGTTTTTAATATTTACTAATTTGACAATTTTGATATTCTTAATTGATTACTTATGAGTTATTCCAAAACTATTTTATTTTAATTAAATTTGTAATAATTATATTTGTATACCAGTTTTGGTTAAACATGTTGATACAAACTGTTATTTACCACCTGTATTATATATCACAATAATGTTTAATTTAATATTCACACATGTTTTAGCAAATAAATTTATCTTATCTTATCTTATCTTATTAATGTGGGTTTATTAGCTATGTTTTGTTTACTATAGCAGTCCATAGACAATCTGATCTATTCGAGTATCATCACAACTAAAGTGGCAAACTGGGAGGCGCTAGTCTAGTGAGAGACTGTTGGACGGCTACGCAGTGGTATCAAGTTCAATCTCAAGGCACGCAACTCTTACATTTCAAAGATACATATGTGCATATTAATTAGTTAACTATGACCAATCCATCTAATACTGAGAAAAGCCCTTTGCCCAGTAGTGGGACATTTTATATACTAGGGCTGATACTGTATTATATATATATATAATATATATGTATACGCACACGGCTAGTGCTATTCTATTTATTAGCTGGAATTTGTTACATAAGCGCTCTCTAGGATGTGTCAGCTGTGAAAATTATTTTTCCATATATCATTTTCCATAATAGATATATAGAAAATCATTTCGAAACTGTAAAAAAGCATTGTTGGACGCCTGCCTGAGTCTGATGGATTAATCTCTCAAAGCGCCAACATATTTTATGTTATTTTCTTTATTCGGTAAAAATTACAACTCTGGTAGTAGGAATAATGTATGTGTCGCATTATAAAGGACTTCAGATTCATTCAAACAACAAACACAAAGATCAACCACTCACGAAACGACAATTTGTGGATCACACTATTTTTTGTTTGTTGTTAAAACAAGTAAAGCCCAGCAAGTTCGGCGCAGTGACATTGTCAATACGACAATTTAAACCATTACGTCAATTCCAGATAATTCGAGCAAGCCCTATTCCGTCTTACAAACAGTGATTCCGTCTTACAAACAGTGATGAACATCTTGAGTTCAAAGACGAGCATAAATGCGTTAGTGAATATCGTTGGAATCAGTGCTGCATTCTAGAATATTCGGAAGGCTGTCTCGATGACAAGCTTATTGTTGTATGCAGCGACGAAAATGTATGTAGGATAATAGCAGTACTGGTTTCTGGCAATACACCACCTCTCTATTTTTAGAGAGGTGTTGTACTACCAGAAACCAGTTCTGCCAACCAGTTTTGCCTGGGACAAAAATCACTACAGAAATAAAAACAATGTTTTTAACTAAAATTTTCTGTAGGATGCAGGTACTGCGCGAAATATTAGCTACTGGAAGGCAGGTAAAACGTCAGAAAAATTATAATTAAAATAGTTCTCATAGTAAAATAAATCCGTATAAAGCAGTTATTTTTTAAATAAAGATTAATTTCGATGAGTATTTACTTTTAATTTTTATTTGATACTAGATTTTGTCATAAGCTTAGCTCGCGTTAATATAGAATTTGTCAATACATTTCTATCCCTCGGCAACAGTGCTTTCTTTTCTGTACAACATGTATGTGAAATTTCATGATAATCGGTCGGGTAGTTTAGGCGGTAAAGCGTAACAAACAAACAAAGTCACATTCGCCTATCTATTTGTAATATCATTTTATATACATACATCGTCTCCCGTCTATACAAGCGAAGCAGTTGCATTTACTTAAAAATATATATTAAAATACTGACGCACTGAGGCAGTCAAAGATACAATGGCTGGTAAATAAGCGCGCAGTTTCTGTTACATCATCTCATATCGCTTATAATGGGAACAATCGAGATAAAATGCACCATAGTTGATCAATTGTGTGTGGGCCAGCTTTACTCACATTAGATATCTCTTAAGACACAGATATACTTCCTAGGAAGTCGGTCAATCAGAAGTTACTCGAGAAAATCTTTTCTTCACTATTAAACGTTTTTTTTAACTTTGATGATGTAGTTACAATGCTAACTTTTCAACTGTTCATGCGATTACTCAGACTTTACTCTAGGTTTAATACTTATACAAAATCACGACCCAGAAATGTTTGCGGTCTAAGTACTTATGCCTTATTTATCCAAACAACAGTCACATAAATCTGCAATATTGCAGGGTGAAAACAATATGTTGGGTATATCAAAGTCAAAGTCAAAGTCAAAAATAATTTATTCACTTAGGTCACAAAGTAACACTTATGAACGTCAAATGGGTTAGTGAGTTTATTATATTTACTGAATTTACATTTATGTTAGTTGCAAGGTTCAGGCAAAAGGTTGAGCCTATGAGAAGATACCTGCAAGAAACTCAAGGCCACTCTTTTAAATCGCCATCAACTTATAATTTCAGTATTTTACAACTCATTTATGTACCAGGTGTTGCAGTCATTATGCCATATGTCACTGTCCATATAAAACTAAATTCTAAAATAAAGAAAAATATCCCAACATAAGATTCATAAAACATTTTTATTGTTTCATTTATTAGGCCGTACCGGAACTCCTATATTGTCAAATTAATATTTTAGCATATAAGAGCTCGATTTTACTTATATTCAAAATCCATCGTCAAAGTTCATTAATTATATTTAGTACTTAGGTAACTGATTATTGTCGGCCTCGATGGCGTAGTGGTTAGTGTAACCAACTGCCACGCCTTAGGTCGTGGGTTCGATTCCCGCACAAGTCAAACATTTGTGTGCATGAACATGGATGCTTGTATTGGTCTGGGTGTTTCTATGTATAATATGTATGTATTTACAACAAAAAAAAGTATATATGTATGTTTATCCATTGTCTAGTACCCATAGTACAAGCTCTGCTTAGTTTGGGCTATATGGTGTTGTGTGTATGTGGTAGAATATTATTATATAATTTATTCTACTCTGACGCTCACAACATGTTGAACATGAGCTATAATTCTATTCTGTATATTATTATTCTGTGACTAATGTTCCTGTAAAACCTTTCAAGTGTCCGCTTGTATAACCACAATAACAGAATGGTCAATAACATTACCACAATAGCTCAATAGATACTAATTTGAACTTGCGACCATGCCAGGCAATCCATTGGCCTATTGTAGTTACACACATTATATGACCAATGACCCCAGGCTTGTGTGCTTTAGGATTGTTAGAGCCTATAATATCCCCCAGGACGCCGTTATATGGAAAATTAAGATAAGGTATAACAACATTTGATGAAAAGAAAGAACAAACTAAGATTATTTTATAATACCTAATGATTATTTTGCGTAACTATTAATATATAGACACTTTAATAATCTAATACGCTAGTGACGCAATGCTGTGCATGAGGTCTCGGTTTCATGTCTTCAGGATGAAAATAAGCTGCAACAAATAAAATAACGTCCATCCATGACTTTCTTGTTTTGTCAACACACACACGTTCCCATATATTATATATTCACTCATATGAGTATCAACAAAACTTTCAACAAAATAAAGTTCATTTTATTCTAGTCAAATATATCAAAGAACTAATAAATTTGATATATTATTATACTTATCAGACGTTTTTAATCTCCATGCACTTTGGAGCCTTCCTTTACAAATCTACAAAAAAAACCTACACTCATATTACAAAGAGAACAGATTTTACTTTTGTTTGTAATGAATAAACTCAAAAACGACTGGAACCGTTTTGAAAATGATTACACATTATGATTATATTCAGAAGCAACATCAGTAATCATAAACTGTTACTTAGGTGTACCTAAGTACTAGCTGTAGCTAGTGGAAAATAAAAATAGTCATAAAATACCTAATACAGAAAATAAATAATATTCTCGCATTGGAAAATAATAATTATCTGCATTAAACCTAATAATATCGGTTATAGGTATTACTATTAAAAAATATTTATTTGATTTATTTGCATGCTAAAACAATTCGAATATACTTATATTAATAAATAATTAATCGTTATTCAAATGTATTAATCATATATTGCTTATTAGCAAAACGTAAATTGGCGATGTATAATATGATCAAATATTTCGATTATTATCAATACAAATTAACACAACACGCTAAAAACACGGGCGGTTACAACAAAGCGAACAGCTCGTCAATATGTCATGCAATTATAATTCGAATATTTTATCGGTACTCGAATAATAAATCAATGACAACTCCTTAATCTGAGTCTGACTGTTATGACTACTCATTTGAATATCGAATGAGTAGTCATAACCAGACTCGAAATTTAAAAATAAATATATATTTTCGCTTATTATCGCGCATTGCTATTTCAGCTTCTATTCTGCATAAATAAGACAAAATATCACGTAAGGTAATTCAATATGGAGTGGTCAGACTCGTGTAGTCCTGCATTCAAATCGCACAAACTTTTAACAGTACCTTCACTGTATATTTACGAGGCAGCTAGGTTTTTGAGATCTTATCCTCTACTTTTTAAACGATAATACAAATAAGAGAAAAGGGACTCATTTGGACTTTAAGCCCATACCCAAATTATAATCATTTCGGAAGGGTTGTGTTTATATAGCCTCATTGATTTATAATGATCTACCGAAGCCAATTACTAAAATGCCCCTCAAAAAATTTTGCTTTCAACTAAAAAGGTGGCCGGTGCAGGCATTTTTCTATTCTGTTCATGAGTATTTTGGGAAATATTCATATAAATTTTATATGCATGATCTTACAAAGTACAGACATAAATAATAACAACACGTGCAATAACATTTGTAATTGATTGTTTAGGTATTGTATTTTACTGTAATAATAATAGTAGATAGTATTTAATAATTCTTTTCATACATTTAGATTGTTGCTGAATGATAATTATTTATTATACCTGCCTGTTATAATCTTGTTAATTTAATGTCAAATTTAATTTAAAATATAATTTGCTCTTCCGTTTTTGTTAATTAATTAATATATAATGTTAATTTTAATAAATATATAATATAATACATTTGCATGCCGCTGTGTCGGTCAAACGTGATGGACTAAAATTATATGTAACATCTTTGTACCGTGCTTCTAAAAAATTAATAAATCTTTATATTATGTAAAAAAAATCAGCTTTCGTATGTTTGTGTTCGCAAAAACTGACAAGTAGAAGATGCCTTCATTTTTTTGACACTACATTGCATTTATATAGAACAGTTATATTTTTATATACTTTTATCCTGGGTTGCCTACGGCAATGGGAATAGCTTCCCTTATAACTATATATATATATATCAGACTAAGCCATTGCGAAGCGTGACCGGGTTTAGATAGTGAAAAATAATTATTAAATTCATGCTTCTTGTACTAATTGTTTCAACGTTTATAAAGTCAAAATATAACAAGAGTCGGACAATGAAAGAAAATATGGCGAGAATTTTAAAACAATTTGACGTTCATAAGTATAACTTGGCGACATAAATGAATAAGTGATTTTTAACTTGATTAATAGGTACATAATCATAAAAACACCTAGAACCTAAATAATTATCCGCACATCATGAAAATATAAGCTTCTATTGGAAATCTAAGCCTCACACATTGTTAGCCAGCTTAGCAACCACATTCCCTAAAGTGCGGGTAATGTTACAGTGACTGGTCAATAAGGGTAAGGTTTAGCAACTTTCATGGCGGTCAATCTATAAATTAATCAACCTGCATTTTGCAAATCCTCCCAATGAATGCCACAAGAACAATTTATAAATGGCATAAATCATTATAGAATTTTAAACACTCATTGCAAAACTTGATTAATTTTGCTTGTAATAATATTAGAACAATTCCATCTCTGTTAAAAGTTAACAAGATCATCAATTACCAATAATTGCTTTTTTATCCATAATCCAAAAATGCCCGTGCCTGTGTGAACACCCGTGTATTCACTCGAAAGAAGAGTTTAAGAAAATATATATTAAATAAAAAAGTTATTAGATTTATCTTTAGAGTTCCCTTAAAAAGGTGAAGTCTTTACGATTATCGCAATAATAGATACTTATCGCACCGAAAAGTGTGTGAACAGGCTCGCTAATTAATCAATTATAATTATAGTTGATATCATAAAAACCATGTCATCGTATTTTCGTAATTTAAAAAGCGTAAACTCAAGTTTATAATGTTATCCATTATAAATAATAATATTATTATTAAATGCTTAATGAGAAACTTCTTCTGATATTTTTATAAGTATATTTACTTTTACAATCTCATTCTGTATTCTTTATTAACCTAATTATGTATAATTATTTCGTTTTAAAATTATCCCTTTGACTCAATTATAGAACACGAGAATGTTAGTAATTTAAGGTTCATAATATAATATGAAACATAATTATCTGCCTTCTGAATATACTATTAAATAATACTAATATATTAAATAAATTAATAACTGCCAATAATGAGTAAAATCTATTGAAGTTAATTAAATTCACTCTTTGTGATTTCCATAACTATAAAATATATTTTACAACCCACATATATTTATTATATTTCTCTATAAATGTCAAACATTCCACAAACTAGTATACTTCCTAGAACAAGAATAAAACAATGTACCGATACTTACAATGACAAGCGCCTGCATAATCACAAAAGCAAATCGCACATGACACTACACAGCGTAACACTATTATAATACACGTAGGCGTTGGCGCGACGCGACTGTGCCCGGCGCGCGCCCGCGACCATCTGCCGCTTGTCGACAGCGATACTCTACATATAGGTAAAGATAATAAGGCCTGAGCTTTGAATTTACGCTTCACAATAGCATTTAAGACTTCTTTGTATTGTGAGAACATTTCTTAATCCAAGTCGGGGATCTGAGCGCCAATTTCTGTCCTACAAACTCAACGCGGTACGCAGATAGTATTTAGCAGTATGTTTTCATGCTATTGATAGTATACACGTACATAAATTTTCACTAAATATGTGCTTTAGCTATAGTAACGTGGCATAATATCTTAAAGATATGTGCTAATACACTGAACCGCAAAGAAAAAGGGTCGGTTAGAAAATCTTCATTATCTTCAAAAGTACCTGATCTGGCTTTATGAAATAAAGACTAAATTAAAGATATTTAATGCCACATAAAATAATATATAAAACCTTTTTATTTTTGATAATTGTATACAAAACTGAAAGTGTAAAATAATGGTCGTTTTTGAATTTAGTAACAAAAAATTCAAATCAATGTTTCGCGTTTGTTTTAGTTTTGCAATAAAAAAAGTTATAAATATGGTGTCTCTGCCTTATAAATTTTATTATTCTGAAGTCATCACGTCGTTAACCTCTGAAGAATGTACCAGGATCCTGACAATGCTTGAAGATGGGTACAGTCAGGGAAATACAGTGAGAACTGTTTGTGTGACTCTTTCTACAGTTCAGCGTGTACTCCAGCGTTTCTATGAAACTGGATCCAATCTTCGAAGACCAGGAGCAGGCCGAACAAGGTGCACGATGGCGCGGGAGGATCGCTATAATATGGTGTCAACAACTTTGAGAAATCGCTTTCTTACTGCTGTTGAAGTAAGGAATCATCATTTACGAGCTGGAGGAAACAATCTGAGTACGGATACAGTAAGGCGGTGTCTGGTTGAAGTAAATTTAAAGCCATTAAGATCTGCAAATGGCTCAAAACTAGAAAGATACCACAGAAAATCAAGGTTGAGTAATGGTAAAGAACACGAGAATTAGACTCTGAGGTCAAGAGTTATGTTTTCAGATGAGTCTAGATTCTGTTCATACAAACACGACGAGAGGAAAAAAGTGTACAGAAGACCGCAAGAGCGCTATAACCAAGCCTGTATAGAAGAAAAAGTACCATACGGAGGAGGCTCTGTTCACATGTAGGCTGGGATTTATTCCGAAAGTCGCACTGAGCTAGTGGTGATAGAAAATGGAACTTTAACTGCAGAAAGATATGTCACTGAAATTCTGAATGACTACGTTGGTCCATTTTTAGGATATGAATGAAGAATGCCGTTTTCATGCAAGACAATGCCCGTCCGCATACAGCTCAGATAGTGATTGCCAATTTTCAAGAAGTCGGTATCATACACATGGAGTGGCCAGCACGCAGCCCTGACTTAAACCCCATTAGGCATGCATAGGACGAATTGGGATAACGTGTATGACAGCGGAATCCGCCATCAATCACGTTACGTGAAATGAAAGAAGCTTTAATAGACGAATGGCAGAATATTCAGCAGCATCGCCTCAAAAACCTAGTAGAAAGTATGCCAAATCGCATAACAGCAGTATTGCGAACTCGCGGAAGCAACACAAAGTACTACAATGCGTGAAAACGGCACATCTGTAACCAATCTACATTTACGAAGATACTGGAAAACTACGCATGTTTATTTATTTTACATTTATTAAAAATAAAAAGTTTTCATTTAAGCACATTAAAATATTCTTTAATTTAGTTTTTATTTCATAAAGCTAGGTCAGGTACTTTTGAATATATTTTGAAGATTTTCTAATCGATTTTTTTTCTTTGCGATCTAGTGTAGTTGATTTTAAAGATAGATTTCTTCGGATTTAGTCTCATAAGTTTTAGTACGTACCTACTCAATGCAAATTTAGAGGCAAAAGGTATATGAAGAATAGAATGAAATAACTTTGCAGGGCTCAAAGATGCCTTATATACTGAAAAAAAAACCATAAACTAGCCTTAACCGGACTTGAAAATGAAATAATTGTTATAGAGTATTCGTAGTGATGATCTGTTTTAAGCACAACATGACATTTATTTCAATCAAGTCTTCATTGTGATTGTATTATAATCAAGAAATTGTAGATTTTGACTCTATCCATAGCATTGCTGGTATGTTTTAGGCCAAAACTACTACAAAATGCTGTATGTAATTTTAAGTCGACGTAAGAATAGTTTTACTCTAGCTACTAAACAAGCAAGATATGTAAGTGGTTGGTCTATAATCTGGTCTATAATCGCTTGCAGTATCACCAGTGGTATGGTTAAAATAAGGATAGAATGAAAGGCAAAAGATGGGAGAGATACGTATGTGAGCCTCTAGAACTCTTACATGCAGGGCAGCACGTCGTAACAGTGTTTTTACTCCTTCACCGTTTTTTAGTAAGAAAAGTACTTCCCAGGATAAGCCATGCTCTAAATTCTGTCGTAAACATAAATGATTAAACTTCCACCAGCGGTACTGATAAATAAATATCCATAGCAAAATGAAAATTAAATCTATCTACAAATAAAATATTCAAATGGCAAATGTGAACAGTTGAATAATTTATTTTTGTTTGTGCAATTATAAATCAAATTTACGTGTTACGTTTAACGACTAATACTAGGATATCTGATGCCAGTGGCAATTTAAAACATTGTCAGTGGTGTCAACTATGTTACTTAACATTATTATTATCAGCATTCCTACCACTGTTATTAACTAAACGTTGTCCACGGCTTCGCTCACTTAAAACTAGATTTGTCAATAAAATTATATCACTCAGTAACAGTACCTACCTTTTATCCTAGATGAAAGATATCCTATATCCTCCTTTCTGTACCCCTGACAATTTGTATGCGAATTTTCATGATGATTGGTCGAGTAGTTACGTAAATGCGGAATCTAAAAAATAAACTCAAGTTGGCATTTATAATATTAGTTAGGATTTTAATTTGTGTAGCCCTCTTTATGATATAATTCCCTAGCTTCTAAATTGTAATGTCGTTCATTATGTAGAAGACTTTTTGTTGGTCCCGAGGCAAGAATTTGCGAGCGATCATGAGGTCCTGGGTTGGGATCTCGAGTAAGTAAATTGAGATTTTCTGTCAAGAAATAGCGTTACGGAGACCGACGTAGACCTAAAATAGTGCTGGTGAAATTCTACCGTTGTAGATATACAGGCGTGAAAGTATATACTATGTAAGTAGAAGATGAATTTGAAGCTACGGCAAAACCTTTAGTTTAGGCATATTCCGTTGAATAATGCAAAATATCTTAGTCATGAGTAAGACCACTATAACTTCAAGGTTTCACAACAGTTGACTAAGGGTTTTTAATAGGAGCGTACTAAGCACCCACCTGTGCATTAATTTAATGAGTTTATAGCATCATCCCTTTAATAACTTTGTTGGAGAACACAGTGCAATTTACGAGACTATTAGATTAAATTAATAGAAACAATGTAAGTCTCAGGCGATAATATTTTAATGAAATTATGTTAACGATTTCATCAATCATCTTCAGAGTCGACTCACAAATTATCATTCCATTACTTCTCCAGTATATAGAAAAATAATATAAGCAGCCATAGCTTAGTGGGAGATCGTTGGACTGCCACGCAAAGGTCTCTAGTTCGATTCCAAGGCGCGCAACTCTGACATTTCGAAGTTATATGCGTATTAAATAATTAATTATCGCTCGCTTTAACAGTGAAGGATAACATCGTGAGGAAACCTATATATTTGAGAGTTCTCCATAATGTTCTCAAAGATATGTGAAGTCTGCCAACCCGGGCTGGGCCAGCGTGGTGGACTATGGCTTGACCCTTCTCACAATGAGAAGAGGTCCATGCCCAGCAGTGGGACAGTTTAATACAGGGCAGATATTATACATAGAAAAATAAAATGGCATCTTTGTTTCAAATATGGTTACACACGTTGGAAACATCGGTATACGCAATAAAACCTGGATATCGTTTTGTGTTTTATTTCTACGGTGAGAAGGCTTGCGATTCGTAAAACGACGTGAAGAAAGATAGAGAAATCTGTTTGTTTAAGAAACAATTGGTACAAGCAAAACAATTGGTACAAGCAAAACAATAAGCCCGCTTAAAAAAATGTATTTTGGGCAAATATTTGTGTTTTGTCTATCTATGGTGAGTAATGTGGTGTCAACAACTGGACCTTTGCTTTTGATTACACAAGTGATATACTCCTAGCCAGGTTCGATAGGCCATGATAATCGCGTACCAAGGCATGAAGCAGGTCTTAAGCTTGGTAGCCAATTGAGTTATACGAAAAAGCAAATACATACGTTAAAGGCACAGTCGGCCTAGATCATAAATAACCTACTCGCTTCCATATTAGTATGGAAATAAACCGTTGTTAAGCTTTCATCATGGAAGGAATATGCTCGTGTTTCTAAAATTAAACGCTGCGCAGTGTGCGTTGACTAAAGAGTACAGTAAAATTGCTTTAAGGACGGCAGACATTCATTCCGTATACTTTAAAGCGAGAGTAAAAATCTAATTGTACATTCGGTGAATCGGTCTAAGATGGACGATAGAGTCCATTAAATGAAACAAAGTATGATCGTTTTTATGTTATTATAGTGACTATTAACAAAAAAAGGAGAAATAGAAAATAAACACTTCGCTAGAAGTCGATTCAGTCTACCACTGAGCTAAGTTTGAGATGGAAAATTATGAAATCAATAAATAGTTGTTTTGTATGTATCTATTTCATTTAGTTTATAGTTTAAATATACTAAAAGCTGTTAGTAAAGAAGTTAATATAGAAAAGTGATGGATGTTCGCTCTCGTAATCAATGTATGTCAACGATCAAATCTGAGTAGTCCTAACAGGCAGGTGCGTTTCTTTGAACAGTCCGGCGCGCATGCGTTCTGCGAAGCGTGCAGGCGTCAGGTGCCGTCAAACATTTACCCTTGTACATTTTACACTTTAACACAGAGATCCCTATTTGTAAACACTCTAAGTAAAAGCTATTTTTGGCCATTTTATGGGCTGTAAGTTCCATCCGTCTTTGATGTCAGTAGTCGTAATACCAAGAATATTATTCCAATCAGGTTAAACTTGATTATGTTGTAAATTTCATAGCGGTAATGTAACCAGTGACTACAAAAATCTGATCTAACACACATTTTCGCGTCACGCGTAATATATCTTTAACCATATGAAAACCAATCCAGAATAATCGCACTGGCATTGTTTGATTGAAAACATTGTCAACGTTTTCCAAAACCTCTCTTATATTTTCCATTCTGACAGCTGCTACCCAAGTGGCAAATATAATAATAATAATAATTTTTTTATTAAATCCAAAACATATGAATTTAAACATTGATATCCCACCAAACTGCTTAACAGTTTGTCGGCAGGAACACTAATTTGTAATAACTACATACACTTAACTTAATTATAAAATAATAAAACCAAAAATAAAAAACATATTGCATTAGGTACCATTACACAGATTACAGCAACTTGAGGATCTAAACGTAACAATTATCTATGATGTCAGCAAGTAGCAGTTTCTTTAGCTTGTGTTTTAGAGATAATTTACTTATTTTAATATTCATGTCTCTAAGCCAGCTACGTTTGTTATATATTGTAGGGATTAAATACTTGTTGGTTCTACTGCCAAAGTAGTTTTTTACTCATGCTCGGACTGGCTTGTGTTCTCGTATGCTTTTAGTATTATAGATATTTATCATATGGACATATTATATTGATCGCTATAGAATTGTTCTAGAACCAACAAGTATTCGATCTTTATATGGACAGGAAGTATTTTACAGGTAACAAATAGCCTTTCATAATTTTGTTTACATTCCAGTTTTGTTTTAGGGTTTACAAAGTACTTCATAAATCTAATTTACAATGCTTTAATACTATCTTAATATGTTTTGAATGTACGGCCATATATACACTCAATTCGTAACTGAGCAGTGCCTTGGCGAGGGCAAAATAAATAACCCGTAGTGTTTTCCTACTTAACGGTGTACTTAGTGCGTAGAATTTGCTTAGTACAGACCTGAGTTTAGTACAGACTGAATCAAACTGGGACCTCCAATTCATATTACTATCCACCCACCAACCTTGATATTTAAAGTTACTCACATACTCCAAGCCTTGGCAGTAACAGTTGGCGTTCTCTGCGTGCAGACATTCGTAAGTGTGTCCTACGATACTAATTGTAGAATTACTAATTTTCTTTGCTATCCTGTTATAAGGTGAGTGTATATGCATTACCTTAGTTTTGTTTATATTTAGTATAATACCGTTATTGTGTGCCCACTTGGTAATATTATTAAAATCTGCCTGCAGCAAACCTCTGGAATCCTGTATATTTTTAGAGGCAATTATCAGGCACATGTCATCGGCGTACATAAATACCCTGCAGTTCTTTACTACATTAATAACACTATTGACATGCATGATGTAGCCCACCGGGCTAACACTGAGCCGGTCGGCACACCAAGGTTGACCTCGGCTTCTCGCCCCGCCACGCCTGCAATCCACAGGATGATAAATTTTGACCTACCACAGCTGGAGTAATAGTATTTTTTGTTTAGTACTTAGTCAAAGGCACAATACCGCTTTATAGAAGCGACTAACAGAATTGTGGCTGAATAGTTTCAGACCTTGTCCACTTTGAACTATAAGACTCAAGAACGGGTGAAATGCTAGCCAACCAATTGCCGTATTTTCAATTGAAAATCTGTAAACAAGTTTCAGGCGATTGAAACTTCAGTTGCAAACACTAGTATATATTGTTAAACTTAGAAAGGAAATTGAAGTTTCAGAGTGTATCTATATCAATAATTGTTACAAAATATTTGTTTTGAATGTTTTTAACAATCAAGGATATATAGAGGAGGTTCTTTCAATCTACCCCGTGACTACTACTTACTACTTTAAAAAAATTGAGTTTACTATTATACATCTTAATTCCGAGTGAAAGCACGTTCTAGAAAACTCAACAACGAAGAAGAAATTGATAAAGCTGAAGCGTATAGTACGTGTGAACACAGAAGGCCAGAAGCATATGCTTCTGTAACTTGGATGAATAGAAATCTAAAAAATAAAAATAATATTAAATGTAACATTTTTTAATTTCCATTTTATTAATCATCTTGACAAATAGCAAGAGCATCAATACTTCCAAAACTTATTACTAAATTAGTATGGAAAACCTATTAATAGATATTAGATAGAATATGTATGTATATGAAGAAAGCAAATTGGATATGAAAAGGCCATACTAAAAAACGCAAACGAAGTCGCGGGTAACAAATATGTTTATTTAAATATAACCTTAGCCCGTTACATAAAAAGTGGTCGATTCAGACTGACGCGTACTTTATGCAGTCCCACACAGACAAGTTCATAGAGCGATTTCAAATACAGAAATTAACTTTAATGTAAGTGCCTTTCACTTCACGTATTACATCTTACTGGTCATCTGGTTATCTTTATCAATCTAATTTTGTAAGGGGTGATACTACAATTTTATCAAAGACTTACATTATCTCAATAAAATGAATTTATTCACAAATGTTATACTCACTATTTATTTAGGATTACCAAAGTAATTAAAATTACTCCAAAAGAAAAGCGATCTATTCTTTGTCGAGAAATTGAAATGTATTACTAGAATTTAATATCCTTTTAATTTAGTTGAAAGTAAAACAAGTTTTAGTAGTCTAATTTATACCTGTTTCTTTCAGTAACAAGAATTTATTTTTAGCTTGAGACACGAATTACTGTACCAAGCTTTCTAGATAAACTTGCGGACAATAATTCTGCCAGCTGAATAACTTTATTTACTTCAGTAATCCTTTATATTAAGATACTTTAATATTATGAAACCAGGAGTGAGGCCTGCTAGAATAATTAAATTTATATTTTTTTATTATAGCATTTTCCCTTTATATTATTTAGAAAAATAATTCGTTCATGTTGGATTGAATGGATTAAACCCTATGTCGAGGGACTTTACAAGCTTACAATTAATGAACACAAAGTACACTAGAACTCGCTTTTTTATTTCTATTAAAAAAAAAAAACAACTCCCTCTCTAGGGAATTTCCCTTTTGTATCGTGGGAGACTTTACAAACATTCAAACAACGGATACTAAGAACATCCAGATTTGGAACAACCAGATATGAATCACTTTTTGTCCCGTGTGGGATTCGAACCCACAACACACAGCGCAGTAGCAGCGGCGAGGTGACCACCTATACCACTACGTCATCCGTGCAGTAGAAATTATTCATAAACCATAATTAATTGTTACGTGTATTCAAATCGAAAATAAGGTAGGCCGTAAAGCCTACTAGCTCACAAAACATGGCAATACCGTATGCTGCGTTTCTACAATTAATAAGGTTTCCAAAAATTCTTAAACATTCTCTTATGTAATGCAGACTTATGTAGATTACTTTCCTCTATATGCATTGCTAAGCGACTTCTTTTCAGGAGTGAAAATGCATTAATTTTTTACTTTGTGCATAAAGCCTCACTAACCATTGCTGTAAGGCGGGCTGTTAGATTGTTATTCACCTAAATCATGGTGTTGTATTAATTCAACAAAAAACAAGAGAGAAGGGACAACGAAATCTTTACTTAAACCTTAGAATGTTGTCTAAATTAGAATAGCCTAGAAAAGTACAGCTGCTGTACAAAAAATCACAGTCAATCAGTTTTGTGCCCTTGGAGCCAATAGAGTTACCAATCTCTTTGAAGAGCGTGCTGTTGGTTTACTCTGCTAACAAGCTGGTGACTGTAATTTTTACCTATTACGCTGACACAGCGAGTCTCTTTTTGAAGGGTGTAACGTATGAGAGATTACTCTTGGTGACGCAGACAGCCCATAGTCTAACTTGTTGATTTGTTTTCCACTTTGGAAGTATAAATAGTGCTGCACTACCAGTTTGATCAGGTTGTAAGTTTAGCTAGTTAGAGCCACACACTGCATTTGCCTATCCCTTTCTTAATAAATATCATACTTCGATAATGTACCATGATGTAGCTCAAGAGAATATGACCAAATTAAAGGCCTGTATACGAATCTGTACAACCTTAGCACGTTGTAACATTGAATGTTTTAGTTTCAATATAACTTCAAAGTATTCAATCATCATGAGTTAATAGATTAAAAGTAAAGTATATTGCGTGAGGGACGAAGCCGTACTATATTTGAGCCGAGACTAAACACGTAAAATCGGTCAGCCCGCCTGCTGAGCTGTGATGGTGTTGTATAATGTATACAGTATACTTTATATAAATCTCGGCAGGTATTTTTGAACTGTTGGTGTATAGGGAAAAATGTATTCTGGGACACTTTCTCAAAACAAATTATATAATTTGATTTTTCATTGTTAGTACAGGACAATAGATGAAACATCATATTTAGTTAATCTATTTTTATTATTTTTCTATAACATATTTATAATCTATACTAATATTATAAATGTGAAAGTTTGTGAGAATGTATGGATGTTTGTTACTCTTTCACGAAAATCTACTAAACCGATTGCGATAAAACTTGGTATGTAGATAGCTGGAGACCTGGATTCACACATAGGCTACTTTTTATCCCGATATTCACATGGCAACGGGACTTACGCGGGGAAACCGCGGGCAAAATCTAGTTCACAATACTAATGTTCCAAAAATAAATATTGAATAATACTTTAATCGCATAATACTGTTTTTTGTTAACTACTATTTATTTATTATTCGTATTTACAACTTGCCAACATTTTGGTAGCTTTTTAGCAGCTGGTTATTTACAACAACTCCACTGAAAGATAATTATTTTCAAATAAATATTTACTCTAAATACGAGTAAATATTGTTTTAATTACATACATACATACATACATAAATTCACGCCTGTTTTCCAGAGGGGTAGGCAGAGACTACGGATTTCCATTGCTACGATCCTGACACACTTCTCTGGCTTCATTCACTTTCATAACATTCCTCAAACACGCTCGCCGGTTTAAGGTGCTCTTAACCTGGCCTTTATCCAGAACGTGTCCGATCTGATCAAGAAACGTTCGCCTAGGTCTTCCCCTTGCGACTGTTCCATTCAAACTAGCCTTATAAACTTTCTTAGTCAGTCTGTTCTCGTCCATTCTTTCTACATGCCCAAACCAACTTAACATACCCTTTTCTATTCTCGTCACTATATCCACTTTTACGCCGCATCTCTCTCTAATCACACTATTCCTTATTCTATCTTTCAGAGTCACACCACATATATTTCTCAGCGCTCTCATTTCTACAGCGTTTATTCTGCTCTCATGCTTCTTTTGCCATACCCAACTTTCACTACCATGCATAAGTGTAGGTACTAATAGTCCTCTATGAACAGCCAAACGTGCCTTTTCAGATACATTTCGACTGTTCATAAAAGCGCGTAGAGCGCCATTCACTTTATTGCCAGTAATCGTTCTTCTTTCAATATCTCCCTCATGTGTACCATCCCTTGTAAACAAAGTACCTAGATATACAAACTCTTTTACTTGCTCCACTTGTTCTCCATCAATCATAATATTGCACATCGTCATGCACTCCTCCCTTTCAAATACCATTACTTTCGTCTTGCTTACATTTATTTTTATTCCTTTACTCTCACAAGCATCATGCATAATAGTTACCATCGCCTGCAACTGTTCTGTCGATGACGCAAGTATTACTTGGTCGTCGGCATAAAGTAGACATTTGACAAGTAACTCATTCTTTCTTAATCCCCATTCACAATCTTTTAAATCTTTCAAACAATTGTCCATGTATAGGTTAAACAGCCAGGGTGACGCTACACATCCTTGTCTAACACCTTTTTCGATGTTAAACCATTCTGTGTAAGTTGTTTTAATTATAATCATTAAAAAAGAAAGAAACCAAACGATAAAATTTGACAACTGACATGCGCGTATATTTTATTTCATCATAGCCATTATATTCTGTCTAACAGTGCTTGATCGCGGGTCGTGGTTGGGGTATTCGTTTCGCTACCGGCTACTGCGAGGCGTTGCATGAGAAGCCTTTTATTTTGAACTTATCTTTGCAGAAGTTTTGATGATACGCGTCGCCGGCACCTAGACGACAATTTATCACCATGCAGACAATATTTTCAAAGAGACAAATGTTATAAATAGTTTCTTTACTCAGTTTAAGATTGGCGTCGTCGTTCGTTGTAACAGACTGCAATGCAAAAGGTCTCGAGTTCGAACCCGCGTCGCGCACCTCTGACTTTCGGAAGTTATATGACTTTTCGAAATTATGTGCGTATTGATTGACATTTATCGTCTGCTCCATGCCTCGGAGGGCACGTTAAGCCATCGGTCCCGGCTGCCATGAACATCTATGGCAGTCGTTAGTGGCGTTAGTGGAAGTCAGTGCCCTATAATATCCTGACACTGATCTAGTTTTAGGATATCGTTAGCCTTCGGGTTGCGGTGGCAGCCGCTCCGTGTAAAAACTGATATCCAGTCAAATCCGGTTAGATCAGAAAAGCCGACCCCAAGTGACTTGGGAATAATAAGGCTAGGGAAAAGAATGTTGTAAGGTTCAACAGAAGCAATGTTGAGGAGAGAGCCAGTCAACCTACTGCATCCCATTATACATTGCCCAATTTGTTCTCAAGCTCGCTTATTTAAGGATGAGGTGGACTTAAAAGTACATACATACTGATAAAATCCATACACATCAAAATTTTCTTCCCAGTACTGGTATATGTACAATACCAGTGCCCATAAAAAGTTTTTTTGGCAGTATCTAGGATAATAAAAAATATATTTCGATTTTCAAACGATTTCTCCGCGCATGGCCGGCTTTAGTCCATAGTTTGACTGATTGCATTAGTCTTGTCGCCCAGGATCTGGATAACAGCTTGGGAACAATTACTTACCTTCTCCTATATAATTCTACTCGTTCAAGAAGGTCTGTCGTCACAAAAATCTAACGATCAAAATTAGATAAAATTGCCATTTTTCGTCCAGCACATTTAGTTCTAATTTACCAAGTTACTGCAATATAATACTTTTAAAATCTAAATTAGGAGTAGTTGATATAAGAGGCGCATCTCGGCTATTATTTAGTAGCAATGGCGCCTTGCTCTTAGGAGTCTGGAGAGCAAACATCTAACGCCAGCTGATAACCTCACCTACCTTGATTAGAATTATGTAAGTATATATACCTAATAATAATATAATAATAATAATAATTTATTTATTTTAGTATAAATTCTTAATTTTACAATTGCATCTTAAACAATAACATAAAGTGCACTTATAGATATTTGCCCGAACTATACAGGGTGATTTTGAAATCGTGTAATTCCTTTTAACCACGCATTCTACTGGTGATATTTCTATATTTATTTATATTATATAGAATAACCCTGACCATATTTTTATTTAATTAGATTTATTTTTTTTGAAAAATTTTGATTCCGTTTTTTTCGTGAAATGGTGTCAGATAGTCATATGTTAACTAACCGAGGCAATTTTAATTTTTTACTAATTAAAATAAAAAACATATTAATAATTAATGTCGTAAATAATAACGGGCGGTCCTTTTTATTGCCCCTTATTATTTACGACATCAGTTATTGTTATGTTATTATTTTTAAATTAGTAAAATATTAACATTGTGTCAGGTGGTTAAAATATGACTATTTGAAATCATTTCATGAAAAAAATCTGTACTCTAATTTTGCCGAAACCATTATTCTAATTAAGAAAAAATATGGTCAGGGTTATTCTATATCACCAGTAGAATGCGTGGTTAAAAGGAATTACACGATTTCAAAATCACCCTGTATATAATATGATAGATAATAATGTTTTCACAGCCGTTTTATCGTTTGCAAGTGAGTCTTTAGGTGGATATATATACCAGAACATCTGAAAGATATTGTCTGTTTAAGCGTCGCGCGCCAGGGTGACGAGTGAGTTTTTAAACCACAACGTGATCCGTGCAGTCAATTCCAATAAGCTCGTTAAGATACGTCAGACAAAAAACAACTCACATTTATATTTTACCAAACATAATTACTATTCAAAACAGAAGCCGGATACTCAGCAAAACACAAATCATTACCAGAAAATTCCACCAAACAAAAGCTCAATTGTTTTCAATGAAAGAATAGCGTAAAACACGTAATAGGCCGTGACGAGGGGCAAAACGGAATCACTCCCAAACTTACGTCATTAAAGAAGTTAATTAAGAAAAGGAGCTAAATCGAAAAGTTTGCGAGCCCCCGAGTATAACTGTAAAGTGTATTTAAATAAATGATTACGGATCTTTTTGATGGGTATAAAAAAATGGTTGAATCAGGTATTTTGTTTGCAGAAGAAATGCTGTCTATTTTGTATTTCGCGCTAAAATGACACTCCCTTCAGTTTATTTGAAAGATTATTTAATTGAGACGGGGTTTATTTTTCAGACAGCTTGATATACGTAACAAGTACATATATCTACATTATAATATAATAAAGACTAAGTTCGAATTTTTTAAGATTGTGTGTAATATCAGTGGTACAGACCAACGCCTGAACACCTGTTTAAATAAATATTTTACTATTTTAAAGTTACATTCTACTAAATGGACATATGATATGTATATGTAGTCTCAAAAATTAAGTCGTAAGCATATAACTTAATAGTCATATCTTGCCACTTCCAGTGAGCCGCGTATCGTAGGTTCGATTGCCGATATGGGACAACAATTTGTGTCTTCTTCAAATAGTGTAGTGTCTTGGTGTCCATGTTTTAATATTTGTAAAGAACCCTGCCATACTAAAAGTAAAATTAGGGCGGGTGTATTTTTAAAATAAAACAATGATTGACTCTCTAGCAGACAGCTATTGAGAATTTTGTGCCAAAAACTTAATTAATCAAAACACCACCTATATACTGGAAAACCGCACTACTTATTTTAAATTAAATAGAGAGTATTCGAGATAAACATAGTGCCACGATATCATAATCTAGTATCAAATACTAGCATATAATGACGCATCAAATTAAAAATTTGCTTCAAAGACTAAATCTAAAACCTGACCAAAACTGCAAAACACATTTACAAATAAGCAAAATGACCTTGAAAGAAACCGAGCCTGACACATCAAAAAGCTGACGATGACATGGCTGATCCCACAAGTCACTCATGGCTCCGCAATGGGCCGCTGAAAGCCCAAACAGGCGAGTTGGCCACACCGACCCGGGCTAAGCTTAATTACAGCTGTGGGATTAAGTCGGGACATATTTGCGTTGCCTGCTCAAAATTAGGGCACGCTAGGGATTTCTTATTTAATTTATTCGTGTCCGTGAAGAATGTCGGTCTGCGTCAGGAGGATGCTTTTTTATTTTCTGTTGCTTTTTACGTACGGAAAATGTATTTTATTTTGGTTTGCGGTGCCTACTCTTCAAAATACTGTTTTATATTTGAAATAAATGTTCTACTCTTTTATGAAGTGTTTCATTTTTTAACGAATTTATACATAATAAATGATTATATAATTATTTATTCAGCTACGCCTGCTTGTTAGGATCCTGATATCACTTGTTTTTATTCGTTCTAATTACCATTATAAGGATACTAAGTATTCCAAATCCACAGATTTGGAGCTTTCTCAATTTAGTATTTACCTGAAACATAATGACCACGAAGCTACTTAAGAGGTTTTCTACATATTTGTCGATAAATACATATTTGTTTATCTTAAGAACCATTTTCTTGATTGGTTAAAATCTCAGTTAAGGTGACAAAAAATTGTCCATTAATTATTTCATAAATCCTGCTTGGTACAGTCACATCAAGTAGATTTCCTTTCTTTATTACTGCTCGTCTAGAAGTAAGTAAATACATAAATCGTGTTTATATTTCCTTCTAACAAAGAACGTAAGGTCGTCTGTTAAACTTTCTCTCCCACATCAAGCAAACCAAATTCTGTTTAATTAACTCCATCTTTTAACTTGGCACCAATTCCCATGCTAATAAGGGTATGCAGCAAAAATATGGACCGTTAACTGCTTGTCATTTAGCGCTTGTTGAAAGAGGGAGGGAGGGTTGGATTATAAGGGGTAAAGTAGAAACTTGGTGGGGAAAAATTAATAATTGGTTTTATTCAACAATCATTGGAGTAAGATTTCTGTTCAATTAAAATTGCGATTTAATAAAATATAAGTTGAAATTTTCGTCATCTATCGTAATACATTTCTTGACATAGTATTGTTATTGAAATTTATTTACAAAAATCTTGATTACTTTGACTGTTCTTGCACCCTGACAATTTGTGAAAATGTTAATTGGTTTAGATAATTGTAATTTAATCATGCATAATTTCTTAAACTGATTTGGATGAAATTTGGCACGCAGGTACATAATTATATTTAAATATGGTATGATATGCGATGCCACGAATTTCACGCGGTTGATATTGTAGGCAGTAAATAGTGTAGTAATAAATATCTACCCTTGCCGATCTTGCTATGCTGGGTGGAGCTTGCTAAATACTGCGTTCATTTTATAGCAGCCATTGACAAGTACCAGAAGCTAGGAGACGATGCTCCGTATTGTAAACTCTTATATCCGAGTCACCAACTACCCAAGTAGAAAGGGCCTACATATCCTAGCCACCATAATTCTATCAGATAACCATACTGAGAAAGGCAAGACACGTTAAAGAATTATGCTGGTACGGAACAGGCGGCTGGCACAAATATATTGGTCAGCAGAGTCCTATTCCTCGTGAAAGCAGCAGATGAAGCTAACACACTAACCACTCAAGCCGTCAGAAAGGGTTATCTAGCGGACACTCCCAAATAATGAACCAATCTTGGAAAATCTCAAGTTCGGGCTTATGTAGAGACAGTAGAAGAATCATCTAACACCAAGAAGGAAAATCTGAGAAACTATTCGTGTTGGAGAGATGAAGAAATTGATAGTGTAGGCCTTGCAACTCACCAAATCATTCCACAAGACCCCACTGCCAATTTATTTATCTCTACTCTGATGTAATACAAGTATGTAGACGATACCAAGGATACAGCCTAGTTGTAAGAGTAGTAAACTAGCAAATGAACTATCATTAAGATTAAATCGAAGAAAGACCCAACTCGCCATCTGCTCCTTCTTTTCTTGTTTTATTCTCTTTTTTTTGTATTATTTTCCCTGTAATTCATAAGATGATAGAGGCTTACAATGGATACATTAATACGGAGGGCGCTGACTACTGAAATACAGGTACATATATATACCTAGTTCAGAGGCCAGAGTTTCTAGACAAGTGCATATTCTTAAGCCTTAATTTTTATTGTATTTTGTTTCATATAATTTTGAACAATAAAGCTTATTATTATTATTATTATCTCTACCTATCACAGCAACCAGGTGTGGACAAATAAAGAAGATTGGGACACTACTCCCGTCTCTAGGAAAAGAAAGCAGACATCCAGAAGATGCAAGCAGGAGCTTGAAGGCGACGGCTAAATACAGTCAGGAAATCTGAGGTTGTTCTGATAAGGATTAAGAGTGATAAAAGAAGTTATATAAGACATACAAATATTCCTACCTTGTCTGGTTTTGAGCTCCTCAGAAAGTACTTGACTTTCAATGATCTGACTGTATTCTGCTAACAGCTTCCAGAAGGTAGTTTGATGATTGATCCTCGTGTGGGGAGGATTACAAAGTTAGAGGGGAAAGAGTCTGAGAAAGACCCAAAGGCTTAGGTCGGTAATTCTGCTGGAACACTGAGAGTTGGGTTTGCCCAACTATCTAGTTAGTTAACTATCTAGTAAGTATCTACTTAGGATGCCTGTAATTCACAGAGAAATAAGTTGATATTAGGGTCTCCTTCCCAAAAAGGGAAATACTTCAGAGGTCTAAAGTTCGACCCTAGGCACGCATCTCAGAGTTTTCAAAGTTATATGCGAATTAAACAGTTATTATCGCTTGCTTTCGGTAAAGGAAAACATCGTGAAAAACCTGCATTTAAGAGAATCTCCATCATGCTCTCGAAGATATCTGAAGTCTGCAAACCCGCACGGACCCTGCGTGGTAGATTATGTAGCACCATACTGAGTAGAAGAGTTCCGTGCCCAGCAGTGGAAAAGTTTATGTGCATAAATATATAGACAGGGCTGATATTATTTATATAAGTTTTACTATTAGGACAGATTACGAGAAGCCTCTAGATATTTTTCGTGATGGCCACAAAAATGAAGTCTAGGCTGTTATCGCTACGCAGTTTCAGACCGGAGCCGGCTATTGCTTAGTTCACTTTTAAGAATAACAATAATCATGACTATCTTTACACCAACACGGAGTAATTTAAAATTGCTGGGACCAATATGACACCCTAATATATCGCATAGTTAATAGCGTAATTCAATACTAATTTGCCTGCCAGAGACAGCGGGGTTGATCGCTTTGGAACACGGTAAGAGATAATTTAATGATAATCTTTTTACTACATCTTCAAGCAAGAGAACGTTTTGCTTTCAGGCACTTTTACCACATAATACTGATTTGGATAATATGATATTCCACCTTAACACGTGCATTCGATTAGGTGTTTCTTGTCTTTGTTTATATTGTGGAGAAGCTGTCGTAAGCGTTGATCATCATGCACTGTCTTGCAACAAAAGAACAGGTCTTACTTACTGGCAGTACGTCAATTCCTTTGCGTAAGTTTCCATTTACCAAGTGACGCTTAAGATTAGGTGGCGCAAAATTACTAACGGTGCTTAATCCAGCCATATATGTATGTACTTCTATTGTGCGTATTTTAATAGAGTACGTTTTTACATTTAAATGTAAATACATATCCTTGTATTTTCTTGTTTACTAAGTAAATGAATAAGTTTTACAGAGTAAATTTAACGAATCTGGTAAACATTGCTTTGCTAAAGCAAGTAAGGGAATTTAGTGCGGCACATTGGCGAAGCGCTGTTATTATGTTGCGGTAATGTAGGCCGCAAGTGCCGCAAGCCAACGTGTGGCGAAGCGATACGGTGTGACCAAACATAGCGCGGCAATACGCGCCGCTGCCGCATGTATTTGTACAACACCACATGTGAATACTGTATTTTAGCCTTATATTAAATCCTAAACGCCTTATTGTGAATGCTATACAAGAATTATTGAAGTATGTGTCCATGCAATATCGTCAATTTTAATTAGGATAGCTTAAGAAAACACAGCGGCAGCCTAGTAGTTAAAGTCAATAATTGACATGCAATTTACAGGTCATCGGTTTGATTCTCACCAGTTAGAATTTATCTTAGTCAGAGAAGTTACCATGGATATTAATAAGCTGCAACCCAAATAGCTAGTAATTAAAAAAAAAATAAACAAAATACAGACGAGGAACTGAATGTGTTACTAGTAGGACTTGGATGTTTCTGTCATAAAATTCTTAGTAGCACCACGGAATCTTGAATGGTAGACGGTAATAGTCTCATCACTATAACTTGAGAACTAAAATCATAGCTTCCAAACTATAGGTTGTGGTTGTCGACGTCACTTTTGCGGATGTAGACTGAGTAAAGTAAGCGGATATAGACTAAGTAAAAGTAAGTGTATGTAACAAATCAATTAACTTGAAGGACCACCTCGAAACTAGTCCTTATTATCTTTTTTGCAGGAGGTATCAAGACTAAATAATAGCTGACAGTAAAACGCCTCAATCAATTAATACCAATCCCAATTTGAGTGCACAATAAGTTCGACAAAGCTAGGACCCGTCAACCGTAATAAAAACGACATTGCCAATTCCACTCCTGAATTATTCAGCAATCAATAACTTGACAAAATAGACCTTGAACTTTGACCTCGAGACTCGTAATAACCTTTACATAATAAATTTTATTCGATTCGAATAATCGTAAATTGAACATTCGTTCAAACACTACAAGTTTACGTGAAGCACACTCACTTGTAGGGTGTCAACAAATGTTTGTTGTGTTCAATAGATCTTGTTTTCTGGTACAGTCAGCATCGAATACTACACTCTGATACATCAGTTAAATTTTGAAAATGTTGCAGCTATTTTAGTAGCTTTGACATTATTATCTTTATTTTGCCGGACTCAGTGGCCATAAAAATACGAGATTTTCTGTGTTCAAAGTCAAAGTCAAAAATCTTTATTTCCATAAAAATATGCAATTAATTCTTGGACACGTCAATTAACTATACAAAAATGTTATTAAAAAAATAGAATAATAAAAAGGAAATAAAAAATTTTGCATTAACAAAAGACTGTTCGAGTAGTAGAGCTTTCATGAGAAGATGCTTCTTCTTCTTTCTTTCTTTCTTATTCAAACTCATGGCCACTTTTTTAATCTTTTCATTTTTCTTATATGAGCTGCCGTGCGTAGTTATAACAAAAGTTTATGGCTGTGTTGACTTGTTGACAAACCTTATATATGTATATGCTTAGACTACGCCTAAATAAATAGAGTAGAACAAAACTAATTCCTGGAGGTTGTTAGTAGTGTAAAGTTCGGTAAAAGAGTCCAAAGTGAAGACATAACGATAAAACATAATTAATTAAATATCAAGCTTTTCATGGAGTGACCCGCTCATTCTGTAACAGTTGGCAACGCACGAGTGAATATACTCTCTGTTGCACACGTGTATAACCTATAGTAACCGCTTACCAAGATGTGAGTTTCACAATTTCCCCAATGTCCCATCCAATATTGACACCATTTTCTTTACTAAACTCTGCGTTGCGTAGCCTTATGTTATCTTTAAGTGTCCTTTTACTTGTAGGAGTAGCACCTTTTGAATAGCTCAAGTAAAAAATTAGAACAATAGTATTCATGCCAGATTGTTGTGACGATATTTCAATACTGCACGCGTTTGCGATCGCATTGTTAACTGTCAAAAGTTTTGACAGAACCCTAGAGAAGTAAAAGTTTTCGTGTTTAAATATGTCTATGTGTTCTTTTCTGCATACTTAAATTAAGTAAAATAAGCACCTTGTATATCTACGTTTTTGGCTGGTATTGGTAAGCATCAGTGTTATCAAAGACATTACAGAACAGACGTATTTAAAACAGCCATTGAAGAAACCCGATTACTATGGAATATGGTATTGTAAAAACGGATTGATGGATGGACAGCAGATTGCAGACTTAACGGACGAAACCAATCACAAAACAAACGCATTTAACCAGAGCTTTAAAGAAACTAAAAATAATATAGAGCTAGGTTATAATAAGAAAAGGCAACAATTAAAAAGAAGGTCGTGTGTAAATCCCCCCTCTCTTCGATGGAAGAATTTTAAACGTTAATATCCGGCTCATCCCCGTTTTCTCGAGAGGTAATTAATGTTCAGATAATAAGTTAAGTACGAAAACATTAACAGAATTTATAAGACGAGATTCATAAGCCTTCAGCAACGGTCCCTCATAATTGGGCCATTTTTTATGGAAATTTAGGTTAAATACCAAGGAGTTTTGGTAGATTGATGCTGGATACTTTTGCGGCAGCAGGCGGTCATTAATGTTTGGGTAAGTGCGAGTGATGAGACCTTAATCTTAAGGTTATGTCCTGAGAGAAGCTTTATCATACCTGTTTACGTATGATGTTTCAGGCCTATATCCTCGAAGGCGTTGGCTGTGGTACCCACAACTATTAAGGAGCATTCGCTAGCTGTGGTCTCAGAGCATTAAGTGGGTTAATAGACGGGAAGCGGAGACATAATAGGCTAAATAGGTAAGGACTCTAGAATGGTACCCGTACCGTTCTAGACGCTGTCTGTGCAGTCATTAAGGAATTTCTTGACGACAAACCTCATATACACTTTGTCCAACTTTGTAGTCAAACACAAAACCTCATGCATAGCTGTCGCATTTATTATCACTGTGCCATCGAGGCACTCATATTTGTAAACGTATCTCAACATGGTTAATTAAAAAACATGGACAAAACTCGCACGCATGCAGAAAGCCGTCGACATGCGTCTTAGTCAAGCCAGACGCACAGTTTTAAATGCTGTGCTACAATCAAGATTTGCCTGACGAAAAGACCAATAACACTTTATCCAACTTCTGATTCAAATCTCACGATCGGCAATAAAACTGCCCAGGCTTATGACACTTGATCCACAAGGCAGCCGATATGGAAGTTAAAATACTTTTTCGATGGAACGACTGCCGTCTTACCATTCATTATCAAAGCAAAGAAATAACGATATTCTACGGCTAGACCAAACGACAAAAATAAAATTTGTAGGTGCTGATTGCCCACTGAGAAGTTTTGATGACAAATCAGAATCAACAGCTTTACGTGCTCGCTATTTCAAGGACGTGATGTTTTTGTAAGCTGTCGCCCATCTATAAAGAAGACAGTGGCAACGTATCGTACTATATTATATCACGAGCTGCTTATATACTTACAGGGTAGTTACTGGACTTACTGGATACAAAACCCTAGGTAGTTTGACGACAACATGGTGTTTTAAATGGCTTACAACTTGCTCAATAGACACGGCTCGAACCAAAGTCGCAGTCGCTATAGAAGATAAACTTCAGACTATACGTGACCAAGACAACAAGATGCATAGTTATTGCTTCTCCATAGCGCAGGCTTTTAGACTATAAGAGCCGATCGCTTTACCCACACTTGTCACCGGGGGCCATTTGTCTCAATTGATTCTATTGTCTTATATCGGTAGAGTATTCAGACAGTGTATAGTGTTTCAAGTAAGATAGAAGATTTAGTAGGAGATAAAATATTACCAACTTGCCAATAAAGACTTATCCGTAGTTGAATCGGCCAGTGAAATCAAGATCTTATCAATAATCAACAAGGCTTCAGATCGTTTAGAACCAACCAAGATTTAGGAATAGTTAGTGGAAAATTAGACACAGAGACTTGAAAAACATGAAGTTTATGGTAAAGCTAGATGCTAGCGAGGAATTAACCATATTTGAAAGGATTTACTAATGTTGAAATTGTCGGTGCCGACAAGCATTGCTTAGAAAATTCACAGACTGCCAGAAATTTCTAAAGGGAACATAATCGTGTCTTTTCAAAGCAAACCTTAAGACGTTATATTCTCCATGCATTATAAAATTGTGTTTCACAAAATCCATGCAACATAACTATTTACAACTATCACGCAGTATGCATACTGGTTCAGTTGTCAACGTGATTTAAATGTGTTACTAAAGACTTTTGAATCTTTATCTAAATCCATTGTAAAACTGTTGTTTGGAACCAATAAATATTATTATTATTTCAATAACTTATTACTGAGAAAATTATATTATATGTATGCACAGTTTCAGTATTTTTAATCAAAGTGTCTAGTCGTCCACTAAACGGACAAATAACATATATTAGTCGTCCACTATACGGATGAATGAAATATATTAATCGTCCGTTAAGCGGACGTATAAATAACCTTTTAAGGCTGAAGCTATTCCTCCGAAAATTTAGCGTAGTATGTCATTCACAATTATTTTCTTTATGAGCCAAATTTTTAAAAGCTTGCAATATATGTAGAATGATATATCATTAAAATTGTAATTAATTTTAATTCTTAATATTTTTATTTTAATAAAATAAATTTATGTAGAGCAGAGCCTATAATCAGTAAACAGCCGGTATGTTTACTGGTGATTTTACCATACGATATAAAATAGATTTTTCTAAATATATGTTTTGAAATAGTTTTTATTTAGTCGCAACAATATAATTTAAAATAGAATGAAAAAAAATTGTTAAATATATATTAGAGACGACCAGTACCATCTGCTCGTAACTTTCAAGATGTTCATAGAAGATTGGCTACTACTGGACTTGGACCAAGTAGAGATATTCGCGAGGCAAGTGCCATAATGGACGACTATTGAAGAAGCTGTACTGCGTGATTTGTTTGCTGATACGATTAGCAATGGCACATGGCATATCGCAAACTTCTGTGTGGCGCATTTTAAAGAAATAAGGTCTACATCCCTATCACTATCAGCGAGTGCAAAATGACTACCAACAAGGTCCATAACTACTAAAGAAAAAATACAAAATAGGTATAAATAGAAGAAATTTTTTTAAATTTTTTTTATTATTTTTCCTAGCGATAAAATGATGTCTAGTTTCACTCATTTTCATATGTGCATTTTATGAAAACTCACACTGTATATACAACTACAGCGAGGGGTGAGACAGGGAGATGTCATATCTTCGGAAGTGTTCACCGCCGCGCTGGAAGATGTTTTTAAGCTCTTGGACTGGAAAGGACTCGCCATAAACATCAATGGTGAGTACATCACTCACTTTCGATTTGCTGACGATATCGTGGTCATGGCTGAGACCATTGAAGACCTCAGCATAATGCTCGATGGCCTCTGTAGTCTACCGACAAGCTGGTCTTGAAATAAACATAGACAATACGATAATCATGTCCAACGTCGATGTTATACCTACTCTTATTAAGTTTGTAAACTCTACTCTTGAAGTTGTCGACAAGTATGTATACCTGGGACAAATGATCCAGTTTGGTAGGTCCGACTACGAGAAAAAGGTCAAACGTCGAATCCTCAAACTAAACTCAGCTGGGCAGTGTTCTGGAAGCTATGACATATCTTCGCGCCCAATATAATGCAGTGTCTTAAGACAAAAGTCTTTGACCAGTGTATGTTGCCAGTGTTGACATACGGTTCCGAGACGTGGTCGCTTACTATGAACCTTATCAGAAGGCTCAAAGTCACTCAGAGGGCGATAGAGAGAGCTATGCTCGGTGTTGCCCTGCATGGTCGAATCCACAAGAAAACTAAAGTTGCTGACGTAGCTCTCCAGATAGCTAAGATGAAGTGGCAGTAGGCAGAGCACATAGTGCGCAGAACCGATAGCCGTAGGGGCAGAAAGGTTCTGGAGTGCGGCCACGCACCGGAAGACGCAGCAGGGGTAGGCCTCCTACAAGGTGGAGCGACGACAGGAAGCGGTTGGATGCGGTTGGCTCAAGACAGGTCTGTGTCAAAGATCTTGGTAAAAACCTGTGACCAGCACTGGACTTCTTTCGGCTAAGATGATGATGATGTATTTATGCATAGTATACTTCCTTTACGTAAGGTATGTCAATCATTTTATTGTTTTCCAAATAAATTAATGTTTATTAGAATTCTTATTAAAAATTCAATTATCATATAATTATTTAGTGGACAGCTGTCAAAATAATTATATAATTCAATTTAATGTTTTAAATTAAATAATATTCATATAATTATGATGGATAAGTAAAATCTTATTATTAATTATTAATGAAGATGATTAGCCAATAATAAATCTTTCAAATAACTAATGACTTTTTAGATTATGATGTGTCTGAAGATATTGAAGGAATTCGAGCTGTGGAAGAAAGTGATGAAAAATTATTAGATGCTCAAGAAGAAATAAGAAGCATTGGCAATTTACAATTTAATAATAAAAACATTTTGTATAAGGATTAGCAGTATTGCAACTATTAGATTAGGTATCTAATTTTGAAATTTTGTTACTCCTAAACAAACGGGATTAGAGAGAATAGAAAAAAAACTACTTGCTGAGCGCCGTAGATTACAGCGAATCAAGAGTGATCCTTATCTTCGCGCTGAAATCCAAGAGAAAATCTGTTATTTTTGCAGCAATCTAAAGTGATTGATAATTAGGTTTCAAGGTGCCAATCATTGTGATCAAGAGACTGATTATTAAATAAATAGTTTGTTTTATTAGCGTCGTTTTAATTTTGATTCCCCTGTCATCGTTTTTTGATTCCCCTGGAACAAAAAAAAATATTTCAAATATCTTTGTAATGCATCGTTCAAAAATAACCCCTATTTAATAAATGTGTTTATAATTTGACTAAGAATCATGATAAATAATAATTTGTAAAAAAAAAATTTGCGCCACGACAATCAACTAAATATTCTAATCTCAAGATTTACTCTTATGTTTGACTTAATACTGTTGTTTTAATATTAGGTAATAGTATTGATGATTAATGAGAAAATATTTATTTTCATGTATTTAACGGATGATGAATTTATTTTATTCATTTTTGGACTACCGATTAGTGGACGAATAATTTATGTTATTCTTCCGATTAGTGGATGACTAACTTAGCCAATTTTAATAGTCGCTTGCGACAAACATAATAAAGAAGATTGACAGACAATTCCAAAGGGAAACAATATTTTCATGTAATTATGTAATCAAAAACCTTTATTATATGCAAATGACTCAGTAGATCAAAATAATCTTATACCAAAATCTTGCTTACGAAAGTTAATTTCAACAGCGTCAAATAAAAAAATAGGAAGTTAAAGTTAGTGTTCTTTTATATTATTTATTAGAAATCAGTAGTCGGTTACAGAACTGTTCTAGAATGAAGTCGTAGGCTGTAGACGACTACAGCCTAGAACAGTTACAAGAACAAGTAGATGAGTTTGATTATAACAGGTCGTTGATTTACCTTTTAGAAAACAGGTGTACTCTTTACAATTTTAATTGAGCCAAATTCGATTAAAACCGATTGTCTAGTAGCACATAGCTGTTCTCTTTAAATCGTTATAAAATGCAACCAAATTACAGCATTTTTGCAACACATTTGAGTAGTTATTTACGATTTTACTGGGTAGCAAATTTAGTTCAAACTATATATAATTCGACGATATAATTTGAGGAGTAAATTAGGTCACATAGTTATCACAACAAAATTATTTCAGCGTTATTTAGTAAAATAGTTACAGTGAAACAATATTTAGAAATAAGATATTGAGAAATAAAACAAACGCGTATCTGGGATCAAAAGTACCCTATATGTAAATCGAGGTCATAGTCTAACTGCGTACCAAATTTCCGTTCGTTGGTGTGGACGTGACTAACAAACTTCTAAACTTTAATACTCTAATATGAGAAAGATAATTCGACCAAAAATAGAATAACAACACGTACTTGCACCATTTAACCTAAGATATACTTTAATTATAAGATATATCTACAACTTGATTACACGAATGTCATTTTGATTGTAGTGCTTGCTTCTCGAGCCTTATGGCTTTGTTTTCCACACGGGATAAAAAATTGTGCGATTCAATTGTAGGTATGTAGTTATTCCGAGTCTGGGTTTCCATTGTGTTCGTTGTTTAAATGTTTGTAAAGTTGCCAACGATACAGGAATTAATCCTAGTGCGGCAGATGTATTACAAAATATTCGTATATGCATTGAGTTAATACGAATGTAATCTTTCTTGTCAAAACCAGATATCGTGTGTTCTACTAGCCAGTTCTGACGGGCCTTATTTACGCCCTTATTTTATTTAAACGTGGCAATAATCTAAATTTAAAGTTAGGTATGCAACTTCTTGGACTTATCTTTGACTTTCTAAAGAATATGAAATAATTGTTCGATATATTGCCTTTAGGATTTTCAGTCATATTACCAATATCTTCAAAGGTGATATTTTAAGAAGCGTTTTCCTAAAAATTTACTCGGCCTTCGTTGGCCGCTTGCCACTGTTTCCATCCCGTAACTCCACCGGTGGCGGCAGATCAATCACTCAGTTAATCTGGAAGATCGCTACATTTCCTCTGGGCATCAGGGATCGCATAGTGTAACTTGGGATTATGTTCCATTTTATGGATTCTTTATATTATGCTTTATTTTTTTTTTCGAGAATACTACAGTACATAGTATAAGCTTACGTGAATGTAAAGGTACGTACAGAATATAATGATAGAGATATCTTTGACAGTAATATTCGACTGCTACAATAGCAATTGAAAATCTTCATCCAGGAAATATCTGTCATTCTATGCGTCTACATAGAATGAATAACCGCTATAGCGACGTGACGCTTAATAAGCACGCTATAGTACGTATTATTTAAACGAATATGTGCTGAAGATTCTCTTACAACAACTGCTTGCCATCCTCTATTTAATAAAGAATCATTATTACAGGTAAATTGACATACACCATTCAGTATCTTATGAATATCTTAGAGAAAATGTCGAAAGAATTGAAAATGAAATGAACTGTGACTTAGTAACTCCCAGAGAAATTTTGAATATTGTAAAAAGTATGAATAGTAAAAACTCATGTGGGTATGACAATATTTCTATGTCTATTATAAAAGAAAATATTGATATTTTAGCCTGCCCTTAGCATCTTTATTTAATAATTGTATTACTTTAGGTGTATTTCCTAAACAATTTAAGATTGCCAAAATATTGCCAATATACAAAAAGGGTGTAAAGACTGATCCAGAAAACTACAGGCCTATTTCCTTAGTCCCAGTCCTGTCAAAGCTACTTGAGAGAATCATGAAAGGTCGTCTTTTAAGACACTTACACAATAATAACATTTTGAACACGAGACAATTTGGCTATCAGAAAGATATAAGTACGGCTGATGCAATAGACTCTCTTATTGAGGATGTTTTACGTAATTTAAATGACAGGTACAAAGTTGCGGGTCTGTTTCTAGATTTAAGCTCCGTTTTTAATACGGTAGACCATAACATTTTACTTCATAAATTGGAACACTATGGTATTCGAAATAAAAATCTAGAATTATTTGGTTCATATCTACGGAATAGAAAACAGTTTGTGGAAATCAAAGCAATTATAGATGGTGAACAAAAGATTGGTAAATCCAATATTAGCATTATATCCTGTGGGGTACCCCAAGGCTCAGTGTTAGGGCCGATTTTGTTTATTATCTTCCTAAACGATCTAACAGCATTCATGAAAAGTCGAGTCCCAGATGCTAGACTAGTAATATTTGCAGATGACACTAATGCTGTTATATCCGCTGAAAGTATACCAAATCTAGTGTTGAAAATCCAGACAACTTTTGCGTAGTTTGAAAATTGGTTTATGGCAAACAATTTAGTGCTTAATGCAGCAAAAACTAAATGTCTGCTATTTAAATCAACAGCAAAAAACACTGGAACTATCCAGGTCACCTCTAATGGCATAAATATTGATATTGTAGACAATATAAAATTTCTAGAAGTACAAATGGACGCTTTGTTAAACTGGAAACATGAATTGTCTTCTATTGTTAGTACTATAAGTTCAGCCTGCTATGCAATAAGAAGTCTTAGGGATGTTCTCACAATAGCTCAACTGAGGATGGTTTATTTTGCTCTAGTTGAGTCGAAACTGCGGTATAGCATTCAATTCTGGGGAAATAGCTATAATTATAATATAAAAGCAGCCTTCATAATACAAAAGAGAGCCATTAGAACAATGATGTGCATACATCAGACTGAATCATGCAGGGACTTTTTTATTAAATTACAGATACTTACTGCACCATCTCTTTACATTTTAGTAATTTTGACCAACTTAATAAAACATCTTTCCAAATTCGAGACAGAATCTGAAAGAGCAATACGTCTCAGTACTCGTAGAAAAGATCTACCAATAAGAATACATCCAAAACTGAATGTGGTGAAACATTGTGCTAGTGTACAAGCAGTCACATTGTACAATAAATTACCCTCCGAATTCAAAACAATAGTAAACCATAAGGTTTTTAATAGTAAATTTAAGCAATTTCTTTTAAAAAAATGCTACTACAGCGTGGATGATTATATAAAGGATGCAAATAAAGGCTTATGCATATAAGGCAACAATAATAAGCATATCATAGTTTGTAAGTTCGATATAAAATCTATATTTGTGTTCTTATAATTTGTTTTTATTTTTTAATTTGTTTTTGTTCTATTTCTTGTCGTGTTAGTTTTAAGAATTTTCAACACAAATGTATGTTTGTTCAGAAATAAATTAATCTAATCTATCTGACGAAGTAGCTGTGAATATCCTACTACTTCCAGACATACAAAAAAGATTGTATTCATTACCACTAAAGGAATATTTTACATAAATAATTGACTGTCCGACGCATATTTTGTGGGTTCTCTCACATGGGTCAATTATTATTTGAGTCTTCAACAAACGAATTGTCTGAGTTTTATTTGTTTAGGGAAATCATACGTAAGTAAAGTCTCTCACGCCACAGGGCATGAACGATAGTGCGTGCAAAGTCTTTACAATAATATATTACATTTATACATATCAAACAAACATTGTAAGCATTGTAGTTATATTTTTTTACCGGCTTCAAATTGAATAAGCGACAAAATGATTACAGTCTGCATCAAAAAGCCGTTATCCTGAAACTTTTTACTTTGCGGAACAAACATGACAGTGTTTATTTTTGCCTCCATTATGTTAAATTATGTAAAAGTGGCATTGTTACCTTAGTACTAGTAGAATATTATTTCAGGGTAGGGCACTTTCAGTCACAAATTCGCCTATTTTATTGAAATTGGAGGGAACTATTAGGTTTATACTCCGATGTAAAAACAGAAGCATAGTTTGGAATTTCGTTTAGCAAAAAGCTTTAGATGACCTTAAAATAAGAACTCAAACTCAGCAGTTATAAAAAACAAACTTACATTCACATGTTTTGAAGATAGATATAACCTGGTTCAAAGTTAACAAAAGTTCTCCGCAACACTAAACCATATGAGGAGAAAACCTTCTAAATCATTTACTACACTTTATAAAATGTTATTTTGTTTGCTAAGTGCGTAATAACTTACACATATACGAATTTGATGAGTCTAGACTAATGCTCCAGGGAGCATGACCCCAAGCACAATTAAGTAATTATAATTGAAATAAAAGGTCTTCAATATAGGTATAATCTACTATTTTAATTTCAATATATTCGTTGTCGTTATATCACATTCGAAAAACAAGTAAATGCAATTGCGCACAATCCAATATGAACTTTAGTCAAATTAAAACTGCGTGCTTCTCAATACACACTCGATCAGCATCAAAATATGTATTTTATTTTATGTTCCTGTTAAAAAATAACATCATCAAATAAATATCATGACTTAATATTGCGCGGATCGCCATTATTCCCTTTTTGATTGTGTGCGATTTAGTCACATCTGAAAAAAGAGAACGCTTTTTACCATTATTGCATTTTATGCTTCAAGTTTTTAACTTAAATAATTAGTATAATCTATTTTAGATTCTACGGCAGAGCGTGGGTGTTACGTAGGAGTTAGTTTTCTTGGTAATTCTGCAAATCGTAAATGGTGCCAAGAAAAATGTAGTATTAAATACTGCTACTGATTCTTGCAGTAAGCCCATTAGTTGCTTTTAAGCGCCACCCGCGCCGATATTATAAAGTCTTTAGTTTTACATTATGATCAATCCACGAGATGTCAACATTTATTTAATGTTCAAACCTATTTTATAAAATTAGTCATTCTCGTGATAACAAAAATCTATTGTCATTTTAGCTTGAAATGTCTTCTATTTACTGTGAATTAATAAAAAAAGTTGTGTTGATAAATTTATCGTTATTTAAGTCATTCTTGTATAACATCTGTTTAAGTATTTGATTGAATCTGTAGTTATTTTGATAATTAAATGTTATAAATCTTTTTGACCCGTTTGTTTGGCTTTACTATGCTATTTATTGTAGTGTTAAAAAAAAAAGAAAAGAAAAATAAGACAGATTTTACTTTTTACTACACAACACAAAGTCTGTATCATCTAAAGTCTACTTCACTTTACTCACCTCATTTCATATTTTCTATTTTTTTGTTACACGGTAAAAAACCAACTCCAATTTCTCGAGGCTTTTTATTTATGGATAATTCATGTTAACTTTAGTTCTATCCGAAAATAAATTTGAACCAACCTTTAAAGCGCATAATGTCAATTAGTAAAAAGATTTTCTATAAGTAATCTCTGAATTCAAAGGTGATTTTAGCATTTATCTTAGTCACGTGACACAATTTAATCTTACTCGTTATATAATAATAATTTTCTTCTTACAACATTTCAATAAACCCATTTAAGGTCAGTCATAATAAAATGTTTTCAAATGAGGTTATTTTATATTCTGATTTCACTTAGTATAGATGTAAAATAAATAACATGTTGGAATATTAAAGATGTGATATTTTGTGAAGTTCATTTTTATTTATTTATTGATCTTGCCTCCCGAGCTCAATATCTCCTAGATCTGCCCGATCTAGGCGAAATTGAAACTTTTTGCCTAATAGTGTAAGGAAACTCCAGAATCAGTTCTCAAGTATTTATTTCCTTTAATATTATTGTAACATAATTATATTTTATATTAATAGTTTACATAGTTACACAATATGCATACCTGATTTAATTCAATGCAATATCCGCCACTTAATATACTTTTACTTCTCAAACTCATCCGATCGCCACACAACGCACGACTGCCCGTTACATCAGGGGTTCTTCTCGTAGACCCGTTCGGGGTCTCGGGGTAACCAGACCAGGCCGTGGGCCTGTCTTGGTGGTGGTCGTCGCCGCCTGCTAATACAGGCGGGTCACTGGGGTGGGCCCGTGCGGGCCCGTTGGTCAGTCCGGGTCGTCAGAGCCGGTGGGTAGCGCAGCTAGCGAGGTCCAGCCCGCACGGGTCAGTCCCCGCGGGCGACCAGCGTGCCAGCAGCGCTTGGGTCGAGTCCGATGAGTCCCTCTTGCGCTTGGCGAGGTCGAGCTCCTCGGGAAGAGTTTCCCGGGGAGCGCCCGTCAGCCAGCGTCAGAGGGAGCGTTGATGTAGGTCCGGTGGGGGTTGCCACGGAGACGAGGTCTCGCGGCAAGGCCATCCTGTCCGGCGGTCGCCGATGGTAAGGCGCAAGCTCCCGCAGATGGCGGGCGTGCGATCCGTCGGCGCGCACGAACAAGTTGGTGCTCAGGCGTCTCACGAAGTCGTCCAAGCTCTCCATGCACAGGTCCCTGGAGATCGTCCTGTTCCGCACGAAGCGAGGGGCGTCGGTGATGGTGCGGAGCGCGAGCGACTGCTGCGCACGCAACCGGCGGCGGTTCGTCTCAGAGGTGAGCGCGAACCAGGCCGGGGCAGCGTAGGTGAGTCGGCTGCGGATGTACGCCTTGTACACGCCGAGCTTTGCGCGGAGCGGCAATCGGGACGATAGCACGGGTCGCAGGAGGGCGCGCGCGGTGCGCGTTTGGACGACTACGTTGTTGACATGTGGCTTCATGGAGAGGGCGCGGTCGATGGTCACGCCGAGGTATTTCACCGTCGCGGACCACTCGATGTTCTCTCCCATGAGCTTCAACTGTGGTAAGGCTATGCTGCCCATGGAGATCGCCTGAGTCTTCGCCACGTTAACCGTCAGTCTCCAGTCCTTCAGCCAGCTGGGAAGTGCGTCTAGGGTGCGCTGCATCTTAGTCACCGCGTGGACACCGTTCATCGATGTCGAGATGTAGGCGGCATCGTCGGCGTACAGCGCGAGCTTGACGCCGTCGGTGACGGGGATGTCGTCCGTGTACCATGCGTAGCACACAGGAGAGAGGCAACTTCCCTGGGGCACACCGGCGCGGATGAGCCGCTCTGTAGACAGGGCGCTTTCAACCGCCACTTGGAAGCGTCTGTCTTGCAGGAAGGTGGCCACGATCCTAACTACTCGACGGGGAGTAGTGGATGTGGACAGCTTGTACAGCAAGCCGGTGTGCCATACGCGATCGAACGCTTTCTCCATATCGAGGAGTACTGCGACGGCACGCTCGCGTTTGTTGCGAGCAACCGCGATGTCGTGCAGTACCCTCGCGAGCTGGTGGGTCGTGGAGTGTTCGGCGCGGAAGCCGAACTGTTCGTCGCGTGGCTGGAGGTGTGGCGTCATATGCAGCAGTAGCAGCTTCTCGAACAGCTTCGATGTCGTCGAGAGGAGCGTAATAGGTCGATAGCTTCCCGGCAGCAGGATGTTCTTCCCCGGCTTTGGGAGCATGATGACTCTACCTAGTCGCCATGCGGAGGGAAAGTGTCCGGTACGGAGGATGCCATTGAAGAGGCGCGTCAGCGTCGCGATTGCTCGCGGTGGTAGGTGACGCAGGGCTTCGTTGGCTACCCGGTCAGGTCCGGGGGCTTTTCGAGACTGCCCGTTATAGTTCCGCGCGTTAGTTTTATACTATCAAGCATAGTGGGGCAGTCGAGAAAAATCAGTGTTGCCAACATAAAATAAAGGATACAATTAAATATATTCAAATAATGCTTCTACATTGCTACATTTAACTAAATATTTCTATATAATAATTATATTCTACCTATAATTGCTAACAGCTCGGCCATCCTGATGTTAAAGCGAGACCCTTCGCTTTAGATTATGTTTAACAACAACAGGTCAAACGAATCGTGCACAAAATTGTGGCCATGAATCGCTTGAAGTACCGTCGTTTATATTCGTAATAAGTATAATTTAATGTATTTCATTTATGTACTTCTTAAGAAATTATTATGTATATCCTGTTACATAGAGACAATACTTATTTTTATCAATACACATACACATTTATAACTTATTATTAAAGATAAATTTATTTGACTCAACATGTGTACGATCAGGTGTTACAGATAGGTATTTTTTGTCTCAACATGCTCTGTCTTGTCAGACATGCAAATGTACATATATTATGCTTAATAAGAATTTTAAAATTATGCTGGATCTAATATTATAATTAACATGTCAATTAAGCGTCTCTTAACAATGAAGTGAGATATATTATAAATAGGTTAGTTCAAATCCGTACAATAAATATAAAAATTAATTAATTCATAATTCATTTCCAATAATAGAATAGTAATAGATAAGTCAATAATTAAGAACATGCCAAATTAAATTAGATCATGATTAACAATTATTAAAACAAAGAAAACAAATTATATAAGATTATCACATAGGAGATCATTAATATTATAGTAGCATTTATGCAATAAATAATAAATTTCTTAAATTACGTTTAAATACGTTAACATTAAGGTCCTTAAATTTATTTGGTACTTTATTGTATATTTTGGGTGCCATGCAGAAAATGCTATTATAATTGTTTTACATAATATGTATGGCATTCATACATTTATTTTAAATCACTGAAATATTATATAATTATTGAAAACAACCAGTGAGAATCACTGTTACAACTATTATGTTATCAATTCATTATTTTAGAAATATCATCACATTCTTTCTCTGAATTTACTTAACTAGAATCATGATTTCTATAGTATACCAAACATGGTTTTAGTTTATCTATTGATACAATATTCTCATAGCGAGCTCGATGCGCCTTTAACATTACTTAATACATCTAAAACTGTCGAGACGCGGTTATTAATTAATTGACTTAGTTTATTTAACGGTGCCGAGTTTTGATGTCGCGACTTCCCGTGTTATCCACGTTGTCGCGACACCTCCCTCCTCGGACTTTTACGATTGTGCCGAGTTTTGATGTTACGACTCCCCGTGTTATCCACGTTGTCGCAACACCTCCCTCCTCGGACTTTTATTATTATGCCGAGTTTTGATGTTACGACTCCCCGTGTTATCCACGTTGTCGCAACACCTCCCTCCTCGGACTTTTATTATTATGCCGAGTTTTGATGTTACGACTCCCCGTGTTATCCACGTTGTCGCAACACCTCCCTCCTCGGACTTTGTGACTTACGATTAAAAGAGTGTTTGTAGATTTGCCTCTCTCGCCGGCTCCCTTCCACTCCCTCACTCTGTATTTGTTTTGAAGTCTACCCTTTTCCGCTTTCACTATCGCGGTTACTTATCATCAGACTCATCCATTAATCTGAAAATTAAGGAATGATCGGCAGTTTAAATTCATTAATTAAATATTTATCACAGTTAATCTGTCAGGTATACCAGACGTAATAAAATATATCGAGTCATGCCACCAGTATGTCACTGAGACTCAATAGGTTAACTTTAATATTACCGCTGAAACCTGTCAGCTGTTTGTGATTTGGAGTCAGTCAACAGTGATACCATCTCCTCCCATGATCATGAAGTTATGCCTGTGTCTTATTTGGTTGATAACAATAACAAAAACACATTCATGCCTTGAGACCAAACACCTATTTGGTCTGAAAACATGAATACATCTTTGTAACCCACACCTGTAGGTTTCAGTAGAAGTTAAAAACGACTACATTAAACGCTCAGTCAGCAGTCATTTCTTTATGGTGACAGCCTATCTGTCACTAAAAAAGATGCAATCTATTTAACAGAAGTATAATCATTACATTATAAGGTAAGGTGTAACTTTATTCTGTGTGCATTACCATAGTCCTATGTATTAACAAAAGAACAAAAATAGGAATATTGAAAAACTTAATTTACTTCTTTAAATGCAGTTGTATTTGTTATAACAATTTTATTTCATTCTTCGACACTAACAAGTTTATTAGTAGATTTTTATTGACTAAATATACATTGTTTCTACCTTATTTTTATAAAAAGCAACTTGCTAAACTATTAGCATTTAATATATTATGCAGGGACCCAGTTACCAGTAGAGTAGTGAAGGTTATAGAACATAGTAGTATTATTACTACAAATCTTAGTGATACATCTAGAAGTTTAAACTGTTAAACGAGACAAAGGACAGGCATACACAGTATTAAACTAATTCATTAAAATATTCAGGGTCTATCCGGCAAGGAGTTAGAATTAGATTTATTTTTAAACATAATATTCAAGTATGTTGCATAACGGCACATTGGTTAAAAAGTATTCAATTAAAATTTATAATGAGTATTATTCAATTGTAAGTGCATTTTTAAGAGAATTCTATATATTATGGTGGCTCTATAATATATTTATGTAATGATGTAAAACGTAAAGAACTTAAAGATATAGTAAATCTTTCTATCGTACTGATGAATTATCCTGTGTGGAACAAGAGCAACATACCATAGTTTGTGTGTACTGTCCACCGCAGAGTGACTTTAGTGTATTCGAAACAGTAGTACAGGATATTTTAAATCGTTTGAGTTTTAATTACTAAAACTCAAAGAATATAGTAGTATGTGGTGATTTTAATATTAATTTCCTTGAGCAGTCAGCTCTTTCTGTGAAACTAATTAGTTCATTAGAGTCATTTAATTAAAGTATCTATTTTTGGAACCAACCAGGATTATATCACATTCTGCTATCTGCTTAGATAATGTATTTTGTGACTCAATTTCTAAATACGGCCGGGCCATATTAAGTGAACCGACATCTGACCATTGTGGTCAAAGGGTAGATTTTTCTGTAAATACAATGCTTAAAGAGAATAAGATCACATGTAGACCAATGACCTCTAATCGCTTAAAGAAATTTAATAATAAAGTAAGTATCAAGGTTCTCAATATAGAAGGATATCCTTTCTCAGACGAAGTATATGAGTCGTTTACTTAACATAATTACTTTAGAATATAAAAATATTATTAAATGTAAGACCTTTACTAAGAATAATAAGATTATGTTTTGTGATCTAAATTATATGAATTATATGATATGAAAAACATTCAATTTCGATCCTAATTTTATTCAATATGTTAAAAATTATTTAAAATGATTTGTGCCACTGCCAAGTCCCTTTATCTAAAAACTAAAATACGAAATTCTAGTAATAAAATCAAAACTACTTGGAATATTAATAACAATGAAACAGGACGCAGCAAGGTGCGTGATAATACCTTTGAATATATATTGTCTTCTGTTTACGCGAATGGAACACCAATAACTAAATTATGTTCGGGTACTTTGAAATAACTACACTGGAACATTGAGACAACTACCATCTTAGTCTCCCCGTGACCATGGCTGCTGAAAAGCAACCGAAACGTCGGGGAAAGTGTAAACTTAAAAACAAATAGATTTGGTAGCCCCAACAATCCAATTAGCTTAAAATTAGCAAAGTTTAATAGTATAGTATAGTAGTGTAACAGTTTCTAAATTATGTAATAGAGTGTTAAATAAACAACGCGATAAAATCCGTATATAGTAGTTTAATTTCAATGAATACCTTTGAACTTAATACAAATAATAACAATAGGAATTCTATGACGCCTATTAGAGGGTTTTAGTTTTCTTCTTTTTTATTTGTTTTATAATATTTTAGGTATAAGTTAGTTTTATAGAATTGTGTTTATATTATGTATAATTATAATTAATAATTTGTATTGTGGAAAATAATAACATAATTTCAAATAATTTGGAAATAGTCGACACCTTTAATAACTACTTCGCAAAAATAACTTTAAATACAACTAGTACCCTAAGGTCTTGCCCAGCTCGAGCAGAATACTTGGTTATCGACAACGTAGAAGAGTAAGATACTATTCAGTTTTGAACGTGTACATCCATATCATATAATAAACGTATTTAAGTAACTTAATTAATAAATATCTGCTAAATTCAGGATTCCTATCTCTGTAAAATTTGTTGAAAATATTATTGTCAATATAGCACCACACCTAGCTGCTATAATCAACGGGGCATTTTAATGAATATGGGCATTTTTCTTAACTTAATTAAATGTAGTAAAATACTACCTTAATTTAAAATTGGATACCAAAGCGACCCCAATAATTTTAGGCCAATTTCAATCAGTAAAGTATTTGGGAAAATTATATTACAGCAATTAAAGAGCCACTTTAGTGTAAATTATTTATTTCATACAAATCAATATGGTTTCAGGATTTGTGTGAAATTATTTTATTCGTGGATGACAAATCCCTTATTTTTAAAGTAGACTGAAAAGCACCGAATTTATGTGCTGTTAACGATTTACTCGCGCAAGTCCTAGACTGGTTTACGACGAATAATTTACTACTAAACTTTACACTGCCAAATGTAAAGAGTCCTAACGTAAATATAAATTTAAAAACTTTAGATGATAAAGTTAAGTGAGGCGCTCAAATATCGTGTCTTGCAGGCTTTCTTCTCATAGGGCCAACCCTTTGCCTGAACCTAGCAACTAACCTAAATGTAGCCTCAGTAATTTTATTGACCTTTACTAATTTTCAAGCTAACAAAACTATTAAAGCTATTCAAATTTATTATAGTTTATTTATATAATGCTTATTTTTTATATAATACATTATATATTACCATAAACAAAATTCATATAAATACCAAATCATGTCTGCATTGACATAAACTTTATATTTTATCAATTACATTATTTTAAAATAGTTTAACTATGCTTAACAATCGTTCTTCAAAATTATCTGTTATTTTTAGATATGCAACCTGTTTACACCAAACTCATTAGTAGATATCGTGCATGTTTTGTTCGCTTAAATATTACAATCAATATTACAAAACTGTCCTTACTCAATTAACTTACAGTTGGTATTTCTAGAGTGAGAATCCTTACCTCGCCGTAACACAATTTGACTAGCACGGGAGCTAAAGAATTTTTATCGGATTACCGCCAATTTTATATGTTGAAGTTAAACAGAATATTTTTCTTCTTATTTATACATTAATTTGCTAATGTTCGAAGTTAATATAGTCAAATATATTAATAGTGTAAATATGTTTAACTGTACTATATTGCATCTGTTTTAAACATGCTGTGCACACATATTTAGAACATATATTAAAACAGAACAACATTGTAAACCTAGGCTAACTTTATCTATGAATAAAGTTTTATCTTATCTTATCTTTGTGAACTAAATGAATAAATGATATTGACTTTGACCATGAATTCAGCTCATCCATGAAAGCTTTAATCTTTAAGATAGTATATAGTTTCATTGTGTTTTAATATTGTAGGTATCGATTGAAAATAAACGTAATAATATATTAATAATGATACCTTCAATCTGTATGTCAGTATAGTGCATATAAACATAGCGCACCAATATGGGCGAAAGCATTAACAAGTCATTCCTCTTCCTAATACCATTTTTGATGGACATATAGCAGATTGCACCTGATAACACATCCCCAGAGAGTAGCTCTGGCTGGATATAAACAGTGCCGAGAGGAGAAATAGAGAAATACCGAGGAGTACCCCAGCCAAATTCAACCTCATTAACCGCAATAATACTACATATCCATAAGTACACAGTACATTATCAAGTAAATACGTCGCTTGCCAATAGTTAGCTTCCAGGGAGTGCCTTGGCCAAGCCAAACTACGACGCCGACACAACGAGTCCACCTAGCATCCAACACACTTATCTGTAAGTCTCATAATCGAGACGAAAAAACAAACAAACACGAGTGTCGTAGTTGACTTCAACCCATCAGGACGGAAATATAAACAAACCAAATTGATGTTAAATCTGGTAAATTTATCACAATTACTCACTACATGGAATAAGTAACAATTATCCATATTTTCAACGTTTTCACACGATACCTTAATATTTTTTAAAGCATTTGGCGTTCGATTAATAAATAATTGTTTGATTTAAAAAATCTTAGACGAAAAGTGAGGTTATTTGTCAGATGCCAAAATATCTATAATTTGGAGGAATTTAAATTAATCTGTCAGTAATAATTACTAATCCTATCCCTTAGGTTATTCTTTAACAATGTAAAATTATGTACCTACCTTGCATTTTTTTTTTACTGTATGTATCGATACTATACTATATTCTGTTTGGTCAAAAGCGGATATCAACTGTTTTAAATTCAAATAAGTAATTAATTGTTTTACAATTGATGCTACACTTGGACATCACTAAAATGTCTATGGTCATGTCAATGAACCGTTTGTATACCTTTTGATTTTGTTGTATTGAAATCGACTATATCGCAATACCCCATACAATGCGTGACAAGTCAAATGTTGAGAACCAATTCTGAACGAAATGTATATATTTTCTTTTATTTGTTCATAAAACTTACATTTGCACGTGGGCTGGGATAAACGAGAGCCTTTTAAAAAAAAATGACCCGTCTATCCCACTTCTGAATTGTAAGGAAACTCCAGAATCAGTTCTCAAGTATTTATTTCCTTTAATATTATTGTAACATAATTATATTTTATATTAATAGTTTACATAGTTACACAATATGCATACCTGATTTAATTCAATGCAATATCCGCCACTTAATATACTTTTACTTCTCAAACTCATCCGATCGCCACACAACGCACGACTGCCCGTTATAGTTCCGCGCGTTAGTTTTATACTATCAAGCATAGTGGGGCAGTCGAGAAAAATCAGTGTTGCCAACATAAAATAAAGGATACAATTAAATATATTCAAATAATGCTTCTACATTGCTACATTTAACTAAATATTTCTATATAATAATTATATTCTACCTATAATTGCTAACAATAGCTGGCAATAGACTTACTCCCTTTGAAGTAGAACCTAAAAATATAGCTAAAGAAATCTGGCTGTGATACACCTCTGCTTAGACCTTTAGGGTAATAAATGAGAAACTGTATATTCAAGCACCAATTTATCACACTGCAGTCCTTAAAAGAATATTAAAAAATGAAGTGGTTTAAAATGTTGTCGAGCGCAGTTAGAAGCTAATGGGCGACGTTAAAAGTGGATGTTTATCATAATAAATGTTAAGAGTACACCACCTGAGCTTACTAGGATACTTTGCAGCCCACTAACTCAATTTAGACTTTACTGTAGAAAGCGCGTGGTTCTTAGATATCAGGTATACCTAAACGTGGAGGAATATAACGTGTTGCGAAGTAAATCATTATACCTTTTATGTTTTACTTGAGTAAAACTTGAGTAAGGTTTACTTAACCAAGTTAGTAAAACATACTAGAAAGTCATAACCTGTACCTATACATATCACAAACATGCCGTTTCTACTAAGATTATAACAATCAAACCACGCTAGTGTTTTTATATTTATATAATATGTGCGTGCGTGCATTGCAAGCCTACGTACGCAGGCTGTGTCCATATTATACAAGTGAACATGAATGCACCAACCTATGTATCCTACGTACATATTATAATTGAAATATGGTTTAATCTATTGACTGATTTCAATGAAAGAAAGAAAGAAAGAAAAATGTTTTATTTGAACCTCCATACACACATAATTTAAAAGAAAACAATATAACATACAATTTAACAGAAGGCGGTACATGGAGATCAATTAATTAGGCACTGCGTCAGCTATTGTTGCAGTATAGACTACAACGCTGGTATTCTCGCAGGCCTACTAAATAATAATTTATTATAAACCAATACATAATAAAATAAACATACAAAAAATTGAATAAAATAATAAATATAACCTCATAACAATATATTTATATTATATTCATATATTATGTAATATACATATATAGATATATGTATATATATAAACGTAAATAGTCTATATTCATTAGCGTAATATATAATATTATGTTATACTACAAAATACAGCATGTGATACACAAAAAAATTAAAAAAAATAAATAAACAAAAGCAATAACGAGAAAAACAAAGGAACAATATAATAATAATGAGTTTTCGAACGCCACTTAAACTAGTCACATCTGTCACGAATGTCAAGAAAGCGTCTACCAGAGTCGAATACATAAATGATAAAACATACATTACCTTTGCGTAGGCGCAAATTAACAAAATATACACTATATTACCACAATCATTATTAGATTTATTTATACAATATGTTTCGTGATGATGGGTATCATACGTGTAAGTAAAGTTGCTATACATATCTGTTATAAAGGTAAGTACGTAAAATTATAACAATGATTTTTGTTTGTTTATTAAAAACATCTTAAACTTATTACGGAATGTATGTAATGTTTTCAGATTTCGCATAGGCGGCGGAAGGTCATTCCAGCAATGGGTTGCGGTGTATCTGAAACTACCCCTGAAAGCCGTGGTTCTGTGACTCGATGTGACCAAAAGATGTGATGCCGCCCGTGTACTGTACTGATTAACATTACGAGACCACGTTAATTTTTTGTACAGGTATTCCGGTTTTTTGTATAGAACAATGCCAAAAAGTAAAACTGCCAGATGGTGCCTGCGAGTAGACATCTTCATCAGGTTTCCACTGTTCAGGAATGGGGTGACATGTATACGAGGTGGGATGTTATAACAAAATCGAGCACATGCGTTCTGTACTCGCTGGATTACTTTCTCCGTTCTTTTCAATATGCATGGACCAAACACAGTATCCACATAGTTTAATTTTGAAAATATTAGGGTCTCACAGAGCAATATACGCATTTCAGTACTAAGGTGTTGGCAAATTAGGTATAGCAACTTGAGACGGTAAAAACACTTATTTTAAACTATTGTAGCAAACAAGCATACGACTCACTTGATGGTAAGTGGTCACCGTAGCCTTAAAGACGCTTGTAACACCAGAAGCATCACTTGTGCGTTGCCGACCCTTTAGGAAAGGAAGTGGGAAGGAGAAGGAGCGGGAAGGGGAAAGAGGGTGATTGGGCCTCCGGCACTCTCACTCACCGAACGAAACACAACAGTAGAAATACTGCTATTTCACGTCGATATTCTGTGAGAAGGTAGTACTTCCCCGGTCGAGCCGGCCCATTCATGCTAAAGTCAGCGAGGCTCTATGCTATTTTAAGTTTATCACAATACATGACTGAAAACAGATTTTTAGCCACAGTACCGATAAGCATGCACAGACGCATATAATGTTTCATGTAATAAAAATTGTAATGGATGGACCAGATTGCCAATACTAAACATTTCTAAACAGAATACATTAGTAACGTTTTGCTTTATCTGAGAATATAATACAGAACCTCACGATTGGCCACAAGCATAAGCGCATACTTACGCCATATATCCAACGAAGCAGTCTCTTTTATTTTAGAAATTCTTACTTTATGCTTGGCGAAGACTTGTTGAGTAACTATAATCAACTGCGAATTCCGTATAAAATACATAACAGAAAACTACCCAAATACCCAAAAAATTAAACTAAACAAGAACATCAAAAATGAAAAAGGCACAAACAAATACTAGAGATAATATTCAGTGATCGACGGAACAGCGTGTTCCGCGTTGTTCCAATGTCAGAATATCCGACAGTTATGATTGAAAAAGTTTAATCAATCCGTCCGCCGATCGGGCGTGTTTTGATGGGCCGTGCGCGCCGACGTATGAGTTTTATTATTGAATAATTTATTGATATATTTTTTGTTTAGATTGAAAATGAATATAAGCGATGGTTGCTTGACTCATGTCAAAATGTTGTATATGAGACATTAGAAGTACACGCTGAGGAATATAATGTGTGGCGAAGTAAAGCATTATCTTTTTGTGATTTACTTGCTAAAGTAAAACTTAAGTTAGGTTTACTTTATCATGAGACATTAGCTAAATAGAAGAAATGATTTACCTAATTAAATACACAGCGAAATAAGTGTTATTAATTATAAAGAAAACACTTAGGTTTTCCAATAGTTTATTTATTACCGCCTATGAAAAAGGCCACCAAACTAATATTACCTACCTCTATATTTAAACCATTATCATTAGTGACCTGATCAAATAACAATCTAATAAAAACAAAACATATCCTAAACCTTATCCTTTCTTCCTTACTAATATTATAAATGTGTCGAAACGTGAGGGTAGTCAGAGTCAGAAAGGGTTCTACGGCGTGGGTATAGCGGGCGAGGAGATTGAGACATCACTCGTACAAAAAATCACTTTATTTCACACAATAATTCGTTATAATTTAATCACACTATGACACTATCACACTAATACACTGTAGCACGGGGACAAGGTGTTCCGCTTAGTAACGAACGCTGCGACTGCCAAACGCAAACTGAACACACAACTCACAAGCTGCCCGTCCGCGCGCCCCTCCCTAGCGCCTCTAGCAGACGCTATGCAAACTAATACTGAGCGCTGATTGGCTGTCGCCGTGACGCGTCACCAGCCTACGAATAATCGGCAGGCAACGTACGTTACCAGCGTTACACCAGAAATGACGCCAACTTCCATCTCTAATCCACCAAAACTAAATTAAGTGGCGAATAACTAAATAATTATTATCCAACGACGCTAGTCGCCGTCAAATGCGAATGTGAGTTTATTTATTTGTTTGTTTGTTTGTTACGTTTTCTCGGTAACAGCATTACTACCTACTAATTACCCTTACGTCGGTTTTTTGTAAGAGGTTGTTACTTCTTCGAGCGACAACCTCATAAACACCGTCATCAAATAGGAGGCTTCCATTCGAGAAAATTTATATTTATACTTATTCTACAACATAATTTAACAACTTGTGTCATACTTTCGTTGGTAAAATCACCTACATTATCATATAAAACATTTTTACTGACAGATACACACGTTAGTGTCGTTGCGTGTTTTCATCGCGAAATAAATGTAAACGATACATAATATAATAATAATAATAATAATAATAATATTCTACCACATACACACAACACTATCTAGCCCAAACTAAGCAGAGCTTGTACTATGGATACTAGACAATGGATAAACATACATATATACTTTTTTTTGTAAATACATACATATTATACATAGAAACACCCAGACCAAGACAAACATCCATGTTCATGCACACAAATATTTGTCTTGTGCGTCAGTAAATCCCGGATCCGTGATGTCATCTTCGCGACTGGCACTCATTAAATATACTTTCCCGTTCCTTACAAATAGAATTCAGCACACCGCCATACAAGCCGTAATCCTCGTAGAAACAATACACAGACAATGCACTTAAACTTTGTTCTGTCGATAAGGCATTATCTCTGTCAACACAGGGGCGCAGTAAGCCAATTTGATTTCTATTCTTAAGCCCTTATGTACCACTTTACGTTGCGACTTGTTAGGAAATAATTTTCTATCTCGACCCCTTTGTACGGCCAACGTATTGTTATCAAAAGAATTTGATCATCTGTCTCGGATGGCTTTTGGGTCCTCCAATGAAATTCTCGCCAAGACTTATTGTAAAGTTTTTGGAAAGTTATCGAGTTCAAGACTAAAGATTGTCGAGTTAGAACAAATTATTATCTTAAATTTTGTCGCTAGAAATATAAAGTTCGAGGAATCTAGAGAACTCTAAATATTGTAGAAATACTGTGTCTTAAGTTTAATTTTACCGCTTATAACATACCTTTCTTTTTGTCAAATATTACGAATAATTCAATGCTTCTGCAAAATAATGTATGACATAATTATGTTTTTTTATTTTAACAATAATTTGCATTTTTGATGGTCAATATTGTGTATTGAATAATGTTTTAAAATGAATCTATACATTCCGTTAGTATCGGGCAGTATTATGGAAAATATATACATAGTTTATCATCTATGAATATAGGCATTTTTTATAACGTTAACGTTCAACCTTTCAATTATATAATCTATTTGGCTTGTAATTACGACAACTTCGTTATATACCAAGACTCATTACAAGAGGCTAAAACATATAGATTTTTATAAGCTCTATAGATCTATAAATCCAAAATTGTGACCAATATAAAATTTGAATCAATTTGAATCAACTTGTATCAATAAACTTAAATAGGAAAGCACCTGAATAACTTAAAATAAACGATTTGCCTTGAACAAAGAGATGCTAAAATTCCAAAACTTCAGCACTAGGAGTCGATAGCTAAATTAATATTAACGACACCAGATGATCCTATCAAATCCGAGGTCCGAACTCCCCTCGACTTCAGATTTAATTAAAACCTCACGATTTAATTCCGTTTCGCTGGAATTCTCTCCGTTTGGCAAATTGATCACTAGTACCCTACATCGTTACAATTTGATAGCTGGTTCATTTTTGCTGCTCCTTCATTTGTTCCTTGAGTTAAAGTAAAAAGATTTTTGGATTGGGAACATAGTATATTTGTTATAATTGGAGTGTAAATGGTAATTGGAAAATAAGAGAATATTGCTAATGTGTCAACCTATGAACACACAGAAGGTACGCCTTGCGCGTGACTGAAACTGCAAAACAGTATTTGTTGCGTTGTTGGCTACTAATTCCATGCTGATTCCACAGCGCCTCTTTAAAAAGCTTTATAATTCTGTTTAGTTGAGGCTCACATATTTTAATATAGCGGCGCAATACTAAATAGTCGGTGCTGGCATCCTCGAATTGTTGAGCTTGAAAAAAACTTGTGCATAATTGGTTGCCTATCATAAAATGTATCAATAAGTTTTAAATCACGTAATTACCTATGTTTTATTTATGATTAACTAAATATTTCTAATAATATTTTGTAATTGCCCCACATAAGTAGAAAATAAATAACTATCTATATATAGCATACGTTATATGTATTATGATTGGTTTGAGCCTTGGTCAGTAAATTTGAAACTATAGTAGCCACCGAAAGCTTGAATAAACATGCCCTGAATACGGGTAATTAAAAGTGTTATATTAATAGAAATTATTATAACTTAATTCGCATATTATATTTCAATTCATCTATTTTATAAACTTGTCATTATCAGGTAGCACTGAGCCATAAATTAGCAGTACTAAAATACCTTAACAGTTTATGATTGAAGTTAATTAGTCTATATAAATTATAACCATTTCTCGCTCCACTGAAATACAAAATAGTGGCATAAAGTTACAGGCGAAGCACTTACACGCAGATTGAGCACAATTAATTCAACTTTCCTATTACTCGGCCAAGTAATTAAAATATTAATTCAATTTCGCTACCGTACTACCAAACGTTTCCATTTGCAATGTATTCTGGTATCGTGGCATTTTCTTGTTATATTCCAAAATTTTTGATTGCTTTTCTCCTGAAGCATAAATTTGGGTTTGGCTACGTTTAGATTCAAACCCCAGGTTGAGCAAATTGGGTATTTCTAAAAGACAATTTCCTGTAATTTAGAAAATGGCACTGTTAGATTGCTATAAGCTTGCCTTCTATTATATTATGAGGCACATAAAGATAGCTAGAGAAAAGTAGGTGTAGCATCTCACCACTTCTGCCTAACTTTTCTTCAACATTTTTATAAACGGGTTGATTCATGCCTCGTTATTTTAACAACGTGCCATGTGCAGTAACGTTCGCTGTAGTGATTGATGTTTACATAAATAATTGTCGTTTTAACTTGAAATGCTAGATTTTATGCTATACTGATTTGTAACACTATTTGTTTGAAGTAATTTGGGCTAAAAATAAAATTGACTTAGTTAATAAAATTATAGTAAAATATACATATGAAGTGTTCTTTGAATTGCTAATATTTTCATTCGGTTTGTTAAGTTATTGTTCAGGTAATAAAACTACGGTACCTATAGAGAAAAAAAGGCTCATGGTTCCACAGCCAGAAATGGGCATAATCAACCAAAGCACTTTCAGGTAACAAGCGAACTAAGCTGATTGTACGCTCTAGAAGGCTCTAGGTCTGTAGAAAACTCCAGCGTATGAGCTTTGGGACACCAATTGAGACCTAATACACTAGATTCCTTGTTGAAATCAATAGATTTTGAAGAATCACTTTCATCATCAAATAACTGAGGGCAATTTTTGCGAAATTTCCTTAAGGGTAGGCATGCAGAATTAAGTGTGCTTGCAACTTCATGATATATGTGTTTTAGGCCTGCTATAGTTCTGACCTTGTATTTAAGTCGTCTGCATAAAAATCGTTTCGGATTACACAAGCAATAGACTCACCCTTACACTTATTTGCCAGTTTTAAGAGGCATTGAGTACTTAAGAACGGTGCAGAGGCAGTACCGTACGTAACTGCATTGAGTTTTAAAACATCTATCGATTTCGACTTATCATCACGCCACAGAATAAGCTGCAGATGGCGCTGCTGTTGCCCGACTCCAATTTCTCGATGTTGCCTGTGAGAATGAATTTATGCCTGCGAAATCGCAATAAAATAGAAATTAAATCACTCTGTACTACTGGACCAATCATTTGAATTTGATTATTTAATTTGCCAGAGCTAGTTATAGAGGAGGCATTGAATACTACGCGGAGCTTTGTGGTTTCGCTTTTTTTACGGATTACTGCGTGATGAGGCATGTATTATCCGAATTCTGGTCTAGTAATTTTAACTAAATGCCCTAAATTTGAATACTCATCTATAAATTCCTTATAGTTGGACTTTAAAATCAGGATATTTTATAAATTTTATTTTTAAGCTCTCAAATCTTTTTCAGCAACATAGTAAGAGTCCCCAAGAGCCTTTTCAAGCGACTCTTTCATGTGAACTAATACAGAAAATCTGCCATTTGTTAAGCGAGACACGTTTTGTACAAAATGATCCTCACAGAGTTGCTCTTCGATGGATTATGTTTTTGTAGCAGGTACGTCATCAATTTTCCAAAAAATCTCTGACGAGTCCTTTATCTCTTGAATGACATTACAATAAACTCTTGAAGCGGACTGACTACCTTGTACAGGGCCACTTATGAGCCATCCCAGCATAGACTCCTGTAGAACCAGTTTATTACTGCCCAACTTAATTAAATTAGAGCCAATTATATCCCAATACACATCTGCCCCTAAGGCCGGGACTCCAAAGCGGAGACGAGACGAGCGGAGAGGAGATGTATTTTATACAACCAATAGAATTGTGTTATGGACACATCTCCTCTCCGCTCAGCTTCAGTGGAGATCGCTGTGCGGAGATGTGTAATATTTGTTTGTTGCGCGATGGAAGCGGAGATGTGTGCGGTGTGCTGTGTGCTGTGTGCTGGTTGCACTTTAGTGGAGTCCCCCGAGCTGAAAAACATCTCTTCTCGCACAGCACACAGCACACCACACACATCTCTGCTTTGGTGGAGTCCCGGTCTAAGAGGATATCGACCTCAGCCGGGGAAAAATAGTTAGGATCGGCTAATGTGATATTTCGAGGTTATTTTATGTGCTCAGTATTAATTGTAGAATTTGGTAAGATCGCTGTTATTCTAGGTACTACTAGACACTTAACATTAAATTCGAAAGGCATACATCTAGATTTAATTTTAACATAACAACTTTCAGTAATATTACATGTAGTGTTATTGATCCCACAAATATTCACTGAACTACCGGCGTTCATAACTAGCCCTGCCCTATCTTCCTTTTTAATGTTTCTGTAATAAATGATGATTGACTACCTGTGTCGAGCAGTGCACGGGTTTTGTAGGTCTTATTATTAATTACAATTTGGACTTGTGCCGTACATAACAAAACCTGGTCATTGGCTGCCACAGACAGCGACACAAGTAAAGAGGAAGACGTAGAGGGTTGTTCAGTTTCAGTAGAAGATGTAGGGTTTTTTGTTATATGTATTAATGTATTGTGTTTCTTTCTGCATTGGCGACATACAGCTCTCAGCTGACATTGAAAAGCATTGTGACTACTATGCCAGCAATTTTTACACAACTTTAACTTATTAACTTCATGTAGTCGCTCGTCTACATTCATATTTTAAATTTTAGACTTTCATGCAGATGATGATTTTCATTGCATAAAACACAACTATTTTTGTTTTCTTTCTTATCATCGGATACAATTAGACTTTTAGATTGGGTGGTTACGCTAGGTTTATAATCCACCTGCTTGTCAGAACGACTATTATTAAAATAGGCAGTCTCTAGTATGGCAGCTCGACTGCGCAGGATAGAATAGAATTCACTAAGTGAAGGTAAATCTGCAAGATTGCACTTGTATTCTTATCGTTTTCTACTCGTGTGAATATCTAGTTTTGCTGAGACAATTTAAGAGCATCCCACATGTTAGTAGGCTGGCCAAGAGTATCAAGAGTCAACGATAAACTACAATTGATTTATAGGATTCCCTTTGAATAGACTCTATGTGAAATAGTGCCTTTAAGTGGTTATTTATTATTAGGTTTTTATTATCAAATCTCTGACATAATAGATCCCATGCAAACTTATAATTTTTTGAACTAAATTCTATTGATTTAATAACAATAGCTGCACTGCCTTCAAGAGCAGACCGTAGGTAGTGGAATTTATTAATTGATGCAATACTTTCATTGCCATCAATCACCAATTGAACTGTCTTTAAATTCTAACCAGTTTATGTAATTCCCATCAAATGTAGGAAGTTTGATTGTGGGTAATTTTATGCCATTAAATGAACGGCAGCTTATTAGCTTAGCTTAACAGCCGCCTTATTCTGGGGAGAATTATATAAGGTATCTTGGCTCCTTGCCATTAAACTAATAAACTGGACTTCTAAACTATCTCTTTCTTTAATTTGTTCTGTACTATCAGAATTCAATAATTCTATTTTGTTTTTAATGTCCTCAAACTCTTCCATAAGCGATTGAATTTTATTCAATTTTAATTCTTAACTCTTAAGAGATTAAACCAATTAAATTATATAAATAATCTGAATATCTTGTTACTCGTCCCTTAATAATACCGCGCTGTTTGACTAACTAAGTTATTTCTACCTGAGCACTGCTTCATTCATTTTTATAGATTATTTATGGTCACCAATAACACAGACGAAGAAACAATGAAAAAATAAGATATGCACTCAAACGCGTTTGAAGAGCAGAGAAGTTCAGGTCCAGTCAGTCGCGCTGGTGCAATAGCACGACACGATGTTCAGGGCAGCTCGCGCCGACCAGACAGCTTAGGCCAACAGCGCGCACGTCGCGGCGCGCGCGACTGGACCGGGTGGGCGGTGGCGATGCTGAGACCGCGGCACTCCTCTTCACGGAGGTCCGCTGGAATAGCCGGCATGTGGTATTCAAATAACACTAACTAACGCTTTGTGATAGAGGTACGGGATAGGTTATATTATTAGGCACCCTGTGTGCTGAATTAGTGGCAAATAGAATGAGTTAGGTAGGCTAGCGAATTTTATAGTTGGGATTGGCTATATCAGAATCAGTAAAATGCGTGCTTATAGCGTGAGCGCGTGCTCGTATTTTATAGCTTGATAAGATGATTAAATGCGACGCTGAGACGCACGTGCTTGTTTCTTGTGCCTAAAGCTAGCTTAAACAATAAACCCAACCACGAGTAGCAAGTCAGCCATTACACACAATGCGAGAACAAAGAATCGAGAGAATTGGTTAGGTATGAAAAGGTTAAGAACAGAGCTTACTCTCCTTGTTGGGCTAGACCTGCGGTTCACGATGTCTCCAAAGGCAGCAGCAACAAATCGTTTCTTCACTCGACCGCTGGTTCGCTGGGTAGGTATTGGCGAATGGCGGCTTCCACGTTTAAGTTGTGACGCCCGCAAACTCGACGCGTTTTTCTTGATTGTTAATAATTATTGTGTCCTGTCACGGTCGCCACGTTTGTTATAGTTAAACAGTAAGTACATATATTGGTAAATCTTTACTACAATATTGTCATTGCACTTGCACTTCTATGATTTATTACGAAAATCGAAATGTTCTACGCGCGATCGTCGTTTGCGGAGTGTCCGGTCAGCGCGGCGCGTGGCGTGGGCTACGCGAGCGTTGCCACCCCTTGTTCCTCCCTTTCGCCTCGCTCGCCCTAGTGCGGGGCACGTATATCCTCCCGAGCCTTGAAAGTGTGGCTTTCAAATTTAATGATCAGCTTTAGTAGCTTGGCTGTTGGCGACATTTGTGGCCGGTAATGTACACATTTTATTGATGGCCCTCCGTAGCGTGCCCTTTGAAGTGAAAACTTCTAAAATGACAAAATGTTATATTTCTATCTCTGACATAATATAATTCTTTATATTACTGTTAATAATTGAAAATAAGCCAGAAGTATAAAATAATTAGATTAAAAAGAGTATATCATATGGCTTATCGTGATAGTTTTATTGGTAATTTCTTAGTATTTCATACTTCAATTGCCAGACTCTGTAAGTTTAAAGATTTTATTGTTAAGCTTAATAACATCAATCATTAGGATTGCTACACCAGGATCATCTTCTAAACCTGATATTGGGGAGATTTGGAGCCTCTAGTTGATTATTTCCGAGAAGATGCAGAAATCGCCGAATATGTGTCGGTGGATGACTTGAATCAAATGATCCGAACACTGACTGGGTTACTCTGGTGAAAACTGCCTTAAATATTAAGGATAAAACCTTGAATATTAAGGACTTGATCCTAGGGTTATTTAAACTGAATTAATCAGAAATAGAAAGTCCTATGAAACCCAAAAGAACAGTTAACTTGCTTAAGATCTCTCTAATGTTGGAGATTTTTAAAATCACTGATAGAACCGAAGCTAAAAATAGGTTCTCTAATATGGAGACATTACCAAGAGATGTCACCTTCCTTATCACAGTGTTTCTGAGTAGCGACAATCATATTGATAAAATTTTGAAGAAGTCTCGCTCAGGGGTATCACATATCTTAAATATGCTAAAAGAAAAGTATCTTATAAATGATGACACTCAGATTAGTGGCACAACTCTAGGATCTAGTATCACAACACTTCCTAGAATTGCTGGACTACATTAGCCGTAAGGATGTTTCACAACATCCTTGTGAAAGAAATAGTTTCCTATGATTCTTTCCCAGGAACAACAAAACCCAAAATACATGCAATCTGTTGTCCATTTTGCCATTTATGGCTCCGGAAACTGTCATTAAGGTGAAGGGCAATAATTTTTATCCAGTGATGATATGGACTGCCATAAAATTAGATGACATTATTCATAGAAAAGATGGGAAAGTGACAAAATTATTAGACATCTTGACTTATTATCGTGCAGGTTATCAATCTAATGCAATTGGATTCACCTTCTCTCATGTTCCCACAGATCAAAACCCTGCAGATATTGCGTCTAGAGGTTGTGACACCTAAGCACTTGCAGTCCTGTCTCCTTTGGTGGGAAGGGCCTTCGTGCTTCGCTAATGACCCATCTTGTTGGCCTACACAAACACACACACAAAACCCTAACATCTTACCTGAAACACTCGCACAACATTGAATGCCATGTTATTGTAACTAACAAAATAATTCTAATTTAAATAGATTAAAGAGAATATACGTCTATGTACAACGTTTCCTAAATTACTATAAAAATAAAAATAATAAAATTAATGGCCCATTAGAAATCAAGGAATTAAATGATTCCTTGCTAATGTTAGTTAAGTTAAGTCAGTAAGAGAAGAAAATAAAATTGATTAGAAATAATAAAACTCTTTAATCGTAAGTCTAAATGATTGCCGCTAAATCATTTTATCGATTTAGATGGCATATTAAGAGTTGGGGGTCGAATTCAAAACTCTGATTTCGTGTATGATAAAAAGCACCCCATTATTTTAGATGCAAAGCATCATTTAACTAAATTAATATTAAGGTACGAACATAAACGCCTATTTCACACTGGGTTTCAACTAGCCTCAATAAGAGAACGATTTTGGCCAAAAGGTGGCAGACACTTAGCACGTATCCCGACAAAGCAGTGTATTAGTTTGTATTCGCCTACGTTGGAAGATAATACAACCTTTAATGGGAAACTTACCTGCCGAAAGAAGCTATTCCATGTTTCCTTTCTACTCGTGTGGGGTCGATTTTGCTGGTCCGTTTATGATCTCTAGCCGTAAGGGTAAAGGCATCGTGTGGGGTCGATTTTGCTGGTCCGTTTATGATCTCTAGCCGTAAGGGTAAAGGCAATCGTATTTCAAAATGCTATGTTTGTTTGTATGCCTCTCGTCCAAAGCGATACATTAAGAGTTAGTCACTGATATGAGCACTGATGCTTTCATTTTGTCTTTGCGAAGGTTTGTCTCTAGGAGAGGTAAACTTAATGTTATATACTGCGATAATGGTACCAATTTCAGGGGCGCGAACAATGATATAAGTAGAATACTCAGGTCCAGTCGTAAGTCGCCTATTAATTACGCTAATAATGAAGGCATTAAGTTCATGTTTAGCCCCGCATATTCACTTTACTTTGGAGGTATATGGGAGGCGGGCGTTAAATCAGCAAAGCAACATTTTAAACGTGTAGCGGGTAATGCGTCCCTGACATTCGAGTAGCCCGCGACGCTGTTTGCACAAATCGAAGCGATTTTAAATTCTCGTCCCCTTAATCCTCTCTCATCCGACCCAACTGATCTTTCTCCTTTAACCCCAGGGCACTTTCTTATAGGGCGACCTCTCACCTCGGTGCCATCGTTGCCTATCACCTGCAAGCACCCCAACAGATATCAGTACATTGAGCAGCTAAGACAACAATTCTGGGAGAGATGGCGCCAAGAGTTTGTTGCCGAACTTTAAGAACGCACCAAGTGGAAAACGAGGCAATATGAGCTTCATGTGGGCGATCTAGTGATCCTCAAACAAGAAAATCTTCCCCCACTACAATGAAAACTTGGCCGCATCACCCATTTATATCCTGGGAGGGATGGAATCAGCAGAGTTGCCGACGTTTTCACTTCAAAGGGACGCTACGGAGGGCCATCAATAAAATGTGTACATTACCGGCCACAAATGATACCAAAGATGTCGCCAACAGCCAAGCTACTAAAGCCGATCATTAAATTTGAAAGCCACACTTTCAAGGCCCGGGAGGATGTACGCGCCCCGAACTAGGGCGAGCGAGGGGAAAGGGAGGAACGAGGGATGGCAACGAACGCGCATAGAACATTTCGATTATCGTAATAAATCATAGAAGTGCAAGTGAAACGACAATATTGTAGTAAAGATTTACCAATATATGTACTTACTGTTTAACTATTACGAACAGTGCATTGGGAAACTATGTAATGGTTCCATGTTGGTGCTCTGAGGAAAGTTACTAGGAAAATCTTTATCAAACATAAATTATAAGACAGAAAAAGCACATTTGTTCAACTGAAACTTAATAGTACTGCTGCTTAATAGTATTAAAACAATATCATGCAGCATATAAAATTGTAACATGTGAATATAGATTAAATACATAGCCTTGCACTTATTTCTTAGTTTGAAAATACATAAAAGTCACCTGTAGAGTGGTCAAAAAGGAACTACGAGTAAATTAAAAGAGAGTGGCAACCAAATGTTACACCTCTATACTCTAGCTATGTATAAGTTCGTTAGACTATACATATTATTATGGTCTACAACTCAAGTTATTGTGTGTGCCCGATACTGTACCATTCGTCACGCATCGCACGAAAAAAACGTGTTCAAAATTATGACATTGTATTCCTGTGCGTTGTAAACTTTCAGGATTTATTGTTTTATTTTAATTGATGTTTCGTTATTTATTCGTACGTGAGTACTGTAACGTTTTATTTTAATTTGACCATTGTCGAATTTCAAAGTTGATGATTGTGTTTAAAGCTGCACAATGTTTTTGATTTAGTAGAATAGTCTGAGTAACATGTTTTGTTGTCGTACTAGCATTTTACAATATTGAATATAGTTTCCTTCGGTATTTTACATTCTTGAATTTTAACGTGTCCTAGTAATAATTATTGAAAATCATATTATGGTATACAATGATTTTTGGCTTTTCCTTTATCTAATAACTAGTTTTGTGTCGCGGTTTCGCATGCATTAATATAAGTATTTTTAGTTAGACATAAAATTACTAAAATCGCGAGCCAACTTTGTCCTACAAAATTGATTGTTTAATTGGAGCATCTACCAATCCAAAAATATCAAAATAACGTCGTGTATCGACGACATCTGAATATCGTAAAATTAAATTACATTTTACTGGAACGACCCCGTTGTTTTACAAGTGATTAAGATATGAATTATATTATATATATGAAGATAATTATTATTATATATAATATAAATTTATATATGATATATTATAGAGATATGAGTTAATGATGTGAATTATCAGTTCCACACTCAGAAATTAATGAGTGAAGTGTTACCTCTAAACTGGCAACAACCAAATTTTTGGATTCTCATTAGAGAATAAATATAACAATCTAAATGCAATACAAAATGTCAGTACATTGCTGATGCATTTGTGTACTGAGGCGCATGTATACAGGGTGTCCGGTAATTAATGGATAACCTGGAAATGTCTTATAGTGGAACAGATGGCCGTTAAGAAAAAAGAAAAAAAAAATTATAGCGCCGCGAAGCAGTCATTTCTTCGCAACCACTCAGGTCGAAGTCCGATATGTTTTTATTTTATTTGATAATATAATTTGTCTATATCTACTATGACGAATTTGTTGTTCGATTTAAAGACCTTTATTACTCAAAAATAAAACTTTGTAGTTCACTTAATTATTGAGCAATATAATTTTATATTGCGTAAATAGGAGGTAATTTGATCTTAAGCTCTGATTAACTATCATACAAATTACATTTATGTAAATATAATATATTTATGACAATGGCAATGACCCAAAAAGAAATGAAACCTTAAGGAAATGTGTTTCAAACGATCGCATGTATTTATTTGTAAACGTTTTCACTTACAAATGTCTTTAGTATTGTTTTATTTCATTCAATTGTAATTTTATAGTTGTTTTATCTATCAGGTTAAACCATCAGCACCGATCTAGTTAACTCTTTTAGAGGCTTGCTTGATCGTGATTAATCTGAGGTAAGTCGCAACTAGCAAGCCATGAATTCAATTTGGAGACTTTAAGATGCGATGCGATGTGTCTTACTTCAAGGAGAACCTAGAAATGAGGGGATGCATCTCTGCTGAAGAATTTTAATCTTGTTATAATCCTAAATATGAATATCTAAAGCTGTTGCGCACTCCTTTTGAATACCAAGGGTTTGATCCTAGAGTCATCATGCGACAGCCAATTCGTAATCTAATGCTTATGTGGCTGTTAACAAGGAGGCCACGTAAGCGTGATTACAAAATCCCATTTGATGACTTCCACACTTGAAGCCTGATAATACTTTCTTTGATCAAGAGAAGGTATCTAAAGATCTAGAATTCTTATTTATGATGTTCCTATTTAAGAACAACCACATCAGCAAGATGATAACGGAGTCAGTGTCAGGTATATCGGATATATTAGACATGCTTTAAAGTACTCAGGAACTGTACAGGAGTTACAACAAGAAGTATGACATATGTAAGTGATGAGTGGTGACAGAATAAAAGTATTTTCAAGCGTTTTCATGGCGGACGTTGCCGTTCACAAGGGACGTTAATAACTTGCCTTTATTGTCAATATTTTAATAGAAAATTAGATTTATATTGCCGTAATTTGGTAATTATAATTATATGACTTTACGCGAATCATATGTGTATAATGTTGTAAGTTTCAGATCGTTATATCGTTGTGTTGATTTTAAATGTTTGTCCAATTAGGAATATAGCGTAATGTTTTTATGATGTAATTGTTCAATTTCGCTTGAAAAAGTAACTCGAATTCATATCGTGCTTGTTGCAACATGTATCATGTTATTGTGAAGAAATAAGGTGCTTAGCTTTTAATCGAACAATAGTGCTGTTAGAAATAAATAACAAGATTATTAAAAACATTAAAATAAATCATTGGTCATTTTTTTAAGAGCTTTAGTTTGTGTACTCAGGCACATGTAAGTGATAGCGCTGCCTATATTTTGTTAAATAAACATCGTATTGCAAATATAGTGAGCCGCAATGGTAAATATACCTATATCTTTAAATAACCTTGAGGACAACTTTATATATAGTAGGTTCTGCTACTACTAATTACAAATGAAAGCTTAGGGCGAGTGTCTACTCACTTGACAGACACTATGGATAATTCTATTGCTTCATATACTCTCTTTTACTTCATTTGCTTTGAACACAACACTTCATCCGCTCTTGTGGAATTACACTTTGGATTGGTATATAAATGACTGGACAGATCAACATTTCCATCTTTTCTGACGCGGAGTACTTTATTTTCAATAGAAATCATTTAATTTACATCCCTTTTATGAAAGCTTTACAAAACAGTTATCAGCCAAATTCAATAATATGTCATTTTATTGTTCCATGAATACAATAACGTGTCTAACAACTGATTGCGTAGCTGATCCCAAATTTAGCGCCGTAATCGAAGCGCAATGAGCATTGTGCTTTGGCTTAGCGTCAACAAATCAACATTTGTAGTGACAAGTAACAATTTATGCGTCGCCAATCAGGACCATTGCGGTATTGCTAAACAAGAATGGATTTGAAATATTTTTTGTCGATGCTCAATTTCGGTTCCAAATATTTATTGCTTTTATTCTTCTATCAAAATGTACGCTAATGACACGATAAATCGAAATCGTTTATTTTTCGATGTAAAAATCTGTTACATTGTAAACATTTCTATTACTAAATTTATGAATTGTGAATTAAACAAAGTTAACAAACCAAGACCAAAGCATTTTTCAGCAGTTACTCTTGCATTTGTCACATTATAATGAAACTAGATATCTCTCGGGCACAGTCTTCTTACTGGATCATAGGTACCTACCCCTTATTATTTTCTGTAGGTATATATGTTTATCCATTGTGTAGAACCCATAGTACAAGCTCTGCTTAGTTTGATGGTGTTGTGTGTATTTGATAGAATATTATTATTATTATTATAAGCTCTGAGTTTACGATGCTCATCTATCTTATAAACATAAAAATATTTGTCTACAACAACAGTAAAAAACGACGACAAGGTTTGTCGATATCACAGGTTCACGTCCTGGCTAAAAAAGCATATATCCCGCTTACTGGTAAGCGATTACCATAGCCACTAATCGCTTGCAGTACGGGTATCAAGAGCGTTTGCCGAACCGTAGTGATATGAAATTAAAGATATAAAGATACCTAGGACAAAAGGCAACACAAGGAAACATAGGTATGAAAGTTAGACATCGCGCATTAAGAATCATTCCTGTGTTGCGGGGGATTTAACAAGCATGATATTTGTGTACATTGTTTAAAACAATGTACACAAATCACCCAGACTCGGAACAACTGTTTGTGAATCATACAAGTTTTTGTCCCGTGTGGGGATCGAACTCAATACACGGCACAGTGATAATGGCGAGACAAACACATAAATCAATAAACCATTTTTGCAGGCATTAGTCTTACCAGGTGAAACTCAATAGGTACTCCTGACAACGTGTACCTATGCTAAATTTCCTGATGATCGGTCGAGTAGTTTTAGTTCCGTTTATTCGCGCGGAGCCGCGGGCAAAATTTAGTATTGTTATGAGCGGCACATATGTATCATGGTTTTCAACCAAAGTGCACCTTTACCCCGAATCTAATTGATATTGATTATTGTCTATTGATTCAAATTTCAAATAATTACAGTTGCCAGCTATGTGCGTTTTCTTCTCATAAAAAGACTTTGTCTGCAGGTACGCCAGTACACAGAGCAGACCAGTTTTAAAAAAATATTAAGCGAATCTGACAATAATTTGTAGATCGAAGCAATAGCTCTGGACGAGTTAATCACTTTAAACCTCGATGAGGTTATAGTTGTAAACTTGATTTATTTAAAAATACGCCTCTATATTCTGGTCTGAGAGTCCAGTCTAGTCCATTTTTCGGTGTAGTTATACATCTCAACTACCGAAGATCCGAAACAGCTAAGTAGTAACTGCCTCTCAATTTATCTTTCAATTGCAGAGAGTTCGAGCTCTATAAGGTTATATCGCCGGTTTGGAAGCTGCTGCTTGTGTAATAGCGAACCAATCAAATAAACTTTTAAGTGGATAGCTCAGAGATGTTAATCACAACGTGGTGACGCGTGAAAAAGAAATAGTCAAAATAATATGACAGGAACTCATAATCAAAATAATATGACATGAACTGATCAACAACTCTGCCAACATTCGCACTAAATACATAGCCAGTGCAGAAATGATGTATTTAACCCTACAATATATACAGTCCACGACGTCAAGTCTCCCGCAGTTCTTCGGTCGCTGTCGTCAGTGGAAACTCGTACCAAAGGAACTCCAGTAGAGATAATAAAGGGGCCGGGTAGAGTCAAATGTGATATTAGACCCCAAGTAGCTAGTTTCCAAGGTTCAGGACGAGAGGCCATTATCATTTCTGAGCTATCTAGATGTGCGTAGAAAACATTAGTCATTTTCGATATCATGAACCAAAGGCTGTCTGATCTTCTGCGCTATTTCGAGGATCATGCTTCCCACTAGAATCAACTGATTAAAGCCACCTCCTCCGATAAGGCTCAAGTCTTTTATTACTTGGTGACGATTGTTCTGGGCATTTCTGGTGGACTAAGCTCTTTGCGATTTAAAGCCTAGGCATGAAGGATAAACATTCAAATAGAGGAAACAAACTACAACTCTCTTGAAATAAATGATAATTATAACCCCTCTGGGGCAGTCACTCATTATGAGACTAACAAGATCTCGGAGGGCATAGTACTTTAGCTTTTAAAATATCACCTGTACCTTGTGATATAAACAGAAAATGTATCACCAATCTTAAAGCGCACAAAACGCAAGGTGATACTGCGGCCCTGAATGCCTCAGAAAGTCGGTAAGGGCCTCGTCCCCGGTTTGCCTGCACTGTTTGGCTGGGGTGGAGCTTAAGGAGCGCCCGTAGGACTCTTAACTGTGGCTTGCCTTGGTCGGCCGGTCAGAGGGAGGCCGCCAGAGCTATATGCTCGGGGTAGAAGTATCATTTTCAAGGGCATAGTACGGAAGAAACCCGCACCGCTCAACACCTATCCAGTGAGCCGGCAAGTCACCGTCTGCCATTCTGACTTTGTACTGAGACTGTATATCTGGCAGACGCCGTTTTTATCTATCGCTTTCATTATACCTAACCATTAAATACCCATCCCCATAGACCGACCAGAGTTTGTAGATTCCATATGCAGCAATAGTTTCCTACACCTACTTGTGTCTCGGTAAGTGTCCCATCTCAGTTTAAACTAAAACTCTCCAAGGGCCTCTGCTTGTTGGACTCACTTGTAAGCCTCCCAAAGGGCTGGGTATTTTCCTAAAGTATTGGGGAAATACCCGTGAAAATGAAACAAATAATAATATCTTTACTGGCTCAGATAATACAAATATTTGTACCCTGCGGGAAACGTACTAACACTGGCATAGCGTTTACTCAAACTACTGCTCCACAAGTTAACAAGGTACATGCCTTGTTAACTCGAACTATAGCTGATAGCTTAGTTCATAAGACAGTGAAGTAGAGACTGAAATCATTCTCAGTATCTACTTCACTGCCTTTCAATATAATTGACAGCTATCCAAAAGCAAAGGATTCAATTTTTCTGCCAACAAAGCTGCATTGTGCAATGCCAACAAGTGTCATAGTGTCCGTTGAGCGGACGGCACGTTTCGTCCAGAGCGCACGTACCGCTGACGTAGAACCTTTCTGCTTACCTAACTTGAGATGTTTATAAGTGCATGTATCGTGTTTGCTTGGAAACTGTTACAGTTCTTATCTGATTTTCAAGAAGTCTCTTGCTTAGATTTATTGATAGTTGTGAAGTATTATGCAAAAGCTTTATTAAGTGCGAATAAATGTGTTCGGGTAATGTAACCAAACACCTCATATACTCCTACATACATACATGCTTGTGTGTGCATACACTCAATAAACAATATTATATATTGACCTAGGCATAAGTCAGTACATCATTTACATTCGCGTCAACCGGATTCCGATTGCAACATTTTGTACTCATCAAACATAACATTCTATAGTTTAGTAGTTAACATTGTCTTATTTTAAGTGAAGTGAAATAAACTCTATTTTTGCACGTTAATCCAACTTATCATATCATAGTTTCTTATATAATATTTAGTAATTTTATATAATTTGACATAGTAACAAACCAGTGTATATCGTTCAAAAAAGGTAGAAAAAAAGAACATACTATGTATCCAATTCTTAAATAAATAAAAGCAAAGGAGCAAGACTAATTTTTCGCCAAAATCTAGTTGCACATTTCGTGCTCCTAAGATCTAACGTGATATTATTTAATCAAAAACTTACAATAAACAGTTGATCGAATACTAAAATCGTTTTCCATTCGGTTTAGTCGTGTTGAGTAAAACGCATCCACACCTCATCAACTTTATCTAGTACTCAACATTTAACGGGCAGATTTATTTATTTATTTATTGTTAATTAAAACGATACCAAACCATTTACATTAATTAACTTAGAAAAACTAATACAATAAGAACAATATTAATAGAACATACCTACCAATATTTATAATTAATACAGGACCGTAGATTTACTAGCATACATATTCTCACAAAATAACAGACTTTCTCACATGATCTTCTTCTTCTTTCATTCATACGCAAGCAAATCACTGTTACGGCTGGCATACGGAAAAGGGTTTAGCACCTTTAAGGTGCAGATGTCTTTTTCTTCTTATTTTAAAAAAGACAACTCGCGGCATAATATGTGTGTGGCGAGGTCTTTACAAACATTCAAACAACTGATACACTCAGACTTGGAATAACCATTTGAGAATCACACAAAGTTTTGTCCCGCGTGGGATTCGAACCCACTTCGGCGCACTGACAGTGGCGAGACGACCATTTAAACATTTACGCCATGCGTACAATCGCGAACATTCTATCGTCTATTTAAAGAAATCATTACCGCATTACTGATGTATAACAATAGATAAACAGGCTAGTCGGTTTGTTGCCATAATGGCTGGTGAACGTCAAAATATGACGGATTTAGGTCAACGTTATACAGAACACGTTGTTTGTGTTCTACAATTTTTGTTTTATATTGTTATCAGGCCAATAGGTCAAATTTCGGCGGTAATAACAAGCTTATTTTATAATTTACCTGAATCACAATTGAAATCATATGCTAAGAATAAATTAAACGGCTAATATCTGAACAAATGTAAGCAAATAATCTACTCCGACAATACCACGTAAATTACTTGTTTCTATAGTTATTTTTATTAAAATATTTTATGTTTGTGTATAAAATTGATATGTTTCTCCCTTAAATTTGCTATTGATTTATATTTTATATTTCATTTTGACATTGTTTTTTTATTCGACTTTTTGGTTTACATAATATAATTTGTGACGATAGTTAGCTATATGTTATATTACGATTATTTGTCAAATGTTGGGCACGACGAAAATTGGGTTGCAAATGAACATGTATACTTTTAACCCTTATACTATTCAGTTTATATAATTTGTAATCTGTAGATGTGCCTTTTAAATAAATAAATTATATACAGGTAAATAGTACACTTACGTGAAAATTGAAGTATATAAATTATAATTATATTTTAATCTAGTTAATATATACATCTAATAGTAACTTTATAATGACAGTTCAAAGGATACCGACTAAAAGATAAAACAATATTCAACCAATTATTATATATGGACGATTTGAAGATTTACGTGAACAATCAAACCAACCGTAAACTTTTGATAGATAGCACAGAAACATTCACTAAGGACAGGGATTGTATTTGGACTTAACAAATGCAACGTTTCTACATTTGGTAGCTGGCAAAAGAAATGAAATTCAAGGAGAAGGACATGTATTACTTAGCGGAGATGAGTTCAAGCATTTACAAATAGATGAAAAGTATAAACATCTATTCTCATCTCGAGAAGAGGAAACACTGTAAACAGCTATACCTAATATAAAGAAGAATTTAAAGAAATGCAAAAAATACAATAGATGTTGTAACAGCATTAAGAATTAAACTGTTATATAAGGCATTTTCTCATAGGCTTACTCAACCTAGCAACTAACATAAATGTAACTTAAGCAAGCTCACTAACCAATAAAATATGACGGTCTATAACTGTTATTTTGTAACTTAAATGAATTAATTATTTTACTTAAAATTTAATTATCATTAACAAGGCGAGAATATTATTAAGTCTAAAATTATTAGTTACAAAGTCAAAATGTCCGTATTTGTAATGGCTTTCAACTATCATGGTACTGAAACGATACAAAAGACTAAAAGATAATGGGATTAAATATAATGACCGTCAAAAATACTAATTGCACAGCATAACGACCACCTATACGCCTCAAATCACTGCATTCCGTCTCAGAAGGGTTAGGTAAGGTTCCTTTTTTTTTGTTTTTTTTTTTTTTTTTGGTTTTGTGGCCAGATAACCTCCTAGTGTGCCTGACGCCTGCTGGTCCCTTCTACACTTGTCGTGGATGGGAACAGCAGTCGTTGGGCCGGTACACCCCGGGCAACACGGGTAATAATGTCCTTTCGGGGGCATTATTACTCGTGGCTAATACTCTGGCACACGCGTAGGGAACCCGAGGCAGTTTGTCTCGGGGTCATCGGCCCGCGAGGGCCGCGTTCGGGGGTCTCTCCACGTGTTCCTCTGATTAGCAGAAGACACGTGGATTTGAGACAGGGGGGATAGAGGAAGAAAACCTCGGTAAAAAAAAATAACAAATAGGGGCCCGTAAGGCCAGGGCAGGCCTAGGTAGGTAGGGTGGTAGGATTAGGGTTGTTAGGTTTAGGGTGGTAGGAGTAGGGTTGTTAGGTTTTGGAGGCGCGGCGGTCGGAGCTCCGCGACGTCCTAAGGGCGGACTGGGGAGAACGGCTTGCGCGACCGAGTGCAGGGCACGCCGCAATAGCGACTGTAAGCCCGATCTAGGAGGAGTGGCTGGAACGGCGCCATGGCGCCCTGACCTTCCGGCTGACACAGGTCCTCACCGGGCATGGATGCTTCGGGAGGTACTTGTGTCGTATAGGCCGGGAGGAGACGTCTTGTTGTCACCACTGCGGTGACGGCCCCGAGGATACGGCGCTACACACACTCGTGGAGTGCCCGGCTTGGGTAGAGCAGCGCCGGTCGTTAACCGGGGCACTGGGTGTCCAAATCCTCTCGCTGCCGGAAATGGTTCTGTCTATGGTCCGGAGCGAGGGTGCATGGGAGGCCGCCGTCGCCTTCTGCGAGGCAGTGATGTCCGCGAAGGAGGCGGCGGAACGGGAGAGAGAGGTGGTCTCTCCCCACCCAAACCGCATGAGACGTCCAGGGCGCCGCCGTAGGGCGCGCGCAGACCTCCAGCCACCCTAGGGGGCAGCCTGCGGGTGGTTGACTTGGCTAGTCAGCCACCCGAGCAGCACAGGCCCGAGGGAGGGGCGTAAGCGTTCCGTGCGCCCCCCTCAGTGGAGGGGAGGGCTGTACCATCTGGTCCTCCCGCAAAGAGCTGGGGCCCGCCTAGTTACTTGGCGGGCTAAGACCTGTCGGTGTCGCGGCGAATGCTAGTGCGAACCCCGTGGCACCGACACTAGGTACTGGAGGAACGTCGTCAGGGGTTTAGTGGGTATGGAGCCGGCTTCTCTGGCTCGAGCCCCACACACCCGCGCCCTGCCCTGTGGAAGGTGCGTAAACGCATTCCACTGAAGTTAAAAAAAAAAAAAAAAAGGTTTGTTAGGTTTCGGGTGGTAGGATTAGGGTTGTTGTGCGGTCGCGGGTGTACCGCACCGTCTCCTTTGAGGCGGCGTGCGTCCTGGCGGCATCGCCGCCCTGGGATTTGGAGGCGGAGGTCCAAGCGTCGGTGTATCACTGGCGCGTGGACCTCCGGCTCCATGGTGAGGAACCCACTCACGGGGCGGTGGAGACGCGAAGGTCCCAGGCTCGACTGGTCCTCGAGGCCAGGTGGGAGGAGCGACTGGCCCAGCCCCGCTATGGGGTGAGGACAGTCGAGGCTGTCCGTCCGGTGCTAAGGCAATGGACGGACAGACGGCGCGGACCGCTCACCTACCGGCTTACTCAGGTGCTCTCTGGACACGGCTGTTTCGGAGAGTACCTGTGCAAGATAGCCGGTAGGGAGCCGACAACCAGGTGTCACCACTGCGAGGAGTGCGACCGGGACACGGCGCAGCACACGCTGGAGGAGTGTCCGGCGTGGGCCGAGGAGCGCTGTGCCCTGGTCGCCGTGATTGGCCCCGACCTCTCGTTGCCGACCGTCGTATCCATGATGGTCGGTGACGACAGGTGCTGGGGCGCAATGAGGTCCTTCTGCGAGGCTGTCATCTCGCAGAAGGAGGCGGCGGAGCGGGGGCGTGAGGAAGATCCTTACGCCCCGGACATCCGCCGCCGGAGGAGAGGGCGCAGGAGACGCGCTTATGTCGCTCTCCTGCCCCCCACCTAAGGGTTCTGGGTGGCAAGGCCTCAGGGGACCCTGCCACCCGTGAGTAAGAACCCATAGAGGGCGCGCGCGGTGTTCCCGCGCGCCTTCTAACGTCGAAAGGGGAGAGCGGTGAAATGCTCTCCCCCGGGGACGAGAGAAGGTCGGGTCCGATTGACCCGGCCGGCACCCACACGGGGGGGCCTGCTATGGATGAATCTCTTTAGACTCCCAACTGGCCCCCCCCATTGGGTGGGAGAGGGAACACCCCAGGTTTTTTTAGTGGGTATCCCAGCACTAGGCTGGTGAGTCCCACACGCCCCGCCGGTGCCGTCCCCTAGCCGGCGGGTAGTGCATCAAGCATTTTTTCCTGGGTATCAAAAAAAAAAAAAAAAAAAAAACGGTTGTTGTGCGGTCCATGGCCCTGTATGGGGCCCCAGTTTGGGCGGACAGCCTGACGGCCCGAAACATTTCGGCGCTTCGAGCGCCACAGCGCGCCATGGCCGTCAGGTTGATTAGAGGATACCGCACGATCTCGTTCGAGGCTGCGAGCCTCCTCGCCGGATCGATGCCATGGGACCTGGAAGCGGCGCTCCTGGCGTCGCTCTATCGTTGGCGCCAGGAGGCGCTAGTTCGGGGCGAGGGACCGGATCTTCCCGCTGTCAAGGTGGCAAGGTCCGAGCTCCGCCAGGTCCTAGTGGCAAATTGGAAGGAGCGACTTGTGCACCCCAGTGCCGGGCACGCCACGATCGTGGCGGTAAGTCCCGTGTTTGAGGAGTGGCTGGAGAGGCGGCATGGCGCCCTCACCTTCCGGCTGACACAGGTACTGGCTGACACAGGTACTGACTGGCCACGGTTGTTTTGGCCGGTTCCTGTGTCGTATACGCCGGCAAGAGACGCCCGGTTGTCACCACTCCGGTGACTGCCGTGACGTTGTAGAGGACACGGTGCTGCACACTTTGGCGGTTTGCCCCGCCTGGGCATCGCAGCGCCGTGATTTGATCGCGGCAGTCGGATCGGTTGCCCTCTCGCTCCCGGCCGTAGTTCAGTCTATGGTCCGGAGTGAGAGGTCGTGGAACGCCGTCGCCTCCTTTTGCGAGGAAGTGATTTCCATCAAGGAGGCGGCGGAGCGGGAGAGAGAGCGTTTAAACCCTCTCCCCAACCGCAGAGCCGGGCGCCGGAGGGCGCGCGATGACCTCCAGCCACCCTGAGGTTTGACCTGGGGGTGGCGGGCTTTGTGGGCCTGCCCGCCATCCGTTCAGCACCAGGTCCGAGAGGCGGCGTGCGTGTTCCCACGCGCACCTCTGTGTCGAGTCCGTCTCGTCCCTCTAGGGGGGAGACAGTAGGGAATTTTTGAGGGAGCCTGCCGTTTCATACGGCGGGCCGAAACCTCGGCGGGGTCGCGACCGCATGCGAAAGCGATTCGTGCGGTCCCGCCGATAGTGGTTTTGTCGAGGAACACCGTGGTAGGTTTAGTCGGTATTCCGGGAGGTACATTATTTCTTTTCCATCTTTCTTTTACCCCGGCGAGTCCGACATAATCCCTCCGCCCGCCCCCGCGGAGGGATATGCGTCATTGCATTGCCCCATGTAAAAAAAAAAAAAAAAAAAGGTTTGTTAGGTAACCTACCTACCTAGGTAGATTAGTTTAGGTGTAGGTGTAGGCGTCCTGCCCAGTTAGGCGGTTTTGGGGTGTTGGGGCGGGTGGATTGGTCCAACATGGACCCCAATCCGGCCCAACACGGGGGGCGATAGAGGAAGACAACCTCTCTAAAAAATCACTAGTGGTGGCCGTTAGGCCGGTTTGGAAAGCTTAGGCTTCCTGCCCAGTCGGGCGGTTTTGGGGCGGGTGGATCGGTCCAGCATGGACCCCCATCCGGCCCAACCCGTAATCCTGAACTGACAGGACCGGGGGCCTTCGGGCTGCGAGGAAGAAAACCTCTATAAAAAATCACCAGTGGGGCCTGTAAGGCCCGGGCGGGAGCACATAGGGGAGGGGAAACCCAATCCTGCTCCAATGAACTCGTTACCCGTTGAGTGTCGTTGATCATGTCTAGCGGCTCAACGGGACCGAGGGGCTTGCCTTAGTTGGCCGGCCCGCGAGAAGGAAAACTCACACCACCCAACAGCGAAGTTGTAAAAACCTCTGGGTACCTGCCGACCCCCAGCAGTATGTAGGCCTTCCCCCGGAATGAGCGTCACCCGGGGGTCGACTTTAGATCGTCTCCACTCGTGGGACTAACATAGAAAATTTAAGAAATCAAAGACCTGTAGATGAAAGGAAGGAGAAGAGGATGGAGGAGCGCGGAGCGCCTTTGCGCGACTCCAAACTGCTCTCCTCACCCTCAAGCTCAGGGCGACGCCGACAGACGGCGCATCCCGTGCCGTTGCGCTCATGCTCGGACACGGAGGTGGAAGTGGTGGAGGGGATGGCCTGTCGACAGGGGGCTGGTTCCCCGATGCCGCCTCCCTCCACGAGGAGGCTCCCCGGGCAGCCTTTATCTGCCCATCGGGATGCCCAAAAGACGTCTGAGGTCCCGGATGCGTCCCCCTCGGCTGAGGACTCGGTTGCCGACCTCAGGCAGCGGTTCGAGGTTGGCGCCGAGACCGTCCTGAGGGTGGCGGCCCGGTCCGGCAATTTAAAGGGGGGGTTCGTTCGGGACCTTAAAGAAACTACGAAAGAAATGAGGGAGGCCTTCTTCGACCTGTGGGGGCGGACTTCCTCTGACCTTCAGAGACGCTGGAGGTCAGAGAATGAGGGGCTGCACAGGCAGCTGGCGGAGCTTCGGGCGGAGGTGACGGCCATGAAGGCGGCCGCTGCCACTGCCGCTCGGGCCAACGCCGCCAAGACGCCCTCGGCCGCCGCCGGTTCGCTTGCCGGGAGACCACGGGAGGAGATCCCACCCCTCCCGCGGCGCACAGCGCGGCCCCTCACTCCCGCGGAGGACCGGCGTCCCGCCTAGGCGGACGAGCTGATGCGGGCCACGGTGGCTCAGGCGCGCAACGTTGTTGATGCGTGCCTGGCCAACTATGGCCTCACGCCCGTCCCCACCCCGGGCCCTTCGCTCGGGGGCCGCCCCCGGATGGTCGGAGGCACGCCGGCTAGCCCGGCGCCCTCCGGCCTACCGGTTGCGCGGCAAACATCTGCCCCTAATCCGTTGGCTTCCTCTTCCTCTTCCAAGAGGAAAGGGAGGGGCAAGGGGAGGGCGACTGCCACTGCGGCGCCACCGCGTCCCGGCCCCCATGCCCAACCCACCTCGGTGGCCTCTACCTCGGCTGAACAGCCCTTGACGGAGGTCACCAAGAGGAAGAGGAAGAGGAAAAAGAAGGCCTCTCGGGCTATCCTGGCTCCCAGCCAAAAGAGGGGCCTCCGCCCGGCCGACTTGCGACCCCCACGCTCCACCGCCATTGTGGTGGAGCTGACAGAGAAGGGGCTCCGGCAGGGCGGCAGCTATGCGGGCGTCCTCCGGCAGGCCACTCAGGCTATGAGAGACAATCTCGCCGAGATGGGCCTGGCCGGAGGCGTCCAATTCAATGCCGCCACTGGGGCCAGAATTCTGGAGGTCCCAGGTGCCACCTCCGGCGACAAGGCGGACAGGGTAGCGGATAAACTCCGGTCCCTGTTCTCGCCTGAGGAGGTCAAGATCTCCCGCCCGGTGAAGTCCGCAGAAATGCGGATAACCGGGCTGGACGACTCGGCCTCCTCTGAGGATGTCGCCGCTGCGGTGGCACAAGCCGGAGCCTGCCCCCAGGCGCAGGTCAGGGTGGGGGAGATGCGCCGCGGCGAGAGTGGCCTGTGCACGGTGGTGGTACGCTGCCCCATCGCCGCGGCGAAGAAGGTGGCGGCCGGCCGTTTGCTGGTCGGGATGGTCTCGGCTCAGGTGAATATCCTGGCGCCGAGGCCTAGGCGGTGCTACCGCTGCCTCGAACCGGGGCACGTGAGGCAGCAATGCACCGCCGAAACTGATCGCAGCGACCTTTTCTATCGCTGCGGTCAGCCCGGCCACAAGGCCGCCGCCTGCTCCACAGCAAAACCTTCCTGCAGCCTCTGTCTGGCTGCAGGAAAGCCGGCGGAGCACCGGATGGGGAGTAAATCTTGCTCCCCACCGAAACGACGTAGGGCCAGAGGGGTGGTAGCCGGGACTCCGGCCGCCCCGGCCCCGTCCCAAGCAGGGAGCAATACGGAGGCGATGGACACGTAATTAATTATGGCCCATCGCCTCCTAGAGGTGAATATTAACCACTCCGCCAGGGCGCAGAATATCTTGCTGCAGCACATGGCGGAGTGGTCAATAGACATCGCCGTGGTCGCCGAGCCTTACTGCGTCCCCAGCCGACACAACTGGTTTGGGGACCTTGGAGGCTCGGCGGCCATTGTTTCGTCCGGTCCCTCGCTCCTGGTGATGACAGACAGGGGCGAGGGATATATATGTGTTGATTGGGAGGGAACCGTCCTGATCGGGGTGTACTTTTCTCCAAACCGGCGCCTCGCCGAGTTCGAGCAATTCTTGGGCGCGGTGGGGGCCGTGATTAATCGGCACCCATCGCGTCCGGTCGTGGTGGCGGGGGACTTCAATGCCGAATCAACAGCTTGGGGATCCCCTGTCACCGACGCTCGCGGCGACGCGCTGGAGGAGTGGGCGATTGCGACCGGTCTCGTGGTTCTTAACCGGGGATCGGTCGCCACGTGCGTGCGCTGGCAGGGCGAGTCCATTGTGGACATTTCGTTCGCAAGCCCTGCCGTAGCGCGCCGCGTCCGGGACTGGCAAGTGCTGGTCGAGGCGGAGTCACTGTCGGACCACCGTTACGTGCGGTTCGACATCTCCGCCTCGCCGGCGATCCCGGACGATCGCCCGAGGAGAGGGCACACCCCGTCGTCCCCACTATGGGCGTTGAAACGTCTCAACGTAGACGTGCTGGTGGAAGCCTCCATCGTCCAGGCCTGGACCCCAATGGGCGAAGGGCCTGTGGAGGTTGAGCTAGAGGCGGAGTGGTTCCGGGGCGCGATGACGCGGATTTGCGACGCGTCGATGCCTCGGGCCAGTGCTCGACCTCCTAGGCGTCAGGTGTACTGGTGTTCTGATGACATCAGTCAAAAACGCGCCATGCGCGTGCATCGCGGCGCGTCGCCAGTACACAAGGTACCGCCGACGGAGGCGGTACCGTGACCCGACCGTGGAGGCACGGCTGCGGGGCGAATACGTACAGCGGAAGTACGCCCTGCAGTCCGCCATCAGCGAGGCCAAAGCCCAAAGATGGGAAGAGTTCCTGGGGACTCTCGAGGCAGATCCGTGGGGCCGTCCGTACAAGGCGGTCAGGAGCAAGTTGCGCCCCTGGGCCCCACCGGTCACCGAGAGTCTCCAGCCCCGGCAATTAGAGGAGGTGGTCTCCGCTCTCTTTCCTTCGAGAGCGGAGCACACGCCTCCCGAAATGGCGCCGCCCGATATTGAGGAGGGCGGTGCCGATGCCGGGGCGCCTGCGGTAACAATGGCGGAGCTCGGCGCGGCAATGGTTCGGCTCCGGGGCAAAAACACCGCCCCGGGGCCGGACGGAATTCCTGGCCGCGCCTGGGTTTTGGCCTACGACGCCCTAGGGGACCGGCTCCTCAGGCTGTTTAGCGCCTGTTTTTAGTCGGGACGGTTCCCTTCCATGTGGAAGACGGGTAAGCTGGTCCTCCTTAGAAAGGAGGGCCGCCCCGCGGACTCTCCCTCCGCGTACCGCCCCATAGTGCTGTTGGATGAGGTGGGCAAGCTCTTTGAGCGTGTAGTGGTTGCCCGCCTCTCCAGGCACCTGGTGCGGGTGGGCCCCGACTTGTCCGAACTGCAGTTCGGATTCCGAGAGGGCCGATCGACGATTGACGCGATCAGTCGCGTCAAGGCCCTCTCGGATGAGGCGGTCGCCTCGCGCAGGGTGTTGAACGCGTTGGCGGTGTCCTTGGACATCGCCAACGCGTTCAACACCCTGCCGTGGGCGACTATTAGGGAGGCGCTCCGATTTCATGGAGTGCCTCCCTACCTGCGCCGAATAGTCGGGGACTACCTGCACCAGAGGAGCGTATTCTGTGTGGGGCGGAACGGAGAGACGTTCCAGAGGGAGGTGTCGTGCGGTGTTCCACAGGGATCGGTTCTTGGACCGATCCTGTGGAACATCGGCTACGACTGGGTGCTGCGGGGCGTCCTGTCGTCGACGACACGCTGGTCACGGCCCGGGGAGAGGATTACGGGGCAGCTGCCCGTCTTGCCACGGCAGGGGTGGCCCTGGTCGTCGGTAGAATTAGGATGTTGGGACTGGAGGTGGCGCTGGAAAAGTCCGAGGCCCTGTTATTTCATGGGCCTCGGCAGGCGCCGCCACCAGATGCCCACATCATAGTTGGAGGGGTCCGCATCGGGGTAGAGCCGAGTATTAAATACTTGGGGCTCCACCTCGACGGCCGCTGGAACTTTCGCGTCCATTTTAGCCGCCTGGCCCCCCGGCTGATGTCGGCGGCGGGAGCGCTTAGCTCTCTGCTGCCGAATATCGGGGGGCCCAGTGTCGTCTGCCGCCGCCTCTATTTGGGGGTGGTGCGGTCGATGGCCCTCTACGGGTCGCCCATTTGGGCCGGCGCCCTCGATCGCCGAAACATCGCCCTCCTGAGGAAACCTTAGAGGGCGATGGCGATCAGGGTGTCGCGGGCGTACCGCACCGTCTCCTTTGAGGCGGCGTGCGTCCTGGCGGCATCGCCGCCCTGGGATTTGGAGGCGGAGGTCCAAGCGTCGGTGTATCACTGGCGCGTGGACCTCCGGCTCCATGGTGAGGAACCCACTCACGGGGCGGTGGAGACGCGAAGGTCCCAGGCTCGACTTGTCCTCGAGGCCAAGTGGGAGGAGCGACTGGCCCAGCCCCGCTATGGGGTGAGGACAGTCGAGGCTGTCCATCCGGTGCTAAGGCAATGGACGGACAGACGGCGCGGACCGCTCACCTACCGGCTTACTCAGGTGCTCTCCGGACACGGCTGTTTCGGAGAGTACCTGTGCAAGATAGCCGGTAGGGAGCCGACAACCAGGTGTCACCACTGCGAAGAGTGCGACCGGGACACGGCGCACCACACGCTGGAGGAGTGTCCGGCGTGGGCCGCGGAGCGCTGTGCCCTGGTCGCCGTGATTGGCCCCGACCTCTCGTTGCTGACCGTCGTATCCATGATGATCGGCGACGACAGGTGCTGGGGTGCAATGAGGTCCTTCTGCGAGATGACAGTCTCGCAGAAGGACCTCATTGCACCCCAGCACCTGCGGGGGCGGCGGAGTGGGGGCGTGAGGAAGATCCTTACGCCCCGGACATCCGCCGCCGGAGGAGGGGGCGCAGGAGACGCGCTTATGTCGCTCTCCTGCCCCCCACCTAAGGGTTCTGGGTGGCAAGGCCTCAGGGGACCCTGCCACCCGTGAATAAGAACCCATAGAGGGCGCGCGCGGTGTTCCCGCGCGCCTTCTTACGTCGAAAGGGGAGAGCAGTGAAATGCTCTCTCCCAGGGACGAGAGGAGGTTGGGTCCCATTGACCCGGCCGGCACCCACACGGGGGGGCCTGCTATGGATGAATCTTTTTAGACTCCCAACAGGCCTCCCCCCCATTGGGTGAGAGAGGGAACACCCCAGGTTTTTTTAGTGGGTATACCAGCACTAGGCTGGTGAGTCCCACACGCCCCGCCGGTGCCGTCCCCTAGCCGGCGGGTAGTGCATCAAGCAGTTTTTCCTGGGTATTAAAAAAAAAAAAAAAATGGGAACGCTATATCATAAACTGGGATAGTCGTAGAGGAAGGGGATGGTGGTCCCGAGAGTTGGTGGACCTCCGCGAGGCCTGCTTTCGTGCCCGGAGGTCCTACACCCGCAGCCGGTGGCGACGCCGCAACGATAACGGGGAGGGCCAGCTGTACGAAGCGTACCAAGCAGCGCGTGACGCTCTGAAGCTGGCCATCTGTCGCGCCAAAGAGCAGTCGCGGCAGGAGATGCTGGAGGGACTCGATCGTGACCCCTGGGGTCGCCCATACCGCGCGGCGCTCAGCAAGCTCCGCGCGACGGGTCCCCCCCTTACCGAGTCCCTTCAGCCTAGCTTCCTCACCGAAGTGGTCGAGGGCCTATTCCCGCCACAGGCGGAACACACGCTCCCGGCGATGGCCGCAGAGGCCGAAGGCCGGGAGGCCGACGAGGTGGTGGTTCCACCTGTCACGGAGGCGGAGATGGGGGCGGCCGTTCTGCGCATCCGCTCGAAACGGACTGCCCCCGGGCCGGACGGAATTCCGGCCCGAGTGTTGGCCCTTGCCCTTGACCACATGGGCGACCGCCTCAGGGAACTGTTTGACGCGTGTCTGTCGTCGAGGAGGTTCCCTGAGTGCTGTAAGGTGGGGAGGCTGGTGCTCCTGCCCATGCCGGGGAGAGCCCTGGACTCAGTCGCGGTCTACAGGCCTATCGTACTGCTGGACGAGGCGGAGAAGTTGCTGGAGAGGATTCTCGCTGCCCGCATCGTCCGGCACCTCGAGGAGGTGGGACCCAGTTTGGTTTCCGCACCGGGCGTTCGACGATCGACGCCATTTTGGCCCTGAGGGCCGCGACCGAGGAAGCCGTCAGGGGAGGCGGCGTGCTGTTGGCGGTGTCCTTAGACATCGCCAACGCATTTAATACTCTGCCATTCGGCAGCATCGGGGAGGCACTCCGATTCCATGGGGTGCCCGCATACCTGAGGCTGCTGATGGCAGACTATTTGGAGCGGAGGTCCGTGTTGTGCGAGGAACGAGCAGGCGACGTCGTGCGCAGCGCGATATCGCGCGGTGTTCCACAGGGGTCCGTCCTTGGCCCTCTCCTGTGGAACATCGGCTATGACTGGGTCCTGCGCGGAGTCTTACCCCCCAGGCTGAGCGTATTCTGTTACGCTGACGACACGCTGGTAGCAGCCCGGGGTCGCAACTTTGAGGAGCCGGCTCGCCTGGCCACCACGGGGGTCTCTCAGGTGGTCGGGCGAATCGAGGCACTGGGGCTTAAGGTGGCCCTCACCAAGACGGAGGCCCTGTTGTTTCATGGGCCCCGTCGCGGGCCGCCTGCCGGCGCCTCGATCACCGTCGGCTCGGACCTCGTACCGGTTCAGGCCCAGATGAGATATCTGGGCCTGGTGTTGGATGGACGATGGCTCTTCGACGAGCACTTCCGTCAGCTCGAGCCCGAGCTGGACGGCGCGGCGTCCGCCCTGGGGCGATTATTGCCCAACCTGGGCGGACCCAGTTTGGCGTGCTGGAGGCTCTACACGGGGGTAGTCCGGTCGATGGCGCTCTACGGCGCACCGGTGTGGGCGGGGTCTCTGACCACCCAGAACCGCGCGCGGTTATGCCGACCGCAGCGCACTTTGGCGGTCAGGGCAATACGCGGATACCGCACCGTGTCCGCAGACGCGGCATCGCGCTCGCCGGTACTCCCCCGTGGGATTTGGTGGCGGAAGTGCTCGCCGACGTTAATCGTCGAGCGGCCGAATTTTGGGGAAAATTTTCCGGGCACGGGTGCTTCGGATACTACCTGCACAAGGTCACGAGGAGGGAATCGAGTCCCGCCTGTCACCACTGATTGTGGCGAGGACACGGCGCAACATACGCTGGAGTTCTGCCCGGCGTGGGCGCAGCAGCGTCGTGCCCTCGTCGAGACCATCGGTGCGGATCTCTCGCTATCGGCCATAATCCGCTCCATGGCCGATAGCGACAGAAATTGGTGTGCAGTCGCCTCCTTCTGCGAGAACGTCATCTTGCAGAAGGAGGCGGCGGAGCGGGCCAGGGAGGAAAGTCTCCCCGCTGACCCGATCCGTCGCCGGCGAACTGGGTGGCGTCGGCGCGCCGATGCGCGTCTGATTCCACCCTGAGTGGGGCTGAGGGTGGTAGACTGGGGTATTTACTCTCCCACCCTCACCCTTCTGCGTAGTGGCGGCGTCTCTGGTGCACCCAGACGCCGCCGCCAGTGTTGGTGCCCGCGGGGCGTGGGCAGTCACTGGGTGGGTCGTTGATGTCGTATCAGGTTCCAACGGCTCACCCGTCAAGGTGAGGTGACGGTGCACAGGGGGGTTTTAGTCGGTATGCCGGTCGTGTCGTCTAGGCCTGTGAGCCCGACATTACCGTCCTACTTCCCTCCGAGTGGGACGGTATGCATCAGGAGAACTACACCCATCAAAAAAAAAAAATTGGATACGTTAGGATTCTAGGTGTACGAGTCCTGCCCAGTTAGGCGGTTTTGGGGTGTTGGGGCGGGTGGATTGGTCCAACATGGACCCCCATCCGGCCCAACACGGGGGATAGAGGAAGACAACATCTCTAAAAAAATCACCAGTGGGGCCTGTAAGGCCCGGGAGGGAGCACATAGGGGAGCGGAAACCCAACCCTGCTCCAATTAACTCGTTACCCGTTGAGTGTCGTTGATCACGTCTAGCGACTCAACCGGACCGAGGGGCTTGCCTTAGTTGGCCGGCCCGCGAGAAGGAAAACTCACACCACCCAACAGCGAAGTTGTAAAAACCTCTGGGTACCTGCCGTCCCCCAGCAGTATATAGGCCTTACCCCGGAATGAGCGTCACCCGGGGGTCGACTCTAGTTCGTCTCTTCTCGTGGGAACAGTATGGAAAATTTAAAATAAAAAAACCCCGAAGATGAGAAGGTGGAGAAGATGGAGGGGCACGGAGTGCCATTACGTGACTCCAAAGGGCGTTTTAAGAGCTCTTTACGACCACACGCCAGCAATGTTGGAGCTAGTGCATCAACGCCTGACGGAAGCCGGAGGAGCTCCGTCAGCGTCGAGTCTGAGGCGGGCTCGGGTTCGGAGGCCAGTCGGCCTCAGAGCCGGTGCTCGTCGGCGGCTCGACGAGAGAGGGAGGAGGTAAGGGATAGTTCTGCATCCCTCACCCTCAGGCTTAGGGCGACGCCCGAAGACGTCGCATCCCGTGCCGTCGCGTTCGTACTCGGACACGGAGGTGGAGGTGGTGGAGGGGATGCCCTGTCGAGAAAGGGCTAGTTCCCCGACGGCGCCTCCCTCCGCGAGGAGGCTCCTCAGGCAGCCTTTAATTGCCCGTCGGGATGCCCCCAAGACAGCTGAGGTCCCGGATGCGTCTCCCTCGGCCGGGGACTCGGTTGCCAGCGTCCGGTAACGATTCGAGGCTGGAGCCGAGACCGTCCTGAGGGTGGCGGCCCGGTCCGGCAACTTAAAGGGGGGGTTCGTCCGGGACCTTAAAGAAGCCACTAAAGACATGAGGGAGGTCTTCTTCGATTTGTGGGGACGGACTTCCTCTGACCTTCAGAGGCGCTGGAGGTCAGAGAATGAGGGGCTGCATAGGCAGGTGGCGGAGCTCCGGGCGGAGGTAACGGCCATGAAGGCGGCCGCTGCCACTGCCGCTCAGGCCAACGCCACCAAGACGCCCGCCCTCGGCCGCCGCCGGGGCGCCTGCCGGGAGACCACGGGAGGAGTTCCCACCTCTCCCGCGGCGCACAGCGCGGCCCCTCACTCCCGCGGAGGACCGGCGTCCCGCCTGGGCGGACGACCTGATGCGGGCCACGGTGGCTCAGGCGCGCAACGTTGTTTATGCGTGCCTGGCCAACTATAGCCTCACTCCCTGTCTCACCCCGGGCCCTCCGCTCGGGGGCCGCCCCCGGATGGTCGGAGGCACGCCGGCTGGCTCGGCGCCCTCCGGCCCACCAGTTGCGCGGCAGACATCAGCCCCTAATCCGCTGGCTTCCTCTTCCTCTTCCAAGAGGAAAGAGAAGGGCAAGGGGAGGGCGACTGCCACTGAGGCGCCACCGCGTCCCGGCCCCCATGCCCAACCCACCTCGGTGGCCTCTATCTCGGCTGAACAGCCGTAGACGGAGATCACCAAGAGGAAGAGGAAGACGAAAAAGAAGGCCTCCCGGGCTATCCCGGCTCCCAGCCAAAAGAGGGGCCTCCGCCCGGCCGACTTGCGACCCCCGCGCTCCACCGCCATTGTGGTGGAGCTGACAGAGGAGGGGCTCCGGCAGGGCGGCAGCTATGCGGGCGTCCTCCAGCAGGCCACTCAGGCTATGAGAGACAATCTCGCCGGAGGCGTCCACTTCCAGGTTGCCGCCACTGGGGCCAGAATTCTGGAGGTCCCAGGTACCACCTCCGGCGACAAGGCGGACAGGGTAGCGGATAAACTCCGGTCCCTGTTCTCGCCTGAGGAGGTCAAGATCTCCCACCCGGTGAAGTCCGCAGAAATGCGGTTAACCGGGCTGGACGTCTCGGCCTCCTCTGAGAATGTCGCCACTGCGGTGGCACAAGCCGGAGCCTGCCCTCAGACGCAGGTCAGGGTGGGGGAGATGCGCCGCGGCGAGAGTGGCCTGTGCACGGTGGTGGTGCGCTGCCCCATCGCCGCGGCGACGAAGGTGGCGGTCGGCCGTTTGCTGGTCGGGATGGTCTCGGCTCAGGTGAATCTCCTGGCGCCGAGGCCTAGGTGGTGCTACCGCTGCCTCGAACCGGGGCACGTGAGGCAGCAATGCACCGCCGAAACTGATCGCAGCGACCTTTGTTATCGCTGCGGTCAGCCCGGCCACAAGGCCGCCGCCTGCTCCGCAGCAAAACCTTCCTGCAGCCTGTGTTTGGCTGCAGGAAAACCGGCGGAGCACCGGATGGGGAGCAAATCTTGCTCCCCACCGAAATGACGTAGGACCAGAGGGGCGGTCGCCGGGATTCCGGCCGCCCCGGCCCCGTCCCAAGCAGGGAGCAGTACGGAGGCGATGGACACCTAATATTAATTATGGCCCATCGCCTCCTACAGGTGAATATTAACCACTCCGCCAGGGCGCAGAATATCTTGCTGCAGCACATGGCGGAGTGGTCAATAGACATCGCCGTGGTCGCCGAGCCTTACTGCGTCCCCAGCCGACACAACTGGTTTGGGGACCTCGGAGGCTCGGCGGCCATTGTTTCGTCCGGTCCCTCGCTCCTGGTGATGACAGACAGGGGCGAGGGATATATATGTGTCTATTGGGAGGGAACCGTCCTGATCGGGGTGTACTTTTCTCCGAACCGGCGCCTCGCCGAGTTTGAGCAATTCTCTGGCGCGGTGGGGGCCGTGATTAATCGGTACCCAACGTGTCCGGTCGTGGTGGCGGGAGACTTCAATGCGAAATCAACTGCTTGGGGATCCCCTGTTACCGACGCTCGCAGCGACGCGCTGGAGGAGTGGGCGATTGCGACCGGTCTCGTGGTTCTTAACCGGGGATCGGTCGCCACATGCGTGCGCTGGCAGGGTGAGTCCATTGTGGACATTTTGTTCGCAAGCCCTGCCGTAGCGCGCCGCGTCCGGGACTGGCAAGTGCTGGTCGAGGCGGAGTCACTGTCGGACCACCGTTACATGCGGTTCGACATCTCCGCCTTGCCGGCGATCCCGGACGATCGCCCGAGGAGAGTGCAAACCCCGTCGTCCCTACGATGGGCGTTGAAACGTCTCAACGTAGACGTGCTGGTGGAAGCCTCCATCGTCCAGGCCTGGACCCCGATGGGCGAAGGGCCTGTGGAGGTTAAGCTAGAGGCGGAATGGTTCCGCGGCGCGATGACGTGGATTTGCGACGCGTCGATGCCCCGGGTCAGTGCTCAACCTCCGAGGCGTCAAGTGGACTGGTGGTCTGACGACATCAGTCAAAAACGCGCCGCGTGCATTGCGGCGCGTCGCCAGTACACTAGGTACCGCCGACGCAGGCGGTACCGTGACCTGACCGTGGAGGCACGGCTGCGGAGCGCGTATAAACAGCGGAAGTACGCCCTGCAGTCCGCCATAATTAATGACACTAGGGGCTTTCATCGATATAGAAGGAGCTTTTGATAAAACAAAATTCAACAGCATTAACCAGTCACTCATCACATTTGGAGTTGATAGAACCACTAGTGGCTGGATCGATCAACTTCTAAAGATGCGGGCCATACAATTCACGGTGAACTCTACCACGAGAGGCATAGTAGCGAAGGGCTGTCCCCAGGGAGGAGTACTCTCGCCGCTGCTATGGAATATCGTGGTAGATGACCTGTTAGAACGCCTTAATAGCAGATGCTACTACACGGTTGCGGACGACACAACCATCCTGATCAAAGGCGACTCAGAAAACATAATCTGTAATCGCATGCAATCAGCCCTCAGGATCATGGAACAATGGTGTAACCATCATGAACTGACAGTGAATCCGACGAAGACAGAACTGGTCCTTTTCACACATAAAAGGAAAACTCAGTTAACTAACATGCCAAAATTATTTGGAACGGACCTTACCCTATCGCAAGAAGTCAAGTATCTGGGCGTAGTACTCGACCATAAGCTCAACTGGAGTAAGCACCTTAACACAAAAATAACCAAAGCATGCACAATATTCTGGCAATGCAGAAGACTAATAGGCAGAAAATGGGGCCTCAAACCATCTATAACCTTGTGGCTCTACACGGCCATAATACGCCCAATGATAACATATGGCGCCATAGTTTAGTGGCCTCGCACTCTTCTAAGCACAGCTATACAAAAACTACAAAGCCTACAACGACTCGCCTGCCTGGCGACGACAGGCTGTATGAGAACAACCCCCACGGCAGCGCTGGAGGCCATACTAAACCTCAGACCCCTACACCTAATCATACAGCAGGAAGCAGTCACAGCTGCCATACGGCTTGAAAAGGTAGGGCTCTGGAAACGGGACCGTAGGATAACTCATGCACGCCTAAAGGAGTTAGTATACAACGAAATTCCAATGATAGCGGCGACATGTGATATCATCCCAAAAACTTTTGTTTTCGACAGAAAATACCACATCCAACTTCATGAAGAATTCAAAGATAGCTCTGGTATACACGAAGTGAGAATATACACGGATGGATCCAAAACAAAATCAGGAACAGGAGTCGGAATCTTCTCCCACGACCTAAACATCAATTACTCAACAACCCTGGGAAACCTCAACACTATCTTCCAGGCAGAATGTGTTGGAATCACCCGGGCTGCAACAGCGGTTACATCAAGGGGTATAAGCGATAAGACGATACGCATTATCTCGGATAGTGCCGCGGTATTACAAGCTCTGAAAAGCAACTGCTTTAACAGTGGACTCATCCTGGAGTGTCACCGTGAGCTGCAAAGAATTGCAACGAAAAATCGGGTAACGTTGCAATGGATACGCGGCCACAGCAACTCTACTGGCAATGACGCTGCAGACCAACTGGCAAAGAGAGGATCGAGCATTAAAATGGTAGGACCCGAACCAATTGCCCCGATACCCTTCTGCCAACTCAAAACATGGTTATGTGACAGAACCACGAAACTACATGAAAAACAATGGGCAGAAACAAAGGAATGTAGACAGACAAAGGAAGCCCTTCCCTCCTTAGACATACATCTGTCACGCAAACTGCTACGTTCTTCAAGGAAAAACCTGCGTCATCTAGTGGGTATAATAACAGGTCACTGCTCACTCAACAAACACCTATTTAACATCGGCATCACTGACAGCCCTTTATGTAGAGGCTGCATGGAGACCGAGGAAACACCGGCTCACGTGCTGCTGCATTGCAAAAGCGTGAGCAACCAACGGGCGAAACTACTAAACAGTCCATAAACGATGAAGGAAGTACTGTGCAACACCGGTCCCCTATTGTCTTTCTGGACTGAGCTGGGGTGGTATGAGTGACCGAACAAATTTTCGCGTCGATCACTTACGCACAATGGCCCAATTGTGTGGCTAAGTGCGGATAACACACGTCCCACTAACTAACTAACTGCAGTCCGCCATCAGCGAGGCCAAAACCCAAAGATGGGAAGAGTTCCTGGGGACTCACGAGGCAGATCCGTGGGGCCGTCCGTACAAGGCAGTCAGGGGCAAGTTGCGCCCCTGGGCTCCACCGGTCACCGAGAGTCTCCAGCCCCGGCAATTAGAGGAGGTGGTCTCCGCTCTCTTTCCTTCGATAGCGGAGCACACGCCTCCCGAAATGGCGCCGCCCGATATTGAGGAGGGCGGTGCTGATGCCGGGGCGTCAGATGTAACAATGGCGGAGCTCGGCGCGACAATGGTGTGGCTCCGGTGCAAAAACACCGCCCCGGGACCGGACGGAATTCCTGGCCGCGACTGGGTTTTGGCCTACGACGCCCTAGGGGACCGGCTCCTCAGGCTGTTTAGCGCCTGTTTGGAGTCGGAACGGTTCCCTTCCTTGTGGAAGACGGGTACGCTGGTCCTACTGAGAAAGGATGGCCGCCCCGCGGACTCTCCCTCCGCGTAACGCCCCATAGTGCTGTTGGATGAGGTGGGCAAGCTCTTTGAGCGTGTAGTGGTCGCCCGCCTCTCCAGGCACCTGGTGCGGGTGGGCTCCGACTTGTCCAAACGGCAGTTCGGACTCCGAGAGGGCCGATCGACGATTGACACGATCAGTCGCGTCAAGGCCCTCTCGGATGAGGTGGTCGCCTCGCGCGGGGTGGTGTTGGCGGTGTCCTTGGACATCGCCAACGCGTTCAATACCCTGCCGTGGGCGACTATTAGGGAGGCGCTCCGATTTCATGGGGTGCCTCCCTATCTGCGCCGAATAGTCGGGGACTACCTGCACCAGAGGAGTGTATTGCGTGTTGCTTTATAAACCTAGTAAAACGATGTGGTGATTGAATATTGACTGGTTTATTGTTATTTAATTAAGGCTTATATACTAAGTTATTATACATACGTAGTACGGACCTATATAGGAAAGGGAAATTATGATGTTTACTTTATTTGCATAATTAACAATATTAACTATTATGTATTACGGCACGTAGTATTTTGCTTTGCTAATAACAAGTTATATCACGTTTGCATGTACTATACTATACTATGATATACTATGGCTTTTGCCATAGAGTGTGTTCTGTGTGGGGCGGAACGGAGTTACGTTCCGGAGGGAGGTGTCGTGCGGTGTTCCGCAGGGTTCCGTTCTTGGACCGATCCTGTGGAACACCGGCTACGACTGGGTGCTGCGGGGCGCCCTACCCCCGGGCGTCGGCGTAACTTGTTACGCCGACGACACGCTGGTCACTGCCCGGGGAGAGGATTACGGGGCAGCTGCCCGTCTTGCCACGGCAGGGGTGGCCCTGGTAGTCGGTAGAATTAGGATGTTGGGACTGGAGGTGGCACTGAAAAAGTCCGAGGCCCTGTTATTTCATGGGCCTCGGCGGGCGCCGCCACCAGATGTCCACATCATAGTTGGAGGGGTCCGCATTGGGGTGGAGCCGAGTAAGAAATACTTGGGGCTCCACCTCGACGGCCGCTGGAACTTTCGCGTCCATTTTAGCCGTCTGGCCCCCCGACTAATGTCGGCGGCGGGAGCGCTTAGCTCTATGCTGCCGAATATCGGGGGGCCGAGTGTCGTCTGCCGCCGCCTCTATTTGGAGGTGGTGCGGTCGATAGCCCTCTACGGGTCGCCCATTTGGGCCGGCGCCCTCGATCGCCGAAACATCGCCCTCCTGAGGAGACCTCAGAGGGCGATGGCGATCAGGGTGTCGCGGGCGTACCGCACCGTCTCCTTTGAGGCGGCGTGCGTCCTGGCGGCATTGCCACCCTGGGATTTGGAGGCGGAGGTCCAAGCGTCGGTGTATAACTGGCGCGTGGACCTCCGGCTCCATGGTAAGGAACCCACTCACGAGGCGGTGGAGACGCGAAGGTCCCAGGCTCGACTGGTCCTTGAGACGAAATGGGAGGAGAGACTGGCCCAGCCCCGCTACGGGGTGAGGACAGTCGAGGCTGTCCGTCCGGTGCTAAGGCAATGGACGGACAGACGGCGCGGACCGCTCACCTACCGGCTTACTCAGGTGCTCTCCGGACACGGCTGTTTCAGAGCTGTGCAAGATAGCTGGTAGGGAGCCGACAACCAGGTGTCACCACTGCGAGGAGTGCGACCGGGACACGGCGCAGCACACGCTGGAGGAGTGTCCGGCGTGGGCCGAGGAGCGCTGTGCCCTGGTCACCCTGATTGGCTCCGATCTCTCGTTGCCAACTGTCGTATCCATGATGGTCGGCGACGACAGGTGCTTGGGTACAATGAGGTCCTTCTGCGAGGCTGTCATCTCGCAGAAGGAGGCGGCGGAGCGGGGGCGTGAGGAAGATCCTTACGCCCCGGACATCCGCCGCCGGAGGAGGGGGCGCAGGAGACGCGCTTATGTCGCTCTCCTGACTACCTAAGCGTTCTGGGTGGCAAGGCCTCAGGGGACCCTGCCACCCGTGAGTAAGAACCCATAGAGGGCGCGCGCTGTGTTCCCGCGCGCCTTCTAACGTCGAAAGGGGAGAGCAGTGAAATGCTCTCCCCCGGGGACGAGAGGAGGTCGGGTCCGATTGACCTGGCTGGCACCCACATGGGGGGGCCTACTATGGATGAATCTTTTCAGACTCCCAACTGCCCCCCTCCATTGGGTGAGAGAGGGAACACCCCAGCTTTTTTTAGTGCCAGTGCCGTCCCCTAGCCGGCGGGTAGTGCATCAAGCATTTTTCCTGGGTATCAAAAAAAAAGAAAGGATAGGTTTAGGAGTCCTGCCCAGTTAGGCAGTTTTGGGGTGTTGGGGCGGGTGGATTGGTCTCCAACATGGACCCCCATCCGGCCCAACACGGGGGGATAGAGGAAGACAACCTCTCTAAAAAATCACTAGTGGTTGCCGTTAGGCCGGTTTCGGAAGCTTAGTCTTCCTGCCCAGTCGGGTGGTTTTGGGGCGGGTGGATCGGTCCAGCATGGACCCCCATCCGGCCCAATCCGTTATCCTGAACTGACAAGACCGGGCTGCGAGGAAGAAAACCTTTATAAAAAATTACCAGTGGGGCCTGTAAGGCCCGGGCGGGAGTACATAGGGGAGGGGAAACCCAACCCTGCTCCAATCGACTCGTTACCCGTTGAGTGTCGTTGATCACGTCTAGCGGCTCAACGGGACCGAGGGGCTTGCCTTAGGTGGCCGGCCCGCGAGAAGGGAAACTCACACCACCCAACAGCGAAGTTGTAAAAACCTCTGGGTACCTGCCGTCCCCCAGCAGTATGTAGGCCTTCCTCCCGGAATGAGCGTCACCCGGGGGTCGAGTTTAGATCGTCTCCAATCGTGGGAACAACATGGAAAATTTTAATTCAAAAAATCCCGAAGAGAAGGAGAAGAGGACGGAGGAGCGCGGAGTGCCTTTGCGCGACTCCAAAGGGCGCTTTAAGCGCCCTTTACGACCACGCGCCAGCGATGTTGGAGCTGGCGCATCAACGCCTGACGGAAGCCGGAGGAGCTCCGTCACCGTCGAGTCTGGGTCCGAGGCGGGCTCGGGTTCGGAGGCCAGTCGGCCTCAGAGCCGGTGCTCGTCGGTGGCTCGAAGAGAAAGGGCGGCTTCCGCGAAGCGCAGGAAGACGGCGCATCCCGTGCCGTCACGCTCGTGCTCGGACACGGAGGTGGAGGTAGTGGAGGGGATGCCCTGTCCAGGAACGGCTGGTTCCCCGATGCCGCCTCCCTCCACGAGGAAACTCCCCGGGCAGCCCTTACCTGCCCGTCGGGATGCCCCCAAGACGGCTGAGGTCCCGGATGCGTCCCCCTCGGCTGAGGACTCGGTTGCCGACCTCAGGTAACGGTTCGAGGCTGGCGCCGAGACCGTCTTGAGGGTGGCTGCCCGGTCCGGCAACCTGAAGGGGGGTTCGTCCGGGACCTTAAAAATGCTACGGAGGATATGAGGGAGGCCTTCTTCCACCTGTGGGGACAGACTTCCTCCGACCTTCAAAGGCGCTAGAGGTCGGAGAATGAGGGGCTGCATAGGCAGCTGGCGGAGCTCCGGGCGGAGGTGACGGCCATGAAGGCGGCCGCTCGGGCCAACGCCGCCAAGACGCCCTCGGCCGCCGCCGGAGCGCCTGCCGGGAGGCCACAGGAGGAGTTCCCACCCCTCCCGCTGCGCCCAGCGCGGCCCCTCACTCCCGCGGAGGACCGGCGTCCCGCCTGGGCGGACGAACTGATGCGGGCCACGGTGGCTCAGGCGCGCAACGTGGTGGAAGCGTGCCTGGCCAACTGTGGCCTCGCGCCCGTCCCGACCCCGGACCCTCCGCTCGGGGGCCACGCCAGGATGGTCGGAGGTACGCCAGCTGGCCCAGCGCCCTCCGGCCCACCGGTTGCGCGGCAGACATCTGCCCCCACACCATCGGCTTCCTCTTCCAAGGGGAAGGGGAAGGGCAAGGGGAAGGCGACCGCCACTGGAGGTCCCAGGTGCCACCTCCGGCGACAAGGCGGACAGGGTGGCCGAAACAATTCGGTCACTTTTCACGCCTGAGGAGGTCAGGGTCTCCCGCCCGGTGAAGTCCGCGGAAATGCGGATAACCGGGCTGGACGACTCGGCCTCCTCCGAGGATGTCGCCGCTGCGGTGGCAAAAGCCTAGGAGAGGAGCGCTGTGCTCTGGTCGCTGTGATTGGCCCCGACCTCTCGTTGCCGACCGTCGTATCCATGATGGTCGGCGACGACAGGTGCTGGGGTGCAATGAGGTCCTTCTGCGAGGCTGTCATCTCGCAGAAGGAGGCGGCGGAGCGGGGGCGTGAGGAAGATCCTTACGCCCCGGACATCCACCGCCGGAGGAGGGGGCGCAGGAGACGCTCTCCTGCCCCCACCTAAGGGTTCTGGGTGGCAAGGCCTCAGGGGACCCTGCCACCCGTGAGTGAGTGCCGCGGTGTTCCCGCGCGCCTTCTCACGTCGAAAGGGGGGAGTAGTGTAATGCTCTCCCCCGGGGACGAGAGGAGGTCTGGTCCGATTGACCCGGCCGGCACCCACACGGGGAGGCCCCCCCGTGTGGGTGCCGGCCGGGTCAATCGGCTATGGATGAATCTTTGACTTCCAACTCCCAACTGGCCCCCCCCATTGGGTGAGAGAGGGAACACCCCAGGTTTTTTAGTGGGTATACCAGCACTCGGCTGGTATAAAAAGGTTCCTTTTTTTACGTTGGGGGGAATGCATTTACGTATACCCCCTCCGCGGGGGCGGGTGGAGGGGTTATGTCGGACGGATAGTGTACGTCCCGGAATACCGACTAAACCTACCACGGTGTTCCTCGACAAAACCGCAATCGACGGGGCCGCGCGAATCACTTTCACATGCGGTCGCGACCCCGCCGAGGTTACGGCCCGCCGTATGACACGGCAGGCCACTACACAACAAGACCCACCTTTTGGGCAAAACTCGCTGTAAAGCCCTACTGTCTCTCCTCTAGAGGGGAGACGGATACGACACAGAGGCGCGAGTGGGAACACGCACGCCGTCTGTCGGACCTGGTGCTTAACGGATGGCGGGCAGGCCCATGAAGCCCACCACCCCTTGGTCAAAGGTTATGGTTAGGTTCCTTCTTAAACCTACCCAAAAATAGACTTTATTCGATCTCTTTAAATAATTATAACGGTTGTCTCAATAAGAGTGCTCTCTTTATTTTTCTCTCTATTTATTTAAATTTCTTTTATTTATTTTTTCCATGTATTTGGCAACTCTGAAATTTAAAAGTGCACCTAATGTGTCCACAATTCGAAGAGCAGTCAAAAAAATTTAATCTAAATCTTGATCGGTTGTAAATAAGGAATATCATAACAGAGGTTTTGTGTCCTCAACTGGATGGTATGGATTTGGATGATAGGAAAAAATACACATAGCTATAGTATGCGACACTTGCCTATATGATGAAATTAGACTTAATGTGAGAGAATATAATATATATAGAAAAGATAGAGAGGATTCTTATGGGGGAGTACATCGATCAAATATACTATAGATGCACGATCGTCGCTCGAAAAACGGCTCCATCCAAACTGTGCATAAATCAGTTTTATGCACAGTTTCGCTCGCAGTCACTTTACGACCGCGCTAGCAGTGTGACGTTTCACGATGCCAAAGTGTGTAGTAAAAAATGCAAAAACTATACTCTAAAAGTGCAAAAAAAGGATGGAGTGTTGTACTTTCGGTAAGTTTTATTATGAAATATTTATTATATTTTGATGAATATATACACTTTAAATAATATATTTGAAAATATTTTCGTTTAAATTTAAATGGATGTATTACGCACCCGTCCCGCTCACTCTTGCGTGCGTTGCCCGTAAGCGAGAGCGAATCGACACCACTACTTTGGAACAAAGTCCATATGAAATGGCATGGAGTCGTTATAAGTTTTAAATTATTAATATAATATTTGTATTAATTTATTTTAGCTTTCCACAATATGAAATTCGAAGGGAGAAATGGAGACGTATTATAAGCTCGAGATAAAGATGACGAATTTTACCAACCAAATACTTCTAGCGTAATTTGTTCAGAGTATTTTAATGAAGAATATACATATATATGTAACTAAGAAAGGGTTTAATAAACTAAAAAATGTAGCCGTACAGAATATACAGGTAAAATATTTTGCCATTTAATTTTAAAATTATGTTAAATTTAGTTAATTTTATATACGATTGATTTATTAACTATTGTTTTCGTTATTTTTATAGCAAGAAGAGTCAATAGTGCAATTTGAAGTGAATGCAATAATACCCCATTTGACGGTAAACATAGGATCTACATCCACTTCGGGGAAAGCTACATTGAATTTAAATTTAGATAGAAATATTGAAACACCTAAAACTTCAAATACTGTTCAGGTACTAAGTAATGTTATAAGTAAATAATTTTTAAATTTTTCTGCATTTCTCAATTATTTTTACAATTTAACCATACCAATGTTTTCATTGAGAAAGACGCACACTGCCTAGTACAATCACCGAATCTTGGTTATACGGTAACGTTAATAAGTTTTAATTGAAAAATATATTGACATACATATTACGCGACAAAATTGAAAAATGCAGAAACAAAAGATCGGTCTAAGCGGCAATTGTTAAATAAGTTGATATTGTTTAAAGGTACATGAAAACATTATTTTAGTAAAGTTGTTAATTTTTTTTACCTAGTTCCTTCCTTAACGATAGAACAGTTAAAATTTATATTTTTAGCATCTACATCAACAAAAGTATCCTGGTAAAATATATCTAGTTTTGTTAGCTAATTCGACCATCTACGAGTATATAGTTTTATTATTATTTATTGAAACTACATAGAAAACACACATACAAATATTTAAAATAGCATGTAATACAATGTACGAAGGTGAGCATAATTATTAGTACTGTAAATGATTGGCCTTCTTTAATATAAATATATTATATGCTTGCTTTTTTTAAAGTTATATAACGTCTTCCTTACAGTTACCTACTATAATTTGATTATTAAAATTAAAGAATATAACAATAGCTTATTATCAAATTATTGTCATTCAATAACGTAAATTTAGTTACACATCTAATCAAAGATTTAAAAAATATATTAAAATGATTAACGACTCTATCATTCCTTCTTTCTATGTTCTGAGCGGTAAGAATATCATATGCCTATAGTCAAAATACAGTCAATAACACTCGCATAATTGTTGCGATGAGTTTACACTTAATTGTAATTACTATAAGGTTCATTTCAGAATGTTTTGTTTACATAATATAATATTTTTACCGTATCGAGAGAATGAAGAAAACATTTATGATACTTTGTCATAGGTATTACGACACTATCACTAAGTATTAAGGTTTATATTAAGTTAAATTTATATTCACTTTAGGACTATTTTTAAATAGTCGATCGAGTAAACATAACTATAAGTACACATCGATTCGGAGTAATTATTTGGGTACGATTTAGTACAAGAACGTGCATCTATGGTATATTTGATCGATGGGGGAGTAGCTATAATTATTCACAAGTCTATAAAAACGCAATTAATTCCCGTTAATTTACGCAACTCAGGTATTGAAATCATTTGTGTTAAGGTGTTTAATTGACGAGAGTAAGAAAATGTTATTTCAATATATTGTCCATCATCAGTACGCACTATTTCTTCGGATTGGGACAATGTTTTTTCTATAGCATCTAGGAAATCATTGATCGCCGGTGACTTTAATGGACACCGTAGTAACTGGTCATATAAGACGGATCCACGGGGTATTCAGTTGATGGACTCAGCTTTAGAATATGATTATGTTACTTTAAATAATGGTGAGGCTACTAGAATTAAGTTAGTAAATGGAACACTAAGTAATGCATCAAAACTAATTATCCTATGTTTCAAACTCTGAGAATTCCACTGAAAGATATTGATAAACCTGTCTTTATGATAGTTAGCCATCGAAAAGGCCTAACAATAATTGTACAATGTTCCCCCCTGATATAAATTCAAGCATAATTACCTTAAACTCTTCATAGATTACCTTCAATATCGATACAACCTTCTCCTCAAATTTACTTTGTGACAAAACTATTTCTTTAACTTTCACATAAATATTTAAAATTATCTCCTTAATTTTCAATTTTCTTCTTTCTTCATTGCTAATTTCCAAAGGACAGTTTTGGAGATCTTGTTCCTTACATAATTTTTCAGATCGGTTCTTTTTCTGGCATGGTATTTTAGCTTTTGTAGCTTGACATACATTCTGTCCAAGTGAAGCAGTTTCTCCTTCTTCTACATTTACAGTATCATCAGAAAATGAGCGCATAACATCACTGCCTGATTTGTCCGTAACACATTGAGAAGGGGAGTTAAATTCAGAGGTTTACTTAATATACCTTCGGGTATTTTTTTAGTTCTTAGATTAATATGCATATTATTATATATTTCCAAAGCTTTTCTATAGGGTACATTCTCTTTACTCATTATATCTCGTATATATTTTTCTTTTATGAAAGATGGACATGACTTGTCCAAGGCCATATGCGGTCCTTTGCAATTGATACATGTGTATTCAGTCGTTTCGCAATTCTCGTGTCTTTTGCCACATTTGGGATATAGGTGTTTTCCTAATGGACAAATTTTATTTATATGTCCATACTTCCAACAATATGAGCACTGAGTAACGGGAAACATATAGCGTTCCATATAAGCATACAAAAACGGCGGTAAAGATGGATTTTCGAAGCAAACACGAACTGTTTTACTGTCTACCCACTTATTTTCCTCACTTATATACGTCTTAATCTCTTCACTGATAAAATCTTACAAGAACTTTCCAGCGCTTCTAATATTTCTTGCTCACTTAATTCAAGGTCCACACCTTTAATTATTCCATAGGATAAATTTAATTGGCTGACAAGCTGAATTCTAATATCCATATCTAATAATTTTTTACATTTTTATATCTTTTCAGCTTGATCTTTGCTCGAAAAATGTAAAAATACTTTATACGGGCTCTTGTATAATAATTTATATATATTACTAATCTTTTCATAGTTTAAAAGTTTTGCCAATGCCATTTGTTTTGTTAATAATTTAAAAGAAGTTAAACAAACTTTAAACAATTCTTCAACATTCTCGTTATACTTTTCAATATGCCTATTCTCGATAACAGACTCACTCCTCCTCAGAATTTTTACTGGTCTCCGATATGTCACCGTAGTGAATCCCTCCTCATCCTTCTCACTCTCATATTCTTCTATCTCCTTTCTTTTTCCCGGCATTTTCCTCATATCCAATTCGCTTTTTCCACTTTTATTAATAATTTCCAGTACTCGTTCACAATTGTTTAATATTTCAGAATCACTTTTCCCGATAATTCATCATCATCACCACTTTCGATCATTTTAAAATAAGGGTAGGTACTTTAGAATTAAACGTGCACAGACGGTTAAAAGAATCGTAACTACGTGCGCTCGCGTCAAGCTCTCACGCGACACTCAATTTTAAAACTTTAAACTACAATTCTTAAACACTTTTACTAATTACTGTTTACTTCTATTTATGTATATGTGTATATATGTTAGGTTAGCTTTTTAATAGAATTTTTCTTGATGAAATGTACCCTATGGCCTTTTTTATTTCCCTAACAACGTGTATGCGAAATTTCATAATGGTCGGTCGTTTATTTACATAAGTCGGCAAAACGTCAAACTTACATTCATATTTATAATATTAATGAGGATCATTTTTTTTTTTTTATGGCATAGGGGGGCAAACGAGCTGACGGATCACCTGATGGTAAGCGATTACCGCCGCCCATGGACACCCGCAACCCCAAACAGCCCTTTAAGAAGAAATTAAGGAGGAAAAGGACAAAGGAAATGGATAGGAAAAGGATCGGGGTAACTGGGCCTCCGGCTCTCTCACTCACCGATACGAAACGCAACAGTACGGGTACCGTTACTTCACGCCGGTATTCTGTGAGAGGGTAGTACTACCCCGGTCGATCCGGCTCATTCATGCCGAAACCAGCGAGGATCTACTACCTACCAAAATTATCATCATACCTTCCAAGCATGGCAGGATGTGCCAGCGCTGCTGCGGAACCTGACCACGGAAAAGCTCTAATGATGCAAATACTAGACCAATCAGAAAGCAAATAAAGATTTTATGCATGAGGGACTAGTTATAATCAATTTTGAAAATATGATTATTTATAAGTAAAAATAGATTCGTTCCAATTTGAAAATCTTCCTCCACATTTTTTGCGAGCTAATTTAAAGTATCGTGTGTTATTAAAAATGGATCTGCGCCGGGAACATTTACGCGCTATAATTTTTTACGATAGACTTCAAATGGCATTAATTGATGAAGGGCCGTCCAAGGCAACCGCGTATTGTTGGTGTTAAGAATTCAAGCGCGGTCGACTAACTTTAGGGGATAAAGAAAGAAGTGGTCGTCATTTGACGGCTTTTACGGAAGAAAACGTGCTAGCAGTGAACAATTTAATGCAAGACAATAGACGAGTTACGTATCAGGAGATTCAGCACATACTACAGATCGGATCGGGAAGCCTTCACGAGATCCTACATGTGCATCTTTGTGTGAGGAGGATAGTTGCACTCTGAGTGCCGCACCACTTCACCGATGCTCAGAAGGTGGCACGGGTGGAATGGTGCCGTGATATGATGAACAAATTTGAAGCAGGCTTGTCTCGAAGTGGTTACGAAATTATTACTGGTGATGAGTCCTGGAAATTAACGCTTACCAAAGTGAAGCGATCTAGAAGCAGGGCAAAAATTTTGAACGCGTGCTTTTTTCGATTTTGACCGGCTACTTGGTGTCAATTTCTTTACGGAACTAAACAAGCATCAACACCAAATGGTATACTACCAAATGGTATATTACCAAATGGTATATTACCAAATGGTATACTACCAAATGGTATACTACCAAATACTTGATGGAAGTTTTCTCTGTTGGGAGCAACAAGTGACCAAACACAGGGCTCCGTGGACTACTGCTCCACCACGACATCGCACCCGCGCACACCGCGCTCAAAACGAGGGACTTCCTGGACAGCATGCCAGTCAAACTCTTGGGTCACCCTCCTTACAGCCCTGACTTAGCAACGTGTGACTTCTTTTTATACCCGAAAATAAAAAATCAGCTCAAAGGGATACAGTTTTCGTCGCCGGAAGATGCGCAGTCAGCGTTCGAGCAGGCTGTAAACGAGGTGTCGGCGGCGGACTGGAAGAAGTGTTTCGAAAACTAGTTCAGACACATGAAACAAATAAAAAGACAAATTAATTAAAAAAAAATTATCTATAGAACACTTTCTTTTATTCTCGCAATTCTCGCAATACGTTTTGAGTCATTTGGGTGAGACGCGTTGGGCTCATGAAGTCCTAGCGCTCCTAAAACACCTCAACTCCGATTCACCTGTTCAGAAGGCCGATTTTTCTTGGCTAAAAGTATCAGATATGGTAATTCTGACAGCCTTTTGACATATTACAAGTTGACAGTGATGCTGACGAATTTTACGACGTCTATGCCAATTTTTAACAGATGTCTTAATATGAAGTTTTTTGATGTTCAATGTTAATATAGTTAATAATTAATAATGAATATCATAGATCATACAAATTATAAACTGATATACAAGTTAAAATATCATTTAATTAAAATAACAACGCTCGAGATAATAACAGCTGCGCATAACATTAAAACGTAGGTAGAGAAAGAAAAAAGAAACAATGATTATGTAATGAAAACTATAAAAATAAAATTTCACTTACCGAAAGTTCAAAGTCGATAAAAATAATAACGACACCGATGTGCAATTGATAAGAATAAAGAAAGATCATTCAAAACTTGTATGTTATATAATATTGAAATCGTGGCTAAACGATATATCATGTTGAAGATTAATATAACAGAAAACGAGGATTATCGTGACCACGCTTGGTTAAAACGTCAAACCGAAAGATACGTAAATATTCCTTTTGCAAGGGTTTGACGTTTTGCTTTGACCGGTTACAAGCTTGGCGCGGCAATGTCCTTTGTTTGCGAGATAGATGAAAAATCCATCTTTACATTTTGACACATACTAACAACAACGAAAGAAAATAAGCTAATGCGGCAATCGACAGGCAATCCACAGGGGTCCCACCTAGGTCCTATATTATTTTCATTATTTATAAATGACATTACAGCTCAAATTAATCACAGTAAATATTTATTGTTTGCTGATGATCTAAAAATTTACAGAACGCTAATTACTAATGATGATAATTGTCTAATTCAACAAGATCTTAATAATGTTCAGGATTGGTGTAATAATAATGGCATGTCACTTAATGTTAAAAAATGTTACCACATAAAGTTCAGTAGGAAAAATAATTCTACAACATTGTCGTTAAGCAAAATGCAGTTCGGGATCTTGGTGTCATGATGGATGAGCGGTTGAATTTTGGTCTACACATTGATGCCGTTGTTAAGAAATCAGCGCAAATGTTAGGTTTTTTAAAACGTGCCACAAAAGGTTTTAAGTTGCATAAGACCAAAATTTTGTTATATAATTCGTTGGTTCCCAGTCGTCTGGAATATGCGAGTGTAGTCTGGAACCCTTATTACGCTAATCACTCCCAGCGTGTGGAAAGCGTACAGCGCGCATTCACTAGGCACCTTGCCTTTACATCACGCAGTATTTCTTCACGCTGCCCATATACAGCAAGACTCGAGCATTACAATATGTACTCGTTGCGTGATAGAAGGACGATGCATGGCTTGTTGTTTATAAGAAAAATCTTAAGAAATGAAATGGATTGTATCAATTTGATATCTAAAATATCTTTTAACGTCCCTAGCAGGTTACCGCGATATGCTCTCACAAATATCCTTTCATCTTCTAGGTCTAGAACTAATATTGGACTTAATTCACCTATAAATAGAATGTGTAGTGATTTAAATGCTCACACAAAAAGTGTTTTCGATGCTGACATATTTCATGACACCGAAAATAAATTTAGAAATAGGTACCTGGAGTCACTAGGGATTACCACTACATCATAGTTTTTTAAGTAATTTTAAGCAATATTTATTGTTTTGATAATGTGCTTCTTATTTTTATTGTGTTATTTTTGTTTTTGTTTTTTGTATTTTATTTGAATTGTCAATTTAGCTTATGTTAAACTCTTCAATGTCGTTGTATTCTTTTTGTGTAAGCTGTGTTAGCCCGTAATTGGCATATGCATAGGACTGTTTATTGATATAATTACCTTATATATGTATATATGTATATGCTGTGGGATAACCTTTAATAAATAAATAAATAAATCTATAAAATTCAATGAAATTTTGAATTATTCTGTAATTAAGTATGTTCGCAGTACTTAAAAATTAAGTTTACGTATTAAGTACAAATTATAATTATTATTTTAAGTAATATTATTATTTTAATGTTTTAGTTTTTATTAGCTATGGAAGAGCGTAGTCACCTGTCACAGCCATTGTTTGCTTACTAGGTGACTTCGATCACTACACAATTTTTTTTAATGAAAATAAAACAAATTATTATTATTATTATTATAAAAATATAAACAATGCTTTGTTTAAAATGCTTTCTTTCTTATGTGAACCAACTATAAATGAATAATATTTTGCAGTGCCCTCTAATTTGCTATGACTGTAAAAGCCCGCTTAGTTTTGAGCAAATATTATAAATTATTTAAGATCTAATGTATGTACAATTACCTAGTTTGCAAATAAATTATTGAATTTGATTTGAAATTGAAACCAAAAATTTCAATTCCCGTTTTTGGGTGCCCCTAAAGTGACGTTCGATTTTCGAATAAAAACCCGAAATATAATCCAACCGAATCCGATCAAATCGAAATGTTGCAGATCGAAATGTTGCAAATCAAAATATTTAATATTTTGATCAATAATCACATGAATTAACGAAATCAGCGATCGATCGATCGAACGAAATATTGAGAAAGATTACAAATAAATAGTCATCGCAATCGTCTGTCACGTAGGAGTATAATTAGTATCCGTTACAACGAATTGATAAATTACTAGCTTTTGCTTACGTCTTAGCTCACATAAATGTAAATTAGGTTAGGTTATGTTAGTAACAGTACTTTTTTTCTGGATGAAAGGTACCATGACCTTTTCTATGCCTCCAAATACGTGTATGCGGAATTTCATGTTGATCGGTCGAGTCATTAATTTCACGATGATCGGTCGAGTAATTAAGACATGAAAGCGTAACAAACAAACAAAGAAACTCGGATTCGCATTAACAATATTAGTTAGTATACGAGTGCATTCATTACCGCTACGCAGCGCAACAAACTTAGTAGGATTTTATAGCAGGATTATTTTAAGTAAGAAATAATTTGACCAGTTCGTAGTTCAAAGAAATAACATGAATTCAAACTCAATATATGTATTTGTATAGGGTTCAGTCCACATAGCGCGGCTCGAGATCTAGTTTACATAACTTTATTAGACGGGGCTCGATTGTTTGAAATTCTTCTTGTTAGGTTACCAGTGTAAACTTTAAATTGGATCCAATAGTTGGGGTGAAAAGCTTGTGATCAATAGCCTGGGAATGTAGATGAGGTGTGTTCGTTATTTGTTCAAGATATACTGTTGTGCTTTGCTTTTTGTTCACTTACACATACAGCATACTAGCTTTTATCCACGGCTTCGTTCGCTCAGAAACTCCTTTTTTTCTGGATGTTAGATACTAAATATCCTTTTCTGTACCTCTGACATCGTGTATACGAAATTTTACGATGATCGGTCGAGTAATTAAGGTGTGAAATCGTAACAAACAAACGAACTCACATTCGCATTTATAATATTTGGATATACCTCGTTGATGCAGTATTAGTAAATACAACAGCTATACGTGAGGTCTCGAGCTTAATACTTGGGTGCAGTGCAGTATTTTTGGGCTTTTCTGTTGGTAACTACTTCTTAGTAGCAGAGTGTACAGAGCAACAGTGCGTTGCACTATAGCTAGTAAACGGAATTGCCCTCTACAACGTTAGACCTAAAACGATAGCTGGCAAAATGTGGGTGAAGTACAACTCTACCCAATCTTTCGGGCATATAGATGTAGAACTATGTAGCCTCTTCTCCTCTATAATAGTACACAATGGTAGATCTCCGTGCTACTACTAAGATTTGTCCCATACATTTATAGGTTCACGTCTGAATCTAAAAGCAGCGATTGCTTAGTATGACAACGTTAGAATGCCATGCTGAAGACTAGAGTTTGATCCCAAGGCGTGCATCTCTAACTTTCTGAAGTTATGTGCGTAATAAATACTTAATTATTGCTCGTTTTAATGGTGAATGAAGACATCGTGAGGAAACCTGCATGTCTGAGAGTTCTCCATAATGTTCTCAAAGATATGTGAAGTCTATAGACCCTGTACGGTGTAGCGCGAGGTTTGCAGTGATTGTTGAATAAAAGATATGGTTTAAATGTTACACACTAATAGTTTATTGTTTAATTCCACAATAAGTTCTTAAATGTTAAAAATGTTAGTTAAATGTTATGTTGATGAAAATGTTATAATTTTGCATTGAATGCACCCGAATGTCGCGGTCACTGAAAGTGCACTGACTCTTTATGCGTTTGATGTAATTAGGTTAACGCGTGACTCGCTTATTGCTTACTAAGGTGTTCGGTTATATTACACCGAACATATTCCGGGGCATCAAAGAATGAGAAGATGAGATTAGGAAATGTTTAAATGAGATGGTAATGGCAATGATGTTTACAAAATGATGAATAAGGATAAAAACAAAGTATTTATGATCTTAATTCTAAATGTTTTCTAGGTATGGGTGAACACGATTGATCTTTCACTGCACGTTTGTTTATTTCACCATAAATATGATCCGTATGGGGTCGTTGGTAACCCATATAATATCGCGCACTCTCACTGATAGCTTGGACACTAGGCTGTTGGTGAGCCAAATTTGGACGCGCACTTGCACTACTCATTTGTAGACTACGCTGTCGGTCAGCCACCCGCGCATTGTTCACTACACTACTGCCCACTGTCGGCTGAAGCTCGATGTCCGGTGATATGCGGGCTCTTCGTGCTCGCATCCGCTGCCAACGGCGGCACCACAGGGCGCCAGCCGCCGTGATTCCCGCTCCCACCAGTATGTAGCTCACCGCGTAGAGATGAATATCATGGGATGACAGTGAATCTTCCAATTCAACTTTGCTGTTTTTCATCTCCTCTATTCGCTGATGTAATTTATCTAGCTCAAATTCTATATCACTCGATTCTGATACATTTGATAGATCAGTCCACGTCATAGAGGTGTTCATCAAAAAATTTATTTGGTCTATATCTGGGCTATAAACCGAGCTACTTAAATTGAGTTTGTTGTCGGAGTTCTTTGGAATATGCAGTGTAAATTCGTTACTTTTTAGCAAACAACCAGGCTTTATGTTTATAATTCCAGCTTGAGACAAATGTTCTATACTAATTTGTTCCCCGCAAAGTATGTTCACCGGATATGTATCACAGCAATGGTAGAGATAATGGGACGGATTGGTGAGTGAAACCCATCTGTTTTTACATCTGGACCTCTTAATCTTACACTTCTCTGTATTGGGATCTAGTTCACAAAAATTCTGATCGCTTTTTTGATGATAGACGGGTTTCTTCAAATCGCATATCCATGTTTTCTGTTTGACACAAAGCGGTAGTTCTTCCGAAGTAAATGTTATGTATGTGCTTCGTTTCAAATCTGTCGCGATGTATTCTGCTAGCGGGATAAGTTCCACCATAGAACTTTCAAACTGATGTGGTATAGATATAATTCTGTACAATTTAAATATGTCTCTACCAATCAATGGAAATGTTATTTCAAACAGGAAATAGTTTTCTGTGAGTCTCGCCTTCAAATGTAGTAATGAGTACAATTCTCTGATGTTATGTGGTTCAATTGGCAACATCGTGTCATCGGATAAATGCGCCGAAATCGTGTTAAGCTCTGTCTGTAATTGTTCCGGAGTGAGTAAGTGTATACTAAACTGGCCGTGGTGAATGTTACTGAGAATGTCTACGAGTGTATCCTGGCTTCCTTTTAAATTACGTAATAAATTACTGGCAGTTAACGACATCATTGTAAATTCCTGGACTAACGAAATATGGTTAATTTCTTCTTGTAACTTATTCGATCTGTTATTGAGTTTCATTAAATGTTGGTTTATAGTTTTATGTTGTTTGTTCATAAATGCTGCTGTTCGCTGTAATAAGTTATATTCTGACTCAATAACAGATGTCTGATTCTTCCATAACTCGACAATATGTTTTTCATTGTTCCGTATCAGGTGAATATCTCGGGTATACTTTTCCGCGAAATGTTCGTCCAATACTCCGAACAATGAATTTGCTAAATAGCCTACTCCATTTATAAGGCCGCGACGCTGTCTGGATTGCTTGCCAGACTGTTGAGTTAGCAAAAGTTTATTATAATATTTTAGTTCGTTAGCCTCGTGCGTCAGCTGAGCGGTTATCGTGTTACAATGTTCGCCGCCTATTGTTTTACATGTTGTATCTAAGTATGTTATTATTTTGTTGTATGCGTTTATGCCTTCCCAATACGGAGACATATCATAAAATATTACAAGAGTCCACTTATCTTTAGCCAGGCTTAATTTGCCGATCGGATCAAAGAACAGAGACTGTTCCTTTCTAAACTGCGTGATATTATATGTACCGCTTACACTGCCACAAAGAGTCATAAAAAATGTTAAAGCCATAACAATGTTCGAGAAGTTAACGAGGTTTGCCTTTCTCCTTCTAGTATTCTTCTGGCTATGTTCGGTAAAGGTTTTTTCTTCGGTTTTTGTTGTTTGGGGGTTTGTTACCGAAGAAATGCGTCGCTGTTCGTTTGTTTCAATAGGCAAGAGCGAGAGTTTGACAATCGGCCGTTTTATAATGCCACTTTTCGTCCTCAAGGTAACTACTCGTACGTATCCGTCACTGCCAGGGTGTACGTCTATGACTCTGCCCATGATCCATTTCCCAGCTGGAACATTATCTTCATGTACAACGACCATATCACCGATGTTCATATTTCTTTGAGGTTTCGTCCATTTATCTCTTGCAGTCAACTGTGTTAAGTATTCGGTTTTCCATTTAAACCAAATGCTCTGGAAAATGTTGTTAGTTAAATGCCACCGTGTACGCGCATCAAATTTTGTCTCAATGACTGCTAGGCCAGATCTTCCTGTCAAAAAGTGAGCCGGTGTCAAATATTCTAAATCCTCAATGTTTTCAGTAAGCGAACACAACGGTCGGGAGTTAAGACAAGCTTCTAGTCTTGTTAGAATAGTGGCGTACTCTTCAAATGTTAGTCGTTGTTCACCGACAATTCTTTTCAAGTGATGTTTCAAACTACGCACTGCTCTTTCCCACAACCCTCCAGCGCTAGGCCAGGATGGTGCGTTAAAGTGCCATTCAATATTCATATCTACAACCTCCGAGAGTAACTTGTCAGAAAAAACTTGTTTTATTTCGTCATATTCTTCCTGCAGCATCCGATTTGCCCCGATAAAGTTTGTACCTTGATCACTGTACATGTGATGTGGTGTTCCTCTCCTAGCTGCCATCCTGTTGAGTGCAGCTAAAAATGCAGAACTGGTAAGGTCAGATACCAACTCCAGATGCACGGCCTTTGTCACCATGCAAACAAACACAGCGACATATCCTTTTGTTGTACGGACACCTCTGCCCTTGTTGGCTTTCACCTCCACAAAACCAGTGTAGTCTACTCCCGTGTGGTAAAACGGCGGGGCAGGGTTTGTTCTAGCCGCGGGAAGATCTCCCATCAATTGATGTTCTTTTCTTGAGTCGTGCTTCCGGCAAACTACACAATTCCGCAACTGCATCTTGATTGTTTTGATTCCACCCGGTATCCAATATTGTTGTCTAAGGGTAGCCACAGTCAACTTAGGGCCCCCGTGAAATGTTAATAAATGGGATTCGTCAATAAGCAGTGTCGCCAAACGTGTTTTGTTAGGTATAATTTTGGGATGTTTCATTTCAACACTCATATTTGCATGCCTTAAGCGTCCTCCCACTCTCAAAATACCGTCTGTATCAATAAAACAATTTAAATTTAATAATTTACTTTTAGACCCAATATTGCCGACCCGAATAATTCTATCGATATCCTCAGCAAATTCATTTCTTTGTACGTACTTTATAATTGTTAATTTAGCTTTACGCAATTCTTGCAATGTTAGGTACGGCGGCAAATGCTTACGCTGCAAAATCGGTGTCAATGCCCTAAGTATCCAAGCCAATATACGTACTAATTTTCTAAACGAACTGTAACTGTTTAATAAATCTTCAATAATACTAATATTTTGTTGCACAATAATGTTGACATGTTTAATTTTTCTTGTTTCCTCATCTGTTGTATATAATGGCTGAAGATTCTGTTCTATTTTCGCATCAAAAGATGGTAACCATGATGGTCCATGCCACCATAGGGAATGTTCTAGTAGTTTAGTCGCTGTTAGCCCTCTGCTAGCACAATCTGCCGCGTTTTCTGCAGATTTTACGTAATGCCAGCTGTCACTCGGCATAATCTGTTTTATAGCGTTTACCCTGTTGGCCACAAACGGTTTCCAGCGTGCTGACTCGCCATACAGCCAGCTCAGCACCACCATGGAATCACACCAACCATAAATTTCATATGTACAGCTAACACTTTCTTTAATTTTGTTCATGAGTTTCGCTAATAGATGTGCACCACATAGCTCAATTCTCGGTAGTGTTATCGCTTTCTTGTGTGGTACAAGTTTAGATTTACCCGCTACTAATATAGTTTGCTGACTGTGTTTTGTTCGGGCGTATACTGCACATGCATAGGCCTCCATGGAAGCGTCACAAAAACCGTGGAATTCAATAACACTATCTTGTTGTGTTAAAATCCATCTCGGCACCATACATTTTTTGATGTTTTCGATATCCGCTGTTAACTTAGACCACTCCTTATATACGTCCTCAGATACCGCATCATCCCATTGCATATCGGTTTGCCATAATTTTTGGAAAAGTAATTTTAGTTTTGTAGATAACGGTGTTAACCAGCCTAATGGGTCAAATAATTTCGAAATTTCCGAAAGTAGTGTTCGTTTAGTAAGTTTTTCTATTTTTAGTGTGAAATTGCAATTAAATGTAAAATGATCTTGTTTTGTCTCCCAGCATAGGCCTAATGTTTTGGACGTATCTTCGTTTTTGAAGCTATAAATGTCTTCCTCCGAATTCTGTGTTACGCTCGCCAATAACTCGTGATTATTTGAAGTCCATTTTCTTAAATTAAATCCACCTAATTTTAATAGTTGGTTTAATTCATTAATAAGGTATTTTCCTTGTTCAATGTTATAGGCGCCATAAAGCAAGTCATCCATGAAAAATGAGTTTTCCAGGATATTTGCTGCTTCAGGATGTTTGAGGCGCTCGTCCGTCGCCAGCTGTTTTAATGTCCTGATGGCTAAAAACGGCGCTGCTTTGGTACCATAAGTGACCGTAGTCAATTGGAAGCTTTGTATGGGTTGTTCTGGGCATTCCCTCCAAACGATTTTTTGAAGGTGTTGGTCTGTACTGTTTACTAAGATTTGGCGGTACATCTTCTCGATGTCCGCGGTAAAAGCGTAAGGATACTGTCGCCACTGTAATAACAACGACTGTAAATCCTTTTGCATGTTTGGCCCTTTATACATTATATCGTTTAAACTAAACTTTGTTGATGTTTTTGCGGACGCATTGAATACTACTCGTAACTTAGTAGTTAATGACTCATCACGCTGTACACCGTGATGAGGTAGGTAGCATTGCAAGCTTGCTATTGTGTTTGTTTCTTCGGGTTTCATATGTTGTAACTCGAGATACTCGCTCATAAATGACCTATATTTACTCGCCAGATGTTCATGTTTTTTAAATCTATTCTCTAAATTTTTTAATTGAGCAATTGCCATAACTTTAGACGAACCCAGTTTGTATTTCAAGTCTTCTTTCAGTGGTATTCTAACTTCATAGCGGCCCCCTTCTGTTCTTTTTGTTGTTGACTCATAAAATGTTAGGCACTCTTGTTCTTCTTGTGATAGGTCTGACGTCTCACTAATCTCTTCCACCTGCCAAAACCTTTTTACATCTTCAAGGTTATTCAGTACCACGTTACATTGATATGTTTTTACGTTACCGCATAACAACCAACCTAGCTGTGTTTGTTGTACTAAGGGCTGATAGTTGTTACCACTTTTTATAATACCACTGAGAATTATGTTCGCATAGATGTCAGCTCCAAGTAACAAATCCACGGGGCGGCTTTTATTGAATTCGGGATCTGCCAACTGTATGTTAGCTATATGCGACCAATCTGGTTTTGGGAAACTTTTGTTTGGTAGGCTTTTTATAAGATTGGTCATAATAAAAACTTCCGCTTCGAACGTAAAGTTGTTACATAACGAAGCGCATTCTATAGAAATTACTCCCTTGCAATTGCTTTCTCTCTGTCCTACACCGAAAATAACTCCCTTACATCTCTGTCTTTTAATGTTTAACAACTGAGCCGCCTTTTCTGTTATTAATGATATTTGGGAGCCTTGATCTACCAAAGCTCGCATGGTATAGTATGAACCATCAGAGGCTTTGACTTGCAATAACGCTGTCGCAAGCAGTATCTCTGAGTTGTCAATTTGGGAAGTGTGTGACGTAGCTGCGAAATTTTCATGATCTTGTTGTGTCATATGATTACGACTCGACGACGGTGTTGGAAAATTTTGGTGTTTCTTAAATGCATCATGTAGAAGCGTATTGTGCGGTTCTTGACACTTACGACATGTTAATGTAGAATTGCACTTATTGCCATTATGACTAAATAAACAATTAGTGCAGAGTTTCAATTTGTTGGCTGTTTTTGCTCTTTGTTCGTCACTTAGAGTTAAATACTTTTTGCAATTATAAATGCCGTGCTGACTATTGCACATCGGGCACTTGATGTTCGTCACGTGCATAGATTTCGCAACGGAATTATTGGGGTTATTGTACGTATTGTTCGACTTATTATATGAATTATAAATAGATTTCTTTACATTGGGTAAGGCATTATAATGTTTTGTATGAGAATGTTTCGGCGATCCAGTGTCTTGTTTTCTATGGGCTGTTTCAAGGGTCGTAAATTTGGTTTCCAAAAATCCAAGAAATTCTTGAAGTAGAGGTAATTCTCTTGAATTTTTCAATGACTCTATGTAGTCAGTATATGTTTCATTATCTAACTTCTGGCCTAAAATATGGACCACGATAGGATCCCAAGATGTTATGTCCACTTCTAAATTTTTTATGCCGTTTAGACATTCCAATGTTGTATCGTGAATTCTTTTAATTTGATACACCGATTGCTGCTGCATGTTAGGAAGGTTCAGGAGAATGTTCATATGAGAAGAAAATATCAGTTTTTTGTTGTTATAGCGATGCGTAAGAATATCCCAAGATACCAAATAATTATCTGTGCTAATCTGCAAGTGTTGTATAAGCTTTTCAGCCTCGCCGCGAACTTTGCTCTTGAGATATTGCATCTTCTGGCCGTTAGATAATGATGGGTTGTTATGGATAGCTTCTGTAAACAGATCGCGAAAAGATACCCACTGATTGTAATTGCCAGAAAATACCGGAATTTCGAGTTGGGGAGTCGACTTGTTCCTATGTACCACGGACCACATCTTTCTGTTTATAGATTTTTTTAAGCTGTTGAATTGTTTCTCATACTTATCGAATAGGCAGTTATATGACTCATTTTCTTCGTTTGACTCACTCTCAATCTCCCAGTGAAGAGTATCAATTGTTGACCATCTCGCTTCAAGACTTTTCAAAACGTCTTCAAATTCCCATTTCTCCGAAATGGAATCTACATCAATGTTTGAAGTTGTTCGCAAAAAAGCTTTGAAATTTGCTTGTTGACGCCGTAACAGATCGTCGAATTTACTGTTTGTCCCTGTACTTGTTTTTAAAATATGGGTTTGCGAGCTGGGTCCTGCCAGCGTTGTAGTTTCTTCCTCCTCCGGCTGGAAAGCACTTACTGTTGTCTTGTACGGTGACCTCCCTTGTTCACCCGGATTAGCCGTCCTAGACAAGAACTTCTGGTACTGCTGGTTGATCAAGGCTTTCACTTCTTCATATGCCTTTGATGTCTTCTCCAGTTCTCGATTGACGAAATAAGAGTGAGATTGACTTACTTCGCCGCTAATCCTGTCATGATTTCCCTCATACTCCGTCCAGTATTCCTCCAAAGTATTCAGTCGCCTCTTGAAGTAGTCTAATGTTTTTCTATCAGCGCTGTCTTTTTTAATGTTAATGCCAAGCTTGACGATGCTGTCATAAATCATCACTTGAATATCAATAATCTCTGCCATGACGATTGAGTGTTAAATATATGTTTGCTAAGAATATGGAAATATATTACTTGCTTGCCCGTTGATTTGTACTTAGCTCCACTGTTTCTGTTGCGGCTGCTTCTCCTCCAATGTTAGCACTGCAATCCTTACACCCAGACACCCCACAAGCACTAAATGTTAACTAGTTCAACAACTCGCCCGAACACTTTACGACTTTACGGTACGTATACGAGCCGCGCGAGCCTCGAAGGACCAAAAAAATATGTACGGTGTAGCGCGAGGTTTGCAGTGATTGTTGAATAAAAGATATGGTTTAAATGTTACACACTAATAGTTTATTGTTTAATTCCACAATAAGTTCTTAAATGTTAAAAATGTTAGTTAAATGTTATGTTGATGAAAATGTTATAATTTTGCATTGAATGCACCCGAATGTCGCGGTCACTGAAAGTGCACTGACTCTTTATGCGTTTGATGTAATTAGGTTAACGCGTGACTCGCTTATTGCTTACTAAGGTGTTCGGTTATATTACACCGAACAGACCCTTACTGGACCAGCGTGTTAGACTGTGGCTTGACCCTGCTTACACTGAAAAGAGACACGTGCTTAGCAGTTGACCAGTTAGTACAGGGCTGATATTATTCGGGCACGCCAGAATAGTGGCGGTAAGACCCGCTTTTGAGGAGTGGCTGGAGAGACGGCATGGCGCCCTTAGCCGGAAGCTGAGACAGGTAATGACTGGCTACGGTTGCTTTGTATTATTATTTAAACGCATGTATTTTTATATCTACCACACACACACATATACACACTATATTGATAAATAAAATGTATTAAGTACGAGAGCCCTGGTACCCATACCACAAGTTTAATCGTAGCTTGGGTACCAGTGTTTAACAAGTGGACTGTAAAAATTATTAGTATACTTTTTATGTGTTCAAATGACTGTACCTTTTAATGCCAATAAACGTTTATTATTAATGTGAAAAGCTGTTATCCCGTAGACTTAAGTGGCGATACATAAAAAGCTTTCGAGGACTGCAAGCAAAGCCTAGCCGACGCTGCCTTATTAGCTCACGATGCATCTGACATAGCAATCGGCGCCGTGTTACAACAGTTTGATACTGATGGTTGGCAGCCACTAGTTTGTTTTTCCTGGAAACTCAGCTCTTCTCAAAGCAAATACCTTATGATAGGGACCCTATGATAGGGAATTATTAGCCATTTATGAGGCCATTCAATATTTCTGCCACATGTTAGAGGCGAGGCACTCTCGTCATTTATAGTGACCATAAGCCGATCACTTTCGCATTCCATGACAGGAAAAAAAACTGTTCGCCTAGGCAATTCCGCCATCTAGACTACATAGCTCAGTTTACCACTGATATAAGGCATATTTCTGGCAAAGACAACGTGGCAAAGGAATCGCACTTACCAGTCACTGTTGAACGTCTAGCGGAAATATAAATCGCTGATCCTGAATTAAAAGCTGTAATGCATGAAGGTTCTTCGTTGCAACTGGAGAGAATACAAATACTTGGAAGCCGTACTTACATATTTGTACTGCGACGTCAGCACAGCGACTCCCAGGCTATTTGTCACCAAAATGTTACGAAAACAAGTTTTCTATAGCTGACATTCCTTCAGTCATCCTGGCGTATCAGCTACTGCCAAATTAATAGCAGAGCGTTTTGTTTTGCCAGGTATGAGGAAAGATTGTCGTGAGTGGGCACGAGCTTGCATCTCATGCCAGCAAGCTAAAGTCACTCGCCATGTCTCTGCCCCATTAGGATCATTCAATTTACCACGAGCGAGATTTACCGAGATACACATCGATTTGATAGGTCCTTTGGCGCTTTCTCAAGGCTACAAATATTGTTTAACCGTAGTCGACCGATTTACCAGGTGGCCTGAGGTCATCCCTATCATCAACATTACCGCGGAAACTGTAGCCAAGGCGTTGGTATCTGGATGGATAGCCAGATTTGGGTGTCCCAAATATATTGTTACAGGACAGAGGTCGTCAGTTTGAGTCAGCCCTATGCGACCAACTTTCTAAAATTGCTGGCTTTCGGCACAAGAGAATGACGGCATACCACCCGGCATGCAACGGTCTAGTGTAACGCTTTTACAGACAATTTAAAGCTTCCATTATATGCCATGCAAGCGAGAGATGGACTGAATCGTTGCCGTGGGTACTACTTGGCGTAAGAAGCGCATTTAAAAACGACCTTCAGGCATCTTCCGTCGAACTCCTTTATGGTGAACCACTTAGGTTACCTGGCGATTTCTTTATTTCTCAGGATGCCGGTAACACCGATTCCACGAAATTTACTGCTCGTATCCGTGCATTCGCAAAAAACTGCAGCCGGCACCTGCATCCCGTCATAGTCACGGTAAAATATTTGTTTTTAAAGATTTAGTGACCACAGATCACGTTTTCCTACGTAAAGCCGCATCTCGTGGATCCTTGCAACCAGCGTACACTGCACCTAGTTTTATGCAAAAATTACAAGTATTTCAAGTTATTAATTAAAGGTAAAGAGGTTACGGTTTCAATAGACCGCCTAAAACCTGCCTACATGTTAGTTGACAAAAGTGTCCTAAGCGAAAATAGTACTACAGATAGCCTTAGGGATTATCAGACTCGTTCTGGTCGTCATGTCAGATTCCCTGATTTTTATCGCCCTTGACGGTCTCTAAAGGAGAGTGATGTAGGCTACTTACGGTGTAAAGTATATTTTTACTGGCACATAATTATCGTGCTGGCTGACCGCAAGAATAGTGAGAACGCGCATTCAAAATAAGTAGTACTAGTAATAAAGTAGCACGAGCAGTCAGTTTTTGGAGAGTTTTATCAGTTATCGACACGTATTTGGATAGTTCGCTATATATATATAAATTGTTGTTTTAGTGCCTTTAACTTTGAACTGTATTCTGTGTTTGTGCTTGTCTATACTCTCTAGTGCCTTCTGAACCTTGGTGTATGTATCTAGGTACCTGGAAAATTAATATGCTGTAACCGTGAGTGAAGTCATTTTTATTTTATACACCCTATCATAGATACATTACCTACACAAATATTAAACTGAAAAGTAGTACCAAAGGAAATTTCAGACGAATAATAATTTTACTGTGCTTAAATTTTTATTTAACAGCGCCTAGTTCAAATAAATAAATAGAGGTAACATTCCAAATTTAAGTAACAGCAATTACAAAAAGACCTATGTATATACCCACGGACAAATTACCTATTGCCCCACTCAACAGTAATAAGAAACGTTACACCTTGTTAATAAAAAGCATAAGTTCATCGAAATGAATAAATACTTCGTAGTAAGTAAGAACTTAAGTAATTAATTAAACAACGGATTTATTCGTTTTCCTAATTTCTAAGAGAAAATGTATGTTGACCTTTTAGTAAGGTATAAAAAACATGCAAGAATGTTTAAAGTGAAATTGTCCACCAACTTAGTGAAGGACAGCTTCTAAAACGATAAAGGAGTACCTTCTCTTTGCCCAATAATAAATCTTATTGTTTGCCTTAAAATATAAAAAAAATAATGACAAATATTGCATATGCAATAGATGACAATATTAACCACACTTTAAATAATGCTTGTTGGAGAATAGACAATGTTAGCAAAATCATTCAATACTTGGAGTAGTTTACTTTAATAAGGAATTTATTCTTTAACCTAATTTCTCACGTTGTCAATTGACCGTAGAAAATAATAAGTCTGTCAGTAGATAGGTACAAAAAATGCATGAATGTATCAAAATTGTTTACCGCATTTAAAAACCTAAGAAGCGACTTAAACGTTCATTTGTTCACCAATCTATTTTCCCAGAGACAGTGAAGGACGGCGACTAAAACTAATAAAAAGATGTAACTAATTGCACGTGCTATATAAATTAGAATTGAAAACTAAAATTTCAATAACATTTCTCCTTCATTAAAATAGCGAAAACAAAGAACAATTGAACAAAATCTCCAATCAAACTTAACAATGAAAAAAAAAGTGAATCTCTTGAAAAGTTATTGGCCTAAAATAAATCGGTTGCCAAACTCAATTAACAACACAAACAAGCGGCCGTTGAGTGTGCGAATGAATCATAATGGAGCATCTTTGTATTAATTTATTGAGCCAATGAGAAGCTATCTCGCAGTTTAGCGATAAAGCGGACTGCTGAAGGTCCTACGATGCGACTAATATGAACTAAGTAAACTAAGACTACGGATTATATCACGACCGGATTGCACTGTTTATTAACTATCATCGATCCTAGAATTACGTTGATATCGCAGAATCTTTGTTACCATGTTAGCATTATATCTAACAACAAATAAAATTATTAGGAAAATAGATTCATGAGGTATTCTGATAATAAAGTTAAGCCTTGGGACCAGGCTTAACTGTATTATCAGAATACCTCATGAATCTATTTTCCTAATAATTTAAATATATATAACATTATAAATATAAAAGTTTGTAAAGATGTTTGTTAATCAAAACCACAGAAATTGTTTAAACAAACCCGTCACTCACAAGATGTCCTGGTTAAACTTATAAAATATTATATTACTGGGCTAATACCGTCGTATTCACGTAGGCGAAGCCATGAGCATAAACTAGAATCTACATATATAATGTAAAATCCTAATCCTAACTAAGATTAAATGTCAGTTTGTTTATTTGTTACGCTTTCGCGCCATAACTACTCAACCAATCATAATGCAATTTCACATACAAGTTGTCAGGTGTACAAAAATGGACGTAACCTTTCATCCGAAAAAAGGACTGTTTCTGAGGGATAGCAATTAATATATAAAATTTGGATTAACAAAATTAAGCAACAAAACTGAAATTAAAAGTATTTAAGAAAAAATAAGAAATTAATATTTCGGTGTCTTAAAAATAGTACTTGAATTTAGGACTAAGAAGTGCTAAACCAAATTTGATAAAATCTGCTCTGGTCCCTAAGTTGAAGAAAATGTAAGATAAGAGAAGGCCTGATAATCTGATGAATCGTTTGGGGAAACACGTGGACAAACGTACATACATACATGCACCTATAAAATGCGGTTTAATTGTTTGGACTTGATAATTTTTATCTTAATTTTTCTTTTAATTCAACATTCAATTGCGGTAAATACATGATTACTAGTTACTTGAAGTTTCATTTGACAAATTAGTCGAATTTTCAATGTCCATCTCACCAAAGTTCCCGGTCTTACGACAAATTCGAAGTTTCGTAAATCCAATTAGGAGTTAACGCCCGTCCGTTGTAATTATATTTGTGAAGGTCATGTTTCAATTAAGAAAATAATCGCTTCCCAAAATGTTCCGGTAAGGAATACCTTTGCCTTATTCTTTAGGGAAATGGAAGCTAGGCAGTCCAAATACTAGTGAAAATCACAAAGACCGCTCAGACAGTATTTGAAAGACACTAGAAGGCTTTTGAATAAAAGTTAACCTATGTTTATAATTTCACAGCACAATATGGTTACAATCCTGGGTCTTTCAAGCGGGGTATGATAAAATACCTCCTTAAGCCGTCAAAGTAGAGACCGCGACACCATCCATGTGAGGACGTAGTGTAGAGGATTACAGGAATGCTTACCATCAGGCGAAAAGTAGTCATTTTGAATGACATTAATAAAAAATAATATCCTAAACAAACAAATCATTCTTTTGAGATATAATGTAAATATTACTTTAAAAAACCGAGCATACGCAACAAATAATATAAACACTAAAAGATCTTCATCATTTTTACCTTAATTCCATACTGACACATAAAACCAAAGACCTACAAAATCAACTAAATGCTTATAGAACCTCGCAAACCAACGAATAAAATAAAATTATAGAATATGAATATTATTTAACATGTTTCGATTAAAGTGGAATATGCCATAAATTGTAACTTATCTGCATCCGATGTATCAATAGCAGAGAATATTAAATCAATAGAATTTTCTCGATTCAATGGCGTCACTATGTGAATCACGATATAATGTAAATTATTATTCCCGACAACATTTAAAACGTTTTAAGCAATCCGCATACTCATCGGATCATTGTATCATTTATGTTTCGTTTATATTTTATGATATCAGATCTCAGGTAATATAAAATTACCTGTAATACAAGAAATTGATCAAATACGTTCAGTTGTTGTTGATGATTTTTATTTTTGTGGTACTCACCACTAACTATTGAATCTCAATAAGCTTTCCAAGAGTATCTGGAATGTAAAGACTGTTGTCTTGCTTAGCTTTGCTTTAATATTGACCTTCTAAAAGGCATCTTATATTTTAAATTTTCTAAGAAAATTTCTAATCTGATAACGAGGAAATAATGTAGCAACAAAAATTGCTCCGAGCGGAACACGAGAACGAAAGAACGAAGAAATAGCTCCGCGAACTCAACCACTAATCCTTTAATATTTTCATGAGAGGGAGGGAAAATAAATACCAACGTCCGAGATAAAGGCTATTATTGTCCTGTTAGGGGACCAAGATTAAGCTTATAAGGCTGCCGACCTGTCAATATTTACAGGCACTTATGTTATATTTATACGAAATGTACTATATAAGGAAGCAGTGCCACATTATCTATCCCAACTCATAGTTTAATTGCGAGCTGCAAATGCTTAGGAATATGGCGATGGAAAGAACCTTGGATATGAATAGACTAGATCTTGCCCGCGGCTTTGCTCCCGTTTATGTAGATTTAGTCAATGAATTTCTATCCCTCGATTTCAGAGACTCTTTTCTAGTTGAATGGTACCCTATGTCCTATTCTGTGTCCCTGGCAAAATGTATTAATGATCGGTCAAGTAATTAAGGCGTGAAAGCGTAACAAACAAATAAACAAACTCACATGCGCATTTATAAGATTAATTAAGATTAGGATATAAATTAACATAGTGCTAATAAACATTAAAAAAATTAATATCTGGCGAACGAGATTATCCGTGTGATTATCCGTCCGTCAAGGTACACACGGCTACATATCAAGTTACACACCCTTTAAACGCATAACTACGCTACATACAATATAGAGAATTGTCGGAAAGGCATAGTGCATAACAAAAATATAACGCAGTCTCTCGCACGATTCGCAGCGTTCAACTTCTAATAGTTCAAAGTCCAAACAGTCTAGGTTGATGTGTCGCTGTGTGTACATTGACCACAGCGCTGCGCAACCTAGGCAGAATCATAATTTAAAAACGGTAAATTTGTAATACAATCAATACTGGCGATTAAAAAGAGTGGCCGTGAGTTTCTTGACAGTTCTTATTTTTGTTTCTACGTCCATGTTTTGCTGTACATGGCAACAGATAAATGTACATTCACATTAATATGTGTAACTTCGACGTTTCTAAGTGTTACTTTGTGACCTACATGGATAAACATATTTTTGATTGGGATTTGTTTTGATTTTTGAAAAACAATTGTCAGTAAGTCGCCATTAAGACTTATTTATCCTTTACACATAAATCTGTATAAAAATGAAACACTCCTAAAGAAAAATAATCTTTCAAGAAGTCTTGATTTATATGGATTTAATTACAAAATTTCAGATACAATAATAAAATGATATCAAAATAATCGACATGAAATTTTGAATAAGATACATTGTCTAACCGAAACTTAAGCTCATTATATGAAATTGGTTATAATGTGACCAAATCACAAACAGCTATAAATTTATTCCGATTTGTCTAAGATTCCCGGTACACATTATATTACTACTACTAACTTGCCCGCGGTTTTGCTCGTATTTATGTAGATTTTGTCAATAAATTTCTATCCCTCGGGAACAGGACTTTTTTCTGGATGAAAGGTACCCTATGTCCTTTTCTGCACCCCTGGCGACGTGTTTGCTAAATTTTATGGTGAGCAACGTGTATGCCAAATTTTATGGTGTTCGGTTGGGTAGTTAAGGCGTGGAAGCGTTACAAATAAACAAACTTACATTCGCATTTATAATATTAGTTAGGATTTAATAATTATATTGTTTTTTCAATCTGATCAAACAAAGCTTGCAGGTAGCCTTACTTGAACCTTACCGTTCTGATACATCGCAGAATGCAAAATAAATGATTCCCATGTTCGCTCATCCAATCGCTTTTAATTTGTGAATAAGGACTATTTCAACAAATAAATATTATTTTTCAACAAATAAATATTATTTTATTTAAGTATTTCTTTTCTCTTATAGGCTCACGAATTTTTAAATATCTTTATACAACTGATTTGAAAATGAACCTTTTTGGTAAGGTACTTAATATAATGCTAGACAACGGGACTTACTCGCGATAAAGTATTTAAAAGGTAATAAATACCTATTGATTGCCCAGCGTTTCGACCGACTTGCATCGATCATGGTCACGGGTTGACTGATGTGATCTCAGCGGCACCTTCGTGAAGTGCGGGTTTCGGCAACTACCCTCACTTGGTCACTATTATTTATATTCGCACTGTCGGTATTACGACACTCAACACTAACGACGTCTACACACTAAGTCACTACGACGATGTTTACATTTGCTGATGACTGGATTCCAAGATGTAGACAACCGGTATCCATCCTACTAGTTGAAAATGCGATATTTGTTAATTTCAACCGATTCACGTACCATACTGGAGTAATAGTGACGATCGGTGGATATAATAATGTAGTGTGGTTTATGTAACCCAATCCAGTGTTTTGGTCCAGACTCCAGCAAATGCTCGGCTACAGCAGACTTGTTTACTAACCGGTTCTTGACAGCTTTGATATGTTCCTTGACCCTTTCAGCGATTGTACGTTTGGTCTGTCCGATATAAGAACTACCATAACTGCAATCCACCTTGTAGACGCCAGGTGTTTGATAAGGGATAATATCCTTCGGAGTGCGTAGATAGCTTACTACTTTGGAGAATGGACTATATACAGTCTTTATGGAGTATTTCTTCAGTGCTGTTCCAACTTTGTCCGTTACTCCTTTTAAATACGGCATGTATGTCGGCACTCTGCTGACCCCAGGTTGGCTATACCTTCTCCTCGGATGGTGTATCTTACTGTAGTGTGTGACTCATCGCCCCTCATACACAATTGTACTGTAGTAAGTAAGATCATTCAGTATACACCACTCATTAGACTACACAACATCTTTTATTTGTCGAACCTAACACCCAACGCTCAACATTGCATGGCGACCCTGCCGGTGCTGCCTTTAGGCAGTGCTAAGCTTGTGGTTTTGTAAAGCAAATATAGTTAAACGAAGGGTTTCTAATAAGCCAAATTATTATGTTGGCGTATATTTGTTATTTGGACGGCGTCTGCGCTGAGGCTACCAAAGTGATGCAGCCGGGAGCCATGGAAAGACACCAAAGAGCTGGTGTCTGCAAAGGCATCTGCATCGGAGGTGCCGACGCCAAAATGCTGAAGCAAATTCGAAATCGTGTTACGGTGATGGTGACTATGTGACATTTTTTTTTTATAAATATTGCCGCGGACAATTACTATTATTTTTATGCACATTAGTTATAAAGTTTGATTTTAATTGAAACATAATACTAGAAAATAATAGATAACATAACTATCATAGATAAGATTTTGGACAAATATACTTGTTGACAATAAACAAATATAACTTAAAGAAATATATATAACAATTGGATATATTATAATAATTTGCCGATTTTTAGGAAGGATCATACGTTTTAATTCTATTATGTATTTACTAATTAAAAGATTCTATTCATACTAGATTCAATATATTCATTATTAGACGCAATGGCAATCCGATCACATGACCGTGTGTAAAAAAGAAAACTTATTGATTATAACTTATTATATTATATATTATAACTTATTATATTATAACTTATTATATTTTATTTTTTAAAGAGAGTAGTTGAATATTCGTCTTTTCCCGTTGTGACTAGCGACTATGGCACAAGGACAAAGTGATAATGAGGTTTCTCTTGGCACAGAAGTTGAGAATCTTACCATGCAGCATACTCTTGACAAGTTGCGTGCTAATTTACTAGCATCAATTAAGCGTTTATTGCATTACCCTTATATCCGTTGCGCCTAAGTATCTCCTGAACATGTGTGAGCTCACTTTCTAGGTGTTCAGGGTCAGAGGTCATACGCTCTGTTCGTCAGTGATGCTACAACGGATTGTAATTGTCACCGATCGTCACTCCAGGATAGTACGTGAAGCGGTTGAAATTAAGAAATATCACAATTTCAACCGGGCGGGTGGATACGGGTTATCTACATCTTGGAATCCAGTTATCAGCAAATGTAAACGTCGCCGTAGTGACTTAGGTAGTCAGTATGTAGACGTCGTTAGTGTTGTGTGTCGAAACACCGACAGTGCAAATATAAATAATAGTGACCATATTAATAATAGTGACCAAGTGAGGGTAGCTGCCGAAACCCGCACTTCACGAAGGCGCCGCTGAGCTCACATTAGTCAACCCGTGACCACGAACGATGCAAGTCGGTCGAAACGTCGGGCAATCAATAGGTTTTAATTACCTTTTAAACACTTTATCGCAAGTAAGACCCGTTGTCTAGCATTATATTAAGTACGTGTACAAATCGCGACAGTCCAAAATCTTTGTTGGCAATGCATTGTTGATCTCATGGCCATATTTGATTCACTTAAAGTTAAGTTCAATATACCGTTAATTTGGACACATAAAATAATAGCCGTAAGGCGAGCAACCTTAGAAAGTAATTTCATGTGTCGGGTGTGAACTAGTTGTGTATGCGACATTTCATATTGATGGGTTAAGTAGATAAGGCGTAAAAGCGTAACAAACAAACAAAATCACATTCGCATACATAAAAGTACATAGTTGGGATTGGTGTAACAACTTGGCTCACGATATTTTCGATGTGGAATGTAGACTCAGCAAATAATTCTGTCGATACTCGTTACGGTCAATGGTCTAATAGCTAATAACTTCAATAGACACCTAAAGAGATTCTGTTTAGATCAGTGGTCTGATGATCCATGTCGGCGTCTCTTCACAATTTTTTATGGTTACACGTTTTTATTATCCTAACTAATATTATAAGTGCAAGTTTTTCTTTGGATCCCTCGGGAATAGTACTTTTTTCTGTCTTAAAGGTAACCCTATATCCTATTCTGTACCCCTGATAACGTGTATGCAAAATATCATGTAGATCGGTCGTGTGTAAGAAACAAACTTACATTCCCATTTCTAATATTAAGTAATATCTACTGTTTGCAGTATTGCCTGCATACCTATGAAAAGATAGGTAGGTATATCACATTTACGCTTCAATATATCATAAATAATAGGAGCCTTTTATCGTCCACTGCACACATTGCCGGACTCCATCGTTACTATGGCAAATTTCCTGACAGGAAAACGCAACGATTGCATGCAAGCATAGGGTAAATTATCTCAACATAATGAAATTTTAGTCGAACATATTTCAAACAATGCAAATCATTTTTCTTAATATAACACCAAACCTACAAGAGCTCTATCCCTATGTTTTACATTTACAACTAATGAAGGACTAAAATCGTTTTAACAAAATGCCAATCACTTAGGACAGGTCCTGTAAGCCCAGACTAGGCCCGTAATAATTGGATAACAAAATAAGGCTGTTACATGACAGTCTGGGACGAGTGGTCATTTTGACACTAACCCAGTTGTCAAAGAAGAAATATGAAGATAGATGTATTTGTGACCCGTCGATGTTTATGGATACAAAACAAAATTGGCAAGTTTCTAGATTTGAATTATAGATGTACTCGTATTTTAAGAACCAATCAGTATTAAACTCAAAACGTGACTAAAATTGGAACTGATTTTAAGTTTATTTTTGTTAAATAGCTACTTAATTTAAATTTAGTTAATTGCTAATCTGTTATAATTAAATTAAACTTTGGCTTATATAAACAATATTCGTATGCGAATAATATCGCGAAATGTGTCTCTGTACTAAAAATTGTATATCACATCTTCTATACCACATTTGATACAACTGCACTAATAAATATACAAATAACTTTTCTGCATTTACTCCGATAAAAATTAGTAACCAAACCGCGGTCGTTACTGCTTATTATGGTTATGTAGATTCAATTCTTCGGTATGGAGTCATATTTTGGGTGAACTGCAGTGAAAAATTTAATATTTTTAAGGCACAGAAAATATGCATCAGGTCCATATGCAACATATAAATAAAATATAGCTGCAAACCAAATTTTATTAAAATTAAAATACTAACCCTTCCATGTTTTTACATTAACGAAACTGTGATTTTTGTGAAGAAAATATAGTTATTCAATAAAAAATCCGAGCAACAGTCAAACATTTGAGACAGCAATAGAGGTATGCGTTATGTTTAAGACCCTCAAAAACCGATTTTATGCATAAAAGTGTAATATGCATGGCACCGAAAATATATGTAAAGAAAACCACTACACTCCTAAACTAGTTTCGTAGTATTCTTAATTTGAATTTGCCGCGCTATTTTTAGAGCCTATAGACATTACGAGATGTCACGACTGACACTTGAGACATTTCGACGACTTAGAAGATTATTGTAAAACACTATAATTTAGGATATATAGATCTGAATTAAGGGCTTTAAATGTTGTTTCTTTTGTTTTCACAGGTGAGTGAATCTTTTATTTATAGGATAGGTAATGTAATTAGTTTAATATTGTAAGAACATAATCATTGTAAATAAAAATTTTGTTTTCACAGAGAAACACAATTACTGTCTTCATTTCAATAATTCCACACACATACCTTTTAGGGTATAACTAAATATTATAAAACAACATTTTCTGCAAATATTTCAAGAAATATGGAAAAGTTGCGGTTTGATTTTGCTGTAAAACCGACAGCAGATGGAAAATCAAATACTATATGCATAACCTCAATTGCTACACCTAATGGACATATTTTTGGAATACCACATGAGTACCAACCTGCAAATCTTCATCAAGCAATTACAAATACTCCTAACTATGTCAAGGTACGAAAATCATTAAGTAAAAGACACCAAACAAGAAAAATATGGATAACTTTAAATGACCATATATCAAAAATATATTTGGATGAAGAACAAAACTTGCAGTTTAATGATTTTTACCTAGAAGAAATTCTGGACAAAACAAATGTTGATGACTCTATACCTAGTGGATCTAATCAAACATTGGAAAAACTGTTAGAGAAATTACTTGAAGAAAAAGAAAAAAAGTCTGAAAGCCAAAATTTGGGAAAAATTGCAAAGGATTTCATGATTGAAAAATTTACAGGCAGAAACTCAAATGCCTATCAGTGGATAACAGGTTTTAAAAAAGAATGTGAACGTTTTCAAATTAATGAAGATAAAAAGAAAATTGAATTCTTGAAAAACTTTTTGGAACACTAGTATGGATTGGTACAGCTGCATGCTACTTAAATATACAGTAGAATCAGAATGGGATAAATGGGAGAAAATTTTTTGTGAGACATTTGCCAGCAAAGGGTGGTCACCCATTAGATATGCTCTTACTTTTAAATATCAAGCAGGTTCATTACTTATTTATTTATTTATTTATTTAATTTATAAGAAGACCAACGGCCTTATTAAATATAATAACATTGGTATATGTAGCATCTGGCCAATTAAAGGTCCTCACGGTTAGAAACAATTCGCTATACATAAACCATGTGTATTGAAAGTTACAATAAAATAAAAATAAATTAACTAACTACACATCTACGTAGTTCATAAAAAAATCTCTACTCAGCATCTGTCTCATCGTCGCCGGACTCGCGTCAAAGATGTCGAAGTCATGCAATTTACTCGCTGCGTTAAGTGCCTTGCCTGCGCGCCACATAAAGCTGTCCTGCCGGTAGTTTGTATGTACGAGTGGTAGGTGTAGTGGAGTATGATGACGTGACGATTTTGCTGGTACATTCAAACCTACCATAGACAACAGTTCTGAGCTATTAATTGAATTACACAAAATTTTTTGTAAGTATGTTATATCAGCAATATACCTTCGTTTATATAAAGGTAGAAGATGGAATTTGGCGCATACGTTCAAGTATTGATCTGACTTATAATTATAAAATTTAATACGATAGCAAAGATATTTTAAGAACTTTCTCTGTACGTTTTCTATTCTATTGATATACTTGTCATACCTAGGATTCCAGATCTGCGACCCATACTCCAGTATACTTCTAACGTACGTGCAGTATAGTATTTTGTATGTTTTCGCTTCTCGGAAACAGGAAGACGCTCGCATTATAAAGCCTAATGCCTGTGATGCCTTCTTTACAATATAATCTATGTGTACATCGAATAGTAACTTTGAATCATACAAAATATCGAGATATAAAGGTGACAACGGAGCACTTGGTTGGATTGAGATCTAGTTTATTTCTAGCGCAATAATCGTCAAGGCGTGATAGGTCTGCCTGAGCGTCTGTTTGAGAGGAAATAGAAGCGAATATTTTCATATCGTCAGCAAAACAGAGTAGTTTAGAAGAATGGAAGCATTGGCCGTTGTCGTTTACAAAGATTACAAACAATAAGGGACCCAACAATGAGCCCTGGGGAACACCGCTGGGCACCGTAACCCAACTAGATAGGTAGTTATTCATCGCTACAGCCTGAGATCTGTTAGTTATATAAGATGTAAACCATCTTAGCAGATCACCCCGTATGCCTGCTGCCGCTAGCTTATGGATTAGGGTCGAATGATCTATTCTATCAAAACATTTGCTGTAATCAGTGTAAACGACATCGACTTGCTTACCCTGGCTCATGCTGTCTGTGACGAAGTCATGAAATAAGATAAGGTTGGAAACTGTTGACCGTCCTTTTATGAAGCCGTGCTGAAATTCATTAAAAGAAATTTTTAATGCGGCATATAATTGAGTGTGAATTATTTTCTCAAAAATTTTTGCAACTAAGCACAACTTTGAGATGGGGCGATAATTTTCAACGTCAGTTTTAGAGCCCTTCTTATGTATAGGGGTAATGAACGCTGATTTCCATAGCGGAGGCATGACGCACTCAGAAAGGGACTTTTTAAACAGTAAACTTATGGGTAAAGAAATAGTATCAGCACAATTAATTAGAAAGACAGCAGGTATATTATCAGGTCCAGCTGACTTACTCTTATCCATTGACTTTAACAATTTAACTATCTCCTGCAGTTCAATATTTACACTATGAATCTCTGATACAGTATCGCGATATTCCATTGAGTTAAAGTTCATTGTTGGTGTCGAACATTGCAAAAACGTCGAATAAAAATAGTCGGAAAAAATATTACAAATGGCTTCTCCTCCACTAGCCATTTTAGAACCATAATTAACGGTAGAAGGAATAATATTTGAGTTGGATTTCGATTTAATATACCTCCAAAACTGTTTGGGGTCATTTTTAATATTACTCTCAACAGACGTAATATACCTATTGTAACACTCACTCTCAAGCCTTTTTACTCTCTCTCTCAACAGGCGATAGCTAACTTGGTCTGATAGATTTTTATATCTTTTGAATTTATTGAAATATTTGTATTTTTCCTTGATCATTTTCTTTAATGCTGGGGTATACCAATCCGGATATCGTCCTGTACTACTCACTTTAGACGGGACATGCTTAATAATTATTTTATTTAAAAATGAATAAAAGCAGTCAGTGGCGTTAATAACCGATTTTTCATCAAACTCACTATCCCAGTTAACTTCGGAGATATCTTGGTTAATCGCGTCATAATTAGCCCTAGAGAGCTTTAAAAAAAGAAAAATTATTACTGGAAGTAAGAAAATCTGTTGATACTGGAACGCTTATTGACCTTATAGCATTTGGTTTGCCTAATTATGTGGCTGATAAAATCGATAGAGATACTTTACATAAAACAGAAGATCTCTACAATGAAATAGGAAGACTGGAACATCTGATTGGGAAAAATAATCATGAAAGAAAAATTAATACAAATTCTGATAGTAAACCGAAAAAAAATGAGGAAAAACAACCATGCTCAATTTGTGTCAATGAAAAAAGAGGGAAACGTTACCATCCTGAGGAAAATTGCTGGTTTAGAGAAAAAAACAAAAATCAATTGTGAAAACTGTAAATAACTCAGAATTAGAAATTGAATTGAACGACAAGAATCCAAAAAACTAGAAGTGACACCATTAATACAAGTAAAGTTACTATTAAATAACACTTTAAGCATTACCGGAATTTATGATTCAGGTTCAAATGTGTCATTAATAAATGCAAAATTATTGAAGATACAGCAAAAAGAAATTAATAAAGATAATCAGACTGTAAACTTAAAGACTATTAATGGTGAGAAAAAAACCAAAGGTATACCATATCTTTGGTTTTTTTTTTTCAATTTTTATTCGTAATGATACCATATCATTACGAATAAAAATTTATAAAATTGAGAAAATTATGGATATTTTTGTAATCGATAATGAAAATTTTAACTACGATTTTCTAATTGGTTTAGATTGCATCAAAAAATTCATATTAATGCAAAATGAAGAATTGAACATCATACAATGTAACAATAAAAAAGAAACGGCGATATTCTTAAGTAGTGAAGATAAGAAATCCATTAAAGACTCAGAAAATGAGGCTTCGAATACAACAAAAGTCAAAATTCCTGATGTAGATGTTCCTAGGTAACAAAAATGAAGAATAATTTTTTTTATACTCTGATATATTAAAACAAGAAACTAAACCGATAAACAAATGTGAAATTAATTTCAATGAACATATAAATTCGAATAAATTTGAAATGTTAGTAAACCATCTAGATTCACATCAACAATCAGAAATTAATAAGTTGATAGAAAAATACAAACCAGTCTTTGCCAAGGATAAATATGATGTCGGCACTGTCAGAGATTATGAAGCTCATATTGACTTGATGATGGATAAATACTGTCAAAAACGTCCATATAGATGCACGGCCGAGGATAGAAGAGAAACAGAAAATCAAATATCAAAACTACTAGAGAAAAATTTGATTGAGGAATCTTATAGCCCATTTGCTGCTCCAGTAACACTAGCATATAAAAAAGAAGATGAAAATAAGACAAGGTTATGTATAGATTTCAGAGAACTGAACAAAATTGTCGTCCCTCAATCACAACCATTTCCATTGATTGAAGATTTAATGGTAAAAACTATAAAATGTAACTATTTCTCCATTTTTGATATAAATTCAGCATTTTGGTCAATTCCATTGAAAATTCAAGGTAGATACAAAACTGCCTTTGTCACACAAGAAGGACATTTCCAATGGACGTGCCTTCCGTTTGGGTTCAAGACGGCTGCGGCCATCTTCCAAAGAATATTAAGTAACATCATAAGAAAACACAATCTCTCTAGTTTTGCAGTAAATTTTATAGATGACATTTTAATATTTTCAAAAAGTTTTGAGGAACATATAATTACAGAAGGTTTTAGACTGAAATTTTCCAAATGTATTTTTGCAAATAATTATGCAAGGTATTTAGGCCACATAATAGAAAACAATTCAGTTAGACCCCTGAAAGATTATTTAACTGCTGTCAAAAACTTTCCTTTTCCAGAAACAAGGAAAAATGTCCGTCAAATCCTAGGAAAAATAAATTTTCATCATAAATTCGTACCACACATTGCAATTGCTCTGGACCCGTTACATAATTTACTACGTAAAGATGTGAAATTTATATGGTCTGCAGAATGTCAAGAATCATTTGATAAAATAAAAGCATTGTTATGCTCAGAACCAATTCTGAAAATCTTTGACCCTGAACTACCAATAAACATTTACACGGATGCAAGCATTAAAGGAGTGGGAGCGGTGTTGAAGCAGGAAGGACAAGACGGAGACAAAAAGCCGGTCGCTTATTTTTCAAAAAAATTAACTGAAGCTCAAAAGAAAAAGAAGGCAATATATTTAGAATGTCTGGCAATAAAAGAAGCTGTGAAATATTGGCAGCACTGGCTTATGGGAACAGAATTTACGGTATACACAGATCATAAACCTTTAGAAAATTTAAACATCAAGGCTAGAACTGATGAAGAACTTGGTGACTTAACATATTATTTATCTCAATATAATTTTAAAGTTAAATACTACCCAGGAAAATCAAATCAAGAAGCAGACTGTTTAAGCAGAAATCCAGTTTTAGACCCTTATGACAATGCTGATGACGTATTAAAAGTAGTCAATTTAATAACCCTAAAAGATATAAAAAATGATCAAAATACAAATCTAGATCTACGAAAAGGCAACAACACATTTGCATTGGAGAATAAAATTTACTACAAAAAGAATAAAAGAGGAAAAAAATAATACTCTCAGAAGAACTTAGTAAGACTCTAATTAAAGATGTCCATAAGATTTACTGCCATCTTGGGAGAACGCAAATGATAAACAAAATAACACCGTTCTACACGGCAAAGAATATCATTACAAACATTAAACAAATTTGTGATGAATGTGAAATTTATATAAAAACAAATCAAGGAAAAAGTCAAAATATGGTTTAATGTCACATTTAGGGCCAGCACGACGCCCGTTTGAAATTGTATCTATTGATACTATTAGAGATTTTGGAGGATCACGGTCAACAAAAAAGTATCTTCATCTTCTGGTTGATCATTTCACTAGGCATGCTCATATCTTGACGTCAAGAAATCAAAACTCCAGTGATTTTATGAAACTTATAAAACAGGGGGGGGGGGGGGATGTAAAGAAAACCACTACACTCCTAAACTAGTTTCGTAGTATTCTTAATATTTGAATTTGCCGCGCTATTTTTAGAGCCTATAAACATTACGAGATGTCACGGCTGACACTTGTGACATTTCGACGACTTAGAAGATTATTGTAAAACACTATAATTTAGGATATATAGATCTGAATTAAGGGCTTTAAATGTTGTTTCTTTTGTTTTCACAGGTGAGTGAATCTTTTATTTATAGGATAGGTAATGTTGTTTAGGTTAATTAAGGAATAAGTTAAATATATGTTTTATTTTTGGTTTGGTTCTAGAATTGGTGACTAGATGGCGTTACTAGAAAAAATAGATCGCGCTATGGTTTGGTTACGCGCTCGGGTATATATACCCAGAGGTGTCATTTAGTTCTAAAATTCATTGCTAGATGACGCTACTGGAAAAATTAGATCGCGCTATGGTTTGGTTACGCGCTCGGGTATATATACCCGCTGCATCGTTGGCTCGACGTCGATTTCGGACAGTCGGCCTTTGTGGTTTAATTGTGTCTTTGGTTGTCTTTGGTTGTCGTTTGTTGGTCGTTTGTTTGTTCTCATTGTTGTTTGGTATTCGGTTTGGTTTGAAATTAAGTCTTGTAGTAAAAAAAAAAAAAAAAAAAAATATACCTGTGGATCGATATACTCTCATCGACCCGTACAATGTAATTAGTTTAATATTGTAGGAACATAATTATTGTAAATAAAATTTTTGTTTTCACAGAGAAACGCAATTACTGTCTTCATTTCAATAATTCCACACACATACCTTTTAGGGTATAACTAAATATTATATATATAATATAATAAGTTGCCAAACCACATTAAAAGCGCCGACTTAGTGACATTTAAGAAAGAACTATATAATCGTTTAGTGAACAAGTGTTATTATATCACTGACGAATTCCTCCTTGACATTTTGTAAGAAAATTATTTAATTTTCTTACACATTGTTTTAATTTTCATTTATTTTTCAAATATTTTATTATTAAATTGTATCCTTGACTGTAAATTAATAGCAAGAAGCATTATAATGACATCATATTTTATCTTGTAAAAATGTTAACATTATAAATTGAAAAATTGTGTAAGCACATCGGTTAGATTTTGAGCTTACTAATAAATTGTAACACCTTATTATATCACCAAAAATCACACGAATAAATGATTTAATTTGATTTGATTTGAAAAACATTTGTGTCTTTCTGCAAACTTTTAATAAAATAATTGAGTTTATTTTTAATCACCAATGTACTATTTAATAATGTCTCATTGAAGTCACTTCTGGTTTCTGGGATTGGGTCGGTAGCACAAGAGTTCTCACAACAACCCTTGCACAAAATAAAAGCATAAGTATTGAATACGACATACTAGGGTTGCTTTAAACTATTTGTCATATTAATATTTTAGTTTAAGAATGTTAATGTATATTTTATTCCTAATACATCAAAATATGTATACAACTAGATACCTTTTCAGATTTTGGATTTGATCCTTTTATATTAAAAATAAGAGACCATTCAAAAATTTTAGTTATGGTTTTAAGCGTACACTAAAAACAGGTAGAGTCGGAATTTGCGTATTACTTTTTTTTTTGTTTGAATCCGTTTCTGGGCAGTAACATATTCGTGTTCTCTTGAACTTTTTTGGTAAAATAATATCATATTGTAAAGCAAATATATGTATGAAGATGCTTGTAAAATTTTATGATTTTAAATTTTAACCCTGCTATTTATTCAGCTTTAATATCATATATAATATTAATATGAACATCGCAACTTTAGGACGAAAACGACACAATTCAAAAAAACTGTAAATTGAGTTATCGTCATAAAGTGACTCAATATGAAATTCTCTATCTAACAATAGTTCAAACATAGCCAAATTTGAGTGGGAATGGGGCTATACTGTTATATCGGTCTCTTTCTTACGTGGCCAAACGCGGCCCGTCGGAGGAGAAACGACGCAGTTAGTGTTGTGTTCACATTGCTAAGTGTAGGACGTCGCGCAGTCAGCTGAGTAATGACCGAAAACTTATTAGGTCGTTTTTGTTCCGAAACAATTGGTAAGTTCTCTTTCGATTTTTAGTATGAAAATTCTAATTTAACATTACTACTGTTTCCTCCCGCTTACGAATGTTATTTTAGTGGTTTATTTAATTGTGTCATTTTAAATTAAAGTAACTTGTAATTTCAGTAACGGATTTACGCTTATGTCATTTTAATAATAAGTTGAGATTTATAGTTTGGCATTTAATTTGACCTATTAGAAATGGCGTTTTTGTATTTATCATAATATTGTTGTATGTGTCTCATTAATCATTAGGCCATTTAATTATTTATTTTCTAGATAAAAGGAAAGCGTGTTTGGAAATGCGGCAATACACAATTAGGTACGTAGCCAGCAAGTTAAAAGGGACTGAATAAGATAACAAAATGAAAGGGACGGCCATTACCATGGAAAAAGCATTAAAATATTTATATGTCTCCAAGCAAATAAATCCCAGGTACGAAAAACCTTATCTTTCCCGAACTATATATAAAGAAACTATACAGGTATTCCCAAGTTTCTGGGTTCCTTAGCTTCACATCATTCTTGCCTTCAGCACACTGTCACCGTTTGTACCTCTGGACAAGATCATGCCCTCATATCTAGAAGTGATAATGACTGATTTCCTACTCTTTGCTTATCACCTTGGAGTATTTTTAATTTTCCTAGTCCTAGATGTGAATTTAATAACAGCAACCATGGCCTCCTATCTTACATTGGACACCTCACCTAGTCCATCCATCTCCCCAGAGGAGTTCTCAAGGATTAACCCAGTTTTGACGAGTCAACGCCGTGTTGTAGACGTGAATGTTGAGGGAAAGGATGCGACTAAAGTTTACTGGGAGATGGAAGAAAAGATGGCTCCTCAACAGGACCCCGGTTCAGATTATCCACAGGGTTAAGACTCGGATGATTACTTAGATCAGGGGCAGCAGTGCAATCCGTTAGTATGTCATGACCTAATAGATTGTCTAACCCTGTTTGAGAATCTCAGGAGGCTACCGAACCCGCTCGATCCCATCACCCTAGAGTTGGTTAAAAGGATCAGTTCGATCAATTTGGCCAACCCATCCTGCTCCTTGATAAGTACAAACTTTTGGTTAGAGTGGCTCGGCAGGACTAGCCTCATCTCTTTTCTACTATCGCTGAAGCCTGTCTAGGCGGTTACTCATCTCTCTCCTCCTTTTTAAAGGGAATAGTCCAGATGTATCACCTCCAAAACGCTAAGATCACCCAAGAGTGCGCCAAGACCTTTGGGTTGTTGGTCGATCAGTGAGTGCCCATAGAGCTGAGCAACAAGTTAAAATGGACAAATCATTTTAAGAGGACCTGACCCGACAAATTAATGCATTGACAGTGAGTGTAGCGGGGTGTATGGAGAAGATCGATAATAAGACCCTGGAGTTGGCCCGCCCACAAGTGGTCAAATCACTCACTCCAGTTCGGCTCCCCCACAGCAGAATCCATTAGTTCCTGCCAATCAGCCATTCCCGGCCCGTTGGAACTTAACCCGGGCGCCATCTTCCGATCGGCCCATGTACGGGTTAGTTTTGATGAGCATGGGGATTTAATCCTTAAACCACAGAATCTCCGAGCAACCCACCTTACTTAAATCTCACAACACAGAGTCAGTGTCACATCTATGATTAGAATTTTGAATCAGGATCTAGAATTACTTATCGCGAGGCTGATCATCCGACCCTCTGTCGCTTCTGACTTCAACAAGCTGTAGAAAAAGAAGAAACTGCTGAAATGGACGTTCGGCGACATCCCATTTAGAATGGATCAGTGGGTTGAATCCTACAAATCCTAAACGGATTGATGTGGAGGGGTGGATGTACCACTCACATCAATCCATATAACTTCCAATAGAGGATTCACTGTGTAGGAGCGCAGCTCAAATCTTTTTCTTTTTCTATCTTCTTAATTGCTAATTGGAGTTCATTTTTTACGCATTTACGCCTGAACCAATCATTGTGAAATGTTGTATAAAAATCTGCTATAGGTTGTTGACAGAATTACATAACTTTCATCCGCGAGAAAAAGCTAGTAATAATTATTATACTCAGCGCAAATTTCACGCTTACTGATAAAGCTTTCGATATTTATCTGATAGCTAATGTCATACACATTTAAAATTTTCTGATATTTTTCTATAACATCAAATGTCTGCTATCTATCAGAAGCTTTATCAATAACCAGTGAAATCTGTCGTGTAAACCAACTATCAAAGATGATGATGAGTTACTTTATACTGTAGGCTTTGCAAGGTGCCATAGGACGTCTGTCTATATCTAGCGATTAACTATAAGTAATACGAAATAACGAATATAATATATAATAATTAATTCTGTATTATTAGTTATGTTTTGTTTTCATAAAACCGACTCCTTTTATGATGGTTGGTTCAGCATATTCATATATTCGTATGCAAAGGCATCCAACATCCATTCGGTCTGATAGCGTCTAAAGACAATAATAATATGCTGGCTACCATGCAATCTACCTACTGTCACGTGTGTTCTCCAAATTACCTGTCAATATAGCCGCTGATATTATGCCCTAAGTGTGACTACTTGCAATAGGCTCGAAATGTGGGGGTGTAATACACCGCTGTCTACCTCTTCGGGGATACAGGCGTGAGACTATGTTATGTTATGTTATGTTTATCTACCCCCAGAAATGCACTGAATGGATAAACTGAAATGAAAAACTAAATCTAAACTAAAAATAGCTATCTAAATTGATATATTGTATGTAAGCGTCGAAATTGATGTAAATGGAATATAACTTTTTTACATCGATTATTAATCGATACGCTGTGTCAAACCAAAAAATAAGATGGACGCTTGATTAATATCAAATGGGTAAACCCAACATCTACAATGTGACCGTCGAGCACCTAGCAATTAGAAGCTTTGAGCGGCACAACGGCAAAGAAAATCCAAACTAAAAAAGCTATCCAAGCCTAGAGCACCAAATAATGCGTTATTTTTCACTGTCGATAACCAGAAAATTAGAGACTGCCGAATATTTTTTATCAACACATTAGATATTACAGAACGTCAGATAAAAACCACGAAAGAAAACCGACAGAAACGGGTTTGAAAGCACACAAACAGGAAGAAAATTGACGGATCTATAATAAAAGTTATTGAAAACCATATAAATTAGAATCTCACTACTTAAGGGCAATAGTCGGTTTCTAGATTTGTTTAAGTATCATGCGTATCTCCACCATCATGAAAGACAAAATTTCATATCAAAATCATCCCATGTTATACGACCCAAAAATTTTATTATAATTAAATAATAAAAGCAGAAGTTCTCTTCCTTATTTTTATAATACTACCTTTTCTAAAAAATACAGACAATCAAAGATATTAAAGGCTTCACTATACTATACAAAATTAACTTCTTAGGGGGTTCACACATATTGATACAAATTGTAGTGCTACTCTACCAATCCAAACTGCTGCGACAATAGTAATCCTATTTGCAAATACAACAATTTATCGAAATGCGCCCTCATTATTAAACATACCGACGCATATGTTACCGCATCTAAACAATTCTGCAGACCCTCCCCATGCGGAATGAAAGCTCATTTTCCAAATTAAATGTTCGGTACCAAATAGAATAGGGGACGTTACATACAAATGTAATGTCGCGGTGTTTACCAACATGCGTTCTACGTACTATGAACATAATTGAACACGGTCGTGTGTATGGTTGTAATAGGTACGCTGATATTGTGTAGTGGCTATTCATTTCATTTTAAGTATGTTTGAAACGGTGTAGACTGCAATCTAAAGTCACAAATACTCGTAGCATGATGCCTGCGTTCCTTTAAAGGATTAGTCAGGTGTATTTTATACGATACTAGATTTTGCCCGTAGTTTCACTCACTTAAGTGTAGGTTATGTACATTTTCTATCCCTATGTATTTTTGTATACCCCTGACAACTTGTATGCGAAATATTATGATGATCGGTCGAGTAGTTAATGCGTGAAAGCGTAACTACAAAACTCACATTCGTTAGGTTAGGCTACTAATAGTCCTTTTTCTGGATGAAAGGTTAACAAACAATCAAACTCCATTTCGCATTTATCATATTAGTTAGGATTAATATAACGGCAATGTCGGAAGAGAAATATTCAGAGGTCCATTATATGACCACATCGGTGACAATACTGGAGTAAGGCCTGGTTAAGAGTACACTAAACTGACGTAAGTAAGAGGTCACGTAGAATCTGGTAAGAGTGCATGTATCGAGTGAGATAAGCCAGAATCGTAGCAAGTTATAACTGTTAGTCTCTTGAAAAACTGGCATGAGTAGAGAGCTATGAAATAATGTATTTATTGAAATTAAACTACTATGTATATACGGATTTTATCGCGTTGTTGTTATCTGCTGAAAAGCAACCGAAACGTCGGGGATAGTGTAAACCTAAATATAAATAGTTTTAATAATTTTATTAGCATAAAAATTAGTAAAATTCAATAGTAATAGTAGTGTAACAGTTTTCAAAATCATGTAATAGATACAGTGTTAAATAAACAACGCGATAAAATCCGTATATAGTAGTTTAATTTCAAAACATTTTATCTATTTGTTTTTGATTATATTTGAATTAGGTATTTTATGAACTTAAATGTTTAAATAGGCGTTTACAATATTAAAACACAGCTTATTGCTATAATGAAAGGTTCCTTTGTAGTTGACTACATGCACAAAATTCGTAAAGAATTTCAAAGAGAATAAACTACTAACCCCGCTAACCTCGTATAAATAGATCATATTAAAAAAAGGAATTGCATAAACCAATTACTTGAAAATTAGAAATATTACATCGGCCACTATTTAAATCATATGAAAAAAATAATTGTCAAGCTGTCTCTATTTATTTTATTGCTGCAGTGTATGAATTGGCAATGAAATTTGATCCTTCATACATCGTTGATATCAGCTGTTAATCGAAACGATAACAATAATTAAAGGAAAATAAAATCAGCATTCTTCATAGCCCAGAAACAGTAAGAAAACTGCATTCCAGGAGAATAAAGGGCAATTAAAACCGAAATTTACATTTTTAAATTGTTTTGTAAATATTGACGGCGACAGCAAATTTATTGCATTCATAGAATGAAAATCAAAGTGATAATTTGAAATCAGCGTCCTTCATAGCCCAGAAACAGTGAAAGAGCTGCTTTATTGTGAGAATAAATTCGTTGATAATAAAATGAATCAATCATAAAATTTAAAAATGTTGGCTATTTAAACACTTTTATTACATAATGATATTAAGGCGCCACCTCCGCGGGCGAGTGTATCGCGACGATTCCGGCCTTCTATCGTTAGGTAATCTCCACGGTAAGGCGATTATTCCGCCAGCGTATCGTCACGACTCGCAACGTACCGCCGCGTGTCCGCGACCACTCACCACACCACCGTGCAACAGAGAGCCGCGTGTCCGCAACGATACGTTGCACAGTTGTTTTGCTGAAAAGAGCTCAGTTCGGAGACAGACAAGAGTGGAATAAGTAGTGTCAGTAGTTTTTATTTATAATGGATGTAGTAGTGTGGGATGCTAGTGCTAGTACGCTAGTGAATATGCAACTTTTGTTATTAATAAAAGAAAAAAAGCGCCGCTGGTGGGTTCACCCTATTTTGCAATGTCGGCGTCGGGACATGGGCATTTCATGTGGATTTTGAAGAGTATCGAAAATATCCTGATTACTTTGAAGAGGAATATTTAATGCAATTTTTTTAACAACCAACACGCTTGATTTGTCATGCAGACAACGCAGGAATGACACGCGCAGGCGAGAACAGGCGGTGACGTTTTTGCGGCGAGCGCGCTGCGAGTCAGTCGAGTCTCACGGCTAGTAGGTACGTGGCGTCTCGCGGCGGGCGCGCGGTAAGTTGTTGACGTTTTGCTCGTCAATGACACTCGTCATATTCAAGTCAATGAAATCGCTGTGTGGAGATTGATTCATAGAGATACTATTGAATTTGATGACACAGCGAGACTATCGTCGCGATACACTCGCCCGTGGAGGTGACGCCTAATTGCGACAAAATCCGTATAAAGCAGTTTAATTTCGATGTATAACATTCGCGTAAACGTAAGACATTATAATGTTTGCAGTCAGAAAACAATAAACTGAAATCAGCATCCTTCATAGCCCAGAAACAGTGAGAGAGCAGTAAAGCATAAATATGGGAAATCATGTTGAAGTTGAAGGAAAACATCGTGAGGAAACCTGCATATCTAAGAGTTCTCCATAATGTTCTCGAAGATATGTGAAGTCTGCCAACCCGCACTAGGCCAGCGTGGTGGACTATGGCCTAACCCTTCTCACAGTGAGAAGAGGCCCGTGCCCAGCAGTGGGACAGTTTAATAAAGGGCTGATATTATTATTATTATATTATTACGTTGAATTACAGGTTTACAGATTAACAAAATTACATTTGAGAATATTTGAACTAACATACTATGTTAGTTTATAAGTAGTTTGCATTAGCGTATCGCTAACATAATTAACAAAATAGAGGCCCCTGTAGATAGCGGAGCCTAAAAAAAATCTTTAAGATATTATTTTAAATTTATTTCATATACACATAGAAAATTATAACCAATCAGTAAGTTAAATGATCTAAGGGTGGCAAACATGCTTAGGATGCCAGGATGTACATATATCGGCCTCAACGTTAACATACCGACTTACACCAACTAGCTCGAAGCGGAAATTTTATGTTTAAATAATGGACTATTTTGAATTCTAAACATTCAATAACATGCCGGGTGGCTATCAGTAATATTTTTGCTTTGTAAAATCTGGTTCACTTTTGCAGCCCAATTTATCTTAAAGTAAAATACTACTACTAAAAATATACATATAAAATATCTACCTATATGTACTTAGTCCTCCTTACAACTGATTTCTTTTTCTCGTAAAAAGCAAGTTCCATTAGAACTCATTGTTCTAGTCGTGTTCACAAAAGCGCCAATAAGTACACCATTGTTAGTTGTAAGTTTTTCTCCGGCGAAGTAAGAAATGCTTTGTGTGAGTTGTAAGTTTGTTCATCTGTGCTCTATAAGATATTTACGTGATATTGCTTATATTGCAATTTTAATCAACCTTGCTGTACATCGAAGAAGAGTGGGCAATATCGTTCGTATTTCTATGAAATACATATATTTCTTGTAAATATTTTAAACTTTTGTGAATCTCGCGGTTATTTACATAGTCCTCGACAGCAAGATCTATACGGACATTGCCAATAAGATCCACATACACTTTGTCGAACTGGTATTTAATCCTAAACTGGTATTATTTTGGCCGTGGTCGTTAGCCCATAAACAAACTTAATAATTTCTTTAAAAAGTAAGCGTCCTTAAGGTACGCATATCAAAACAAAAACTTTTCGTCCAACCTCACTAAAAAGGAATCTCCTATATTTAATATCTTTACGCTTGCAAGTGAACACAGGAGGTAAATTACTTCACAACCGCATTGTACCAAATCAGACAATATTGTTTAAGTGCTTACTGTTAGATTATTGTATGTGTACCCCCACTCATTTAAACTAAATCTTATTGGAGTAGACATTAAGTTCAAATTCATTTTATTCACTATAAAAAAAATATATATTATCAAGGCAAGAGTACGAATCGTAACGCATTCCTTTAAGAGTAAAATAAAACAAAAGCTGGGATTTATTTTATGTTAGAAGCTTCATAAGAGGAAGTGTTAGGACGTAAGACCTTATAGGAATAAAATTAAGGATTACCGGAAAAATCAAGTTATATTAAACGTAATTTTTTAAAACACGTGGTTGATCGGCCTTTTGCATCGAAATTGGCATCGCAAACGGAATTCTTGTTAACATGCATTTTTTAAGATGACCACTCTCACTTTTGTGATTATTTCTATGCCCATGGACTTTCAATTCATCAATTACATTTAACAAACGAACACATAAAGATAGCCAAATCCGGAACAATTATTTGGAACCACACAAATGTTTATTTCGTATGGGGATCAAACTCAAAATACTCGCCGCAGTGGCAGTGGTGAAGCGACCACTAAAAAAAACTACGCCAACCGTGTAATTTTTTTTTGCTACCGAAGAATGTTTGACCCTTTCGTTTTAAACGAAGTGTGCGACATGATGAGCCGAAGTTCTTTAACAATGAAAGCAACAATGTTGCCAGTAGTGCTATACCCGTGCCGTGGATCCTGTTTCTGAGCTTCTACAGAGCATCAACTAACGTGAACATCTACGCCAGGCGGGTCAAAGAGACAAACGAATCCACGAACATGTATTATCTTCTTCTTTATATATTTATAATGACCACAATTTCGTTGTACTTAACCTGTACCGAGAACCCTTTCCGCTTCTCATGACCACCACGTCTCCAGCTCAAATTATTGTTTATTATAGAACTTTTTATTAGATACGGACTCACGCTTAGAGCTCACAAGGTGTAGCCAGACCTAGCCAGACCTCAAACAATACCTGTAATGACCTGTATTATACCCATATTTCACCAGCTTCCTTTCATCGACCATATTTCCCAGCTGCATACTTCTGCTGAGAATTTTCTAACAGATAAATTCGTTAACACAATGCCTGATCTGAGAATTAAATCCTGGATGTATCCTGAGATCCAGTCCAGTCGGCCTCGATGGCGTAGTGGTTAGTGTAACCGACTGCCACGCCTGAGGTCACGGGTTCGATTCCCGCACAAGTCAAATATTTGTGTGCATGAACGTGGATGTTTGTCTTGGTCTGGGTGTTTCTATGTATAATATGTATACATTTACAAAAAAAAGTATACATGTATGTTTATCCATTGTCTAGTGCCCATAGCCAAGCTTTGCTTAGTTTGGGCTAGATGGTGTTGTGTGTATGTGGTAGAATATTATTATAAAAAAAAAAGAACGACCACAAACATTATTCCTCTTTTTCATTTCATTTTAAAATCTGCGCTTCTTTCTTTTGAACGACTTAGGTAGATTGTTGACTATTTGCACAAGGTAATTCTTACGATTACTCAAATATGTATGACTTTAACGTGTACGCACGTAACAGTACAACAGTCATACAATCTACGGATTGAGCAGAGATACATATGTATTATGTATAGCTTTTGCATTAGTATTTGAGCTGAACGCGTCTGTTACGAAGGTCACATGCAGTGTCGACCACAATGCGTCCTAGTTTCCGATAGCAAACAATGATCGTTATATGAAGCCTGGGCTCTTCAAATGATATAATGAAGTTGGATTATTATAGCGGCTGGGCAATTATTTAAAAACATAAGTAATAAGTTACAAGAACAAGCAAGTTATAATGATAAATACAATAGAGAGTATTAAAAGAAAGATATAAAATAGTAGGTTAACGTAAACTGGTTCTAAACAAATATAGAAGAATCCTTCTTTGTTTATTTAGATAGTCTGATGTTTGAAAATGTTGATTATAGAGGAATGGGGTTCCGGATATTTTCTGAAGGCTTTAATATTGGCTCTTCCAGATGATCCTGAAATCCTGGCTTGGGTTTCGGAAACAAACTTTCTTTTTCAAAGTTTTACAGTCCTAATAAATAAACTAGAATTTGGCAAATAAACGTAAAATACTGTTATAAACATGTTTTCCTGCCTCGGAGAGCACGTTAAGCCGTCGGTCCCGACTACCATGAACATCTATGGCAGTCGTTATTGGGATGTCAGTGCCCTCTAATATCCTGACACTAGTCTAGCCTTAGGATATCGTTAGCCTTCGGGTTGCGGAGGTCAGGTGGCAGTCGCTCCATGTAAAAACTGAAAAACTGATATCCAGTCAAATCCGGTTAGACTAGAAAGCTGATCCCAAGTGACATGAGAATAATAAAGGCTAGGGAGAAAAAAAAAATAAACACGTTTTGATATAACAACTCGTACCAGGCAAGGATGTGGGTATAAGGACACTCTGATGTTATCATCATCATAAACTGTTACCGTAATTCTTTGGATGGGCTACCATCATACACCATAACACCATAAGCTGCTAAGCTTGACATTTCGGATGCTTACAATACAATAGTTACTTGCGCTTGCATGATCTTGCGCTTGCATGAGCTTGCGCTTGTTACTTGATTTGCATGATCGCCAATCAAGGGACGGAATGACCCTTCCACATTATCATGTGGAAGGACATATCTGCCTGGGGAAATCATATCTTACTTTGTGAGCGCTGATTTAACAAATTAAAGATACGGTTCCACCAGACAAGATTAATATAAGTAGTGCAAAGGAAAGAAATTCAAAACAACCTGAATTTACCTCACAAAACAATATCAAGGTCCCAATGATATACGAACGCCATTACAACCCACTCTAATGAATAGTAAATTGGTCTAGACCAACATCCAAGTTATAAGTACTATCTAGACGTAGACTAAATTGAAACGCTGCATCGCCATTCGTATAATTTAGCCAAATTAATAACTTTAAGACCTAGACTACCAAGGGAACGGCGAAATTAATGTAACTCCTTTTATTATGTTCTCAAAAATATACTGTAAACTACTAAAAAGTGCTACTACCGTCAGTTCTTTCAGAAATTCACAACTTTATTTTTAAAACAGCTTTGCAATAGGATAGAGTACCCCAATGGCAGGATCTTTTTTTATGCGAGAACGTGCGTAAAACGGCAATGAATCTTGACAGCTGTCAGTGAGCGTGCCGCCATCTTGTGCTGGAACGTCATATTCGTCGTTCGGTCTTTGACGGCGGGATAATGTTACTTTTATTCGTTTTATGAAGTTGATTATAACGCATTTTTTTTGTTTATTTACAAGGAAGAAAATCAGATTACTTATAATTTCAAAATAATCATTACAAATTTTGATTATAACTGAAGATCGCTCGCTCGCTCTCTTCGTAGCATCCTCAGATAGAGACACAAGTGGCTAGTAACTGGTATGCTCGATAATATTAGATACCTTTGTCTCATCCCAAAGCTACAAGATGGACAGCATTAAAAAACCAACCAACCAACCAACATTAGACATCACTTACACGAATGTATTACCAACTTGATTTAGTCTATCAGTATGAAGATGAAGACAGATTGTAAATAATATAGCCATTTTGAACTACCGTTCGTGACATGAAAGTTTTGGAAAAGTTTACAATGTTATGGTAAATCAATAGAAGGTATATTAACTGGCTTTGGTAATAATTTAAACATTTGTTATGTCGAATCTATTAGTAAAACAGTATATCAGTGCTAACTAATATTATAAATGCCAATATGAGTTTGTTTCTGATCCGTCGAGTAGTTCTCGACGGATCATCACAAAATACCGCATACACGTTGATAATGGCAGAAAAAGAACCTTGCCCGAGGAATAGACATTAATTGACAAAAAAGCCGTGAGAAAAATCTAGTCATGTATAATATTGACGGCCTAAATATCTGCGAGCTTAGTAAACATTCAAGCTATAATATTTTTGTTCACCCTGTCTTAGCGTAAGCGCTATCCAAGTTCTGGTAGCCGCAGACATAGTCCGCCATACTTACTATGTTACCTTTAAAGACTTTGACAAGTCACTGGCGCCAAATAAAACTTTATCCATCGCTTCCGGTTAATGGTTAGGTGCATCCAAATGACAGGGCTCTCGACTTGCTCTAGAATTTGGCATCGTTGAGTTAGTAACATTTTAATAGTTATGTTTTTGTTCATCTGGAGTCATGTATTAATTCAAAATATTTACTCGCACTGAAATGGTACTTGGAGTTTTCTTAGATTAAATAAGTAACGGTACCGTTTCTCCTGATTTATTCGCCTTGACTCAATTTAACGCTTGACATTATATTCGACAAATCGGAAAATAAAGTATGTATTATCGGACCTGCATTAAACTGTCTCATTATTGAGCTCGGACCTTTTGTCAGTGTGAAAAGGGTTAGGCCATAGTCCACCATAACGGTCTAATGGGATTTGGCAGACTTCATGATAATATCTTCGATAAATTATGGACAACTCTCAGACATGCAGGTTTCTTCATGATGTTATTCTTTACTGTTAAAGTGAGCAATTATTAACTATTTAATACGCCATAACTTCGAAAAGACAGATTCGCGCCTTGAGATCATGAAACCTCTGAATGGCAGTCCAATAGTCTTCCACTAGGGTAGAAATGTATTAACCACTAGGCTACATATAATTTGGCTAAAGACAAAACAGAAATAATGAAAATACATTTCTACCTGATAATTGGCAGTGATTTCGAAAGTAGAGCAAGTTACTGGACCGTTCTGAACGGGGCCTGGCGATTGGTCGTGATGCGTAAAGAAACTCATTCACAGCGACCATAACATCATCCCTTATTTTAACGGACGTATTAATTCTTTTTAACGTTGCTTTTTATGCGGCTTATGTGGGACAACAATAGTTTTATAGCCATTTCCGTGATATATATTCTTAGATCACGTCAGAGTAATCAAAAATAGTGGACGCAGATCTAGATTTTATGTTACCACTGGTTAGAAAAAGGAGTCTACGTATGTTTAGGATAGGTCTTGTCTAAGGGTAGGATAGGTCTAGGTGTTTTAGACGCATGCCAAAATGTCATCGGCATAATGGCATTGTCGTATTTATGAGTGATATATAGTGCAAATAGGGGCACAGTGATTAGTGTTAAAGCTTGGGCGAAGCGACCTTCATCCAATATTCTGTAACAGTATTGTTTATTTTCTACGAAAATAGTACTTTAATCTTAACAGTTTTCTGAAGATACGAAAAGTAAGTATACAAATATTTTATGGATATAACTAAATATGACTACAACTTTATTTTATAAAAACCTGAATATACAGAATGCCTTTACTGGGATATCTAATATAAAGTTATTTTGGAAATGTTGAATTATTATTGCATCTTTTAACAACACTACAATTTGCATTACATGCAAATGTTTTAATAGCTAGACGGTTTATAACTACCACAGTGCGAGAGTGGCCTTATACTGCCGACCCAAACCCCTTTTTGATATCAAGTCCAGCATTCCCAGTATCATATACGCCGTAAGAGCTCAAGGAATCTCTGAGAATGCAATAGACCTAGCATATTGGGCAAATAAAATATAAAAGCGTCAACTTATCAAAATAATAATAATAACTGGATTGGTGGGTTCGTACACTATTGACTGCATACCGTATGCTTTACCTGCGTTCGTCTGTGATGAGGTTGTTCAATATCGCGGAAATATACGAGCCGAGGCTTTTTGAATTCCAAGACCCTTTATAACCGTGAGGTATGCAACGTCAGGGAATACTTTCTCCACGCAAACGTGGGTATGCATCGAGATGTAGTTGTCGTGGACACCAGACTCACCCACTCAGTTTGGCTAAAAAGACGAGGCACAAACCTTGCAAGAATATATGGCAGAGCAAGGAGCTTCACAGTAGGTTCTACAAGGCTTTATATGGAGCCGATGTAGATCTGTTAGCCTCAGTAAACTGGCTGCGATTCGTTGACCTTTTTGGCGAAACAGAAGGTTTTTCCTGTGCCAATGCGGGTGAAGTAATCAAGACGAAGAACTACCGGAAGTATGTCTTGAGGGATGGTACGGTGTTATTTGTCGAGTGTGCCGCCTACCTGGTGAATCCCTCAAGCATATAGTTTGCGGTTTTTCTCTTCTTGCGAGTAGTTGCACAGACATAACCAAGTAACCAGGATTATTCACTACTAAGCTATCGCTGCCTAAGACATCAAAACGATAAAGAAAATCGTACTATGTTATTTATTTTGTTATTAAATAATATGTTAAAAGTATAAAAAAAATTAAATTAAAGTAACAGGGCAGGTATTTATGATTTTTATAGATATGAAAGTGTGGGGTCTTCTGCCACAGGTATCTCTATACTTAAAAGAAGACCTCAACAACTATTATGTTATAGCCTGTTGATAACAAAATTATGATTTTGGTTTATTAACCTCCGAGTCTTCTTCGAAGAGGTTAATGAAAACACTATGTGGGTTCTGTGGGTTCTGTGTGTCTGTCTGTTAGTGACAGTTTGTTAGTGACAGGCATAGCTCCGGCACCACTAAACCGATTGACTTGTAGCTTGGTGTGCAGACACATTGGGCTCATCCCTCAGTCGAGTTTGAATATGAGCCCTGTGGGTCAAAAGACCCCTGAGATATAGAGGTCACAAGGTCATAAGGTCAGGGAATATCCACCAACAGAGTGATTTCGAAGTCCAAGAGAGAGGCATTTGCCCAGCAGTGGGACATTACAAAAAGCAGATGAAAATAAAAAAGGTCACATGAAGACGAAGAGGTTGAATCCTGGGTTTTTACACCCATCTCGTTTATTACTAGATTTTGCACGCGGCTACGCCCGCGTAAATGTACATTAGGTTAGTAAGAGTACTTTTTTCTGAATGAAAGGTACCCTCTTTCCCCTTTTCTATTCCCCTGACAACGTGAATGCTAAATTTCACAATGATCGATCGAGTAGTTAAGGTTCGAAAGCATAACAAACGAACAAACTCACATTCGTATTTATATTCTACTGATTTTATAATATTTTTGCTGTTATGAAATGCGCAGTATACTTCACAGCCAATAGTATTACACCCACTAGAACAACGGAACGTTTACTCCTTGTACTGAAAGTAATGATCCCACCCATATTAGAATATGACGATATTAATTTCCTAATATTATATTACCTGCCCGCTTTCAAACATAAATAATATCACTGTTGTCCTGTTGTGTTATTTAGTCATTATCTTTTATCTAACAATTATAAATTCAAAGGGTATAACTACTGAAACAAACTGACTTTCATTGTTCATTATTTATAGAAAATAAACTGAAGACTGACTTTAATCTTCGAAAGTTTGTGAAATTTAATAATAATTAAAGGCTTGTGAATTAACATAAATTTTAATATTTCAGGTATGATTTTATTAAATAAATTATTTCTTTATTTATCGAAAGGTTTTAGTGCTTATTGCTAGCACTTATGGAAAGCATATTCAGTATATAAAAAACGACTTAAAATATGACAGAATTCACTGCAGATTCACGAGTAATAATAATTGATCATCTTAGCTAGACCAAAGGGAAAATAAAGTGAATACCATTCACTTTATTTTCCCTTCGTCATCAGTATCACTTTCGAACAAGACAAACAGCAGCTTTAATAGAGGATGGTGGACCTCTATGGATGCCATCAAAGGCTTCATCTAATGTTTACTTGTCATTTAATCCAAGGATGTAGTTTAAAAAAGATAATAATGTTACAAACTGCCAGGCTATATACTTATGTTCAATACAGATACACTAAGGAAGCCAATGTTGTACTTATAGATATAAAAACATATAGGTCGTAAGTAGGGATACCAAGTTAAACGTACCTATATGTCACCTCTACAGATTCGGAATAAAATAGTAGACTATTACCACGCAATTTAGCATTGCCCTAAATAATCAAACAGACCTGCTAACGAATCTTCCGAAACAAAAAAGAAATACCCAATAGGGTTATTGTTTGGGAGCCACTATTGACAGTCAGCGGTAGATACGGATTAGTAACTCTAGAAGGAGTACTACACCAAGTATTCTGCAATCAAATCATCTTTATGGAAACTGACATCACCCTGAAAATGGCCAATCGAATAAAAGCCAAACTATTTTCATGATCACATAGTAGTAGAGTCGATTCCACGAGGGCTAGCGCACATGATCCCCGAATTTGTAATCTTTACGTGTATACAAAAGGTAAATTGCTTGGTGGCGTTTTCAACGGTAATGATGTCATCGCCGCGTCCCGTAATCGAGGGCCGTGGATACTTTTATAGTGGATCCAGTGACCACGTGTTACACTGTACTGTAATCTGAAATAAGATATTTAGTCATGCGACGTTTATGATATTACGGTTTTTTAATAATTGACGTATATTGGTATATACGCATTTTTGACATGGTGCGCTTAAATATCCAAATTATACATAGGTGATCGGCCTTCGGAAGAGCTAATGTCACTTTAAGCAGTTTGGCTTACTTTCAAGATAGCCAAGAAGATTTGCTAGTTCAAAATGAGAAAATGCTCATCACCTTATTTGTTCATAGTGAAAGGTAACAATGTATTTAAGATTATGAAGACTGGTGTACTCAAGTACGCCGTAGTAAATGAAACATTATGTAAGTACCTTGTCTGCAGAATCTAATTTATTGAATTGAAACGTGGAAATAGACTGCCTAGTTCAGAAGTTTTTCAATAACACCGTGATCGCCAGTAACAATTTTAAGATGCTAGTAAAACTAAAGTCTCGGTAGCTTAAGAAAACACGAAATGAACTTTACGAGCGGAAGGAAAGTACTATAACGTGATTTACGAGTTACTTCTCACAAATATTTTAATAGTTTTAGAGTTATAGTTTTTGAAAACTCGAGGTACTTCAACTCGTAATATTCACATGATTTATTTGTGAACGAGGATTCTTTTGACTTTAAATTTAGTAGGAACATCGATATTGATAGTTGTTTACAAGATTTTCGATGTGTCCCATTTAAATTATATATTTATTTCAACATCTCAGTGACGGAAATGATTTAACAAAATGTAATTGTTTAATGCGATTGAGAATGCGACTGCTGTCGATGAGGTCACAGGTTCGATATATTGGTCGGCCTGCCAACTGGCGGTTTTGCCGTCATGAAAAACTCAGCTGAAACGCGGAGTTTAAAACTGTGCCCAGTATACGGCAATAGCCACGTCCTTTATATCATGGGACTTAAAAACAGAGCTGGTAAATTGTGAATCTAATACACCTCTGCCAACCTTTATCCTATACAATTTTTGACCATGTGTTTTTCTTCTTCTCCCTAGCCTTTATTATTCCCAAGTCACTTGGGGTCGGCTTTTCTGGTCTAACCGAAGTAGACTGGATATTATTTTTTAGACGGAGCGGCTGCCACCTGACCAGAAGGCTAGACATGTGTCAGGATAACCCTAGACCCTCTGCATAGCAGTTTGTTGGTCTCCCCATTGAGCTATCGCTGTTTGTTTTTATATAGCCACAATCCTAGAATACTTGTCAAAAATGAGACCGTTGATCTATAAACATGAGTTACCTCTCACTTTCCATATCCTTTATTTTGACGCAAAAGTGACACTAACCATCCGAAGATGTGTGTCAAAATGACGTCACATCATATTAACAATAATTCCTATCTTAGCCGGTGATTTGACTGCTCAGGTGGCATTGGTTACTCTTCCTTGCTTGTTTATGTAACTGAGCCTAAGTAAACATAGTACAAGTCGGTGTAAACGCAGCCGGGGCATAATGTGGGTTGTACCTAAACGACGTCGTGACGCCGGACCGACGGGTTTTGTATGAATCTTATCTGTGTTTCGCGGCCGCCACTAACACCGCATATAATAGGTGGTCGCGCGTGATTTGTGCGACTAATTCGTCCTACATTGTGACGACGCGATAAATTTATTACGGTGTAAATGTTAGCCCATGACTAATTAGTTTTTGTGATGTTTAATAATCCGTTTTGTTTGTTTCAATTAGTGAGCGGATGATTTAATGCTACAGTGAATAAAAGATGGATAATTTAAATTGTCTGTTGTTTATTTTTATGTGCTTTAAGGAGTTTGAAGAGAAACGAAATATTCTAATTAGTGTGTAGGTATTATGAATAAGTTTGATGTCTAATAACGATCTTAATGAGTCATAAAACAATTTTAATCGTAGACGCTGATTATTTAAATACCACTCTCTTCACTCAGATTGTAATAATAAAGTTAAGAAAAAGTTTAGTGTTGTGAAGTTTGAGAAGTCTTGATGGGTAATAAAAGGGACATTGTTATTTTAATATATATATTTGAATATTAGTCATCATCAATATCGCAATATATTAAAGAATAAAGTAGATTATGTCAACAAAATAAAGTAAATCGCATCAGCAGCGATGCCCACGGGATACCGTTAAGACTGCCACGCAAATAGTCTCGAGTTCGATCCCAAGCAATCTTTGATTTCTCGAAGTTATGTGTAAATTAATTTGTTAATTATCGCTCGATTTACCGGTGAAGAAAAACATCGTGAGAAAACTTGCATGATTCATAATGTTCTCAAAGATAATTATATAAAGTCTGCCAACCTGCATTGGGCCTGCGCGGTGGCCGCCTATGGCATAACCCTTCTCACACTGAGAAGAGACCCGTGTGTCCAGTAGTGAGACAGTATAATACAGGGCTAATCACGTACCTTTGGAAAACAATGTTATATATTGTTTTCTAAAGGTTAAACGATCGGGTGCAACATTCTAGCTAAGTTCGATGTGTGACAACACTACAATTCGCAATATATCCTGCATTTTGGAATGCGAGTCTTATGCTTTATGTCCGTATCATTGGCATATTTACAGGAAAGTACAATAAATTTTACCCAATCTAATAATAAAATCATTTCATCATTATTTTGCACGCGGTTTCTGTCATATATATAGGTAAAGGTCAGGTTAGATTAATAACAGTTTCGTGTAGTGACCTGGCGTTTCATATGAATGGCCGAAACGTAGACGGGATCGCGATTGCATGTGAAAGTGATTCGCGCGGCCCCGCCGATTGCGGTTATGTCAAGAAACACCGTGGTAAACCCACCACGGTGTTCTCCAGTCGGTTTTACCGGAATGTCGATTAGGTACCATCTTTCCCCCGATGAGTCCGACATAACCTCTCCGTAGGCCCGCGGAGAAGTAAGCGTCAGTGCATACCCGCAAGAAAAAAAAAGAAACTTTTTTTCTGGATGCTCGGTTGACGAGTAGTTAAGGAGTGAAAGCGTCACAAACAAACCCACATTCGCATTTATAATATTTTCGAATCAAATATCCAAATTTCGTCATTCAGCACTTATACGTTGAATATACGCATACGCGTATTACCTATATTTTAAATAAACTGCAATAAAATCCGAATTAAGTAGGTACTTTAACTTCAATGGTTAAGAGAGAATTAAATTAACCTATTGAGCGACAGCAGTATACTGGCGGCCAAACACAATAGCTTTGGATTTGCAAATTTATTTATTTAATAGCAGACCTGACAGACGTCGTCCTATACACGTAAAAAAATAAAAATATGTATCTTAACCATTCTCGAATCCACTTGAACACACACAAAAATTTCGTCAAAATCGGTCCAGCCCTTTAGGAGGAGTTTAATTACAAACACACGTTCAGAAGATTTATATAGTTATAAAGATTAATTAACTAAAAGGTAAATTTTAAATCAATCAAAAAATACTGAACCAATTTTATGAAATCTACTATGTTTTACCTATAACTACTAAAAACATTTGTTATGATTTTGAAAACATTTCTAAATATTACAAATATGCATCGACTTATGTTGTAACCTATAGCAATTCCCTTATATTTTTAAATACCTAAAATGATTTGACCTTAATATTTTTTGCTTTGTTCCTGAAAGCCTGTTTGCGGGTCAACATCTGTGTCTCAATTTAGTACAAAAACAATGATCAGGGCATAGGTCACGAGCGGTAAACATATTTCCCTACGTCCATCTGGCGAGGCGCCAAAACATATTGATTTTACTATGAGAGTCGACAAACTACTTGGCTTCTTAGAGATGTGAAGTCGTTACCATTTCCGTGCCGGTTCACTTAAAATACGAGATGATTGCATTGGTACTAGCTCTTACCGAATGGTTATAGAAAGTTTATCATATTTGATAATATAAATGCGTTCAGAACATTTAGCCATTTTGCGGATAAATTCAACCACACATTCAGATTGATTTGTTTTCTGGCGACCATCAGTACGTGTAGTGTTATGGTTGCAATCTCTAATCATAGTAACAAATCTTATAGACTGCTTTTTCTATAGCAGAAGTAGAAGACTACCGCTGTGTCTGATGTAGTGTATGCAACTGCTCTGCATGAGGATTCCCGGGACAGCCAAATTGTCATTGGGTTCTTCTGTTAAGAAATTCTTAGTACAAGCACGGAGTCCTGAATTGTGTTTAGTAAACGACATAGTTCCAGAATCGCGCCTTATTACGACCTAAAACGATACCTGGTGAAATGTGGGTGCAATAAACCTCTCCTTGAGGGGATACGCGCATGTGAGTATCTTCTTCTTCTCCCTAGCCATTATTATTCCCAAGTCACTTGGGGTCGGCTTTTCTAGTCTAACCGGATTTGACTGGATATCAGTTTTTACACGGATCGGCTGCCACCTGACCTTCGCAACCCGAAGGCTAACGATACCCTAAGGCTAGACCAGTGTCAGGATATTAGAGGTCACTGACTTCCCAATAATGACTGCCATAGATGTTCATGGCAGCCGAGACCGACGGCTTAACATGCTCTCCGAGGCATGGAGCAGGCGATAATTGTCAATCAATACGCACATAATTTCGAAAAGTCATATAACTTCCGAAATTTAGAGGTGCGTGTCGTGGGTCCGAACCCGAGACCCTCTGCATTGCAGTCTGTTGGTCGCCCAACTGAGCTATCGCAGCTACACCTACAACGCGCAAGTGAGTATGTATAGACTAAAAGTGTAATTACATCGGTCTCAGCACCTATGCCTTTAAATACTAGCGTAACATAGGTCGTGCAGTTCTCGAGGGCACATTGCCAACTCCGTGTCGCTAATGAGAATAAACCTTAACCTGATCAACCTCTCGCAAGCATTTCATATGGAATTTTATACCATAAGATCACCAATAATGTCTTACAACTTTATACAGATTTTGTCGCGTTGTTTGTTTTAAAACACTTAATAGGTACATAATTTTAAACCCCACATGGCAAATTTTACACTGGGATTCAAATAATATTCCAGCATAGATTCATATAAAAACAAAGTTAGATGTAAACTTTGCTGATCGTTACACTAGGAACACAGGAACGTGACACCTATGTACAAAATATGTATCATATATTAACTTCGTAAATGTATTGCACATCTGGAACAGGACTTGTCCTTTATTTCTGACTACTGAAGATGGGACATACCAACAAGACTCACTAAATTTGCTAATTTGTTCAAAGTGATTCCTCCTCTGACGGGGCAGTAGTCAGAAACCCTCTGAAACTAAGTGATTTCAGACGACCGCTGCTATATTATATTCCATCTCTCTTCTGGGGTTCAAATCACTTCTATTATTGAACTTTAATAATAGTAGTGATACAGTTCAAATTACGTAATAAAAGTTTTAAATTAAAAACGCGACAAAATCCGTGTAAATTAGTTTAATTTCAATATAAGATCACTACATATAAACTCATTTAATATAGAGTCATCTACGAAGACACGAAAGTAAAATTACTTTATATGTATTTTATCGCGGCTTTAATTTGAGCAATATGATCTAGTACAGCGGGCAGTATGAGTAGCAGCGTAGCTCAGCGGGGAGACCAACAGACTGCAATGCAGAGGGTCTCGGATTCGAACCCACGTCGCGCACCTCTGACTTTCGGAAGTTATATGACTTTTCGAAATTATGTGCGTATTGATTGACGATTACGCCTGCTCCGTGCCTCGGAGAGCACGTTGAGACGTCGATTCCGGCTGCCATGAACATCTATGGCAGTCGTTATTGGGCAATCAGTGCCCTATAATATCCTGACACTAGTCTAGCCTTAGGGTATCGTTAGCCTTCGGGTTGCGGAGGTCAGGTGACAGCCGCTCTGTGTAAAAACTGATATCCAGTCAAATTTGGTTAGACTAGAAAAGCCGACGCCAAGTGACTTAGGAATAATAAAGGCTAGGGAGAAGAAGAATCTAGTACAGCGGGCAAAGTGGACACATATTTTAAAATAAAAAAGATTTAATTCATAATATTTAAAAAATAACTGTCGAATTAATGTCTGGAGATTCGAATATATTCGGACAAAACATCGCTAACAAATAAAATATAAGTACATAACATACATAGTCCTACGTTAATATTCCCAAAAAAAACGTAAAGTTGCCAGACATATTACAGCAGCTATGGTTTCAGGAACCACGTAATAACTTTACTTATATAAAGACTATAGGCTCGCCCGCCTATGTATGGTCTTTATATAAGCAAAGTTTTAGACTTCGTGTTGCTACTGGCAATTATTTGATATATAATCAAACAACACTTAGCCCGACTCGGTAATCCAAATTCTCAGCAGTCTTACGCAGTACTTAACTACTGCTGTGCCATAGAATCAGTGAAATAAAAGCGAAATGTAATGTTAATGTTATGAAAGGAATAATTGTTTTCCGAAATTCCGATACATTATATAGTTATTTACATTATTTGTTTTGACTAGAAGGATGCTTTTAATATCATAATCCCAAAGTGGGCTGATATCAGACAGGTGTAATAGTGTTAATTTTAATAATTTAATATATATATATATATATATAATTAAAAGCCAAGACATTCTTAAGATATAAAAACATACTGGCTCTTTCTATACACGCTTTAGTCATACCACTATATGACAAAAACGTGTATAGAAAGAGTCAGTGTCACTGAGCTCCTACAGGAAAGGGACAAGCATTGATACGCGAAGCACCCAGCTTAACTCTAAGCATGCGCAATAATGCGTATTTCGTTGTTGCGCCTACCAAAGGTTGAGATTCAAGTTCTCAACATTAAATTTATTACACCATCAGATTATCATGTTTATTGTCAGATCAATGAAGGATAACCGTTAAAAATGTACTCCATTATTTTAAGCTTGATATAAAATAGCTTTCACAGCAGGAAATATATCGTGAAGGATTGCATAATTAGTAAAACTGGCCATCAAATTGACCTACACCATGACTCTGTTGCAAACCAAAAATCTAGGATCCTCAAATGTTTTCCAGGTACTTAATATTGTGATCTCTATCAAAATTATTGCCTTCATCCTTGTCAGATGAATCTGAAATTACAACATGCTGGCTGTATATTTGTCGCCTGGTTTTTTATTTTGTATATTCTGTTTTGACCATGCATAGTTTTATTATTCTTATTCTTGTGTTATATTAGCAACCGTGTTTAGATTATAATTTTATCTTGTTAGCATTTAATTAACTCATGTGGTGTTTACCTATAAGTAATTGTTACACAATGTTATTTGTATAAGTCTGTATCAAATGAAAGTAAGTGTGTATACAATTGTTGGTGAACCAAATAAATAAAATAAAATAAATAATATCTGGAAGACCAACTAGATGGACCACCATAAGCTACTTTTTCATTCTGCATTGATAAAGTTGTGGGTGAAATAAATACAAATAATAATCAATAGTTTCTAGTTTCTGTTTATATTTTGCGTACAATCTGGGAGTAATGAATCATTAGCCTTATAGAAAGTAACAATATTCCCGAATAAAATCCTAATCCTAACTAATATTATAAACGCGAAAGTGAGTTTGTTTGTTTATTCGTTTGTTACGGTTTCACACCTTAACTACTCCACCGATCAAGAAATTTAACATCACGTTGTCAGGGGTACAGAATAGGATATAGGATACTTTCATCCAGACAAAAGTACTGTTATTAACCTACATTGTCGCGAGCAAAGCGGCGGGCAAAATCTAACAGAATATAACCACATAATATATCACACAAGCAAAAATATAAAATAATTTGAAAATAAATATATGTCTCGCTTGACTGACATAAACATACTTGAAAAATGTAAAAAAAACTAAATATTCTAATATTTAAAAAGCAATGTTACTAGCCAAAGTAAAAAATAAATACAAATATCAGAAAAAAGAAAGTTGCTATCGAAACAAAGCCATATACATTGGTTGATAGATATTTGGTACAGCACTAGTACATAACGATAGTCCACTTTAGTATATTAGTCATCGATATTTGACGGATACGTGGAGCAACAAACGTAGCAATTTATGGTAAAAACGCATGACAAAGATTGATTGAGCTTGGCAACGTATTATATGGCCGATACTTCATATAAATCGCGATTTTATTTTTGTTTGTTAAGCAATACTGATATTATATCCTTGTCGTTAGGATTGTAATAAATATGGTATATTTTTGTCGGTGCTCGATGTTTTATCGTTGGCATAACTGACAGGTTACAGTTTCGGTTGGATTGGTGATTGATCATCGATACGTTTAGGCAATAAAATGTACTAACAACACCGAGTGGCTTATTTTTTGTTGACGTATGAACATGAAAGATACGAGCTACGTTTACTTAGCGTAACTTATGATGCCAAAGTTGATTAGGGTTTTTCGGAATCCAATCCAATTGACTCATTGGGTTGGCTTACTTAATACTCTGTTTTTTTTTTGTCAAATCTGAAGAACTTGTTCTTCATTGAGGCAGTCTGGACAGTCAAAATAGGCCAAATTATTCAAGGAGTTTACCTGTGTCTTGGTGAGACCTGGTGAGAAATTAACTTTCAAGTTTACAGCAAACTACATTGTCAGCCGTTCGCGACAGCCGGTCCGATAGCTTTATGGAAAACGAAGCTTCTTACTCACTAGGTTTGTATACTTCAGACTACATGCATGTATTTCTAATAATAATAATATTCTACCACATACACACAACACCATCTAGCCCAAACTAAGCAGAGCTTGTACTATGGATACTAACTAGACAATGGATAAACATACATATATACCTTTTTTTTTGTAAATACATACATATTATACAGGGCCACCCTGCAAAAGTAATGACCCTATTTGGTTCAGCTACAACTTCGTTTCTAAATTACAAAACGAGAATTAGTTTTTTAAATATATATATTTGTGCCATGAAATTTAGTTGCATTATGATTTGATATATGATGTCTATTAAATGTTGACCTCCAGAGTTGAAGCACATTTGAGCCCTAATTATGACATTTTCCATAACTAGCCGTAACACTTCCTGCAATATATTTCTTATTTCTTTGTGTATGTTTTCTTTTAAAGCTGCGAGAGTCTGTGGTTTGTTTACATACACCCGAGATTTCAAATAACCCCAAAGAAAGAAGTCTGGAGGACAGGTGAGATCGGCTTATTGACATGCCCCGAGAGATGGAAATGCACTTCGTCACTCGTAATCAATTTTGAAGAAAAATTATTCTCTTCAAGGTTGAGGTTTATGACGCGCTGGCTGTACTCTAGACGATCTCGGTAGTAGGCAGCAGCTGATGAGTCATCTAAGTTTTATACGGAAACATATTCAATTCTTTGACCAAAATACGCTGCAGAGTCCGCCTGGAGATCCCCAATTGCGTGGCACGTCGCCTCGTTGATGTTTCTGGACACTCTTCCAAATTTTCGCGCACAGCCTCAATATTTTCGGCTGAAAGGCCTGTTCTTGGTCTGCCAGACTTACGTCTACCCAATGTTGACCCAGTTGCTTCGAGGCTTGTAGAAAAGCGTCTAATAGTGCGACCAACCAGTGCCGGACGGTGGGGAAATCGTCGAAATTCACGTTGTGTTTTTATCACTGATGAATTATTCCGTAAAAACATTGACACGATTATTCTACGTTCTTGGGGAGTAAAGCGGTCCATGATTATTTTCAGTAAATTTTACATTTGATTACTACAAAATTTTCAATATCAAAATGACAGGAGATGTCATAAAAAAATATAAGGAATTTCTATAGTGCTAAAAGTACTGGAACATAGAAACACCCAGACCAAGACAAACATCCATGTTCATGCACACATATGTTTAACTTGTGCGGTAATCGAACCCGTGACCTTAGGCAGCGTTTTATTTATGCAAGAATTTTTATTATTAAGGTTTAGACGTATAATATTATTTAACGAAACAATCCATTTCAAGCCATGGAAACTTCATATGAAACAATTTTCTACACTGAAATAAAGGCATAAAATATAACTTGTAGAAGTAGGGGAATAGTTTTCATGGATTGGATGAACTAAATTATTACCATGGCGTAAAATAATTGTTCTCATGGCTTGAAACTGTTAAAGTCGAAATTACATCTTATTGGATCAGTTTAATTATTAAACTCTAGTAATTAATATCTGGAGGCGTCAGGTGGGACACACTACCTTCATAATGCTTGATTTAAACCGTGCCAGTTCTGGTACCAGTTACTATCGAGATTATTACTGCATTACTGCATTGTATATCTTATAAGTAAGCTAGCTTTAGCGCACGAAGATGTCCGTATTACCGGTTTAATATAGAGCTTTGCAACATTAGGTTTTTTTATTATTTTTTTATTATTAGTTTACCAGCAATATGGGTTACATATAACTAGTATTCTTTTTAATTGTTTTGTTGTTGTTTTATGAGTAAAATGGTGTAGTTAGTCTTTGTGGCAATAAATAATGTTTTTTCTTTCTTTCTTTTTTAACTCCAGCTAAGCTAAAATGCTTGTTTGGAGTGTAATGGGCGGGAGTATATTATATTATTCTATTTTGATTTAATAATTAAAGGGTTTTCTATTTTATGGAGTCTAGGATATAACCTACGAGGCAAGGCACTACAAAATCTTTATTCGGAGTTTACTGCTTGAATTGAATCTTTACCTATAGTTGCCTAAACGTAATCCAGATTTACATCGTGGCCAGTAATTCTACGTATGGATAAATACTTATTTATTGTTCATGGCTTACCAAGAATCTTTATTACACCTAATATTTTTCTCCTCGTGTTAATTTTGGAATCTAATTACTAGATAATAAACGTTCATTTATTTTCATTACCTAAATACACCGATTTCCTTACATTAAGTTACTGCCGTGTGGGTTAAACGTGGAATTGCAATGGGTTAAACAAATATCGTAGATTGTTTTATTGTACCTAGATCTTCTTTGATTGTAGAAATGATTCGTTGGTTTTCTTTTAAAAATACTTGCACTAAATCGAATTGCCTTTAATGCGTGTTTTGCGGTTTAAAAACATTGAATTAAGTACAAAAAGAAGATACTTCAAGCAACTATGTGTAAATTGTATCACACTATTATTTTATCCACAATACTTTCTTAAGTATTGTAGGTAGAAAAACAATTATAGTACTCTTTGTACTAGTAGTGGTAATGTAATCAAAATCAGGGGGAAGTCTTGTATACGTTCTTATACCAAAAAAATCATTATATAATAAAAATGCTTGTCCAAACACACGATATCTCATTAATAATAGATCTAAATACTTCAATTTCAATGCCTTCTATAAATTCGTATTGACTGGCAAACCAAATGGCCACTAGTAATTCCGAATAATAGAGTTATTGCGCCGAATACCGAAGCATTTTTCTCGGAACTAGTAACGTGATAGGCCCTCTAGAGCTTCTACGAAAACCGTGTGGAAAGTAATTGTGTGATCTAATACGGCGCGTCGTTAATTGGGAACAAAAGAAATTGCCTCTACCCAACTCTCCATACAAAATTCTCGATTAGGTATTTAACTCACCGCAAGCATTCCCATTTTACGCGGTATTTAAACGGTTTTAATTCTTAATAACAAGTTCGTTGAAAATTTATCGGCCGCAATACATTGACCGCATTTAAAAATGAAATAATTTGATAGTACGTTTAAACTTTGTAAAATATTAAAAAATATTCTTTTAGAAGTATTGCTTGCCTTATGACAAATGGTTAGTCATAGGAAATTTATTTTCATACATGCTCACGCCTATTTCATGGAGAGTTGGATATACGGCTTTAACTTCCAATGATCTACGACATCTCTACTTAAGTACCAACAAGTTTGGGTCCTCATACCTCTGCCGAACGATTAAGGCATGGAATTCTCTGCCTAGGCACGTGTTTCCTTCTTCCTTCAATCCTGGGTCCGTTAAGCGGGGCGTGAAAAAGCACCTTCTCAGGCCGTCAAAGTAGAGACTTCAACATCGCCTCGGCTGCTATGAAGACGATGTGGAGGCCACTGCTCTTAGACCACACGACTGCTTACCATCAGGCGGAGTGTGGTCAATTTGACGAGCAAAATTAAAAAAAAAATAAAAAAAACTTGATTCACTCATATCATAAATTCAACTGAAGAGATACTATTTATACTATTTAACTGAAGAGAATTCATCTAAAAAAATACTCTTTTGTTTTCGCTCCGGAACAATATTTTTTTTTAGATGAAGTGTATTTCATTATGTACATAATTATCATGTCCTATTCTGTACCCCTGACAACGTGTACGTGAAATTACATAATAATCAGCCGAGTAGTTAAGGCATGAAAGCGTAACAAACAAACTCACATTCGCATTTATAATATTATACAATAAGTAAACAACTAATATATCAAATCAATCAAATTAATTTTGTATATTTTTAAAATTAATCTAATATAGCCTTTACGGCTCACTTGATAGTAGGAAAACATTAAGAGTCGCTCTTAGACGTAACTGTGTGGATTACTTATATCGTTAAAACTAATAACTTAAATCAATCGATTTCCTTAATCTACTTATTTCCCAGTACTTAATTCTATTGGAAAACTAAATGATAAATAATACTTAAGACTCAGCAACTTATCAGTTTCTACAGAAGTTACCAAATTGAAGAGTCTCCACAAACTTTTAATTAAAAGTTACTAGTTGGGCTTAGTTTGTGAGAAATTAATTACTTTATTTGCAAAATCAACATTGCTAAGATAATTTTAAATACTTAATACAGACAATTCTATTTCGGTGAAGTCTAATAGTTTTGTGAATTCAATATATATCTCTCGATCAAGAAATGTAGAAATGTAGAATTGTATCTTAACGTATTAAATAAGAAAATATAAGAAAAGTAAAAAAAAATAAGACGTGTAAAATAAAGTAAATAAGAAAATATAAAAAAAATCGAATAAATAAATAGTAAAAAAAAAATATAAAAGAATAGTAAAAACAATAACAGAATGAAGCTAAAATTAAGTCGAGTTCGCCATCTTTGCACACAAGTGGACACATAGTGCTTGACTGTTAGAGGAAATAAGAAATACATGAGAACGAGATGGAATTCTGTCCGAAAATTCGGACTGGTATTATTTGAAAAAGGAAAATGAACGGCGTGCTTTTGTTTTCTCTACCTTATAAAATACGATCACAACATACTTCTTCGGACCGTAGAACGGGGGCTGTAAATAGTAACTGATATATTCTAGTCACGATATGACAAAATCAAAGATCGGTATAGGTAGTCTTTGAGCATCATAGTGCCAAAGCTAGGTTATGTAGTTTCTGTTGGGATTGATTTTGAATGAAATAGACATCAGTCGTCAGAGAACCTTTTAATGAACAATTTTCTTCTTCAAATATTCGATTAACAACTAATTATCAGTAAGTGATAATTACTAGGCTTTATAAATACGATATTATGTAGCAGTTTAATCTCTACAATAGTGTTCAAAGATTCTGAAATTCTATAGCAATGAAGTGGTTATGTTAACTAACTTAGACCACTTGCTTAATGATAAGCGAGAAGGATGTTGACAGCAATTAAATACGCAAGTAATAAGGCAGCTTATATTTGCACGTTATAATTAACAGAAGCAGAATGAATATACATACATTAACGACACACTATTTATACTAAACATTAGATAATAATAATTAAGGATCGCGCTTGACATAATTTCTTATTAATAATAATAACGGTTCGGTCTTGACACTTTTCTAGGTAGGCGTTGACCGTAGAACAAAGGACATGTGGTAGCCATCTTGCGCGCGCGCCGCTAATACAATGGCAGGTAAACGGCCATTTTGCTGGAGGTGGGGCTAAGCGCACTAATCCCTTACACGTGTAAAACATCACGCCACGTGTGACGTAGATCGTATGATCTCGTGCTGCGTTGTAGTGTATGGTTCTACTTGCCTACTCGCCACACCACTCCCCCGGTGAGACCGTGACTACGGGCGATAGTAACTTGGGAATCTGACTGTGCGCCCACTTTTGGTCTTCTTAATGACCGTTTGGTCTTTGATGCATTGGTTATCTGTAGGTACCGTCGGTGCCTCTTTTGTGACATAAGCGGGTTTTAGGCGATCGATCGTTACTCTTTGCGTTTTTCCTTTCACGTCGATGTCGAAGGTTTTATGGTCACGGCGCATAACTTTATACGGTCCCAGGTAAGGAGCTTGAAGTGGTCTTCGATCCGGACCCTGACGTAGGAAGACGTGTGTGGCTTTCTCCAGGTCTTTCGGTACATAGAATGGCCGACTGGAACTACCGTGCCAAGACGTGGGTTGTGGTGTGAGTTTGTTCATGTGCGAACGAAGTCGACTGATCAGGCTGCTCAGATCTACCGTTTCCTCAGATATGCTGCTGAAAAACTGTCCAGGCAAACGTAGTATTTCGCCGTAGACCAGCTCTGCTGTGGAAGCTTCAATGTCTTCCTTCCAAGCACTGCGGATGCCAAGAAGTACCCATGGTAATACCTCAGTCCAGTTTGTATTGGCGTAACAGGTGATGGCGGCCTTCAGCTGGCGGTGTAACCTTTCCACTAGCCCATTAGCTGCAGGGTGGTAAGCAGAGGTTACATGATGTGTAGCGCCGACTAGAGCAGTGAGATCTTTGAATGTCTGTGATGTGAACTGTCGGCCGCGGTCAGTCGTAATGTGCTCAGGGCAGCCAAAGCGTGCTATCCATCCTGATGTTATAGCGGCTGCACAGGTTTCTGCCGTGATGTCCGCGAGTGGGTACGCTTCAGGCCATCGGGTAACACGGTCGATGACGGTAAGGCAGTACCTAAAGCCCGAGGACAGTGGTAACGGACCTATTAGGTCCAAGTGTATGTGGCGAAAACGTCCAGATGGTGTTTCAAATGCCGTTAACGGAGTTTTCGTATGCCTGGACACTTTGCTTTTCTGACATGGTGGACACTCCTTGGCCCAATGACGACAGTCTCGCCTTACGCCAGGCCAGACGAACCTTTGGGTTACTAGGCGAACTGTTGCTTTTGCTCCTGGATGGCTGAGGTTATGAAGTGCATCAAAGACATGCTTTCGAAACGACTTGGTGAGAAATGGCCGTGGTTCTGCAGTGGTGTCACAGTAGACTTCTACTTGTGATTCTGGCAGAATTATTTTCTCGAGCTTTAGACTAGAACCATTGCGCAACAGATCTTGAAGTTCGGCATCATTTTTCTGCTCGCAAGCTAGGGATGTATAATCTAAAGGCAAGTTCACTGCGTTAATTCTTGACAGAGTATCGGCCACAATGTTGTCCTTGCCTGTCACAAATCTTATATCAGTTGTGAACTGGCTGATGAAGTCTAAATATCTAAATTGACGAGGGGAGCAATTTTCACGATGAGAGGCGAAGGCAAAGGTAAGCGGTTTATGATCTGTTGTGATAGAAAATACTCGAGCCTCGACCATGAATCGGAAATATCGTATGGCCTCGTAAATAGCTAGAAGCTCTCGGTCGTAAGGGCTATACTTCCGCTGTGATAGGCTTAGTTTCTTTGAAAAAAATGCCAGTGGTTGCCATTCTTCACCGTTCCGTTGCTGTAACACGGCGCCGATCGCTGTATCCGAAGCGTCTGTTTGAACAGTCAATTCTGCTCGTGAATCCGGGTGTGCTAGGAGAGTAGCTTCTGACAGACTATTCTTACACTTTTCAAAGGCTTCTAATACTTCCTCTGTCATGACAACTGGATGGGATCCTTTAATTTTTGGACCTGAAAGCAGGTTATGAAGAGGCGCCTGTATCGAAGCTGCAGCTGGTATGAAACGGCGATAAAAATTCAGCATTCCTAAAAATCGTCTCAGCTCTTTGACAGTTCTGGGTGCTGGGAAATCTCGTATGGCTTGAACCTTCGAGTTAAGAGGCTGGATACCTGCAGCTGACACTCTGTATCCCAAGAATTGAACCTCCGTTTGACCAAAAATACACTTGTTCGTGTTGATTAAGACTCCATATGCCGATAATCTTTCGAAGAGTATTCGCAAGTGTTCCTGATGAAGGCTGCTGCTGCTGCTATAGACCAGGATATCATCAAGGTAGCCGTAGCAGAAGTCCAGTCCACGAAGAACCTCATCCATGAACCGCTGAAACGTTTGAGCGGCGTTTCGAAGACCAAACGTCATAAATGGGAACTCGTATAAGCCGAAAGGTGTTGTTATAGCTGTTTTGGGTATGTCTTCTTCTGCTACGGGTATCTGGTTATAGGCCTTTACTAAGTCGATAGTGGAGTATATAGTAGTGCCTGACAGCTGATAAGTGAAGTCCTGCAGGTGTCTAATAGGGTACCGGTCCGGAATAGTGCGTGCGTTGAGTGACCGATAATCGCCGCATGGACGCCAACCATCATTTTTCTTGCGCGCCAAATGAAGTGGCGAAGACCAGGCACTTTCTGACTTCCGCGCAGTACCATTCAGCAGCATCTCTTCGAATTCCTGGTTTGCTATTTTGAGCCGAGCAGGATCTAACCGACGAGGACGGCCAAAGACGGGAGGGCCGGGTGTAGTGCGGATATGATGCATCGTACTGTGTTTCGGAGTACTTGGTTTACCCGCTGGACGTGTAAGGTCAGGAAACTCCTTCAGCAGACGATGGTAGTCGCTATCATCTATTATAGTGCGAACAGATGATATGTCTTCCGTGCACTTATGTTGAGGTAACTGTACTGTAAGCGTAGTAAGGTTGTCTATTAAGCGCTGGTTTCGGCAATCGACTAGTAGATTATGATAAACTAAAAAGTCAACGCCGATGATTGGCTTTGTAACATCCGCTACAATGAATCGCCAAGAAAATGCGCGACGAAGTCCTAAGTCCAGTGTGAGCGAAAGAAAACCGTAAGTGTTGATAATTGTTCCATTGGCTGCAAACAATTTGTACTCGGTTGTAGTACGAGGCTCCCGAACAGCGGATCTTGGAAATACGCACAGGTCTGAACCCGTATCTATTAGATATTGTATTTTTGTCTTGCGATCCGTGATGAACAGGCGGCTTGATATTGCTAGGCAGTCTTTTCCCGCCATTATTGGCTGCCTTGGTAGTTTACCGACTTTGTTGTTCGGTAAGTGCATGGCTGCGTGCATTTGTGGGCTCGATCTCCAAACCGGTGATGGTAAAAGCAGTACGGACGATCTCTGGAACGGGACCGTGACTGCGAACGACTTCGGCCTCGTTTGGGTCCTCTGGCTTGAGTACGCTGTACTCGTCGTAGCTCCGTACTCATGCATTCCATTTTGCGAGTCAGTTCAGACACAGCTTGTGTTAAGGCGTCAATAGTACTGCCTTGTATTGCAGCAGACGATTGAGCAACTGCTGCTGCATGTCCAGTTACTGGCATGCTAGTAGTGACTTGGCTAGTGACCGGAACGATATCGTTAATCCGGTCTACCAACTCTGCTACTTCTTCCAAGCTTGAATTGGCCTGCATTGCTACTATGGTCTGGAGGTTTGCCGGAAGTCTGCTAGACCAAATTGATCTGATAAAATCGTTAGGAACGGTAGGACCAGCTAGATGTTGTAAATGGCGAAGAAATTGCGTAGGTTTCCTATCGCCCAGCTCTTCGTGCATAAGCAACTGCTTTATTTTGCGCTCCTGCGATGCCGACAGCCGCTTGATCAGTTCTGTCTTCAGCTTCTCATATTTACCGGTTACGGGTGGAGTGACTATGAGATCTCGTACTTCTGCCGAATGCTGGGGTTCCAGTTGACCCAGCACGTAATAAAACTTTGTGGTGTCGGTAGTGATGTTCGACAGAGCAAATTGGCCTTCCATCTGAGCGAACCATAGTAGCGGGTCATCAGCGTTGAATGCGGGGGCCTTGACTCCGACGCGGCATGACATAAAGAAGTCCTTGTTCTCCTCCGTGCTAGTAGACGTCATAGTTGCTGAGACAAGTCTCGAAAATTCCAGTAATATTCTCGAACTGCGAATACTGGTTGTCGTAGGTCACCAGTGAAGTGGTTATGTTAACTAACTTAGACCACTTGCTTAATGATAAGCGAGAAGGATGTTGACAGCAATTAAATACGCAAGTAATAAGGCAGCTTATATTTGCACGTTATAATTAACAGAAGCAGAATGAATATACATACATTAACGACACACTATTTATACTAAACATTAGATAATAATAATTAAGGATCGCGCTTGACATAATTTCTTATTAATAATAATAACGGTTCGGTCTTGACACTTTTCTAGGTAGGCGTTGACCGTAGAACAAAGGACATGTGGTAGCCATCTTGCGCGCGCGCCGCTAATACAATGGCAGGTAAACGGCCATTTTGCTGGAGGTGGGGCTAAGCGCACTAATCCCTTACACGTGTAAAACATCACGCCACGTGTGACGTAGATCGTATGATCTCGTGCTGCGTTGTAGTGTATGGTTCTACTTGCCTACTCGCCACAGCAAGATCATAAATGAACTTACGTACTTTGAACATGAATCACATTCATCACGCGCTTTCTTACTTTATCCAAAAAAATTCACTACGCTAGCATTGAGTAAACTTCTATTCACATATGGAGTTTATTGAAAGAGTATATTATTCTCGACCGTTAATAAAATTGCCGCAATATAATTTTGTCGATTAGCCCGTAGAGGACCACAATATTGAAATATTGGTGTATTATACTTGTTAGCATTTTCACGCCGTATCCCCTAGAGATCAAGCTTATAATACTGAATCAAGAATGATAATATAATAAGATGAAATACAAATTTAAAATGGATTTCTCGACACTTTTTAGCATAACCTATGTATCGGCTGCGTTCAACGCAAAAGAAAATTTTGCCATGATGCTTTTCCAAAACCTTATGTTCGGGATGTTAGGCGGGGTGTTATACCCATATCTGGGGACACCATGTTTTAGAGCCAATAGCCATTTTATTAAGCTCATTACGAGACGGATACTTTAAACAAAATATACTAATAAAAATACCACGAAACCACTCAAAGCGTCTCTTTTTGCTACGTCTTTCGATTTACTTCAAGATTATTCCCAACGGAATATATTCAAAAAACTATGTAATCTTCAGAGAAGACCACCAAACCGGACAGTACATATAGAACAATAACAATATGTAATGTCTTTGTCTTCCATAATCAAGGTATTAGGTATACTCAACGGGAAATTTGATAGGGCCACTAATGACGTCACACATCGCTCCTCATTACATTACGGCCAAACAATAACCTTCAGGAAGGATACTTCTATTGTTATGGCTTTATTATACTCCACTAATACATTTGAGTTTCGATAGGTAATAAGGCACTTTGGCTTTGTATTTTTGTTTACTCCCCACAAACGTGACGCCAAGGTCGATTGTTAAGTACTTGGCATTCTTTCTTTAACAATAACAAGAATGTTCATAGAGAGATAAATATATAGTCTTTTTGTACTAATATTGGAAAAATAACAGTGTTTGATGTAAGCATTTAATATAAGCTACGAACACTTGCAACTGTAGATTGTAGGACTAATGCGTGGAGTATTTCCACGCGTTAGCAAACCAGCACAAACGTTGTTACGTTGCTAGAGCAAGAATTACTGGTACTCGAATGCTGACAGCACAACGAATCTCAGAATATCTAGCTCACCGCACAACATGCAAGGCAAGAACAGTGATTGCTATTTTATCTTCCCATTTTCTATTTCCCCTTTAACGTCTTACACAAATGTACAATAGCTTTTTCTCAGATGTTAATTTATTTAATTCATCTAAGCATAGCTTCAAAAAACAAGTATTGAACCACCTTCGCCATTTCAACTTTTAATATTAGCACACAACTATTCTACTTTTTGTTTTATATACCTATGTGTTTTGAACAACAAAGATAGCTTTGTTTGTCAATTAATACAATACCAAATAATTCAAATTACTTGTGTATAAACAATTGGTGTATTGGTTTACAAAAAAAATAAACTGATGAATGAGTTTTAAAAATAAAGAAAATTTTGTGTTAATTTAGATTTTGTCAATTTTCTATCCCACGGGAACAGTACTCTTTCTGCATTAAATGTTCTTTTTGTACCCATGACAACGTGTATGCGAACTTTTATAATGATCGGTCAAGTAGTTAAGGTGTGAAAGCGTAACAACCAAACTAAACGCATATCCGCATTCATAATATTAGTTAGGATACATTATCATTTATCTGATATTATTTCAAGCTATTAAACATATTTTAAATGCTGTACATTATGTTATTCTATTATTACATATTTGGTATATCCCAATAATCACTTTTGTCTTTTACATAACAGTTTCTAACATTTATGGATGGAAATCTGAATACGCTATTAAGAGACGGTCCTGGAGACGTACGCTTCACATCCGATTACGAAATACAAGGCCCGATAAACCTCAGCAATCCATTTACAAAGGCCGTGAGTTTAGCCGTACGGTGACTTAACACGAGTACATCTGTCATGCCGTCTGTGCTCAAAACCCGATATATAGGAAATATTGACTTGCTTTGAAAATTGTATTAAAAGATTTCAAGTAAAATTGTAAATATTGTATAAGGTTAAATATAGTTTGTTACAAGAAGAAGACAAGTACTATAGTAGCAGTATACTACTTAGACACGAATATAAAATAGGTACTATCTTTGTGTTAGTATTCTAAAATATATATTTAACTCAATGGCAAAAAGCTAAGTAAAAAATTGTGGACATTTATATCATATTTTAAGAAACTGAAGAGCAAAACGTTTGAAAGAAAAACTAGAGCCTGAACAACAAAAACAATCAAGGAATTCCATCTCAAAGTTTAGGCACTCCAAAAAAAACGTGGAGAAGGAATATCATTAATTTCCAAACTAAAATTGATGCCTAAGTCAACGTAGCAATAAATTTTGTGATAGCACATATTATAATAAGCCATAGACTATACAACATATCTTAGGTTTTATTCGGTAGCAGTTTTGACTTGGAGACGGAATGGACTAGAAATTTTTAGGAAGCTAATAGAGTTCGAATAAACTCTTATACAACAGCTTTGTCCGCTTGTCTGTTATACAACTTTCAACCCAACAACCATAAGAGATAGAGACTCGCGGTCAACGCTATATATTTATAGTATACCCCCCGAAATGACTATGACCTTTGACCTCTGACATCAAGGTCACGTGGTATCACGTGACCTTTGCATATTACTTAAAACATTTTTTCGAACTTTTTACGGCAATTCATTGCCGTTTCTCACTTGTTTAAATAAATATTTTCAAAACAAACGAATAATTTATTTAGTCAATAACGAAGATACTATTCAATATTGAGGATGGCTATATAATTTTACAGTCTGACTCATGGATGGCGTAGTGGTTTAAGTGGTCGCCTCGCCACTGCCCCAGCGCTAAGTGTTATGGGTTTGAATCCCACACGGGACATAACTTTGTGTGATCCACAAATGGTTGTTCCGAGTCTCGGTGTGTTCTTTATGCCCGTTGTTTGAATGTTTGTAAAGACCCTGTGACAGAGGATTTATTCCTAGTGTAAGAGTTGTATTTTTTAAAAGATAAGAATAAGGTTTTTGGAATACGGAGTTCCACGTTGAAAATAAAATGCCATCGATGAATCATAAATACATTAAATATGATCTGCAAATCATCTTCGTATACACTTAAATACGAAATAAATTGACCTCTCTTAAAAGGTGACAACTGTTATTTTACATCAATAAGATTGATACTCTCGTAAAATATTCTCAAACTTATTTAATGTAGCAACGTGCCATTTAGGCGTTGTTACCACATAAAGAGCCAGTCTTTAATGTTGCGGCCTACAAATTTTATGCGGACATTAAGGTCCGAAGTATACATTTTTTACGCCTCAATGTGACCATTAAAGCGTACATCGTGATAGGACATCGCGCGTATAATACGTGAACGCTTCTTGAATATTTCAATGGAACGTTAAAAATGTGGGTAACATTTTGCGTGCGACTGACTTTATGTCAGGTGTTATGCGATAGTCACTGTAGTATTTTTGTGTAACGAAAACTCAGGAACCACCGTAGTACGCAGAGGTGTGTCATTTTCACTTTTCGTTCGCTAGTACACCGTATTTGATTAATATTGCTCTTAGCAATATTAATCAAATACGGTGTTTAATTCGCAATATATCGATGGTACATTAACCTTAATCTACTATTCAGTATTTTTAGAGCAAAAGCATAATTAATTGTACAGTACATCGCCTAGTTGTTATGAATTATAAGTAGGAATACAAAATTGGATGAATGAAAACTCTCATTCACCAAAATAAAATATGTGTCAAAAAATATAAATGAAGATTGGTCAGACAACAAAAGTTGATAAAGCATATCTTAATGGGTACTGAATACTGCGCGCCGTGGCTCTATTTCAGTCAAAAGTAATATTATTGCTTAAGGTTAGAACAGCAGTGGGCACAGGTAGCATCATCAGCTCTAGTGTATCTTTCATGCTCTTTGGTATGACCTTACTTTAATAATGTACTCCAACGACTGACAACGGCGAACTGAGTACGTGGAACAGCTATTTAAATGTGAACTCAACAATAAAGTCAAATTCTTGCAACTGATACTGAAATAATAGTTTCACATGCTGACAAAGTTAATAGAAAGCCTACAGTCAAGGAGTATATAAAGAAACGGATCACAAAATTACAACTTCTTTTCACAAAACCCAAGTCCGTTCCAATAAACTCCCGTGGAATATTTAACGTTAATATCCGTAGCAAAATTGTTGTCCTAACTGCGTTGTGAGCGGTTGGCTGGCCAAGTTGCCAAGTGCCAACCAGCCAACTTACTCGGTGGACAGCAAAGTAAATAGGACACCAAAATAAAGACGTTACACTGTATTGTACGTAGTCGAAGCTAATGTTCTGTTTAATGTCTCGTAAACTTGTAATTGGAATAGATTTCGTATTGCAATGAAATAATGTTTATTATGGATATTATCCCCAATTAAATACTCATTTAGCTATCTAAATGTATATAATACGACTAACAATTCGACTGTTATTTAATGCACTGTAATGCATGGAAAAGTATTTTTATTTAAGACTAAATGCAGCCTACGGTTTAATTAAAAATTGCGTTTATGGTTACTGCTCCGTTATTTTGGATGTTAGCTTAATATTGTATACTTATTCCTTTCTTTCCTCAATAAATAAGTAACTTTCAAATCTTAGCGTTAAATAACATGTTTCAATTTGCTTTGGTTATGTTTTGTAAGTTGCGTATCTTTTGGGTCAATAAACACCGAGAGCGATTTGACTCTTTTTTATTATAAAAATTAAATTATGTTGTAGTTAGTTCATCTTCATGCTATTTTAGATCATTGTTACTAAATTAAGCGAATTTATTATAGCAACGTTTTCTGTTCACTTATTTTCTTTTCACTTCTATAGCTATTTCATTCCAAAAATGTTGTCTTCAAAAACATAAATAAGCTTTTGATATTGTCAAAACTCAATCTTTGCCACAAAATATAATTATGACTTATAAAAAGGCTTCGTCTACACAAGTTTCTAATTTAAGAAATAGGACTTTATGCCTTCGTATATAAGAATATACTTACAACATTGATGTACAACTTCAAACTGAATACTGAATATTAACATTCATTCCGATTCTATTTTATCCGGATTAGTTTGGTTTCTAAATTAGGCATATTGTCACAATTATTAAGAAACTTTGTCACAATGGTTGGGATCGAAAAAAAAACCCAAGGAATACGCTCATAAAAAATTCAATGCGGCTTTGAACAGCCTTGGAAGTTCATAAAATTACTGCTAAGAGTTTTCGGACCAAATCACTAAATAATTAACCAGGAATATTTATGTACCTAATGACCCTAACGTTGTGCAAGTGCAAGACAGCCATTGTTAGCGCTTATGTTGTGCAAGTGCAAGACAGCCATTGTTAGCGCTTACAGAATAATCTGCCTAATTTCTACGAAAACTTGATTGAACGCAACGTGATTCAATAAACTGCTTCAGCTTCTCCCAGCACCCAAAATAGGTATCATGATGACCATTGCCGTCATGCAGCCGTCATGCAGCCTTCACGATCAGTGCTCGCCTTGCAACAGAAGTGCTGGTTGAATGTGACACGTCAACCACAACACAGCAACATTTAAAAGCTGGCTATAGCTGTGTAGACTCTCGTGTTCCTAAGCAATATTTTATAAACATACAATATCGCTCAAACTGCTATCTACCTAATTATTTATTTACTTGCTACCTCTTTATGAGCGGCGTAAAATTGCCGATCTATCATTTTTGTTAAATATTATGAATGGATGTATTGATGTAACAGAGTTTGTGAGCAAAATTGGTTTACGCGTACCATCTGCTTTTCTACGCAGATCGAATCTCGTATACATTCCTGAGGTGAGTACAAATTATAGACAGAACTCATATTTAGTTAGGGCGAGCCGAATGTACAACGTGACATGCCGGAATGCTGATGTCGACCTATTTACCACTTCTGTATCCAAATTAAAACAAATATTTTGTAAGCAGTTCTTTGGGAGTAATCGCGGTTGACCATTTTATTTAATATTTATTTTTGTTGCATGTTGGTTAGTTTTTAAGTTATTTAATTAGGTTATAAGTGAAAACTTGTAATCGGCCTTATTTATGTTATAAGTTTTTCTAGCATACTGTTTTAGCTGCAAGTTTTCCTATAAATAATAAAATAAAAAAATAAAAAAAATATTGCCATATTTTATTTTATTTTTGGAAAACTTACAGCTAGTACATCAATATTAAAAATCTTAACAATTTAAGGCTATTTACAAGTTTCCACCACTAAAAATAAATATTTAACATATTACAAGGTCGGTTATATATTTAACATTACAAAATGGTATAAAAACTAGGTAGAATCAAATAATTTTCTTATTACACTTTTTTTAGTAATACTGGTCCCAAACAAATCAAAATCTAATTCATCAGAAAGTCCTGCACGCTCGTATAGTAAAACAGTTCTGCTTGTAGTCCTGACTAGGGGTACGTGAAGCAATGCTCTTTGCTACAACATTTTAGATCGAGTCCTAAGCTCTTATATTGCCCAGTAGTTCTGGATAATCCACAGTGCCGTTAGCTATTTTAAAAAGGTACGAAATATGTGCAATGCGTCTCCGTTCGTATAAAGGCACTTAATGAAACTTTTTACAGCGTAAAATATACGTAGCTAAATATTTTTGTGTTTTATAAATATATTTGTGTCTTGAACTCCAAGAAACGAAGAAAATGTTTTTGAATGCGCTCAATCCTATCAATATATATATATATAGTCATATATATATATATATTGATAGGAGATATAGCCATTTGGAGTACTTTATAAAAAATATATATATATATATATATATATATATATATATATATATATTATAATTATAAAGTACTCCAAATGCTATGATAAAGGCGCAATAGAGTATTTCAAATATTTTAATGTTATTTATATTTAAGTCATTCGTAAATCTTAGTATGAAGCCAAGTGCTTTGTTAGCCTTTTTTATTATACTCTAGATATGGTTATCAAGTTTTGATGACGCTAAGAATCCTGACATCCTTTACTCTGTTTATAAAATTTCGTTGTGTAATTGTAAATGAGTATGTTTTCTTAAAACAGTTTGTAAGCAAGCTAGTTAAGATTTTATTTGTCAGTTTTATAACTTTTTTATTAGTCAAAGTCAAAGTCAAAGTCAAAAATAATTTATTCACTTAGGTCACAAAGTAACACTTATGAACGTCAAATGGGTTAGTGAGTTTATTATATTTACTGAATTTACATTTATGTTAGTTGCAAGGTTCAGGCAAAAGGTTGAGCCTATGAGAAGATACCTGCAAGAAACTCAAGGCCACTCTTTTAAATCGCCATCAACTTATAATTTCAGTATTTTACAACTCATTTATGTACCAGGTGTTGCAGTCATTATGCCATATGTCACTGTCCATATAAAACTAAATTCTAAAATAAAGAAAAGTTGGTAATATTATGTAAAAAGCATTTGAGATTTGAAATCATATTTATCAGTACGTAGCTATTTGTAATAGACAGTAGTATGGCATGAGGACGCATACACTTACACTTTGTGACATGAAAGGGTAGTTCGTGACTAAATGTAGTTAAAACAAAATTTACGTTAATACTTATAAAGCTTGTTTAAAAGAAAAGAAAGATACTTTAACACCACCAAATAAACACGAAGTACCTTCACATAACTAAATTGACTTATATAATACATACATTGTTTGAATCCTGTATGAAACAAGCAACTAGTTCCATGAGTTTTTATCATTTAAGTAATCATTGATTGAATAATAGCCCTTCCGGATAAGCTGACTTTTAACAGCACTTTTAAATTTTAGTAAAGGTAAATTTATAATATCAATCGGTAGTTTATTGAATATTAATTTAAAGTGTTGCGCCATAACTAAAGAGTTTTCCAATAAGAACGGGTAGATGTTAAAATGGAATAAAATAAGCTGTGTGTGAGGTATTAAAAAAAACCTTTTTTTATTTGTTATATGCCATTATGTATGGAATATGACATCGTTCAAATGCCCGCCTCAGCTTCTTACACTGGCACGGATCTGAATGGTCCAAATTTCAATTACTCTTCCGCATAGATCCGGCCGAAGTCGGTTTTTAATTATTAGTATTAAAATATTTTCAGATGTCTGGAGAGGATAAAAAGTATTATAAATGGATGCAAGATAATTTAGAAAAAGCCTTGGACTGTTTGTTGATAAAATCCATGGGAAATAACCAGTGTTTACGCGTGTTAAATATACCTAAACTCACTTTAAAGAGACATTCGAAATCGAATAAATATACGAATGAAAACGAAAGTTTCCAAGGGCAGACCAACTGTTTTTAAAAATTTAACAAGAGCTTGTGTCGCATTTATTAAACATGGAAAAGCATATGTTTGAACTCACAAGGATGTTAGAAAACTAGCTTATGACATTACGGGAAAAATTGTCATCACAAACAATTTTTCAAAAACGACTAAAATGGCAGGCAAGCATGGTTTTACTGATTTCTTAAAAGACTTTTGGAACTTAGTGTTCGCCGATGGATCATCTTTGAGTAGAGCCGAAGGATCATCTTTGAATAGAGCCAAAGGATTTATCCGTGAAAACGTCACGGAATTCTTCAATCTTTTGGAGCAAATTATAGACAGGGAGCAATTCATTGCAGACAAAATTTACAATATTGACGAGTCTGGCTTCTCATCCGTTCAAAAGAAGCCCCAAAAAATTTAAGGTGAAAAGGGAAAAAGAAGAATAGCTGCAATTACCAGCGGCGAAAGAGGAGTCAATACGACGGTTGTGTGCTGCGCCAGTGCAGCCGGACATTTTATGCATTTTCAAGAGAATCAGATACTCACCATTGTTGGCCCAAGGGGCACCACCAGGATGTATCGTCATAAACTCTGAGAGTAGCTATACGACTTATTTGTCCAGTGGCTTCATCATTTTGTTAGCGATGCGTAAAGGCAACAACTGAAAACAAAGTGTTATTGCTGTTAGGCGGACACACGACACATTCCAAAAACTTAGAAGCTGTTTTAATGGCTAGAGACAATGGCATTATTTTGCTTCAGCTACCGGGCCATACATACATATAAGCTTCAGCCTTTAGACGTTTCTTTTATTATAGTGAAAGATGTGCTTCACCTTCATATTATTTAGGTGTAAGTTTTTAATTACTTTCTTTTTTAGCTGAATGCGATATATGGCATATGCCTGGACCATCACACCAGTGTCTCTATGTTTTACATTCGAACACACACGTACCGCAACTAGAACCGGAAGCTGATATACCAACTGCAATACATCACCACGAATAGTCCATAGACCAAATACTGAAGGCCACAGTCCTCAACGTCGTCGACGTGTAAGAGCAACCTCACGCAGAATAGTATCGCCTCGACGCCGCGTTAGACGACATACCCAAATAGCATACAGAGGAATGGAGAAACTTCTTAAAAAAAGCATGAAGAAGAATGTGCCTTAGAAAAAGAAAAATCGGCTAAGGGAATTAGAATTAGAAAACCAGTAGAAATGGCAAGATGTTGCTATGCTTGCTATAGATGCTTTACATAACATATTAAATTCTAAACTTTGCAAAGATTAGAGTTTTTCATACCTCATGTAAAGTGTTACAGACATTTAAGAATATAAATGTGTGTATTACAATTTCAATTCATATGTCAGTCCCATAGCAAAGCGAATAGTCAATTAAGTAATAGTACCTCGTGATTATTTTTATATTATCTAGTATCTTGCTCCCCATTTCGAATATTATTATAAGATAAAATTTAAAATGCACAACCGCATTAAGTCACGGACTGCCTTTGTATTGTCACACAGTCGGCGTCATGCCGTCCTACTGTATACACTACACTTACTGTATATTATTGAATCGTAATTATTTGATCACCTCAACATTATTAAGTATTTAATTTTTTATTTGTATAGTCAGTAATCTACGAGCCCCAATGCAAAAATGTTCGTCTAGTCACACATTATGAAGAACACATTTTTCTTTTTAACTTTCTTCGTTCCTAGAAAGACACTAGCATTAAACAATTTATTTAATAAAATACTCCATATAAATAACGTTATTTTGGTACTATTGAAAAAAATAATCCTTTTTTAAAATTATGTATCTTAGTTAAATTACTGTTTAAATGGTCACGCAAAATAATTCGTCTAGTGCTTAATTGATGCAAAATAGTTCGTCTATGCCTAATGTTAATATACTTTTTTAATTGTTACACCAAAATTTAAAATTAAATTATCTTAAAAATAGAATAAATATTGTCTTCTGTTTACGCGAATGTTATTCATTGAAATTAAACTACTATATACGGATTTTATCGCGTTGTTTATTTAACACTCTATTACATAATTTAGAAAGCAACCGAAACGTCGGGGAAAGTGTAAACTTAAAAACAAATAGATTTGATAGTTTTAATAATTTAATTAGCTTAAAATTAGTAAAGTTTAATAGTACAGCATAGTAGTGTAACAGTTTCTAAATTATGTAATAGAGTGTTAAATAAACAACGCGATAAAATCCGTATATAGTAGTTTAATTTCAATTAAAAATAGAATTCAATTGTTTTTAAGATGTCAAAGGCTATAAAAAGGCGTGTTCCAAGTATTTTTTCATTATTTTCGCTAATAATTTTGAGCAATATGGGTCGTGGAAAACCTATCGCGGTAGAAGTTTGAAAAATTATTATTTCAAGCAGTGATAATGGGAAATCTGCATACCAAATCGCCAAAGACTTATTATTGCCAAGATCAACTGTCCAGTCAATAATCCAGCATAGCAAAAATAACGGCACAGTTTCGTGTTTGAAGAGATCAGGCCGCCCTCGTATTACGAGTGAAGCTGAAAACCGTGTTTTAAAGAAAATTATAAAGAAAAACCGTCGTGCTCGTGCAGGAGAACTTACCGTACAATGGCGTGATATGATTAAAAAAGATGTCTCGGTCGATACTTGTAAAAGAGTCCTGAAGAGAATGGGTTACGGCTTTTACACGGCTAAAGAGAAACCCTTACTCACATTACTTCAGAAAAAGAAAAGGTTAAAATTCGCTCGTGATCACTTAAACTAAACTGCTGACCAGTGGCGTCAAATAATATGGAGTGACGAGTCCAAATTCGAGGTGACTGTCGGTGATGTACGAAAAATAGCTATCTGAAATAAAGATGAAGCATTTCACCAAGACTGTATCAAGAGAAAAGTGAAGTTCCCTGCGTCTGTAATGATATGGGGCTGCATGTCAGCACAAGGTGTGGGTCGCCTGCAATTTGTAGACGAGACTGTTAATGCAGTAAAATACCAAAACATTTTAGAAACGAGTTTATTGCCGTCCATTCCGATTTTGCAACATCAAAATGCCTATGTTTTTCAACAAGATGGTGCTTCCTGTCATACTGCAAGGACAACAATGCCTCGGTTCATCTCTAAACAAATACCTACAATGGAGTGGCCGTCAAACAGTCCAGATTTGTCTACTATTGAGAAAATGTGGTGGAAAATGAAAAAGATGTTGCGAAAAAATGCATCAAGGTCAAAAAAAGATTTAAAGGAGAAAATTAAGACTGTTTGGGATTCAACAACTCCAGAAGAATGTGAACAGTTAGTAGCGACGATGCCACTTAGGATTAAATCCGTTATTGATAGTAAAGGAGATACAACCAAGTGGTAGACGAACTGTTTTGCGTGTTCAACTGCGATAGCCGAACTGTTATGAGTTATAATTGATGGAAGAATTCATATTTTTTTTGTAACGACAAAATATTTTATTTGAGTACTTCACGGTAAATAAACTTTATTTAATTTATTAATCTCATTTTTATTTGTTAGACTCATTAAACCGACATTACTTATCTATATTACACTTACAATACATGGTTACATTCAATTTTCTTAGTAGACGAACATTTTTGCATTGGGGCTCGTATATAGAAGCTATATAATGAGGTCCTTACAAACAATGATCAATGTATTCAATCCTTTTGTCAAAATATACAAAAGGGCGGCTGCAATTTTAGCTGAAGAGGAACTAAAAGCAGCCTCAGAAAATCGACCCAAACATTCGGTATCAATGCAGTTTTATAAACATAAATCTCTTGATTTGCATCAGTATAACACTTCATCAAATAATGAAGTAGCGGTCATCTTTGTAGGAGAAAACGGCGAACCTCCATTAAATATAGACTTTTCTGTACAGTAAGTATATTCTCAACATTTAACTACACTAAAATCAACCAATCCCAATGTTGACCCTTTAGCCTTTCCTTTCCTTTTACCTATTTAACTACACTAAAATCAACCAATCCCAATATTGACCCTTTAGCCCTTCCTTTACTTTTTGCTAATAGAGAACTCGGATGGCATGAACCGGTGATGATGATAGCACCGGTGTTGCCCTCTACTGCTGGCTTGTATGCCTATGGTGACTATACAGGGGGCCCATCTAGTGAGTTGGCGAGTCACCATCTGCCCATTGCATTGATGCTATTAGAGTATTCAGGGCAGACGCCGTTTTTCATCTATAGTTACCAATATACTGGTACACCAAACACTCATACCCATAGCCCATATATTAGAATCCATACGTAGCAATAGTCTTACGCCTGTAATAATAATAATAATGATGATGATGTAATGATGATACGCGAATGCTCTCGCTCTCGCTCAGCTCCGCCTCGCAGCCGTTGGCACCTGCACCCGTGACTACGACGAGCAGTGAGGCGTCGAGCTCATCAAGCGACGAGTATTTCTCCCAGGCAACGTCGCCAACACCTATACGTCGGCAGGAGAGACGCCGGCCACCGTCCTGCTTGGGACCCCGAGGCCCGCCGGCCTCGAACAGGGCCCCCGCTGTCGGTGGTGATGTGCGCCGCATGAAATGGACGAGGTCGATAAATGAAAACGTTATGCGAGCATATTTTGTGGCTACAGAGGGAGGAACCAACCTCAGTGCGTATCGTAATCGAATGCTGCCTCTGTTTCAGGCTCTTGAACCAGGTTTCAACGTCATGGCATAACGACTATCGGATCAAGTGCGAGTTATCCAGCGCAATCGGGATGCTGGATGATAACGTACTTGATAGGCTTCGCTCAGAGTATTTACGTACGAGTCGTGCCATTCACGTCCTGGTGTAACAATAAGTAGGGTTACGTCGTTGCCCCACAACATTACCAGCGAGGATGAGGATGACATGACTAATAATGTAAGCATCCAGTACAATGATGAGCTAAGGGTAGCTTTGGAATGTGCGATTCAGGATTCAGTAATATCGGTACACACCCCATACCATTAGGCCTCGACTACCGCGGTTGCCTACACATAGACAAAATATGGCATTGGTAGGTGCCCTTGACATTGACCTGATGTAGACCTTCTCGCCTCCGTGTACTGGCTACGCTTCGGTGACCTCTTTGAGGAAACCGAAGGGTTTGTCTGTGCAATTATGGACGAAGTTAGTGGAAATATATCCTGAGGAATGGGACGATTGACATATGTCGGGCGAGCCACCAATCCGGTGAATCCCTCAGGCATATAGTTTCCGTAGTTAACAGTAACGAGTACTTGCACAGATATGTCTGTGCAAGTACTCGTTACTCGTACTCGTACTCGCTACCAAGTAGCCAAAAATTATCCATCAGCAACTTGCTCTGAAGTACACACTTGTAGAGGTCGAGGTGCCTTACCACAGATATGTAACAGAACCAGTTCTCGAAAAGGATGGTCCTTTCACACAATACTAGGATCGATCTATTATCACAGACAGGACTGTAGTTGCCAACAAGCCTGATATTGTGGTAATATATCGATCAGAGCGCCGTGTAATGATTGTCGATATCACCATCCCTCATGACGGCAACCTCGTGAAAGCTGAGAAGGAAAAACAATTAAAATACCCGGACTTAGCACACGAGGTCGTTGATATGTGGGATGTAGACTCGGCAATCATTATACCGATAGTCGTAACGGTGAACGGTCTAATAGCCAAGAGGCTCGACCAACATCTTAAGAGGCTCGTGTTAGGTGCTTGGGTCAAGAGTCAGATGCAGAGGGTAGTCCTTCTCGATATGGCACGCATAGTGAGGAGGTTCCTATCTCTGGACCCCTAACCACCGACAGCTTGGACCTTGTCTCGATGCCGGTGGGCCATAATGGCCTCCATAATTTTTATATTTCTAAATGTTTTTTTTTATAATTATATATTTAAAATGTAATTTTTATTGGTTAGTATTGAATAAATGTGAAAAAATAATAGTAATCAAGGGTTTGAAGAAGAAGGCAGTGCTAAGCTTGGACACTGTTCCTGATGCCGGTGGGGTACCATATATTTTATATTTTTTAATGTATTTTTTATATACATATGTATATTTAAAAATGACAAGTATATTGTATAGATTTAAATAAAGAGTATAATAATAATAACATTCAAAGGGCGCGATAGACCTGCGAGTCGACCTCCCCAACTGCAGAATCTATAGCTGTGGCGTCAGCTCCAGTATTCGACTCTAAGCCCAGTTAGGAAACTAGACCTCACGCCCATGTACTTAAGTACTACTTCTTCGGTCGAACGCAACGACCCTATGATCCTAGACTCCATTGTAGTTTAAGGAATTTCTGGGTTCGTCCAAGCAGCGTCCGAGAGACGATTTAAGCTCGACTCCTACTCAACATATGTCGAACTCGTCCAGGCATCGTACCGATCTGCAGTGACGTACGATAGGGGTTTGAAGAAGCACGTCAGCAGTAGCATGCTATATATATATATAGAGTATTTTAACTACCTCGGTATCTTGCACCTCCTCGGTCAATAAATCTGCCTCCGTAATATTATACATATTTTCCACCTACACCAGTTAGGAAACCAGACCTCACGCCCAAGTACTTAAGTACTACTTCTTCGGTCGAACGCAACGACGATAGGTGGGTTAAATGTATTAAGGCATTACAACAGGGACTTAATAGCACAATACATAAAACAACGAGGGCAGTTCCTAGTGACGTAATGTTTGGATACAGAATACGTATGGATACTGATAGTCTTGCCCCAGATCTTGATAGCGAAGCATTGGTAGACGTGTCAAAGTTACGCGAAAACGTGAAAAGGTGGACGAGAACATTAAAGCCAGTGCTGAGAGTCAAAAAAGGAGATTCGACAAGACACACGGTATGAAGAAGGAGACTTGGTATAATTAGTCAAAATACAAAGTCAAAGTAATGATGGCCAAAGTCGAAAATTGTTACCTGCATTCTAAGGAAGAACCACTTCCATCGTTACGCGCGCGGCCGCGCGCCACGAGTCGACAACGTGACAAGGTGCAAGTGGTCTTTAGCTGCGCTCTATAAACCTGGACTCCTAAGTGTGGCATATTGTATGTATATGTGTCCCTTTATTAGGTGCAGGATGCGGCTTAGCAAGGCATATGTGTAGAGAGTGTGCAATACTTCTGTGAGTGTAACTACTTGCAGGTGCTCTGTGTCCATTATGTTCGCAGGGTGCCTAGGGCAGGCACCATGCAGCATGGCCATGTTGGCAACACTTCGTTCCTCACACATCGAATGAACGAGGGAACGAGAGGTGTCATTGATGCGGCTGGCGGGAATGACTCACCGAAGTTATTTAACGGCTGTGCACACGTGGAGCTGGCCTTCTGCATTGAGACTCCGAATAAGCAACATAGGGATAGGTTACCGCTAAGATTCTTACAGCTATCGTTGATCATTAATCGATTGTTACAGCTATCGTTGATCATTAATCATTGTTAATGTTATTATTAATTAAGTAACAAATAAGTTGATTGTAGCTGTCGTGATTTATTTATTACAGAGAATCACACATCTTCTTAGCATATACCAAACAATATCGTCACCCAGCAGTCGTAAGATAAGTAATAAGTTAATTAAGGATTTACAAGGTCAGTAAATTATATATATTGCCTATTTTTAATGTATGTACCATTAAGTTCATGGAATACGGGCTTTTGTGAGTATCATATTTTCATTTGTTCTGATAGTAAGCCGCTATTAAATAAAATTATACTAAAAAAGGCAATGTAATAAGCATAGTTGCTTAATTATTTTATTTTATTGCTACTACAATAATTAATAAACAGGTATTTTACACATTACTTGGATACAATTCTCACGGGTCTTAGATATACAAATAATATTTGTGTTTTACTGCAGATTGCTACAGTAAATTAATTTCTGTATTGCTGTTAAAGCCTTGTAATTGGTTGTTGCACTTCACGTTAAGATGGCAATATTTTTGGAGTTCATCAAAATCTTCTTGAAGGCCAAGACAGTCGGAAGATTGTGAAACGGGACACAGAATTTTCATATCATTAGTATAAAGAATGATTTTAACATATGTGAAGCAGGAGTGAGTATTATTAATAAATATAATAAAAAGTATCGGACAAAGAATCTTAAATCCTTAAAAAAATTAAAACCTTCAATACTTGTCAGCATAATCACCCGACTATTTGTCAACTGTTCGCACAAGGAATAACAGGTTGGTTAGCAACAACTACATATTGATTTGTCAGACTACTTTACAAACATACTAAAGAAATCTTTCTCCGCTCGAAGTGTTTAAGCAAACAGTGCAAAAACCACATCTTGAACTACTATTATGCAGCAAAAATGCAGAAATATTTTTCTAAGAAAACACTTGTTCGAAGGAGCTTGTAATTTTGTAAGGCAAACATTGAAATAGAAGGAACGGTCTTAAGCGCTCTAGAGTCTTTGTTTGATGTCATATTCGTGGTGCTCTGCAATGGATAGTCGGTAAAAATTACTGTAAAAGAATTTAAGTTTTATGGAAACTTGAGAATATAATATCTAGCTTTTATATAAAAGTCGGCAAATTTGCATTGATATTTTTAATGCTAACTGTGCACATATACTAGCGAACACGATAAAAATATGTGTAATAAAGCAATAGGCTCTTTTACCACATTGCAACGAGACCGTTCATTGAGCTAAGCTCGTGGCAAATATGGTTTCTATTTTATTTGCCCCGCACACTCGTGACCGCAAATGCGTCAACAAACATTCACTTGTGTGTACGGGAAATGAGAAATGCCCCGTGTTGTATCATGATATTGACGTCGAGGGTGAAATTGCGGCTTTTAAATACATAGTATTGATATGTAAGTTTGGTTGGTTACATACATACATGCATGCATGCATGCACGTAAATTAGCGAAAGGGTAATAATAGAGCCAAGCCTATTGCAATCTACATGGAACATTGCCAAACTACGTGCTATTAGAATTTTCTTACAAAATGCAATAACACTTAGTCCGACCCGGTAATGGAATCTGCGACCTAACAATCCGTTACAAACAAAAGTGTTTACTAATTTTACGAGCTAAGGTAAATTTTTATGTATATATAAAATAATATCAGCCCCGTATTAAACTATCCTACTGATTCGAGAACATTATGGAGAACTCTCAGATATGCAGGTTTCCTCACGATGTTTTCCTTCGCCGTTAAAGCAAGCGATATTTAACTACATATTTAAAACGCACTTAACTTCGAAAAGTCAGAGATGGGCGCCTTGGGATCGAACTCCGGACGTTTGCGTGGCACTCCAGCGGACTCCCACTAGACTATCGCTGCTATGATATTTTAAATTGGCAATTAAATACACTGAATATTTTCTAATTACAGCTGCAGAGATTTTTGTTTTTTGTTTGAACGCGCTAATCTTGTTGGTTTGCTAGGTAGTGTACAATGGAATGGCCAAAGTTTAAGCTACTGGGAAATATCGCAAAACCCTATTGTAGTCGCTCTCGCTCGTGTCATTTCTTCACCTCGGTCTTGGGGTCTTGGCGGATTTTGCTATGAAACAGCAGCATGATTGTCAAAGATCCCTCGAGCATATATTCCACTTGTGGAACGCGACAGCGGCGAGCATTACTGCTGCAATGGAGGTAATTGACTAGAAGCTACTTGTGAGCAGTGCTCCATCCAGAGGCTCTTAAGTACTCTCCGGGATCAACCAATTCTAGATACACCGCAAACTCTTGTATTGGAGAGGCCTTCAAGCTAGAGGAAGGCCACAGCTATAGGTGGATAGACTTTTAATTATCAGTACTTAAAGCAACACCAGCTTTGCCGCGACCAGCAAAGAAGCGATGAACCTCGCTAGGCTGATCTCACTTAAATTCAAAATTGTGGTACTTGCATAGATCCTAAATCGAGATCTAGACAAAGAAAGTGATTCAGTTCCTGAAGCACGAGGTTTTTGGAAAATTATGTCATCCAAGATATTCCAGCCAGATGGTATATAATAAAAGTATTGTATAAAATAAATATGGTATTACAAAGACTAATGGTATACGGGGACCAGACTCCCGATAACGGCGGGTGATACTAAATTGATCTACACCTCCGTCTCTTCGATATATGGGCGTATTTTATCATAAATAATAAAGGTTCAACCCGTCCTCGGTAACACGATAAGTTTTGTTCGAAGGGCATTTTTCACCAGCATGCATGATCATCTACCACTGTAACGAAATAGATATGAATAGAATAAAACTTCTAAGTACTTTACTCGCTTTAGAACTTATAATTGAATAAATTACAGTAGCAGTATTTAAACAAAACATCAACTTCAATGTCAAATAAATGTTTTAAATATGAAATAATCTTTAGGAAGGTGGAAAACCCCGGCGAATATCTCACTACAACAGTGATGTTATATAGAAAAAACTTGTTTAGACCACACTGAACGAGCGGTACGTGCTTATATATTATTTACTAATTATCGCATTTGCTCTCATCACATTCTTTTGCATTAATGATTAACTGACAGACGAAGTCTCTGTCTGAATTGTATCGTAGTAAATCCTCATCCGTACTCTAGACACGAATAAAGCGTCATCATAAAAAAGTAGAAATGTTTAGTTATATATATATTATATAGTTAATAGTGTAGATACAGTGTCAGCACCGATGTCCGTTGCCTGTCCAGTCATAGTGCTCCCCGTGACTAGTCCAGCGCGCTGGCAGTATAATGCTCCAGTGATAGTCAGTCTACCATGTCGGGAACCGCTGTGCCAGCCATGTCCAATCACAGCATTCGGGAGTTGAACCTAGGTGTCATTCTGCCCTTTTATATTTCTTATGGCTGAAGTCTAGATGTTTTTAATCTTCAGATCGCAAACAATTCGTCAGCATTCTGTTTCAACCAAAAAACGTTCATTTTATTCCAGTGTGTTAAATAACGTCACAAAACACGTAGTAGTCACAAAACACGTATATCTTAAAAACAGACCAAAAATGTCTAAATATCAAACAATATGGAGAAAAAATACAAGCAATATTTGATGGGCTAAATGACAATAAAGTTTTAATACACTTTTCGGCTTAAAAATCTTGTTTTGCAGGGGACTTACAAACATTCAAACAAAGGACACAAAGAACATCCAGACTCAGAACAACCATTTGTGATCTCACAAAGTTTTGTCCCGTGTGGGATTCGAACCCACAACACTCGGCGCAGTGGCATCGGCAAATGCGCATTTAAATGTGGCTCGACGGAAAAAGGACTAAACAGATTGCCATCTTTAAACAGTAATGCAACGATCAATAATATTACTTTCCATCCACCTGAAGTAGCATTCTACAGGGTGAAACTATTGTACAATATAAAAACTTCTTGGAGTACAATGTGATAGGAATTGTAAAAATAGTAAAAAAGTGTACGTCTGCCATGAAAATGTCTGAGCTGAATTTAAAAAAAACACTTACATAGAAGTTTTTTCGGATTGCTTTCTTTTTATCATTGTGCCGTTGTTCAGACTGCCTAATGAAAAAACCTTAAACCTTTCAAAAACAGTTCGACCAGCGGCGTAGTCAAAATATTGCTCAGATATGAATATTGACATATTTAAATATGTTATGAATGGTTAGTAACATATTTATTTATGATTATTTTGCATCGGATTTTGGCCCAGTAACGTCTGATTGAAATCATATCACAAAAAGCTCATATGACTGTTTTTCTGTACGATGGTAATAAAAATGTTTACCCAATATAATGTACCGCCTGGCTCCTTAAGATTTGAGCGGCAAATTAGCTTGTGCATTATTTTTCAGAGACATTAAAGGTATCTTACGAATCGCGGACATATTCGTAATAGAAAACAGGAAACAAAAAGGACCGAAGGTCGGGAGGTTCGCTCTAACATAGCTGCCACGTCTTGATAGCGAAATAGCAAGAATATTACAATTCTGTTTGTTTGACATTGGTATATGGTAAGTACCCGTACTACGTCCTTTGCAGCTCTTCGCCATTCGCATGTGTGACACCAGCCTCTTGGTAATTTTAATTTTTATATTCTTATTTCTTTTAGCCACGTATAACAAAATACATACATTTTCATTATGTAAGGTCCAATTCATTACAATCAATTAACCTTTCTTTTTTAGATATTTAGTTGCTGGACAATTACTGAGAGCATAGAGGATTAATCATAATTATGACGCATATCATATGTGAGGGATAATAAAATTCAAAACATTAACTTAAATTAAATTTTGTGTTCCTGTCTTTTGGCATGATTTTGTGTTTTAAAATTGTGTAAACCAAAAAGACAATCGCTTGTTCATTTTCGGCATTTCGGCTTTCAGTACAACTTACATAAAAATCGTGACGATTACTCATTATGGAGATATGTAAATCAAAATGCATGTTGAGTCAGGATACCGTTGACGCAAGTAAAGGTGCTACGTGAAAAAGTCATGTCTGTTATTAAGAATAACAAAATGTGCGGTGGATGAGGTTCACACAATGTACAAAAAAAAACTGTGATACTGACCTGCCAACCCACATAACTGAAAAACTGAACAATAAATATTTGAGTTTGTTTTTGAATCAATGAGGCAGAAAGTCTCTTCAGGCAGAAGGGACAATTATTATATTCGAGAAAATACGTAGATGACATTGTGAAACAGATAAGCTATGCTTTGAAAATTTAAAATATATGCAAGTTTCAAACAATATTGCAGCCGATTTATTAATGTACCGGCAGATAGTAAAAATTTTCATATCCCAATATTATCAATCAGACGTAATATAATTGAAAAACAAACAAAAAGTCTTTCTATGGGGATGGCACACTTAAATCGTTTCCAAGGCGATTCTATGAGCTATTTACTGAATACACAGATAAAACTAGCAATGTCTTCTGCGTAGTTTACGGCGTACTACCATCGTAACTAAAGAAACATTGGATTACTTGCTTTGTTAAAAGAAAAGTACATGTACGCATAACTACTTATAAGTGTGACTATGAAAGGATGCAGATAAATGCTGTTCGATATGGTTTCCGATCACATCTACCAGAAATAAATCCATATATCAATATGCAATACCAAAATTAAGGGAAGGCAATATCAGAGGTGCATCTGGCCTGTCTTGTTGGATACGCTTGTAGGTCTGTAGAGCAAGCATCTAGCGTCGGTTGATAGTCTCTTCTTGCCTAATGCTCCTGACAGGTATTCAAAACATCTGATCACTACAGCCAAGAACGTGTTCGCAGCAGTTTTCTCCTTTCGGAGTGGATCTGAGGTGGCTTCGACGATTGGACACCACAGCATTTTAAAGATTTTGTGTGCGAGCACCGAAAAAACTAGTGATGCGTTCTCACCGCTTAGATTAATTTTATGCTTACCGTCAATGTAAGTTATCATTGACGTCTTGTAACGTATTCGCCCTTAACAAGAGGTAGAATGACATTCATCTCATTACCGTGGGCGTACATAACGGCCGCATGGCAGCCGAAAAGTGTTGTAAACTTTACAATACGAAGCTGTCTAAAAAATGTAAATTACTTCTATTGGTTTTGGGTCAAAAGAGAATTGTAAGGGTCAAAAGAGAATTGTAAGAACTAATTCTCCAGTAACAAGTGGTGAAGAAGTGATCGTTAGTTCGTTCTCAAGGTTGACTACGATTCGATATTATCTTTTTCTGCTCAAATCTGTGAAAACACGCTGCTGCTACTGCGGAAACTTATTACTATTTTTTGCCTGCAGCTTCGCTCGCGTCAAAGATATAGCGCTTTTTTTTAAATAAAATTTTGCTCATTGACACTATAGTTTTTTAATGGTGAAATAATTTTTATATCGGTTTAGTCGTTTTTAAGTTAAATCCTTACAAACACACAAACAAACGAACAAAAAATCAAATATTTCCTCTTTATAATTTAAGTATAGGTTTTTTTTTATTTTTTATACCTGTGTGAATATTTATTTTCAGTTAGTGAAGATGTGTATTAATTTAAAAGTAGATCAACTAACTTTAAAAGAATTGTGAAGTAACTAAGATTCTGAAAGAGACTAGATGGAGAATAAACCGAGTCGCTTGCAAATTTTCAAAAGTAATTAACAAAAATAATGATCAGATCATCGTAGCAAAATGAAATAATAATATCTACCTACTTAATTGCGATACGCTATACGCTATTGAATATTAAAAGGATTTCTTCTTATTACAATATAAACACTAATGGCAAAAAAATCAAGCAGATGACGCATAATTACATACAGCCTTTAACCGAAGAGCATCATTAAAAAGTCACAACATCAATGAGATAGGGAAGCTAAAGGGTCGCAATAAGGCACAATAACGCATGGTGTGAGACACAGCCTTTGCCCAGGAAATTGGAAAACGTGAGGCGCTTACTTGTGTTCGTGCAGAGCGTCTTACCTGCAAAGAATTGGAGCATTTTTGTCTTTGTTTCCGTCGCGTTGAATAGTACTGTATCTAACTTGCTGATGTAAAGACAACGTGTACTCATTTTATCTGAGAAATAAATTGACTGTTGACATTTTTTTGTTGAAGGCGTATCAAGTAAAAATATCGATTAGAATCTCTATACTCTCATATTCTGATATTTGGATCGTGACTGTGAACTTGGCTTACTTTAATGGTGCTTATATATATGCAAATAACATAACAAGTTGAGACACTTACGCATCGTGTACCTATATGATAGATGCGATTACCCATGCAAGTATAACTCATAAGCATAATCAAACAAAACACACAAAAGAAACACTGGAAGTCCGCGCAAATAGCAGCTCCCTCAGGAGGTTCCTGTCTCTGGAATCCTAACCACCGATAGCTTGAACCCTGTTCCCGATGCCGGTGGGATACCATGCATTTTATATTTCTAAATGTATTTTTTATAATATCTATACATATATTTAAAAATGACAAATATGTTGAAAATGTTGAAATAAAGAGTATAATAATTTTGTCGTTGATGTCTTAGAAGATGGGTAGGCCTTCGGTGTGGGACACAACGTGTGTCGAAACCCTTACGCCATCACATCTTTCCAGCACAGAAAAAGAGGAGAGGAGGTAATGGGATCCCAGTGCTAATTCTCTATATAAAAAATTGCAAAAAGGCTGATCGACGCTTTCCGTGCCCAGACAGCTGGTTTTTATTTCGCGGAAAGAATAAAAGCATTCAACGTGGCAATGCTGCCAGTCTTCCGGACACACTACGAGTTGACTGTAATGCGGAGGAATTCTATGACGCCTACTAGGGTTTTACTTAATTACTTTAGGTATAATTTCTTAAGCATTGTTTAATTTGACATTGGTCGTAAGAAGTACTCGTAAAAATATCTCAAATGCTGCCAATATCAACATTAAAGTATGACATGCGAGTTGGGGGTATATATATAGCTGTTTTATATTGTCATCAACGGTGTCCACGTCTTACTCAAGTGACATCTATACTAAACAAAATTTACCCACGTATCATCCGCATATATACAAAAATTGTATCACCGGGTTGAATAAAAGCGCACAAACCGCAGAGCAGTTTGTGGCGAGCTGAATGTGAGTGGTGACACTGCGGTCCTGAATGCCTCAGAGAGTCGGTTAGGGCCTCGTCCCCGACTTGCCGTTACTGGTTGGCTGGGGTGGAACTTCAAGAGCGCCTGTAGGACTTTCAACTCTGGCTTGCCTTGGTCGGCCGGTCAGAGGGAGGCCGCTAGAGCTTTATGCGTGGGGGGTGGAAGTGTCATTTTCAAAAGAAAATACCCGTGAAAGAGAAACGCCGGGTATTTTCCTAACCTATTAGGGAAATACCCGTGAAAGAGAAACAAATAATAATAATATTCTATCACATACACACAACACCATCTATCGTCGCCGGAGGCCCCCCTAAGAGAGTGAAACTTGTAAAATGTCGAACATCAGACAGGGCTCACAGGAGGTAGCATGTATTCACTGACTACTGTGAGTCCGCACAAAGAATGCTTGATTATTTGATTAAGTATCACTGGTCTTTGTCTAGCTGAATTGGTTGTGTAGCTTTAATCCCTCAAGCCTGATTCCTCAATAAGATATTATATTACAGGAATACATGAAAAGAAAAATATCGTAGAAGAATACTGGACTATTTATTTAAATTATAGAATAGCTCTTTTAATTATCTAATTTCAAAAATAATAAAATGCAAAGCACAAGTTACAACTAGCCAACGCTTATTTATTCCAGACGAAAAACAATTTACGTCAATGTTACAGAATATAAGTTTCCATAATATCTTAGATGCAGGTACAGTTTGAAACTTTAATAAAGCCATTGCTGTACTAAAATGTAAGAGCTACAAAAGCTATATTATTAATATGGCGATGAGTTTGATAGAGTTTTATAGCATCCAGATTCGATACAGCGAACTTTCTATCGCTAGACGATTAGTTACGAATTCAATAAACCTCTCTTAGAACCAAAAATAAAAAATCTAATTATATTTTGCAATCAGGGTTGCATTACAGTTGCGCTTGAGGATACAAATATTAGAATTAATCTGTAAAATCATTCATCCAGAAGAATAATTCAATAAATTAAGAAGTAATCAGTAATCTATTTCTTCTACCTGGAATTGAAAAAATATTTCTCACTACTTTTTTATATTACAACATAATTTTTAAAGTTACAAAAAAAAGTCAAGAATGAAGTTAAATGAAAACAACCAAATTCCAGTCATGACTAATTTATAGTAGTAGTTATCGATTTTTTTAAATAACATATGTATATAAAATTCTTTATTGTTATTACATAAAACTATCCAAAACCACATTGGAAATGTCAATAGCAACTAGATTTCTTCAAAATACCGCTTCGACTTAGCTTCTACATCGCTTTACTGTGTTTAAAGAACTTTAAGCTGCTGTATTCTAGCTATCCCTTGAATTATGGTCCCCTGGTAGCACGTTTGGACCCGTGCCATAGTATATTGATTGCCACTTCGAAAATTTTACAATTTGAAATATGATGAGTTTGTTTAACAAATCGGTGTAGAGGGTTAGTCTTTCATATTTGTTTACACTCAGACGACAATTTGTCAGCCATTTTTGGTAGTTGCAGTAGGAAGATCCAGTCCTTTCTCGTATATTACAAACTGGAAGGACTGCCACATCAGAGGAGGTGAGATGGTAAGCGGGGCAGTGACATGTACTGACGACTTGCTGGTCTCGGTGGTACTGAGCCTCCTAGCGCCCATGGATACGACCAGCATCTCTGGTGCAAGAACCACTCGTCCCCGACTCCTCGCACTTCGGGGACCCCGAGGCCCAAGATCAAGGAATCTTGGTGCTTGCTCTAACATGCTTCATGACGCTGGCCAAGGTGGTGACGGACCAAAACCACCCTGCCTTCCAAAAGAGGTGGCAGGCAGCTCTCTCCTCCATAAACGTGGGAGACAGGGTGGCCGCCCGCTGCGTGGGACCACGTCTATGTCCTAGGGAAGAAGTTCCAAAGCTTGCTGACAGGAAAGAGCAAACTGAGAAAGGAGATCATGGAGCGCGCACTTGCCCTACAGAGAACAGGAGCAGAAGGGGTGGTCTTGAGCAAGAACAGGTGTGTGAGTTCGCGTCACTAAAGGCGGTCCAGTACATGAACTTCTTTATCAAGTCCCACTGAAGGGCACTGGATCATAATAAACAAGTACATAAAGAAGATGAGAGAAGCGGAGCTGGGGGCGCTGTCAGAGGAGGCAAATAAAAAGCCGAAGAGGCTGGGGTACTCAGAAAAAGGTACCTGGGAGGAGGAAGCGCAGGGGCTCGGGATCGGAGGACGCGGAGGAGGAGAAAGATGGCAGGCCGCGGCGCAAGAGCAGGCGCCACTAGTTGGAAATGGATCTGTAATTTCTTTATGAAGCTTATTGCGCATATATTTTTAAGTTTCATATTGCCTTCCAATGAAATATGCCGCACTTAAGTTTGAATGACAGAGTTCCTAGAAATAGACGCGAGGACTGCACTTATGCGCAGAAGTGTCTTCTGCATGGCATGGCACCCGTCATATTTAACAAACTGCCTAAAGAATAGAAAATATTAAAAGCGAAGCCTTTAAAAAAAACTGCGGATATACCTTGTGCTGATGGCTTACTATTATATCAATGACTTTTTAGCTCATAATATAATATGTTAAATTAAATACTAATTAAGAATATAATCCCGAAGTTTAAATATTTCTTAATTTTTTATTTCAAATTGAAAAATTATTTTTTATTATTTTATAATTTTATTTGACTATTATGACTATTACTTGAAATTGGTGAAGAGAAAAAGCGAATTTTTGTTTATATTTTATCATTATTACAAATATAATTATTGCTTTGAAAATTTTTTGAAGACTCATAGATAACAGATTTATTACGTAAAGTAAACATTTCAAGAATAAACAATGAGTGAGAGGTTTAAGAAATAAAATATGCTTTAGGACCATCCTAAAGCGTTCAACTTTTAAATCTCTGCAAAGCTATACGAAGAATTTAGGACCTATTATTGTGTTATAATATAATTTCACCAATTATTGTATTAATGTATTTATTTATTGCTAATTACAACGGTTAAAGAAACCAATTACAATAATGAACATAGATTACATACTGATTACGATAATGACAGATTAAATTAATACAAAAACATTGCTAATAATAATAATTTATATATACAATTAATAACTAATATGGCACCGTGGATTCTCTCGCATACTATTTCTCGCAGAACACCAGGCATACTCTCATAATGTCATTCCACCTGTCAACAAAAATAAATAATAATATCCAGTCCAGTAGCAGCTCGCTGCTCTAATCTCAGTTTGGTAGCGTTAATTATTGGATCACGAGCGGCAAGAAGTCTGATGTAACGACCACTGCGAGGTTGATCAGCCAAGTTGCCCATGCTCCAGTACCTTTGTAGGTTAGTAACGACGCAAGTTTGAAAACGGAGACTCTAGCTGCGATTTGCCTTGTAGAATATCCTTCTTCACGCAATAACACTATTCTTGCTCGCAAGACTTCAGACAGTCCACCTGGCATTTTTCAAATGAACAATTTTAGAGAAATTGATCAAGAAATTGATTGAACAGCTTACAGGCAGAAACAAGAATGAGGGTCATTTATCATTGACCTCGACTTTATATAATATGTTTTCTACATTTAAATAATGTATTCTTAAATAAAGAACATAAAATATTTTTTTTATATTTTAAGCAATTAAAAAATATTAGACCTTTTCTGTTTGATGTGTGTATGAAGTTAGGTGTAATGAAGACATACAGTCCTATCATTTTGGTGGTTTCGGTTATATATTTTCTGGACGATTAGAAGATACAGCAAGTACAATCTTCTAGTACGTTGAGTGAATGCCTTCGTCATGACGTTTCAGCCGTATGGGCTCATATTGTACCCATCCTCGAATATCTAGGTGAAAGAAAGATAGGCATTCTTACTATAAATTTTATTTCTGATACTCCATCCAGTCAGTATCGGAATAAAAATTATTTCACCTAATTTGTTTTGTACAAATCAGTGCCTTTTATATATGCTATAACATGCAATGATCTGGACACGATAATATATTAATTTAGAAATAAAATTGAAATTAAACTAGTATATACGGATTTTATCGCGTTGTTTATTTATCACTGTATTACAAAATTTTGAAAATATTAACGCGATAAAATCCGTATATAGTAGTTTAATTTCAATGAATAACATTCGCGTAAACAAAAGACAATATTAGAAATAAAAGTTAAAATTATTGAGCCATATCAATGAGTCAAATACGTAACCAATCAGCACAGTCTAAATCCTAAATTATTTTGTACAAATCAGTGCCTTTGATATATACTACAACATGTAATGACCTGGACACAATAATATATTAATTTAAAAATAAAAGTTAAAATGATTGAGCCATATCAATGTGTCAAATACTGGAAATCTGCGTACATGTAAAGAAATTCTCAAATGAATTTAACAATGCTCGTGACAATTCAATCATAGGTAAAAGGGATCCCACTAGATTATTAATGCCTGCATGTAAAAGTTCTTAATTCCAAAACAACTGTTACGTAATGTGTATAAGAGTTTTTAATAAAGTGCCCAAGCACATTCGCGAATTGCCACTACTAAAGATGAAGAATGAATTAAAAAATGGCTTGAACAAAACACTTTTTATAGTATCAACGAATTCTTCGATCTGAACGTTCGAAATCTAAAATTTTAATCCTGACTAGTAACTAATTTAAAATTTTATTATAATTTCCGTGTATGTAATTCAATGATAGTAGTGTTTTTCCTTTTAATATCGAGCATCCTTCTTTCTTTAAGCGTATTTAATTATAGTGTAATTTGATGTCAATGTATAGAACTCAACAATTATGTTGCCAATAACACATTTTCTTTTTAAATTTAAATTTGCGTGCCAACATTGGTGAAATGTGCGAACGAATATTATATGTAACAACCATAAATGTACCACATTTTATTGCAAATAAATTATTCTATTCAATTCTATTCTATATCTTCAAAGAACCACCCTACTACAAATCAACGGATTTCATCTTATGTTTGCAAGGTGTCGCCAATGTATATTATGACCCGCTGTACCGCGAATTGGCACCAAAGCAAAATAGTGTGAAAATATAAGTCTTTGCAGCACACCTTTTGGACTGAGCTTCCTTTTTTATTATTTGAGTATACTGAATAGATGCCAAAAGTTCTATCACACGTTAAGGTTTGTAAGCTGTACGGATTACTGCAGCTAAAATAAATAAATAAAATAAGATATAAATTATGTTCGTGTGCGTGTGAGTGTGCCGGAGTTTCACATAACAACCTTTCCCATCCCTTTACTTACATCGTATGTTTATTTTAATTGCTGTAGCCTACTAGAAAGTAAAACTACTGATTATTATAAGTTATGATTTATAATAATCAGTAGTTTAGCCTTTAGGCTGTGGTAATCGTTAACCTTCCAGGCATTATTAGATGAAAAATTTAACATTTTTGTTTCAGATATAATATGATAGTACCTAAAATTTAATTTAAGGTAAGTGCTTTAAGTAGTTTGATGTACCTTTTTAGAGCATGGTCATTATTTCATATTTTTTATATATGCAAAGAAGATAAAAATTAGCTAACTAGCATTAATTTAAATTAGCAAAACTCACATAAAAATGTACTCACATAAAAATGTAAACGCATATTATTACCTCAGATACAATTTCTATCGAGTTCTTATTTGATATTTGATCTTAAACCTAGCCACGGACTGAACTCAAACTCCTTTTAGGAAACGCTACGCATTTTGATAAATTTCATTCTGGTACTAAAAGGAGATCCTTGTGGCGCAAAAACTTCAATAGCCGAAAAATTTGCAGGCTATATACGTCTTGACGTTGGAGAGTGGTAATCAGGTTTCAGGCACTTTTATCTTCTAATATCCATGACAATCTATCGTGCTCTTGTCACTACTGACGTACCACTTGATCCTGGGAAACGCAGCTATGGGCAGACACCGGATGGCAAGATATTGCTACCTAGGCAGGCTACAGGGATGGGACGCGATATCTTGCCGCCACCTCATCTTCCAAGCATAGCAGGCTTTGCTGGGGCTGCTACTGCGACCGCGGCAAATCACAAACGGAGCAAAACTGTATCTGTGTCTATAATTGTGTCTGTAATTGAGTCTGAAATTACGTTTTGAGCCATCTCATGGCATAGACCTTGCAAAAACGTCTGTAAACAAATCAACTGACTAGACTGCAGATATTCCTACAATTGCCCGGATACATGTCATTGTACAAAAAACTACAAAAACAATCAAGTCTTAATAATTATATTAATGTAAATAAGAACCCTCGAAACGATGAATATAATAGTTATCTGTTGAAGTTATAAAAAATACAAACTACACTTCTCATGAGAAAAATCGAAACACTTCTGTTTTTATGGTTTCTGTCCTAATTTAACACAAAAGAGTTTTCATTCCATGAAAAAAATCACATGTTTGTATAGCTGGCAGTTTGGCCATTACAGTTATAAGCGAAAATTCAAAATTCAAAATTAGAATTTCATTTGTTTATCCTATAAATGAAATGATTCGCTGTTCTAAGACAAATGTGTGTTTAGAGTTGGAGTACATTTCACATTTGAAAACTAAAAATTAGCGCTTATCTTAAAACTTTTTGTTCTGTATTCTGTATACTGTGTGTGTACTGTGACTTTGGGACGTCTGAAAAAGTTCTAAAACATATGAATACTTCGCCCGCAAAAGCCGCCCAAGTGGTGGCATTGCTAGATTCTGGACTTAGTAAGCGTGTTGTGGCTGAAAGATTGCATCTAAGCCTGTTGTCTGTTCATAAAGTCTACAAATAGGTTTGTTCACGCCCCGTTCAGGATCTGGCAAGAATCGGGTCACTTCTGAGCGAGATTATCGATTTATTGTAAATGTTGTACGTAGGGTGGCTGTAAGTGACTCTACAATTAGAAGAAGGTTGAAGAAACGTGGATTGGTACCGCACAAGTCAGCAAATGGGACGAAATTAACTGCAGACCATTGAAGAGCGCGCCTTAACTCTGCACATGAGCACCTAAATTGGTCATACCTCCAATGGACCAAAGTCCTCTTTTCTGGTGAGTGTAAAATGATGCTGTATGGTAACGATGGAAGAAACAAGGTCTACAGAAGAGATGGAAAACGCTTTGCACAATGCTGCACGATTTGGGGAGGAATCAGTGCTGATGGTAAGACAGAGCTTGTCTTTGTGTCTGGGCCACGTCTGCCTGCACTAAACAGTCATCGGTACATCGAACAGTGTCTTGATCCTCACGTGATGCCCACAGGTGCACATTTTATTGGCAACGGTTTCATGTTCATGCACGGCAATGCTAGGGCTCACACCGCGAGCGTCATATGAGATTATGTTACCGAAGTCGGTATCTCCATTATGGAATGGCCAGCAAGAAGCCCAGACATGAATCCGATTGAACATCTATGAGATGAATTAAAGAGACGAATTCGTGCATGAGATCCTGACCCAGAAACACTTAGCCAGCTGCAAAATGCAATCCAAGAGGAATGGAATTGAATGCCACAACATTTGATCGTGGCTCTCATCCGATCGATGAGGAACCGTTTCATTTAATTTGAATTTAGAACAAACATAGAAGCTATTATTTGAAAACCTCATATTATTCCCTAATAAACGACATTTGACATATATTCTCTTAAATATACACATTTTTCTAAAAATCCTTAAAAAACAATCTTGCCATGTGTTTCGATTTTTCTGATGAGAAGAGTATTTACAATGTACGTTGAAAATAAATTTTCATATATATATATATATATATAGAGAAGTATTGTTCTCTATGGCAACGTCATTAGTGATAGAGTTTAGTGGTGTCATCTGGATAATATGCGAGCACAAAACACAATGATGCCGGTTTTACGCTATTTTTATTTAGAATAAACAATATTTTCACTTCACAATAATGTCGAATGAAAAAATAAGCAGTGGGATCAGGGCACTGATCTTACTTTTTTTACACAACTCACAACTCAACGTTCCGACTCGATCAGTCGCTATCGCTCAAATGTGTCTCAATAACTATCGACCTTCCTAAAGTAAAGAAGGCGCCTCGACCCCACTCAAGCACACGCTCTGCTCTGATTGGTCGTTACGTGAATTACAGTATTCATAACTTTTATTAGATTAAAAGGTTTTTGAGCTATACAATAATTTAACAAATCAAATAAAATTAAATTAGGAATTTTAAAAGTAATTAAAATGTAGACAATTTATATTGTGAATTATACGTGCAAACAACAATGAACCCGACTCATAGCTTCCTCCGACATATATATATATATAGTAGTAGTAGTAGTAGTAGTATTATAAATACTATATATAAGGTAGAAGTAGAAGTACTATATGTAGGTAGGAACCTACTACTGCCTCCGTGGCGCAGCGATAGTGAATGCGACTGCTATGCACGAGGTCTCGGGTTCGAATCCCAGGTCAGGCCAACAAATAGTTATTAGGTTTTTCTGTGAAGAAATCTCAATAGTAGCCAGGAGTTAGAAAGTTGGCGGTCTTAGGCCTCATTTAGAGAGACGCGGAGCGTTGCGCGTCGCGTGTGGCAGGGCGTTGCGCGTCGCGTGTGGCGTGGTGTCTCGCGGCGCGTCGGACGTTTTTTCTGTTTACGTAGCGGCGGCGCGTGCAGCGGCATGCATCATTGCACGCGTAACCACAAACAAAGGGTAATTAATATACGATGTTGTGGTAATATACGATGTTGTGGTAATATACGATGTTGTTTATAGAGATGCGAGGCAGGCAACGTGGCGGTGTCCGCCGTTGCGCCGGCGGCGAATCGCTAAGCGTATAGCGAAGCACGCGGCGGCTATCGCTGCATCTTATGCGGCGGGCATCTCTGCGGCGCATTTATTATATTATATAGTTCACATTTTAACATAGAATTTACTTTTAAAAAAATTCGGTTATTTCGTACTCCACTGCCACAGTGACTTACGTCTACGTTGTGCGATTTCCAAATAAAACTGGCAGAAGGTTCCGCCGCGGGCATCGCTTCATCGAGAATTTCCGCCGCGTGCGTCGCTGCGTGCGCCACTGCGATAAACGCTGCGTGCGCCGCTGCGACAAACGCCGCGTGCGAGGCGATGCCATCCGCGGGTTCCACCGCAAAAAACGCTCTATTTCAAGCAAACGCGTGTAAAATCGCGTCTCCGTAAACGCACTCATACAACGCCATATGTTTGATTTCAGTGCGGGCCGCACCACCCATCGCAACGCGCGACGCCCCGCGTCTCCGTAAATGAGGCCTTAGACACCTGTATGCCTCGGAAATCACGTAAAGCCGTTAGTCCTGCACCTGATCTCTCACCGATGGTGTCGGATTAACGTCCCATCGGATCATGAGAGTTAGGGAACAGATAGAGCACTTCTGTGTGTGCTCTAAATATTGTGCATTATAATTATCTCCTTTGCAGATGGCCAGTCTCCGTTAAGACTAGTCGCCGTGACCCAAATTTGGTCTGGAGGACATATTATTGTCTACGTATAACGTATAGGGTCGGCAAATAATAGATTTTTCAACATAGGTATAAAGTTATGTATACAATAAAAAACAAAACCAAATAAACCCAAGGCATTAAGTTCTACACTTTAGGAAAGGTTGTACAAAACAAACACACTAGTTTCTTATGGAGGGGTGAAAACAAAAGTAGTAGCATTGTTTGTAGAGACAAAACGCAGCTTCCAGAGGTCACGACAGATGAAGACAAAAGCGTTGTCCTAAATAATAGAGCAGGTTATTTGACTGTGAACACAGTTGAAATGGCACTTTAATATTGAGATTTTAAGCAAGCTTCTTATTGAATTTAAATATATATTCTTATAAAGTTCTTAACAGAAACACTCAAACATATCTGGTAATATTGAAAACCGAAATTCTTGGAAACTGTAATACTCTTGTATACTGAAGAACCAATAAATCTTATATTATTTGAATTTACTCGTATAGCTGACAATAAAACATATTGATTATGATTAATTAACGGCAATATACTATTGATCGAGTTACGTACAAAATATATTTTTATACAAACAATATTTGGTTTATTTGTCTGAATTGTTCAGAAAGAAACTAATTGTTGTCATACAACCACAAAGACGCAGACGCTGCCGAGATACTTATCACATATTATTATAAATTAGATTGTTAATTAGCTGACATCATTTTCATTTATATTTCAGCTTCGTTATTCCCGATTACCATTTAACATATAAGTAAATCATTAGGCTGATCATGCATTTAAATTAAGAAAGACTTTATTTATTTTGTCTTTGATGCATTGGTGTCATTTATTCATGCCGTATTAGATTTTACCCACGGCTGTGTTTGCGTAAATATAAAATTTCACTAATAAAATTAACTATTTACCGTAATAGAATAAATACGGTATAATTTAGCTCCTCTCCTTACGACTGCGCTGAACGTAAGACGCGGTTGGACTGAATGACAGAACTCGATATTCAAATCGGCACGCGGCCGCCATGGTAAAATTGAATAGAGGATTTGAAGTGCTATTTTTCCGTAATTTTGTAGGCGAGAATATAATTTTATTTTTCAGTTTTTACACGAAGGAATTGTAAACACATGCATTGTTATGGTAAATGTATATTTTATAATTGTATTAAACAAAAAGTGTTGATTTTATCAACTTAACTAGAACGCCTGTTTTGACACATGTCGCTCGGCGCAGTCTTAATGCTACTGAATTCGAAGCGTATTCCATAAATGGCACACAACATATCGTCACTTTGACACGTGTATTGAAATAATTAATTTGATGCTATGCCGCTGTAATCCCACAATATCGCCGGTAATGGAGTCTTGTTTGTTGACACATGTTTCAATTTGTAACCGAAATTAGAGCGAGATAAATTAAGTGAAATCATACTGAATATTTAGTTTTCGATTTATATATTACTGTCTATAGAATAATTTTGCCATTATAATAGAAGAATATAATTATATTAAACGGTCATAGTTAATCTTACAAGCAGTTACAATACAAAAACCTAGTATTATTATAAATTATAAACACATAACATATAATTATAATCCTTAAAAAAAAACAGATTTGAATGAAACACAGGTACACCATTTCCTGGATAATATATAGGGTACTTTTTATCGCGATATACGTTCTTATAGAAGCCCGCGTGACTTCTAAGCCCAAACTTAACTTAATTCCAATTATAAAATAGATCAATTGAATAATGTCCAGTCAGAAGAACGCCAATACTAAAATATCTAAACAATTACATTCAATTATAATTAAAGCAATAGTTAATTTTTTTTTCCAAATAAGAAAATACGGTGACAGATTATTCATCGACACAAAATATACTACAATTTCATAAAAGAGAAGACAACAAGTACTACTACGTTTTATCCCCTCTCTGTATCCTACAAAATTTTTGTTGGGCTGTTTAGGTTTTAACTCATTAGATTCGAGGCGATCATACGATCAGATGGCTGGAACCTGCAAAATTTTAAAGGGTATGATCGAGGCACCGATTCTTCACGACAAATGTTGCAGATTGTTTGTGCCTAACAACTATTGTCGTGGTAGAAAGCACCGATAGCTGGCGGTTTCAGCGTGCCATACTGTAGCACGCTGTAACTCATCCATACCTCAGTCACTAAAACAGGTTAACGCTCTCTTGGACTTTAACCCAGAAGTTGATATTTTTGCGGATGGATGGCAAGTATTATTGTTAGAATGTATAAGGTACTGTGAGCGGAATGCGTGAATGCTAAATTTTAAATTTATATTATGTTATTAAATAAATAATGATTAAATAGTGTAATTGGCTCAAGTCGTTTTATTTGAACAGATATATGTATATATCGACGTGAAATAGCAGTACTCCTATTGTTGTGTTTCGTTCGGTGAGTGAGAGTGCCGGAGGCCCAATCACCCTCTTTCCCCCTTCCCTCTCCTTCTCCTTCCCACTTCCTTTCCTAAAAGGTCAGCAACGCGCAAGTGATGCCTCTAGTGTTGCAGGCGTCCATAGGCTACGGTGACCACTTACCATCAGGTGGGCCATATGCTTGTTTGCCATCATAGTCGTATAAAAAAAAAACTTCCAATGGTTGACTGGTAGATAATGCCCGTGGCATTAAGTCCGCCGATGTACTATTTGGTAGTGCATAAAGTTTTAAATAAAAAAAAACAAGTTGTCTCTAATGCAGTTTGTAAAGTAACAAAGGTATGGCCATATTGAACTGAAGCGACACAATTTGCTTATTCTGAATTCTCTTGTTGCTGCAAAGTGTTGACGTCACGTCAAATTTGTAGGCGTAAACTTACGACGTAATTGCGATTTCTCTCTCATATGGGGTTAATCATACATTAAGTTAAGCATAAAGGCGCCCTTGAGATCAATGAACTCTACAAATTCGTTGAAATAAAGCACGCCATCTTGAGTATGTGTAAAATACGTATGATTAGGTACAAGAGCATAGAGTAAGAGCATAGATATTCATAGACGAGAAATAAACATGCATGCATACGACTTTTTTTCGTAAGGATGAGATCATGGGTCAAAAAAGAAGGACAGCAGCGCTAATTCTGGAATAGACCTCGGTAGATAGTATAATTATATTACAGGGGCAAGTCGATAGCCCGAATGTTGGAACAAAATACTCATGACAACTTTTATACTTTTGCGTTGGTGTAACCTGGTCGAAAATGACATAAAATTTAAACAGTATACTTGATCGTGTTACTCACTATTACACTTCTTTTACATAAAAGATTATTCTCGTACGATAAATTCGTGTTACATAAGACTTTACAGTCATAAAACTAACGGATACAAAGTAAAATCAGTTGCAGCGCAATCATTAATGGATCACACAGATAATTCTGTACATTCAGTGAAAAGTGATGTGGGTAACTTGAAAATCATGAACGGCCCCATGTGGGATTGGTACCCATAACACTGAGCGCAGCTACAGCAGTGAGGCAACCGCCTGCCTGCGAAATCCGTACTATCGAAATATAGACTTTGAAATTCAAATTTAGCGTGTCTTGTGCATCAATTCTACTGTTACATTTACATTTAATGTTTAACTGTATAAAGTGGCAAATACGACTTTCTTAATAGTATGCGATTGTCACTAACAATAGCTTGAGATAATAATAGTAATAAAAGACACAGATAATAGTTGTGTGCTACCGGAGCTCTTCTCACCGGCCAAAAGAAGGCGTTGCAATTTACGATATACATTGCAACACAGAGCCAATCATAAATTATTTCTAGACCAAAATAATTGTACCATCAAACTGTGTCCTATTTCCTCGAGCAATTATTTATCAAATCACAAATCGGAGGCCGCATCCGGAGCTAACATCCGTTATTCTATCTATCCATATATTACAACACGACCGGTAGAGGTTATAAATTAGACAATTAATAATACAGAATCGGTTGTCATCATGTTCAATACACTGGCAGCAACATAAAACTGCGTAATACCTATGAATATGGAAAGATATCGATGTTTAAGATAGCAGACTAACTTTAGAAAAAAAAGGTAAACGATTAGCGAGGTTAAGCAAGGTTGGGTGCGGTCAATCTAAAAAAAAAAAAAAAAAAAAAAAAAAAAATAGATGCGTGACTGCTTAGTGGTATTTCATCGGAGCGTCTCCGTGCTTTTTTTTTTTTTTTACTTGGGGGAATGCTATGACGCATATCCCTCCGCGGGGGCGGGCGGAGGGATTATGTCGGACTCGCCGGGGTAAAAGAAAGATGGAATAATAGTAAAGTACCTCCCGGAATACCGACTAAACCTACCACGGTGTTCCTCGACAAAACCACTATCGACGGGGCCGCGCGAATCGACCGTCCGCGTCGCCTAGAACAACTCTTGACAACAGGTTGGCCACTAACCACACGAAAGAAGAAAAGAAGAACAATGTAGGTACTTATAATAATAATATCAGCCCTGAATTAAACTGCCACACTGTTGGGCACAGGCCTCTTATTAGCGTGATAAGGGTAAGGTCATATCAACGACGCTGGCCCAGTGCGGGTTGGCAGTTTTTACATATCTTCGAGAACCTTATGAACCTAATAAAAAACCTAAAACCTTTTACTTTCACCATTAAACCAAGTCATAATTAACTACTTATTTAATAAGCAAATAACTTTGAAAGTCAATAATGCTCAGTCAAAAGTCAAAGTCAGTTAGATCCTAAGGCCCCTTAGGATCTAACTTGAGATCTCTGCGTGGCAGTCCAACGGGCTAGGTTATTGTTGCTTAAAATTAACATAGTGAAATTTACATTGAGTCATCAGTAATACCGTGCCCGTGCTAAAGCTGTAAACTGACGTACACTGTTTAAAAGTCAAAGCCATAATTAATCTTGATTGTTTCTTTAGGGTTTAAGAATGTTAGTAATATCAGTGACGAAAAATTCTCTGAAAAATGAGTTATCGCAGAAAATAAATTACATTGAAATTTAAATATTAGAAGAAGAAGAAGATATGAATAGACAATTAAAATTTAACTGGAGGTTCTGCTTTGTTACTAATCCAATTAAAACTCCTTAAGGGAACAATAAAAATGATATAAAATAATATTTTTGTTGTTATCTGTATTTCTAGAATTGAGTAGAGCTTAGCGATACATTAATGATAGATGTTTTGCCAGTTACCGTCTTATATTTGCATATTGTTTGCTAGTATTCACAATGCATGACTTCGGCGTTTAGACAAAGTGAAATCAAGTCTCAATTTCGTCGCAAATTTTAAAATCACATTTATTTGACAGCACTGTATTGTCCTGAAATCAATCTATGCGATGATTAATTACTAGCATATGTCTGTCACATTTCCTGAGACTATATCGATTTTTGTAATTTGATATTCTAAACCTATTTTTGTTAGCTTCTGTAACGCCTAGGATGTTACTTCACCTGCCGTCAATTATATGACTTCTATAATACTCGTTTTCCACTAACGGTATAACCCGCCGATTTCTGCACACATGTACAAAATTAATTACGACTGCTGCTCGACAAAATCGTTTAATTTCGTCAGCCCTTCCACAATATTGCTGTTTCGCTGGCGTGATATATTGGGGCGGCTTTCTACCTTATATGTATCGCTCTCACTTTTATGGATTAAGCATAAATTGTCGGAACAACATTTAAAAGTAAATGTCGAATCAGCTTAGTATTGAATCGTTAGTAGAATATGTATTGCCATGTCAGTATCTTTTGCAGTAAATTCAACATCGTTCTCCCGAAAAGTTAGACAGAAGAAGAACGCAGTGCCATGCATGGTTTCAGTATATGGCGCTACGGTGTAAGGCTCGTCAGATTTAATCATCCTTATGCTTAAATTTCACATTCGAATTAGTCTACTATTTTCAATAAGACAAGTCTCACGTTTAGGCTTATATAAAGAATCGCCGCTGTGAAAAAGTTGATGGAATTTCGACGCAAAGACTTATGAACTTTACTTACAAGTAATGATGCTAAGATACATATTGTCATTTATTGATAATTATATTCAAGTAGGCTCAAAGTTACTCCTACCTAAGTTATGATACCGGCATATTATGATACTTGGGATTTTACGGCTTGTGACTATTAGCCCATCTGTGGCTATTATTAAATTAAAGCCGTTACAATGCTATTAGGCCAATTAGTGGACGCCTTCTTATTTTCCATTTTATGGTCCTTATTAGACTTCATACAAACAATCTTTAATAAAATATTGAATACGAGATTAAATAGGAAATGGCCCATAATATAAATTTTCTGTTTGTTTTAATCTGTATTCTGGGCCCAATATCCAATGTTGCGAACTATGTATTAGCCGATTGTAAGGCCTAAGAAATGAATTTTATTAATTTTCTATATTAAAGCAGTACGTGTACACTCTTCACATTTTCACCAGTACCTACCCTAAATACTTCTTTACAAAAACATTCTTACATTTAACAAATGGCGTGACTCCTAATTTTTCTTCATCAATATAAATGGAACTGCAAAAATTCAGCGCCCAAAGTTTCAAAATGGTTTTTAATATTAACGAAATCCGTACGATTTTACAGTCGTAAGTTAATTGAAATCAAAGCTTTAATTTGATATTTGTGATATATTTTGTGTTGGTTTTAAATTAGGTTTATATGGCGGATTATGATTTTATTTCTGGGCGGGCTAGTTACATATAGATTTGATGCAACGAAAAACTAATTAAGAATATATTACATCTGAAAGCGTTAGACATGATTGACTGACAAACATCCAAAAAATCTCTACAATCTTTCATATTTATAATATTGATAGCAAGTACGATAATATATACCCAAAAAATATACACTCACACAAACTTTTAAGAGAAAAACTTTCAAGATGGTTCCAAACAAAGGTGACAAGGTTCGAAGCACGTAAGAAAAAAGGTATTACTATTACTTTGGTATTCACATGGATATAACATTTAATTTGCTACTATTCGAACAAAAGAGTGAGTATATATTCATAAAAAGTAGGTCAAATTGATACGTATCTCATTACCTTTTCCCCTTACAAAAGAAAGTTTTGGGTCATACTACAGAAGGAAATGTATAGCTCTAAATATGGGTTAAGGTAATCAAGTATATTGTTCATACCCAGTGGTAGATATAACTGTATCAAACTAAAATAAAACTCGGGTACTTTAATGACGTTTTAATTTGAGTATGTACGAAAGCTCACAATTTGAATTATTTCTATGATATAATAAATGGTATTATTGATGATTGTGTTCCCAGGAAAATGCGACGCAGCCGTGTAAATTCAAGGTACCATTACCCTGAGTGGTACACGGCAGATATTATTCGCGACATAAAATTAAAAGCACAACTTCATAAGAAGTTCAAAATTAGTGGATTAACGAGTGATTACGAAATGTTTTCTCAGTGTAGGGCTAGCGTTAAAATAATGATAGAATTGGCACACGAAAAACACCTTGAAAATGTACAATACAATCTCACAAAGGATCCTAAATCCTTCTGGGATTATGTAAGAAGCAAAAAGGGTGTTGTGAACCGTAAAAAAATCACAAAAAATGGTCGAAGTTTATCGGACACAGAATGTGTTCACGAATTTGCTAATTTTTTCAAGTCCGTATACAGTCCCCTGAAAGCAAAACTAGACGTGCAAGCCGCCGTGGCCGAGAGTAACACAAGTAGTTCCCGAGTACATATAGGGAGTATTGATAGGAGCCAGGTAAGGGAGGCGCTAACTAAAATTAAACCTAAGCGTTCGGCGGGACCAGATGGCATCCCACCATTTATTTTTAGAGACTGCAGGGATTATTTAACACAACCGCTGGTATACGTATACAATGTATGTTTTGAGAAATCACACTTTCCGGAACGCTGGAAAATTACACGAGTAATACCAGTACCTAAGGGCGAAGCAGGGAGTGAAGTTAGTGGGTACAGGCCGGTGGCTGTGTTGTCGGTACCAGCGAAGGTATTTGAGTCAGTAATCCATCATTGTGTCTTAAACCAGGTTTCAATCGCATTGTCCGACTCACAGCATGGGTTTAGGCCAGCTCGTAGCACGACTACAAATCTACTGAATTTTATGGCATATGTGGTTCCTAGCGTTGATCTGGGAGTGCAGGTCGATGCTGCATACTTTGATTTTAAAAAAGCTTTCGATTTGGTCGATAATGACATTTTATTGACAAAGCTTGCGGCACTCGGATGCACTCCTAAATTGCTGAAATTCTTTGCTGATCATATGAGTAACAGAAAGCAGTATGTAGAATATGCTGGGTACAAATCTGAGCCCTATTTTACAAGGTCAGGCGTGAGTCAGGGCAGTAATTTAGGACCACTTCAATTTATAATAATGGTAGATGACTTGCCCGAAGTCGTCAGGAATGCCAAGTGCCTGTTATTTGCTGACGATCTAAAATTGCTGCTAGCTGTGAAAGAACAAAAGGACTTTGAGCGCTTACAGGAAGACATAGACAGGGTTGTTGAATGGGGAAAGAAGAATAAGTTGGTGTTTAATACGTCAAAGTGTTCGGTAATAACTTTTAGTAGGATAAAAATGCCCAAGAAATATGACTATAGAGTGGATAACACGTTATTGAAAAGAACAGAAACGGTGCGGGATTTAGGAGTATTCCTTGACTCGGACCTAGCATTTCGTAATCACATCGTAAATGTTTGTAAAAAAGCCTATAGGAGTTTAGGTTTCGTCCTAAGAAGGACAGAGGGTTTTAAAAGCATCGCTGCGCTGACTTCTTTGTACAATGCATTGGTAAGAAGTCAGCTCGAATGTAACGCAATCATATGGGCTCCGCATGAAGCTAAATACAGTCTCATGCTGGAGCGTATACAAAATAAATTTACTAGGTTTCTGTATCTAAGGTGGTATGGTGTATATCCATTTTATCCATTGATGTATCCAACTTTGTTTGTCATAGGCATGGTGGGATATAATAAATTGGAAACAAGGAGGGACATAGCTCTTACTACCTATATTTTTAAATTATTGCGTGGCAAGACTTCAAACCCAGGTATATTAAAAGAAATAAAGTTGTGTGTGCCCGACAATTATGTATTACGAAGGCGACGGCCACGTCTATTGGCGGTGCCCAGTAGTAGGACCAATCTACTGAGTAAAGCTCCTATAACGCGTACCTTGACTGTACTTAATGACGTAGCGGACAGCATAGATCTTTTTACTTGTTCTCTGAGTGAGTTCACAAAAACCACGATGTACAGGATATGTTATGGTAAATAATAAAACTGTAATTATGGCCACACTATTGAATTAGGATATCCCTGTAATGATAGTGATGATGAGTTAATAAATAATTAATAATTAATAGTTAATAAATAAGTAAATAAATAAATAAATAAATAAATTTAAAACAAAGTGTGTTTAGAAAATTAAATGTATAGATAACCCATTTACGCACACAAACAGAAGCTGCAAACTCGTAAATTGCAAAGCCTGCAAAAACAGCAAAGACATTGTAATGTGTAATAGACGGGACTCTTTGGTCCATCATCGTAACTTTTTTTCGTAACCAGCTACGAAAGAAGATTTTATTTCGTTTTTGTAACATTTATTTTTCTGTAACTGGTTACTACTTATGAATAATTGTTTCAGGTTAGTAATCGTGTGGTTAAGAAAGGAGGTGGTAATTTTGTCATTATTGAATAGTATATACTTCATAGTAAACTTTAATACTTATCTCAAGTGTCATATAAATGTCATTCTTCTATATAAATGTCATTCTTCTATGTATATTTGCCGTACTCAATTACATTTTATGCACTTAATGCAAACTACATAATTATTTCATTAATTTCAGTATAATATTATCATTATTGATTGCATATATATAGCTTTCCGTGTGCAATTTATTTGTGAATAATTAAAAGTGAAAATGGATTGTAATGAATCAAATCCTATTGAATTTGTGCTGACAAAACGTGGAGGAATGAAAATGTTTTTTAACGGTCGTCAATTAAATACTACAAGATAAAAACTTACACCAACGGGCAATTGGCAATGTCACAGAAAAACCAGTATAAAGGCAACATAACATTGGACTCTGATAATAGATTAATAAAAGAAAACATGATGATAATTTATTCCGAATGTATAAAAAAATATTATTAAAAACATGAACTGTTAAAAAAATAGTTTGAGGATATCTCTATGCAAATCAGAAACAATTTGAAGAGACTATTAGTTTATTTATTAACAATTGCAAGATGTTGGTGTGGATTTAGTAGCTGACTTACACAAATTCAATAACATCAAAAGTAGTCTTTACAACGAACGATATAAAAAATTGGGTGTGACTAAGTTGCATTTTCAAAATGCTATAGAAGTAGAAATACCAATAAAATTTGAATATTTTTTATTGGCTGACTACAAATATGAGGAGACATTCCGAACTTTTAAAGAACTGTCAACATTTTTTTCTTGAGGGACATTTAAATGATGCCCTCCACCTTTTACCCAAATATATACCATTCACGGATATAATGCAATAACAAAACAAGTAATTCCATTAATATTTTTATTCGTGCACAATAAAAATCTAAAGATCTACAAAATACTATTTAACTTACTGAAGAGTCGATTACGTAACTGGAATCCGGTTAAAATTACTCTTGATTATGAAAAATCTATTAGCCAATGAAAATGTTTATCCTGTTGTATGGCCAGATGTAAGGCGCCAACAGGATAAACATTTCGACCGGGCGACAACGGAAGGCACCGTGAGGCGCGGAGGACATTCCTGAGCTGCGCGCGCGCCTGCGCCTGCCTCCGCCCGACGGCCACTCGGCTCTAAGGATCAGTACATATCTGACGGAAAATGCGTCGAGCGTATCTTCGGTCGCGTCTATTCGGTCCAATTAGACCTGCCACATTACGCGCCTAGTCAGTTTCTGCGTTCAGCATCTACAAAGCGGTTGTGTTGTGTGATCAGTCAAAATATACGAGGCGCGACTTTGCCGCTCTTACGTCAACCGTTGACGGAAACGGAACAGACGCTGTACGCTCAAAGTGTAAAAGGTTGAATGTTTTATTAATATTTGTTTGTTCTGGCGTTACGCGACTTAGACGCGCTAAACTACGGGCAATATTATATGTTTATACGTTTGATTCTTTTATATGTTTATACGGTTAAAATATACAGTCTACGCTATTTTATTTAACGTCCTTTATGGCCTTAACAATCCTAACACCGAAATTAAAGGCTGCTTTTATGATTTTTGTAACAGGTTAATAAAGAAGGCTAAGCAATTGGGGTTAATATCTAGAATTCAAAGAAGACCTGTAGCAAGATGTATGGATTTGCCTCGATTGCCTCTAAAATATATCATGTCGGACTACAAATACATAATGAAACGAGCGCCAAAATGGTCACAAGTGGCGGCATTTAACTCTTATTTTAATAATTACTGGTTAAATGACATTCAAATTATTAAGAAATATTATTAAGAAATGGTGTTATTTTGGTGAAGAGCTAAGAACTACTAATCATTTAGATGGTTGGCACGTCCGACTAAATAGATATGTGGGCCGTAAAAATCCACCTCTTGCCGAAATTCTAGATGTTCTAGTTAGCGATACGAAAATTCGGACAAACACAAAGTCAAATAAAAGTAAACATTAACAAGAAATTGATTTCAATTTGAATTGAAGAATTAGAAAATAGTAGAAAATAGCACTATAAGTGTAGGTCACTGTTTAGAGATTATAATTTTACAGAATTATTATTAGTTCAAATTTATGACGGGAAGTATAATTTTATGTTATAGTACATTACTGAAATATGTAGTTTTTTTTTATACTATAATGTTTACGGTTCCGTCGAGGTCGAAGGGACCTTTATAGTCTCACCATGTCGGTATGTCTGTCTGTTCATGCTTGAATTCAAGATTCTTGTTAGGTTCTATAATAATGTGATTTAGCATAGTTACGTATATTAAATTAATGTCACGCCGATAAAGTTGGCAAATGAAATCTTAAAAATATTTTGTTTTATTTATATACTCTTTTACTCACATAGTAGTTACAGACCTGGAACAATTATTCATGAGTAGTAACCAGTTATAGGAAAAGAAATAAAAATCTTCATTCGTAACTGGTTACGAAAAATAGTTATGAATCTGAAATAATTACTTTGATTAATAACTAGTTACGAATAAAGAAATAAAAATCTTCTTTCGTAGCTGGTTACGAAAAATATTTACGATGATAAACCAAAGGGATACATAGCGAATAAAATCATGATTCCCTACTTGTTACCGAGCAGTTAATCACTTTTAACTCATTGGTAACAAGTCGTTTAGTCTAATGTCGTACGCTTAAGTCGCATTCTTGTGTGGTACATTAGCCATTCAAACATATTGCCTAAAATATGCCCAGTTTATATTGCAATATTGCAAACCTTGCTGTAAAAAAGGAGATGTAGATGTGGATACATATTTATAAGACAATATCAGCAGTTAATCTTGCTTGGTTTATAATTATATAAGAATACATATTTAATCTTTAAAATCGCACATCTTGATTACAATTCAATTAAACATTTTTTCAGATACATGACTTGAATTTGACCTCGATGAACTCCAATCGTCTTAGAAAACTTTATGAAATATAAATGCCATCTTATTTAATAAAAACGTTCGAAGTTAATAAAAATATTCTCATTCTCGTAAGTAGATTAAGACCCTGCATATATAAAGGTCTTAGGGAAGATTAAGGCAAGTAATTCATAACTACAGCTTAACTTTATCGTCCGTAGGTTGATTTCGATCCAAGCTTATCCAAATAAGAAATTAAAGCTCTATAATGTAAAAAATACGGACAAATTGTGTGCATGTGGTAGGAGTGTTCTTTTTAAAAAGTTGCACTGAATCTAACAATACATTGGCCGCATTTAATTAAAAATTGTAAAAATGTGTTGGTGCAATGACAAATTTGTTAAACCTGTAATAAAAAAGTTATTATTATTAGTTAGTTAAGATATTAGTATAAGTTATATTTTTTAATGCTATTAACAAATTTTCAATTCATGAGCACAACTGACGACAAATTTATAAAGATAAATCACTCAATGCGCGCACACGCGCTGTCTGAGTGATGTTCAAAATAATCAGCTGAGGCTGTATAAAATAGTATTATTTTTGTTGTATATAATAATGCAACTCGTTAGTGTATTTGTTAAACAATAATAGTAACAAATATCTTATTGGCAAAGGAATAAATTAAAGGTTTTAATATTTTTTATCATCCCATCTGAGTGTTCCTTATTTTCACGTTTATTTTATGAATTCAATCTTGTAGACAGACGGAGGCTAAATCCAAAATTGTTAAAAAGGTTTAATTAAAATTTAGATCTTTTATTCTCGTAAATAATATCAGTTACGAGATAATTCATTTCTTATATTTCACAAGGGAAAGGTTCTGTGGGATGACCATATTTCATTAATTTTCAATTTGTCTCAATATTTATTACTGATGATTTTGCTTTTAGAAAATAACAGCTCTGTAGGACAAAAAATGCAAATAAATTGCGCCTTCTTTACTTATATAATAACTGTTTAATTAATATGCAATATTTCGTGATGACAAAGACTCACGGTAGCTTGTTGTGTTAAAGAAGATTTTGGCGAATTGGAAAACGTAAAGGATGTGACACTGGTCAACGATTCCCGGCGGACTCTATACTTTCAGATAAAACATATTTTTGTGAAAACTGGAGACAAAAAGCCAATGACGCCATACCAAATCCACAACGTGAATTAGGTACCTATTCAATTAATTGAAAATGGCAATTTATCCAATTCTTTCTGTAACTACGCTGGCAATATTATAAATTTATGTAATAAGCGTGGGCTTCACTCAGCGATGTACTTATTAGCTGTAGGGTGTTAAATTAACAACAACATTAAAGATAGCTGTATTATTATTAATGACCTAACGATTGCAGAGTACATCAAATGTTTGACCAATAAACAAACCGAACAAGATATTTTAGAACTGCGATCTCGCATAGCACTTCAACACTTTAGTCGTAAAGACCAAGACGAAAAATATATACATATTGATTGTGAGTGCAATGTCACATTTATATATGAACATATATTTCTGGGTGACATTTTTAGTGCCATTTTTACTAAACAGTGCTTTGCGAAATGTTGTGCAATATTCGATATATCTAGGAAGCTGCCCTTTCTGTCAATCAATTTTAATATGATTTCCAATTTCAGTATTTCTAGCCTAGAAGATGCAATCTGTGTTGGCAGTGAAACCAACATATGTATTTCTTGCATAAGTCAGGCGTTTATTTCATATGAGCTTTCTAATTTAATAACTATTGATTTGAATGGCACAGAAGAAGTAAATTTACAAGATACACCCAAAACAATTTCTATTGGACACAAATGTTATAATGTATTAGAGGATATTAAATTCGTGCCCGCCAGGGGTAATAGTATCGGTCACTACAAAGCGCATGCTTTTTTGAACAACAAAATTGTTTGTTATGACGATCTAATGAACAATTATTATATAAGTAAAAAAGGCGCAGTTTATTTGCATACGTTGTCCTATGAACATGTTGATAAAAAAAATATATAAATTCTTGTAAGTGTATTTTATTTTTACTGTATTGCCTACACAGCCTTGGTAAAGCCGTGTTATGACCCTGGTTGGTTTTTGATTACGCAATATCAAATAAATTATAATTACTTTTCCTAGAACTTGGTTAGGTATTTTTATGCGTAAGGCGTTTAACAACTCACTGCGGTCCGTGATGCCCCCTATAATTTTATGCAGAAAAATGGAATCTATTTTCATTCTGCGACTGACTAAGGTTTTAAGTCTATAGTGTGCTTACTTTTCTGTGCAATTCGAAATTAAAATCGAATTTGAGCGCAAAACCATGTAATTTAAGAAAAACTTAAGGAGGATTGTACTACTAAATGTTGAGACAAACCTATTTAGTTATTGAATCATGGTCACCCTACATAACCTTTACCATAAGAAATACAAGAATTGAATTATCTCATAACTGATATCATTTACGAGAACAAAAGATGTGCTAAATTTTAATTAAACATTTTTAACAATTTTGGATTTAGCCTCTGTCTGTCTACGAGGTTATCTGACGCCAAGATACATGAGATTGTTCTGGAAGGTAAAAAGTGACACACACAATGACCTGATAGCATCCAGCATAAGGCGTAATAGATTCTTTGAAATACAGCAATACCTTCATCTTTGCGATAGTACATCGTTGCCATCAAACGACAAATTTGCTAAGGTTCGAGAATATTTCACAAAATTGAACAATAATTTTGGCGCTAATGTCAAGAGAGCTGGTTCGTCACACATTTCTGTCGATGAAACTATAGTACCATATTTCAGGCGACACGGTACTAAACAACATATATATATGTACATGGCAAACCCATCAGGTTTGGTTACATGCTTTGGTCAGCCGCTACTCGCCAAGGTTATTTAGTGAACTGTGAACTTTATCAGGGTGCGTCTGGTCCTAATCTCAAGATGCAATCGCAATAGGTGCTGCTGTTGTCTCAGAACTTCATGAAAGGTTGCCTCAAGAGTTAGGACCTTACAATATTTATTTTGATAATTTTTTTTACTGGTTTACCGTTATTGAAATATTTGCGAGATGGGAATATTGGTGCAACTGGAACTGTTCGTGATAATCGTTTAGAGAACTCAAATTTACCAAACTCCAAAGATATGAAAAAAAAGTCGAGTTAGCTTATAAAGCATCTGAAGGAATTATTGCTGCTAAATGGCATGACAACAGAATTATCACCATTTTATCTAACAGCTTGGATCCTATCACAAAAGTAGGCCGAATAGGATTTGTGGATAAAAAACGGGCCAAAATACAAGTCGATTGCCCGGCTATTATAACAATGTATAACAAGTGTTGGGTGGAGTCGATCGTTTTGACGAAAACGTTGATTCCATGAGAGTAGCTCTGCGGGGTAAAAATTGGTGATTTCCTCTCTTTGCGTTTGGCTTGGATGCAGCTTGTCAAAATGCATGGCTAATAAAGACGAAAACAGAAAATAACTGGACCTACTGTGCCTGCCGCCGACTTATTGCCACTACTTACCTAAAACAATACGGAATACCTCCAATCCGTAATCCTGACTGTGGCATCCCTGTGGAATCGAGGGTGTCTAAGGAGATAAGGGTCTAAGGAGATACGGAGCGCAGAAACTGCGGATGGTCACACAGAAGTCGATTGTTCTTAGGGAAGATACGGATACTGTCACCAACGCACTAGAAAAATGTGCGCTAAATGCAACATTGCTTTGCACCTCAAGTGTTGGTACATGTTTCACAATAAATAAAGGCTAGATTAGGTCAGATGGTAACCTGTTCTTCTATTTATAACTTTTATAAATAAATTTTGTAATTGATAAACATAAACACCGGTTTATGTTTATGCTTCATTCCAGTCAAGATCATACTCAATACCTCATACATCATATAGTACAATGCCAAGTGTCACCTGTAGGTGACCCTCCAATAAAATGGTAGAAGGGAACATTTTAGTTTTATTTTCCTTTTTTACCTTTTTAATAAATACATCTTTACCAGATAAGTCAAATGAAAATATAAAAACTGCTTTCGTTTGACATGGGAATCGGAGAGTTAAATATAGCCCTAAAGTGTTCTTTTATTCTCATATAGCAAAAATAACATTAGTACGGTTATACGGTTATAATTTCCAAAAATCCAATCGGTGTGCTTTTCGTATTGACGCAATATATTTTCTCTTACTTACAGTAGAAATTTGGCAAGCCCTTTTAAATTACGGAAACTGTTCCTCAGCTATGGCATCCAGCCAGATAGTACTTTACAATTGCCCCTTCAGTCTTGGCGTATTTTCATAGTTCAATCTACGTATTTCTGTATTTTTGACTCAAAATTTAGTACTACTAGATATTTTATCGATTGCTACGTTGATAAAAATTAAGTATTAAGCTCTGTAAATCTAGTGATCTTAAGAAAATAAATAAACAAATATTTTAAAAGCTTCCGTACGTGGCTTCGGTTTTGCTTATCCCACAAATATCATTTTTCAGAATCACTATATATATCTACTCTTCAGACCAAAAACTACAATTAAAAACTCATTGCTGTGTGAAAGATCGAGAAACTAAATCCCACACTCTCTTACTGGATGATCATTGTTAAAATAAATTGCAGGAAATACAATAATTTAGAGCTTTAATCGACGTCATCTGTTTCAGTCTTAAGTTTGAATTTACATTAACAACTAATCGTGGGGACTCTCGATACCATTCTACGATCGGGCAAAGCGTCAGGATTCGAGTATTAAATGCCCATTAGCAACACGGAGTTTAAAAATATGCTATGTAAAATATATTTGCACTGCTATAATTATAGATGCAATGCTATGGAATGCTGACGTAGCATTTAAATTCAAAATCAATCATTCATTCATTTAGGTCCTAAAGTAACACTTATGAATATCAATAGAGTTAGTGAATTTATTACATTTACTGAATTTACATTTATGTAAGTTGCTAGGTTCAGGCCAAAGATTGAGCCTATGAAAAGATGACCTGTAAGAAACTCAAGGCCACTCTTTTAAAACGCCATCAAATTATAATTTCAGTATTTTACTGTATCAGCTGGTGTTGCTGTATATTTGTATGCCATATATTATTGTCCATATAAAATTGAATTCTAAAAAAATATTTTCATTGCTCAATGCTGTCATTAAAAGTAGTCAGCATTTCATAGATTAAGCCATTCAGCTTGTGTCCCATTCAGCATGTGGCCCATTCAGCTTGTGGCCCATTCAGCTTGTGGCCACCGCCGGTGAAACCTGGTCAAAATGCCAAGCAAACAAAGGTAAACCATAACATACTAATGACTGCGTTAATTCCCCTATGCATTATCTAAAATTGGTCCCACCCAAAATTTGAGGGCTGTACACTAGTCATTTAGAATTGTCCAGCTCTTTACCTCTATGGTATTAATAATAAATTTATCATCTCTAACTAAGTGACCAAATTCAATCTTCTTTTTTCTATTTGTATTTTATATACTCTTCTCATTAGTTAGCCATTTTCTGTCTAAGACACTTTCTCTATTCGGAGCTAACATACCTCAGAAGACTGATCTCTTCTCAAGTATCAATGCTTCATATTTTTAGCTATAATAAGAGATCCTTGCTATGAAATGTTTGCTTGGCTATAGCTATTCTTGTTTCAATGTAGTTGACAAATTGTTGCTTTAGACAAAATACTGCAGACAGTGAATAAATCTAAAATACTCAAAATGTTGCCAATAAACGAATCGTACTGATCTGCGATATCAGGTAGCCCGCAACCCATCGTCTCATTACGTCACTCATCATTCACTGCAAGTTGCACGCTTAGCACGAGACTTTGATGAATATCGCTATTGGATAGACCAATTGTTGCCAATTTGTTAGTGGTCGGATCCATATTACATTGTTTACTAAATTAATGGTGGTAACATAGCTTGAAGCTGTGCCTGACGGTGGTAATGATTTAGTGGAAGCGGAAAACGGCGTTCGTGAGACGACAAATCATTTTAATAGTTGTGCCCGTTGATGAATTTTTGAACGCAGCCTTCATTTTTGTAGCGCCTATTTTTTAGCGTCAGTATTTTGTTATGTACTGGTGTATGAATTTTATTGTGAATAAAAATGTCTGTGAGGCGGTGATGATTGCGCGTTCCGACTTATTTGCAAGGTTAAACGTTGCCGCAGTCATGGCTATGGGTGGGTGGATATGACAAAAACGACCTCTGACAATACGCTTAATGCTGTACCTTAAATATTACATTAATAAATTAAATAATAACATAAAGTCACTCTTTATGTTAATATTTAATTTATCAATGTAATATTACATTACATTTCTGTGATCTATCAGTAGTCATATTGACCGTCTGCTATTGTTTATCTGTTATTTTTTTCAACGTGTAAAACTATCTACGCCAAAGTGAATAGTCTGCACGTCAGTGGACCAAGAAAATAAAATATAACTGACTAAGACTTTCTACGATATGTGAGCTATATATACTTTTACAAGGCTGTGTAAAAACGACACTAAGTTTAAATATACTTTTTGAAAATCTAATTAGGCCAAGCACACTGGAATACAATGATAACACCCCTCTAAATAATTATTTAGAGGGGTTGTATATTCGTGTGACCTCGAAATAATATTCTTAAGAATACTTATCTTTTTATTCCTGCTTTACCCAAAAACCACTAAACGTATTTTATTGTAATTCTCAGTTTGGTAGCTTAAAGTAAATTATCTTAGCCACATTCATATCGTTTTGTAAAACCAAAGGTAAATTGTATAGTGCGATCTACATAAATGACATCGCAAATAAACAAGTCTAAGCAGACAACATCGCGGCAAAAAGCTAATTTTATTATAAAAACGAATTCATACAACAGCTGCGTGTCTAGTACTTTTACATACTCGTGATAGAACAAAAATATGGCTGACCAAATAATAGAGGACGCTCATAGTGTACAATTATGTACATATGATTATTGCGGTCGCTGACAACCGACATGGTTTAATGCACGCCGAATATTAACCGTCGTAATTATATAAGATAGGGTTAATTTATAGTTGGGGCGCTGTCTAAGTTGGAGAAAATAGCGACTGTATTTATTAATAGGATAATATTACATTGGAGGGTTTAGTGTCTTTAGTACTTATATGCATAGTCTTACACTTTTTGCGAAGGAGTAGATATAAAGAAATTTTATTTTGCTTGAATTGATATATTTCGAAGTTTAATTTTGCTAAAACTGAGATATAAATTAAGAGTTTAATCAGCAGTAGACTGCAAGAGGTTTATTAATCGTAAAACCAACAAATTATCAGATGAAGATAGCGTTACCCGGCATAGGTACTTAAGCCAGTATAGTTCAAAATATATTAATAGGTAAATCGGTTTTAAATATTTGTTATAAAGGATATTATATGATGTTATAGATTTTGTTCTCGGGCAGGCAAAACATAGCTATGTTTTGCATTCAAGCATAAATAATTATCCCCACAAGGTAATCATACGACCGGCTGATAGAATCTCCAAATCGCTAATGACTTATCCAAATAATAAATAACAATATGTTCGTCCATGAAACAGTTCTATTCATTGAATCGTAAAATCCCACAACCGGAAAGATGTAATCTATCGCCGCTGCGGTTAAACACTGCAAAATTATTCCGTCATTATTTGGACTTATTTTATTTGGACATGCCGTTCAAAATGTACGCGAATAGATACGTAATAATAATTTACTTTGTCTGCGCTCTGTATAATGTGGTTGGAGAACATGACAAGGGTAAGTTCTGTCAATATTCTTCATGCAAAGTTTTCATTGTTAGTTTAATTTTTAATTTAGGCAGAGACTTTGCTCGAGAGCTTGTCTTTTTGGAAAACAGTTTGACCGAAACTTAATTTACGCAGATGACACTCTCTATACAACGTAACTACGGTTCTACTGAACGGAATCAGTTGCAATGTAAAACTTAGATTTTAGATTAAATCTCTTGAGATTCAGTCTAAACAGTTTTTAAGGCACCAGGACTTGTATGACCTGTTTTGATATGTTCAATACCAGCACGCAATCTGGTTCTGTGCTTGGTAAACACAACAGGCTGGATGGAGCCTTATACGTAGTACCCAGACGTAGCTGGCGATGGTGTATACATAAATACATACCTACGTTGTGGTTCTTCTATTATCACATTGACTGTATAGCAGACGTTGTGGCTTAAGTAGTCGCCTCGCCATTTCCCCTGCGCCGAGAGCTATGGGTTAAAAATTGTATGATTAATTTATAATTGTTCCCAGTCTGGGTGTTCTCTGTGTCAGTTGTTTAAATGTCATTTTTACAGCCTTACTGAATAATATCGCTAAACATTGCTTAGCTATCTCTTATTCTTGCTATATTCAGCATAGAGCATGGCCAAATTAATCAAAACAACCAAATTATACAATTGATGTTTTTTTTCATCGTGACACTTCAAAGTGATTGTAACGGATCTGATGGAAAGCTCAATTACAGTCCAGAGACAGTGACGACGAGGAGAAAATAGATGTCTTCTAGCCATCGTCAGTGTCACGCCGGTCTGACCAGATGCTTCTTCACGCTACGTTTGAAGGACTCAATGTCATAGAAGGGAGGGAACACATGTGCTGGAAGACTGTTCCAAAGTTGTATGGTACGGCATAAAAAGGAATTGTTGAACGTTTTGGTGCTAGACGGGATTGTGTTAACCGTCCATCGGTGGTTACGAAGAATGGCACATGTGTTCTCAAAAGGAAGGAGGAAGGTGGGATGATGTCAAATAACTCTTCGGAACATTTGCCATGATAGAGGCAATAGAATACGCTAAGGGACGCAATGTTTCTACGCAGTTGTAGCGGTTCGATGTATTTCGTAATCTCCTGGTTGTCGATTATACGTACGGCATGACGCTGCAGTTTATCTAAGGCATCGAGAAGGTACTTAGCGGAACCATCCCAAAGGTGCGAACAGTACTCCATGCTGCTACGGACTTATCCTACCAACCTCATCTTTTTTATTTTACAATTTTTAAGTTTTAGTGTCTGTGGTGACTTTAACAGATGGCGTTCTAAGACTTGTCCACTGTTTTCAATCGCCATTGAATTTTTGTATTTTACAACTGTTATAAAGTGACTGTGACTGTTATAAACTGTTACAACAGAGCTTGTAAAATAAGTCGACTTTTAGTATATTACAACTTTGCTTAAATATAATAACCAGTTTACTGTAATTAAATTAATTTGTCACCTCGTTTGTATTATAGAGACGGTAATAAAAATAACAATTACCACCATTTTAATGAACAGGCAGTGTATTACTAAATATATATATAACTGCTGCATGTTGCTGCTGTAAAAAAGTGCTGTTATTAAGAACAATAAACAAAATACCAGAATTAAAGAAAATTCTTTAATTTGAGACTGTTTTTGTTTGATTATATTTTTGCAATATTATTACACCCATTTCATGATAGGAGTTTAAATATTTTAATGTAGTCATCTTCAAATAATTGCAATGATTTGTAGGATTACCAAATCACAAATGTATAACAGTAACTTATAATGGAAGCAAATTAAATTAGCAAATCATCATTTAAAACTTCAATAATTTGGCACATATTTTCTTTTATATGATATGACATCGAAGACGAAATTCTGCATCCCAAAAATCGTAAAGTGTAGTCAACCGCACCTTATAAATCTTCTCTTGTCTCCTCTAAGCTGCGAAATTTCAAATTATTTGATATCATTCGACAAAGAACACAAAATAGAGAATACTGCGCTGAACCTTATTTTCCTCTGAAAACTTTTAAATGAGGAAATACCACCTATTTCATTTCCTATGACGTCAATATTTTTGTAAACGATTGACATTGATGTCAAATCTGTCCAAGCTGATCGGAATATCTGCCATATTGTCTCTTAGCTTTGTTTAAACAAAGGATCGCCGCTGTTGAGATTTCTTTACTGTTTAGCTATTGATGAACTTACTATTAACGCTAACTTAACGTTTATTAATATAATTTTTCATGAACAGTCGCTATATAATACTACTAACTACCTGACAAATATATAAATTAGGTTTATTTATACGTAAGATGCCAAATGATTCTATAGGCTAGTTAGTAGTTAGTATAGAAGTTGGTTTTTAACAACAAGACAGAAAAGCTGCAACTACACCTTAGCTGCGAGTTTGATCCAACATCACAAACTTATTCCGAAATTGACCCATGTTTTGAAAACATTTAAGCTCAAATGATACATATTTGAGCTTAAATGTTTTAAAATATCATTCCTGGAAAATATTTATGCATATAATTATTTGCAGGTTGTAGGTTAATTTAAAACAACTTTCATTTTAAGACTGCGCCGAGCGTAAGAGGCGTTTGGCGTGAATGACAGAGCTCGATATTCAAATCGGCGCGCGGCCGCCATTGTAAAATTGTATAGAGGATTTGAAGTGCTGTTTTGATAAATATGTATCTTTTTGATATCTTAATTGTCAACCAATAAGTTAAATATTCGGGACGGACAAATTGTAATATAATTATTTATGTTTCGTTTAAGCTGTAAAATAGGATATATTTCTATTGATATAATCTAAAAATCACGTAACACGAGCTTACGTTTTTGCATTTTTCGTGCAAATAAATTTACGTAATTTTGTATGTACGTAAGTTTGTATTTTAAGTTTTTTACACGGAGTTATTATAAACACATTCATTGTTATGGTAAATCTATATTTTATATTTGTATTAAAAAAAAGGTTTGATTTTATCAACTTAACTGTGACCGCCTGTTTTGTCACATTTCGCTCGGCGCAGTCTTAACCTCGCATAATATCAGGTCTAGATAAGACATAATTTTTATTTTGTCTGAGATTCCAAATAATGGTTGCGAAATACGATTAATTGTTTTGCGCCTATTTCTACGCTTTGAATTAATTAATTACATTCCAATCTATCTTATAAGCTTGTAGCTTGAACCTAACGGTGGACAATCTCCAGAAAGACAATTATGGTCATTGTTAGGAACACATATTAACCTTCTTAATAAATAATACTAATTTCTGCAAAACATTTATTTTCATCTCTTGTCACCGCTGGCGTTTCGGCTCAGCTTGAACCTCACAGCTTGGTGCGCCACGATGGTAAGAGACACGATGGCAGTGATAAATCATTACTGCCATGGAAAATGCCCTCTTGGTGTGTGACGCAACTCGTGTCGATACCATTCGAGTATTACCATCCTAGCACAGCGGGTTGTGTTCTTACTGCCGGTGCATCAACGGAGATGCTCAAATAGCGCAAATATCGAAATCTTATTATCACTAATACTAATATACATATTTAAGTCGTCTGGTGTCGAAACGCTGGGGCCATCAGGTCCAAGTACTAGGTCTCTTTATAGAGATCAGCTGATCGACGCCTCGCTTAACTAGACAGTGTGTATTTTCTTTGCGCAAAGATTAAGCATTGCTATCCAACGTGGTAATGCTGTCAAGTCTTCGGTGCACGTTGCCAATAGACAGAAACACGGAGGAGTATTATGACGCTTTTTTAATAGTTGTAATTTTGCTTTTCTCCTTGTTGTAAATAATTAAATTTATTTGAATATATTATAATAATTAAATATAGTTAATTTTAATTGTTTATTGCAAATTAAATATATATTATTATTAAGTTTATATTTCCGAAACAATAGGCCGAGGAGTACTACATTCCATTATGCTACGACGTTCCACGTAACTTAATGAAGTGACACTATTACCGTCTACTGGGCATAGTTCTAGACGCAACGCGTCTACTGAGAACTTCTTACAAAAACAAAAACAATAACTAACTGACCTAGGAATTAAGTACGAAAAAACATGCATATGAAACTATTTTTTTGAAATCTTTATACCCCTAAATCTTAAAATAGTTTCGCTACACGTGATATTATTTTTTTTAGAATTAAAGAGACACATAACTATCTTCACTACATTATAAAACAAAGTCCGTCGTCGTGTCTGTCTGCCTGTTCGCGATAAACTCAAAAACTACTGAATGGATTTTCATGTGGTTTTTAGCAATATACAGTGATTCATGAGGAAAGTTATGCGTATAATTTGTTAACATTTTGTATTACCCGTCCCAAGCCGGGGCGGGTCGCTAGTATTTAATAAATAATGTTAAATAAGCTGCTGAGGTAGAGAGACAGACGGGCAATCAAATCAAAAAGCACCATTTTGGCACAGAGCCCAAGAAACAGTTTTAGATCACTCAGATTCGTTTTCTTTTCTAGACAATCGCTTTAGCGACATAGTGAAGAGAAGTCTGATAGCAACAGCTCATTCATGCATGGACCACGTCAACGCTACCATCGAAGACGTGGAGAAGTTACGTGAAGAACCACCTTATCCAGAGACCTCGGCTTGCATCATCAAATGTCTATTAGAGAAGGTATTTAATGGCACTTTTGGTAACTAACGTGAAAAACATATTAGTGTAATGCCAATGAGATGAGAGGAATTATTTAAAAATACTATCTTAGATATATATAGTCCTACGCATATATTCCTGAAGTGGTAGTACAACAACATTTTGCCAGGTACCTATGCTGTTAGGCCCCACGTAATTAAAGACGATTATGGTACGTTACGTCAGCGATAAATTATTGTGCCTATCCGTTTATTTTATAAGCACCTCAGGATCGTAGCAAATGGTAATCCGTAGTCTCTGCCTACCCCTCTGGGAAACAGAGGTGAATCTATGTATGTATGTAATAAGGTGCGAGAAGTACCTGAAGTGGTTGTCGTCATATCATCTAAGTACCGGCATCCAAACACAAGATGTTAACATTTGTATTTTGGGCAATTAGTTATAATTATAGATATAAAAGCGCACTATCATCCCACCTTGGAATGTGGTTTGCGTGCATCAATAATAAACAACAGTATGCGTCTAAAAATGTATTGTTTACTTAGTTTCGTCATTTTTGTGAATATGTGTTAAAGATATATAGACTTATTAAATATTGATGTATTTCTTAAATATTACTGGGCGCAACTGAAAACGCAAAGATCTAAATAGTAAAATTAAATCTTTAGATATTTTAAATTAAAAAAAACTTAAGAGCCGCTGACCGTTTATTTACTTACTTAAAAAACTTTATTTCGTTATCAACAGGTCAAAACACAAATGTATAGTCAATTTCAATACAATAAAATCAAAAGTTATACAAACGGATCATTGACATGACCATAGACATTTTAGTGATGTCCAATTGTAGCGTCAATTATTAACCAATTAATTACCTAATTAAATCATCAATTCGATTTGATGCAGCGTAAGACTAAAAATTACATTAATACTGCTACAATTATATCTTAGCGCGCTATAATTGTGGCCATCATTCGATGTCCGCAGTTGACCAAACAGAATATAGTAGATATAATAAGTACAATAAAAAAGGTACATAATTTTACTTTGTTAAAAAAATTACCTAAGAAATAATTAGTAATTATTATTGACAGATTAATTTAAATTTTAAATTCCTCTAAATACTGTGTATTTTATTACAAATTAATGTTGTGTAACTTTCTTTTAGTTTAACAAATTTTGATTAACTAATCAATTAATAAATTTTACGACAAACGATTTTTTTGTCGTTCATGCAATCATAAATTATAGATATTTTTAAATCTGACAAATAACCTCACTTTTCATCTAAGATTTTTCAAATCAAATAATTATTTCTTAATCAAACGCCAATTGCTTTAAAATACACTAAGATATCATATGAAAACATTGAAAATATGGATAAATGTGTTACTTATTCCATGAAGTAAGTAATTATGTGATAAATTTAACAAATTTAACATTAATTTGGTTTATATACATTTTTATCTTAATGGATTGAAGTCGACTATAGAGGCCTTCTTTTAAGTATATGAATACTTGTGTCAGGCAGTACGCATGCACTTAAACACCTTATGTAAGTGGCCCCTTACATGAGCCTAGGCATACGCATTAAGAATACGCTTGACACTCCTGCTAGCGGCGTTACTATCTATTATTTTTTAAAGCATAGTAATTATCGTATGCGCGATATCGAGACAGCGCGTTACGTCTTTGTCTCTTTACTTGCACATCATCTTTATGTATAATATGTATGTATTTACAAAAAAAAAGTATATAATTATGTATGTTTATCCATTGTCTAGTACAAGCTCTGCATAGTTTGGTGATGGTGTTGTGTGTATGTAGTAGAATATTATATTATATATTATATTATCCTTTAACTTTATGTTATACGAGATGGTGATAGAGATATTGCTTGCGATGATTCGCCTGCAGCCAGATTTTTGATGCGAGTCAAAGATCAAATGTTCATTCAAAAATTTTCAATTCACAAAATGAAGCACGCGTCGTCGTTGACGTTCAACAATGAAGTTTAAATAAAGTTTATACAACCTTAGTACGACACGCGTTTTTTTGATGCAGAACTTTTCTTTGCTTTTTGACACATGGTTATCCAATCCTAGAAATAAAATTATGTATAACTACTTAAACCATAATTAAAATATTTCACTTTAATTTTAATTAAAATCTTGACTGAAGTAAAATCTAATTTAAGGTCTAGGCAATAGCTGTTTTATACGCGATTTCACATGCAAGTTTAGAAAAAATCTCTTATCCGTTTAAACTATAAAACGGTTTAAATATTTTATAGGACGTCCTATTACCATATTTAATATTTACTACTTTACGAAGTATTATTTCAATTAAAGTAAAAGCTGATATAGATTTTTTCAAAATGTGTGTAGTGTCGAAATTGAGTAGCAATAATACAAATAACAACAACAAAACATTTTTACATTTACACTCAGTACTTCAAACAACTTTCTTAATATACCATATAATTCTTAAGATCATCTTTTGTAAGGCAGAATATACTTTAGTCATATGTATAATTTCGTTTCACCAACGAACAGATCGGTGTGGTGAGGAACAACAAATATTCCAAGATGGGTTTCATGACCGCTGTGACGCCCCTAGTGTTCACAAACAAAAAGAAATTGGAGCACATGAAAACAGTATCGGAGAATTGCGATAAAGAGGTAAATATTTATGACGTAAACGATAAAGAGGTAAATATTTATGACGTAAACGCCAAACGGTTTTACTAGAAATCTGGGTTCCTAGGAACATTGAAGAAATATTTCACATGAATTGTAAATAATTATGTTATATGTATTGTCAAAGTGACTACACTTCTTATGAGAAAAATCGAGACACTTCCGTTTTTATGGTTTCTGTCCTAATTTAATACAAAAGTTTTCATTCCATGAAAAAAATCCCATGATTGTATAGCTGGCAATTTGGCCATTACAGTGATAAGCGAAAATTCTAAATTCAAAATTAGAATTTCATTTGTTTATCCTATAAATGAAATTGTGCGTTTAGAGTTGGAGTACATTTCACCTTTGAAAACTAAAAATTAGCGCTTATCTTAAAACTTTTTGTTCTGTGTTCTATGTACTGTGTGTGTACTGTGACTTTGGGACGTCTAAAAAGGTTTTTTCTAAAACATACGGATACTTCGTCCGCAGAAGCCGCCCAAGTGGTGGCATTGCTGAATTCTAGACTTAGTCAGCGTGTTGTGACTAAAAGATTGCATCTAAGCTTGTCGTCTGTTCATAGAGTCTACAAACGCTATCGGGAGACTGGTTTGTTCACGCGCCGTTCAGGATCTGGCAGGAATCGAGTCACTTCTGAGCGAGATTAACGATTTATTGTAACAACTTCTTTACGAAATTGACGCCTTAATGCTTTTCAACTAAAGCAGCAGCTTCATGTTGTACGTAGGGTGGCTGTAAGTGACTCTACAATTAGAAGAAGATTGAAGGAATGTGGACTGGTACCACACAAGCCAGCAAATGGGCTAAAGTTAACTGCAGACCATCGAAGAGCGCGTCTTAACTTTGCACGTGAGCACCTAAATTGGTCATATAGTGTTGTACAAAAAGTCCTCTTTTCTGATAAGTGTAAAATTATGCTGTATGGTAACGATGGAAGGAACAAGGTCTACAGAAGAGATGGAGAACGCTTTGCACAATGCTGCATTGAAGAAAAGGTCATCTATGGTGGCGGTTCGTGGACGGTTTGGGGAGGAATCAGCGCCGACGGCCAGACAGAGCTTGTCTTTGTGTCTGGGCCACGTCTGCCTGCACTAAACAGTCATCGGTACATCAAACAGTGTCGTGAGCCTCAAGTGATGCCCTATGCACATTTTATTGGCATTCATGCGTGACAATGCTAGGGCTCACACCACGAGCGTCGTACGAGATTATGTTACTGAAGTCGGTATCTTCATTATGGAATGGCCAGCGAGAAGGCCGGACATGAATCCGATTGAACATCTATGGGATGAAATAAAGAGACGAATTCGGGCAAGAAATCCTGCCCCAGAAACACTTAGCCAGCTGTAAAATGCAATCCAAGCGGAACGGAATGGAATGCCACAACATTTGATCGTGACTCTTATCCGATCGCTGAAGAACCGTATGGAAGCAGTAATAAGAGCTGGAGGGAATACAAGCTTTTAAATAAACGTTGCTTAGCTTTTTTTTTCCATTTACCTGTGTTATTTAATAATTTCCTTCATACTCCATACAGGGTAAAAATGACTTGTTAAACAAAACAAAATACGAAACCTATGAAAATTTAATTTGAATTTAGAACATTTACATTAGGATTTGAAATCCTCATATTATTCACTATTAAACGACATTTGATATGTATTCCTAAATATACACATTTTTCTGATAATCCTTACAAAACAAACTTGCAAGGTGTTTCGATTTTTCTGATGAGAAGTGTATTTTAAGTATATAAGTGGACCCATCGTTAACCTACTTATTATAAGACCTGATTATAATGCCCGAAGCCGTTGCCAGCTTAAATAGGATCGATCACATTTTTTTGATAAAGGGGCAAAACAGACTAGGCAAGAGATGTAGACGCACTTCTCTCCATCTGCGTTTAAAAGAGTACACATACCACACACCGAGCTACTAGTAAAAAATTACCAACAGTAAAACCCAATGACACGCGTGACTGATTAAAAAATCTTTATTAGTTCATAAATATAATTTGTCCGACTACATTATCATTTTTGAAGTTCAAACAATTAACCTACAAATCTAAAAGTAGTGTCAGTGTCATATAATTCAGATTATATATATATATATATATATATATATATATATATATATATATATATACATATATATATATATATGTACTCCAACCTATAGTAGCAGGAAAGTAGGTATGTATATGTCTGCATGTACATCGTTATCTCACAAAAAAAGTAATTCAATATCTTTAGCTCCGATAAAACAGTTTATAAATCTATATATCTCAAGCCAAATATAAATATTAATCATCCTTAAGGTAACAAAGATATCAATCCATAAGACGATATACCTATCAATTCGCCAAAATTCACCGAAAAGCTAAGGTATTTGCTCAGTACACTTATATATAATAAATATACTCAAGCTCCATAGAACCGTAATGAGAATTGCTTGATTAAATAACCCCATCAAATCTTGACCTACTTTGGATAAATCATTTACGGCTGGCACATACCTATATCTCTATCTAAAGAGAAGTTTGAAGAATAAAAATAATCTGAGAATGCTTTAGCTTTCTATTTACTTTTCATTAGCTTCTGGTTTCTTTAGAAAACAACGTTAAAGTAAAGTAACGGACAGAACAGTACCTACAGTCCGATTCGAATTACACCCGAAATTTAATGCATATTAGTCGTATTCAGTACAAATTCGCCATTGAAGAATAATGTAGATTTTTATAAAAATGCGGAATCCGACTTCAATGCAATATCTATATTAAACTATACAAATCTACTATCAACATTTTTGCTGAAGGAAACCAAAATACCCAAACGGTCATCAATGTATGTACACATTCTGTTATTGTTGATTTTTCCGAAAAAGCGCTGATTTATGTCGATAAAATGTATATGACCATACCAGCTCTAAATTATGGCATACCAAAATTCATAGGTGGCGCAGTACCTAATCGGGTAACATACAGTGGAACTGAAAACTATCGTCCTTTTTTGAAGTCGTTCAAAAAGAGCTTCAGTAGAAGAGAGCATAATAATAAATTAAAATTTTAACACTGTCATTTTTTCAGGTAAATCACAACCACCAAACACCATGTGAGCTCGGAAACGAGGTCACGACATGCATCTTTAAATACGCACCGGAGCTGCATTTCAAGTCTTAAAGTTGAGGATCGCTAAGTGCTTTTAGCTGCTGTTGAATGTTCAAATAAAATGACATGTAGTACACTAATGTTTTCTATAAAGATCACTTCCTTCTTACCCATGGTACTACCGGTGGTGTTACTGGTACCAGGGGGTTTTATTTTGCCCGTAGTACTACTTTCCTGTCTGAATGTAGTAGCACGCGAAATTTTACATTACCCATGGTGCTACTTCGTATCAATTTAATATATAAAAATTACAAATGTATTTCGAGGTATGCTTATGCATGCTTATAAAAATAGAGTGTTGTAGAACCTTTTTCAAATATGTACTGGTTAGTTAAGAAAGTTTTTAATTTGTGATGTTGAATTTAGTTCATGTCTACTGTCAGTTATTAATCTTATGCCTCATGAAAGAAGATTTCCATACTAGTTATTTAAATCTAATCATAATAAACGGACATAACCAAGTTTAAAGGTCGTTTAGGATTGTTATCTATTTCACAAAGCGAGTATATTTTCCGGATTACCGTGTGTGATGCGTTAGATTCAGAAGTTTTCTTTATATACTACTCAAAACAAAATAAGGGCCACTAGTTTATTTACATTTAAGTGCACTTTAGTAAACTGAAAGTAACTGATATGTAGCATTATACTGATATTACGAACTCTTTGGTGTTTGATCTCTTTTATGCTGGTGTTCGTGTTCCTAATTAGAAAAGTATTGGACATTATTTTAAGAAAAAAAATTGGATTGGATGTTATTCTTATGTTTTTCTTCGATTGTCTTCTTAACTTGTTTTGGTTATTTTAGGAAAAAAACTTAACTTTTTCAATTTTAATTGATTGAATCATTTATCATCTCGCGTTAATCATGCCACCAGTACGAAGGACATGGATACAATTACAGCAACCAGGATAACCATAGATAACCGGGATACAGTTACGTGAGTTTGCAGTTGGGTTTTTCTCGAAGAGCTGGTCAAAATGTATGAAATCGCTTCCAAGAAACCGGCAGTGTTGCCAGGAGACCCGGTTCAGGTAGAGTTCGTGTAACAACGGCGCACGATGATCGGTACGTCCAATTAAGTGCTCGTCGTGACCGTACAGTAACGGCCCGTAAGTTACAACACCACCTACGGCTGACAACGGGTACCCGTGTCAGTGATCAAACTATACGTAATCGATTGCACGAAGACCAGCAAATGTCAAGACGAAGAGTTGTTCGAATTCCTCTGACCAGGATTCAACGTGCAAACCGTTTAAGATTCTCCCGTCAGTATTTGAACTGGGGGATTAATCAGTGGGGCAAGGTGCATTTTACAGTCGAGTGCAAAGTACATTTTTTTAATGATGATCGGCGTGTTAGGTTGTGGAGACAACGCGGCGAGCGGGTTTCGGAGTCCTGCATCTACGAAGTTGACCGTTTCGGTAGTCCCAACGTAATGGTTTTGGGGTGGGATTAGTTTACACGGTAAAACCGAGCTCACCATTTTAAATGCGGGTACCGTAACTACAGAACGTTACATCGAGGACGCCATCAGGCCTCAGTGATCCCATTTGCACAGCGAGTGGGGCCTCGATTCATCCTGATGCAAGACAATGCCCGTGCACACACAGCTCGATCGACCCAAACTGTCCTAGAAGGGTCTCATATTGAGGTATTACCATGGCCAGCTAACAGTCCGGCTTTAAATCCAATCGAGCAATTGTGGGACCAATTGAAACGAAGGGTTAGAGAGAATGAGCAAGGGGTCTACAACCAACAGCAGCTGATTGACGCTTTAAAACGTGCCCGGTAGGAGATTCCAGATGAAAACTTGAGGAATTTGATCGAGAGTATGCATACGAGGCTTCAGGAGTGTATTGCTAAGAGAGGAGGACATACTCGTTACTAAAAAGAAGAAACAAAAGTGACAAGAACAGTATTTTGTCTTTTTCCGGTGATTTCTTTTGTTCATGTTTTTCATTCAAAATGGCCAATTTCATTATGAACTTAAAAAAAACAGTTCATGATCATTATTTTAAACAATTGTTAGCCTATATTATAACCAATAAAATTATTTTGTGGTTACATAAGTTAAACAATTTAATTTAATGTCTTTATTGTTTTCATGGTACAGCAAAAAATCTTAGTGGCCCTTATTTTGTTTTGAGTAGTATAAATAGAAAAGGGGGTACCTTGCTCCTTTGTGGAGGCTGTCAATATTAAATTGAAATCATACACAAATGGTATGTGGACTACTTACGGTGTAATGTATTTTATACAATTTATAATTACACGTGTTTATAATATATTATAAACCTTATTTTTAACATGCAGCTTTGAATGTATGTAATTTTAGCGCTGGCTGTTCGTAAATTTGTAGAACGTTCCTGGTTCATTGTCTCTGCGGTATAAAGGCGTCAGTTTTGAGAAAATATTTTCAGTCGTAGACGCGTATTTAATAAATAAGAGATTTATTGTTCAAGTCTTCTTAGATCTGTTAATCGTGTTATACTTCTATACTGTATCTACATTTCTTATAACTAGCACCTTCCAAAGACTAGGAGTAAGCTGTCTGGGAAATACATTTCTGTAACCGTGAGCGAGTTATTGTTTTATTATAAAGACGCACTTCCTACAGATTCAAATATATGGAGATGCTCGTCTTTCTTAAGTGTACGGTAGGTACTCAGTAACGGTCAAAATTAAGTATTGACATTCTATTTTCTTGTCATGTTTTTTACAATCCGTTTCTTGTTTTGTATTAAATTCAATTTATTACCATTTCCTGCTTTTTTGGGCGTAAGCCCCTTCTTAATATTAGATTAAAGTTAATTTATATTTTAGGATAAAAACATCTTGCAACAGAAAACACACAATCAGTGTTAACCAGACTTTGGAAGGAATCAAACCGCATTAACTATTTCCAACTTAAAGACGAAGGTAACCGAATCTAACCAACCAATAGCAAGACAGTATAAAAAAGCCTTTAAAAAAATTAAATATGACGGTTTAATTCTGGTTGCAAATATTATGCCAGCGTTTACAGGTTTGCAACACACTTTGTACAACATAACGATTAGCAAATGTTCACAAAACAGTATTTAAGAACGTTGAAGACGTACATAAACCCTATGCTGATATTACGAAGGGAATCGCATATCAATATTCTGTTCTCAGAAGGCTAAAAAGAGAATTCCTGAGATTTCAGATTTTTTTTGGTGATGCAGCATTTCATGCTTGTCCATCTCTATTTAGCCAGTTCTATAGCATTCACGAAGGTGCTGGGAGTACCGCTGAAACAACTAAAGTCGAGCCATTAATGTTTGCATTATTAGGCATAAGTTAGTAGGTCCGTATCATCGATTACATAAAGTACACAATACATTTGCGGGACTTGGTATACGTTTTTTTAATAAACTACCCATTAATTTTTCATTAATTTCTATACAGGTTTAATCCTGTATAGAAATTAATGAAAAATTAATGGATTTTGTATTATTTATAAGTCAATTTAGTAACGTAGAGGTACCTCGTGATTATTTTTGATGTTTAAGTATCGTGCTTCCCATTTCAATTATCATTGAAATTAAACAAATGAATGCACAATCGCATTAAGTCACAGACGGCCTTTGCATTGTCACAAAGTGTAAGTGTAAGCGCCCCCTCATCTTTTACAGATTAATATTAAATATTAATATTAAATCCTTATTATTTCATCTCATTTATATTATTCAGTAATTATTTATTTCAAATTATTGTTATAAGCTTTAGATTTATATAGTCAGTAATATATGGCATAATGGCTGCAACACCTTCTTGATATGAGTTATAAAATACTGAAATTATATTGAATTGGGGATTTAAAATAGTGACTATGAGTTTCTTGCAGGTTTCTTCTCATAGGCTCAACCCTTTGCCTAAACCTAGCAACTAACCTATATGTAGCTTCAGTTCATGTTTTCATACTTAGAAACTGCCATAAGCGATTTGACCATGCTTGCTTCTAACTGTGGTGTAGCCCTGATATTTGTTGAAGCAACCTTTACCACATCAGCCATGGCCTCTGACTTCCAATTTGGAGCTTCAAACAAACCATTTGTCGCTGTAGAACACCTTTCTGGGATCAGTCCTGTATTAACTGGCCAATCTGAAATACTAGGCTAGAAAGGAAAAGATGCGAGTGAAGTATACGACCAAATAAGACAAGGTGATGCCATCTCTCAAGGGTCAGACCCTTACTACTCCCAAGGTTAGGATATGACCCGAATCAATATGCAACCCAATCAATATGCAACCCACTTATCTGTCATGTACTGATGGATTTTCCACTTATCTGTCATGTACTGATGGATTTTCAACTTATCTGTCATGTACTGATGGATTTTCAACTTATCTGTCATGAACTGATGGATTTTCAAGCTCCGTCTGATTTTCTCACGAAAATAGTAGATTCCCTTGACCCTACTATAATAATAATAATAATAATAATAATAATGTGTTGCCCTCTGCTGCTGGCTTGTATGCCTATAGTGGCTTATCAGGGGGCCCATCTAGTGAGTTGGCGAGTCACCGTCTGCCCATTGCATTGATGCTATTAGAGTATTCAGGGCAGACGCCGTTTTTCATCCATAGTTAGCAATATACCGGTCCACCAAACACCCATACCCATAGCCTATATATTAGAATCCATACGTAGCAATAGTCCTACGCCTGCTGCGGCTAGTGCCGCTGTAGGTGTTCCATCCCACCTTTGATTAAAACTCTCGAAGGGCCTCTTCACGTTGGACCCATGTCTCCGTGTAAGCCTCTCAAAGGGCCAGGTATTTTCTAATATAATATGTTAGAAAGTACCTGTGATAAGAGAAACATAATAATAATAAATGTCGGCCTCTCAGAATGGTTGTAGGAAGGGGGCTCGTGGTACGAAGGAACTCCTCCTCATTGATATTTTTTTTTTTTTTTATGGCCATTAGCCAACAGGTTCGCCGTAATCGCAGGAGTCTGACGACATGTTGGATAGATTACAAGAAAGCGTTTGATTCAGTGCCGCATACATGGCTCTTGAGGGTGCTGGAGCTGTATAAAGTAAATACAACTCTTTGCACCTTCTTGAAGTTGTGTATGGGGCAATGGAAAACGGCTCTTTACTATCCAAGGTGTCGACAGACCCAGGCGACCAGCGACCTAATACAGATTAAGCGATGTATATTTCAGGGTGACAGTCTGAGTCCTCTTTGGTTTTGTCTAGCGTTGAACCCTCTCAGTACATTACTAGAGGGTTCAGGGCTAGGTTACAGGTTAAAGAGAGGCGGTCAGGTCGTATCACACTTGCTATACATGGATGATTTAAAGCTGTTTGCCCGCACTGATTAACATTTGATAGACTTACTAAGAGTAACTGATTGCTTTAGTAAATCTATCAACATGGAGTTTGGTGTGGATAAATGTGCAGTCATGCATGTAAAGCAAGGAAGGATGGTGGAGTCTGAGAGCATTGAACTTTTAGATACCATTAACCTAAGATCGCTTCTCATTATTGATACCTACAAATACTTGGGTATGTCACAAGCCTTAGGTATAAATGAAGCGGACATGAAACAATCGTTGAAGGAGCGCTTCTTTGGTCGCCTGAGAAAAGTACTTAACAGTCTTTTATCAGGCGGCAACAAGGTGCGCGCTTTTAACGGTTGGATCATGCCGCTTCTTTTACGAGTATACTCCTTTGGCATACTTAAGTGGACTCAGACTGAGTTATATGCCCTAGACAGGAAGGTCCGCACAATGTTGACGGCATACCGAATGCATCATCCTCGTTCGTCTGTGATGAGGTTGTACATCCCGCGGAAATGTGGAGGTCGAGGTTTTCTAAATGCCAAAACCCTCCATAACCGTGAGGTGTGCAACCTTAGAGAGTATTTCCCTTAAAACGAACGTGGATATGCATCGTGATGTTGCAGTGGATAACGGACTCACCCCGCTTAATCTGGCTAAAGAGAGCTGGCGCATCCCTGTAGTACTGAGCATTAACGACCGCAAGAGTGTATGGCAGAACAAGGAGCTTCACGGTAGGTTCTACAAGGCCCTATGTGGGCCTGATGTAGACCTTCTCGCCTCCGTGAAGTGGCTACGCTTCGGTGACCTCTTTGGGGAAACCGAAGGGTTTGTCTGTGCAATTATGAACGAAGTTATCAAGACGAATAACTACCGGAAATATATCCTGAGGGATGGTACGATTGACATATGTCGGGTGTGCCACCAGCCCGGTGAATCCCTCAGGCATATAGTTTCCGGTTGTTCTCGTCTTGCTAACGGCGAGTACTTGCACAGACATAACCAAGTAGCCAGAATTATCCATCAGCAACTTACTCTGAAGTACAAACTTGTAGAGGTCGAGGTGCCTTACTACAGGTATGTAGCAGAACCAGTTCTCGAAAAGGACCATATCACACTGTATTGGGATCGATCTATTATCACAGACAGGACTGTTGTTGCCAACAAGCCTGATATTGTCGTAGGTAATAGATCGATCAGAGCGCCGTGCAATGATTGTCGATATTACCATCCCTCATGATGGCAACCTCGTGAAAGCTGAGAAGGAAAAATAATTAAAATAACTCGACTTAGCACACGAGATTGTCGATATGTGGGATGTGGACTCGGCAATCATTGTACCGATAGTCGTTACGGTGAACGGTCTAATAGCCAAGAGCCTCGACCAACATCTTAAGAGGCTCGCGTTAGGTGCTTGGGTCAAGGGTCAGATGCAGAAGGCAGTCCTCCTCGATACGGCACGCATAGTGAGGAGGTTCCTCTCTCTGAACCCCTAACCACCGACAGCTTGGACCTTGTCTCGATGTCGGTGGGCATCCATAATTTTTATATTTTAAATGTGTTTTTTTATAATTATATATTTAAAAATGTAATTTTTATTGGTTAGAAGTAAATAAATGTGAAATAATAATAATAAAGTTAGTTATCAAGACGAATAACTACCGAAGATATATCTTGAGGGATGGTACGGTTGACATTTGTCGGGCGTGCCACCTACCTGGTGAGTCCCTCAGGCATATAGTTTCCGGTTGTTCTCGTCTTGCTAACGGCGAGTACTTGCATAGACATAACCAAGTAACCAGGTTTATTCACCAGCAACTTGCTCTGAAATACAAACTTGTAGATGTTGAAGTGCCGTACTACAGGTATGTAGCTGAATCAGTTCCCGAAAATGGTCATGTCACGTTGTACTGGGATCGAACTATCATCACAGACAGGACTGTTGTGGCCAACAAACCTGACATTGTGGTGATAGATCGATCAGAGCGCCGCGCATTGATTATCGATGTCACCATTCCGCATGACGGCAATCTCGTGAAAGCCGAAAAAGATAAACAAATTAAATATCTCGATTTGGCTCGCGAGGTTATCGACATGTGGGATGTTGATTCGGAAATGATTGTGCCGATAGTCATATCTGTCAATGGTCTAATAGCCAAGAGCCTCGATTACCATCTAAAGAGGCTCGCGTTGGGTGCTTGGATCAAGGGTTTGATGCAGTGCTTTTAGATACCGCACGCATTGTGAGGAGGTTCCTATCTCTGGAATCCTAACCATCGGCAGCTTGGACCCTGTTCCCGATGCCGGTGGGGTACCATATATTTTATATTTTTAAATGTATTTTTATAGGTATATGTATATTTAAAAATGAAAAGTATATTGAAAATATTTGAATAAAGAGTATAATAATAATAAAATAATAAACTGGCAACCCAGACAAACAACATCGAAAAATCAAGTTCTTTATTTAATGATTTTTTAAATATATTTTACATCATTTCGGAACTAAAATTTATGTAAATAAGTATAAGAGATCGCAGTGAAAATTATATATTTGATAAAACTTTAATAAATCTGGTATTTAATAGAATTTGTACAAAATGACTAGGCATGTCACAAAAGAAAATTTTAAAACAATTTCATTCGATAATAACATGTGCAAATAAATCCAGATGTTAACCAGAGCTAAGGCCAAAGAACTTATAGCACGCCTTCCATCCCCGGACTCGTGGCATAGCTCCACCTCGCAGTCACCAGGACACGCACCAGCGCCACTGGACAATGCAGAGGTGTCGAGCAGCGATGAGTACTTCTCTCCGCCGTCGTCGCCGGCGGGGAAGAGGCCGGCCACCAACTTGCTTGGGACCCAGAGCAACTTGCTTGGGACCCAGAGGCCAACCGGCCTCGGGAGTGGTCCCCGCTATTGGTGGTAATGTGCGCCGCATGAAATGAACTGTATGAATTTATAGCTGGCTACTGCTATCATATTATCAGTAAGGTAATTTGGAATGGAGCATCAGCGAGTCATCATCATCAAGAGTAACTGAAAACCGAGAGAGTCAAGAAACCGTCAGAGTATGTTGCAACTTACTTTTGCTACCTTCAATATATACTGCCATTATTGAAAAGGCCGAAGAAAGCAAAGACATGTTATTTTTTAAAACATTGTCATCTCTTGCAGCTGTTCATATATCGACAACTTTCGAACAAAAAATGCACTGGAGAAGGTTGGCATAGACGGTTAAATACATTTATAAACCAACCCTGCTGTTCCTACATGCTCTTAGAAGAGAAGCCCAATGGCAAGACCCCAAATTTAAAAATATTATGTTTGAAGGCAACAAACAAAGAAAAATTTATATAATATTTAATGAAAAGTACAAAAAGTAGCTGAAAATGCTAAAATTGGTAAATGCATTTTTTGAAAAATGTTAGTTATATCAAGAGCATCCTAAATTCATAAGGTAGTAATATATTGGTCGTATAATCTATTGGTCGTATAATCTATTGGTCGTAGTATACAAATTCTGATTATTATCATTAATGATTTTTGGTAATTTATTATAAATTTTAATAGAAATAACTAAAGAGCCAGATGAATATAAATGTTTAAACGTGATGTTAATAGATTTAGTTTATTTTCGTGTCTTAGAGTAAATCTATATTTTGTTTCTTATTTTACAGAAGAATGAAGTGATAAAAATTCGATTCATACTGGGAATTGTAAACGAGATTTCGCAAAGAATACGGTAGCGGGAAAAATACATGAAGCTCATGTTCTTGCTACTACATCTGACAGTTATACTATCGACAAAATTTACAACGACACAATAGTACCTTTGCAAGATAAAGCTTTTTAGCTTTTTGCAAGATAAATATTAGATTTCTAAGTTATGATATTAGATTTCTAAAGTCCCGTCCTTAAGTAGTTATTGTAAAACATCATTGTATAATAGAAGAAATAAAGCTTTAGGCTTTAGGGGATTCGAAAACGGTGTTTCAGCATTTAGAAGAAGTCAAAGTTCCAAAAATATATTCTTCATATCTGGTTAGAGACTATCATGATGGATGCTCTCGAATATTATTACTCATTTCACAAGAAGCCAAAAGTATGTTAACGCAACTTAGAGCTTTTTATAAATTTGATAGCTGCCCCACACCATTTGCGCAGTTATTTACAATCCACGGAAATTTGGGAGGCTCAACATCAGCCACAAATATTATTCCTTTAATTTACGCACTGCTAAGTAATAAAAAGAAAAGAATCAACTTATTTTACACAATTTGGTATTATAACATCGCAAATTCTAATATGGCAACCTATAACGATTCATGCTGATTTTGAAATGGCAGCTACAAATGCAATTCGTAATTTTTCCCTAATATTAAAATAAGAAGATGCTATTATTCGGGGAGTCTCCCCGTGACCATGGCTGCTGAAAAGCACCCGAAACGTCGGGGAAAGTGTAAACCAAAAAATAAATAGATTTAATAGTTTAAATAATTTTATTAGCTTATAAATTAGTCAAATAAAATCAATAGTAGTAGTAGAGTAATATTTTCAAAATTTTGTAATACAGTGATAAATAAACAACGCGATAAAATCGGTATATAGTAGTTTAATTTCAATGAATAACATTCGCGTAAACAGAAGACAATATTAAGTATTCCAACTGTTAAAAAAATTGTCAAAGAAGCCAACGGTAGCAGTGCTATGGAACAAAATAAGCTGTCTACACCGTAGAAAAAACGCCAGCTCTGTAAAGTTACATGCATTGACGATTTTGACGTCGATGCTATTCGTCGTCATATGTATGAGTACTACCAACGTAAGGAAATTCCGACTGTAAGAAGAATGGTAATTTCACTTAGGAATAGTGGTTTGTGCCGTGGCCTAAAATCGTCGCTAGCTAAAGTGCTAAGACAAGCTGGATTTTATTTCAAAATGTCACGATTTTGGAACGCCACGACATAACGCTGGCTCGATGTGACTTCCTAAGGAAAGCCAAACAAATCATAATAATCATAATCATAATATTCTACCACATACACACAACACTATCTAGCCCAAACTAAGCAGAGCTTGTACTATGGGTACTAGACAATGGATAAACATACACATATACTTTTTTTTTGTAAATACATACATATTATACATAGAAACACCCAGACCAAGACAAACATCCATGTTCATGCACACAAATATTTGTCTTGTGCGGGAATCGAACCCGCGACCTCAGGCGTGGCAGTCGGTTACACTTACCACTACGCCATCGAGGCCGACACCCCAATCGAAGACTGGTCGAATGTGGTTTTCACCGACGAGACTTGGCTCAATACCAATCATACTATATCGAAATCATGTGACTGACGACACTGCAGCATCCACTTCGGTTGTGTCTATAGGCAAGGGAGAAAGTCTTATAATTTGCCACGCGGGCATTGCAAAAGGATTTGTAGCAAATGCTCCACTCGCTTTCATATCAAAAAAATCTGGTGTCTTTCACGAAGAGATGATTGCAGAGGTATTATATGAAAATTGTTTCAGGGCAATGTTTATATTTATGGATAACGCGCCCTACCATTCACGGCAAATAAAATGCCAACGCAAGCTAACACTAAACACGAAATTATTAACTGGCTTCGTGATAATGGCGAGGATGTGAACAATTCATTCTTTAAAGCAGAACTAATAAGAATTTTAAATTCGAAACGTCAACCTAAAAGATACGTCGTCGATGAAATGGCAACGGAATATGGACATACTGTTATTAGAATGCCACATTATCACTGTCAATACAATGCCATTGAATTAATATGGGCACAAATCAAAGGGAAAGCAGCAAGAAACAACACAACGCCGCCGTTTACAGTGAATAAAATGATACAATTATTAAATAATGCGTGTTATGATGTGACAACTGAAAACTGGGCGAATGTCATGGAGAGGACAAGAAAATAATAATTTCTGATTGGGATCGGGACATTGCAATTGACAATATAAATGAACAAGAATTGATTAATCATGTAACCGAGGACTCAACTGACGAGTCTAGTGTAAATTATGAAGAAGAGTCTGATGAATCATTGTAATAAATAATATTAATAATTTTACTTGCTTTATTTGTATACCCAATTACCTAGCTAATTTGTTAAATAAATAAGTAGGTAGGTATGTGATTTTCCAAGTATTTGATGAATCATTGTAATAAATAATATTTAATAATATTACTTGTTTCATTTGTATACCCAATTACCTAGCTAAGTTGTTAAATAAATAAGTAGGTAGGTATGTGATTTTCCAAGTACCTGATGAATCATTGTAATAAATAATATTTAATAATTTTACTTGTTTCATTTGTATACCCAATTACCTAGCTTATTTGTTAAATAAATAAGTAGGTAGGTATGTGATTTTCCAAGTATATTTGCTCTTGATTTAAATTTGATTTAGACTATTTATTAATCACGCGTTTTCAAGTTAAATTGCACAAACGCGTGCATAGTTACATTCTAAGGCAGCTGTCAAAAAGAAAATAAATTAATGTAGGTATAGAGTTATTGTTAATTCCAAGATTTCGACTTAATTCCTTGCAAAAATAGTTCATAGTATATAGTATAATAGTCATAGTTACTATATTTTCTTTTTTTATTAAATTATTTTTTTCATTTATTCCATTTATTTTATTTTAATACCTGTTTTATAGTCTGTGGTTGTTTATTATGCACATGGCACTTCATTAAGTGGGCGTTACCCGTCAATAAAGTATGAAAAATCCGACAAAAACGGTATTTCATATGCGTGAGCTGTCAAAAAGAAAATAAACAAATGGACAGAGTTTAGGTGTATTATCTAGATAATATGATAAATTTAAGTGAATCAATGTTCTATCGAAGTGTATTACAACCAAACTTCGACATCTATAGTTTGTTCGTCGTTATGAGGGGCGAGCTTATTGCCGTCTATCAGGCACATTGTAAGACTACATACTGCCAAAGAGTAGTGTATTAGACAGAACAACCTGTAACACTATTCGACCCCGAAGACTTACATACCAGTTGCATTCAGTACCGCTGCGCCACGAGGCAGCCAACCAAAAAGATAATGATTAAATACATCCTTACTTCCTACTTACACTATACTTATAGCTGTCCCGACAGACGATGTCCTGTACAGGCGAAAAAAAAACAAAAAAAGAACAAATCTAAACCATCCTCGAATCCCCTTGAATACACAAAAAAAATCATTCAAATCGGTCCAGCCGTGTTTAGGAGTTCACTGTCAACACACGTACAGAAGAATTATATATATAAAGATATGCGAATGTACATAAGTTTGTTTGTTACGGTTTCAAGCCTTAACTACTCAACCGATCATCATAAAGCTTCGCTTATGTACATGTTTTCAGGGGTATAGAAAGAAACATAGGGTAAGTAGATTGTACATGTTTTCATGAATATAGAAAGGGACCATAAGGTAAGTAGGTACCTTTCATCTAGGAAGAAATTATTGATCCCACATAGAAATTTATTAAAATTCTAGATTAACGCTCGAGCGAGCGTAGCCGCGGGCGAATTCTAGTATATTTATAAGGTTACAATTAGCAAATTCATATGTATACGCACAGCCTATCTTACCGAAATAATATTTATAAGTTTTTGATTTGAGCGACGTTTAATACTTTGTAATACGCAAAACAAAATTCAAACACCTTTATACAAGATCACGAATCTTACTCAAATGTGTTAAAAACAACCCGACTTCAGACCATTTAATATACAAAGAACATTGCGCATTGGAAAACAAATAACATATATGTGTTTAAACAGACAAGTAATGTGGAGTCATGTTCCAATGCTTATAATAACGAGACACTAGATATTGTGGGACTAGATTCGTATTCTAGGAATTAGACATTCTTAGCAAGAAGAATTAATAATACTGAAGTGGCGGTAGCCCAATGGTTAAAGCATTGGACATGAGATCGCGAGATCGCGGATTCGAATCCCACCCACAACCGACGTGAATCCACTCCTAACCCAAGCATTCTAGCTTAGCTGGAGGGTTAACGTAAATAGGTATTAGTGATTTGAAATCAAAATTGTTAGTAATCTTTAAAAAAATTCCTGACGTTGTTTAATTTAATTTATTTTATTGGATTTACTAGTTATTTAAAAAAGGTCATAATTATTGTATTAGGTTATATAATACTTTGTATGGGTTAAGGTTTATAGTATATGAGTATTTATTTTATAAAAGTATAATCGTCAGTCCTAATAATAATGATGTAGAGGGTATTAGGTACATGTTACAAACACTTGTGTAAGTAAACCCTAAAAAACTACTTACAGATGTGTTTACAAATATTAGATTATTATTTGACAACTCACGATCTATCTATGTAATCATGGTATGCACTTTATACGAGAATAAAACGAGAAATGCAAGAATACCTAAAGCGCTAATATCTATATACAGAACAAAACATTTGCTCAAGATTACAAACGAACCGACAAAGCTCACGTGGGCAACGCAACGACGCTATAAACATTACTCTTATCAAAAAATATATTTAAAAAAAAAAGAATTAAATCTGCGCCGCTTTGAATTGCGGTTATTAAAATTATTGGACAGCAAATATGCACACCACCAATATTCAATAAATTTTTCGCAAGCTATGCAATGTCCCTAGGCGTATTAGGGGCTGACCAAGATACCATTGGGATGGTCATGTCATCTGAGGAGTGGTCCATCAATAAGAAGATCAGGGAAGCTGTTCAGTACCTTGGATTTGACGCTAAGACGATAGTTACACAGTTCCTGAAGAAGGCCAAAGAGAACCCTGCCGATACATCTATCCCACCAACCATTGCATGTGGGGATGCACTTCTTTACGAGAAGAACGACGCTAAGACAGATCTGTTGTTTTTCATCAATACATTCCTTGAAAGAGGGAATAACATCGGCAAGGCAGCTCTGCGCTGTGACAAGACCGCCGGAGAGATCCTCAAACGCAAAGCTAACGCTTATGGGATAATCATTGATCCGATCCAGAACAGGACAATCCTAGGCACTAATAGTATATAGTATAATAGTCATAGTTACTATATTTTCTTCTTTTATTAAATTATTTTTTTCATTTATTCCATTTATTTTATTTTAATACCTGTTTTATAGTCTGTGGTTGTTTATTATGCACATGGCACTTCATTAAGTGGGCGTTACCCGTCAATAAAGTATGAAAAATCCGAAAAAAAACGGTATTTCATATGCGTGAGCTGTCAAAAAGAAAATAAGTCGCCTCATTTGCACGATCGTAGTGCTAGCGATTACTATATAACAAATATAACTAGCTATACAGCGACTAGCGAAGCGACTATCACGTGTTACAGAGTAGTGAACAGTATTGAGATTACAGACGAGGCATTGAGCATCATGCAGGCAAGAGAAGATTATGAGCTGTCCACATGCGAAGAATTACCTTCGAAATATGAATCACCCTCTGTTAATATAACACATCGAAGAACAAAATATGCACCAGGCCATGCGGATACAGAAATGCGCGAAGAGATCAGGGCCTTCCAAGCAAGTGTGAATGGTATGCTTGACAAGTGGTTCACCAAGCAAGAAGAAATGATGGACAGATTCAATAGTATTGTTGGAGATATAAAGGCATCGATAACATTTTTGAGCGACAAGTATGAAGACCTATATAAAAAAACAGAAATGGCAGAAAAACGTGTGATTGAACTTGAAAGTCAATGTTTAACAGCTGTGAAAAGGTTGTCTGATCTTGAAGCTAAATTGGATGATATGGAGCAGCAGAGTCGAAGTTGCAATGCTGAGATTAGTAATCTTCCTGAAAAGCGCGGCGAGAACTTGATGTCATTACTTGAATCCATTGCGACTGTGGTTAAACAACCAGCGCCGGCGCAATTTATCACATCAATACATCGGGTACCTCAAGCTAACCCTCGAAGCGCTCAGCCAAGAAACATTGTAGTGAGATTCACTAGTCAGGTGATTCGTGACAATTTCGTGACAGCAGCCAGGCGGAACAAAGGAGTGTCATCAGAACAGCTGAACATATCAGGCTCACCTGTGAAAGTTTATATTAATGAGCACTTGACATTGAAAAACAAAACCTTGTTTCGCGAGGCCAGAGAAGCGGCCAAAGCACATGGTTATCGATACTTATGGATCAAACACGGGCGTATACTGGTACGAGCACAAGATACTTCCCCAGCCTTTGCCATCCGCAAAAAGGAGGACGTCCTCAAGATTAAGCAACAAGAACAACCCTGAACTTAGTCGTAAAGTCGGTATAGTGTTTATTAAGTATCTGCCATTCTTGCTAAAGTTAGTTAAACAAAAATGCACTTGCAAATTGTACAATTGTTGTGGGCTCTCAACCTCGCATTACTCTGTGGTATTCATATTATTTGTGTTATGCGAGCAGCCAATCGCGGCAAAATACCCATCTGACTTCACTAATTTATATTTTAAGAAAAATGATTTACATTACAATTTGCAGCATATTTTTCATGATAATTACATTTACAATACATTACTTGAATACAGTGTGTTAAGGATATGTACAGTGCAATTCCAGTGTGGTCGCATATATTGTAAAAGCAGTATGTTCGGGATGATCAATTCTCCTTATAGTTTATATTATTATACACGTAAGTATTATCTAGACTATATTTAGTAATCGTTCTACAGTTACACTTCAATAATGGTTGATAATATATCATTATATTATCAAAACTGTCGTGGTTTGAGAACAAAACTAAACATATTGTATACAAATACGTTAACTGAGTGCTATGATTTAATTGTGCTTTCGGAAACGTGGTTAACGCCTAATATTGGTGACTGTGAGTGCCTGGATTCACGTTATAATGTATATCGTTGTGATAGGAATCGAGCATTATGTGGTAAATTGGATGGTGGTGGTGTCATGATTGCAGTGCGTCATGGACTTCCAGTTAAACGTTTTTATTTGCAACCCCAGATAGCAGACGATGCCACCAACAGTATTATTAATTTGCCAGTTAACTTTGATTATGTTTTTCTTAAATTTGACTCGTGTAATGTAGGTAAGTACCATGTAATTATCGGCGTATACATACCGCCTAGTCAGCCTTTTTTGTCATATAAAATATTTTTCGACGCTATACAAACAGAGGTTATGTCTCTAAATGTAGACAAAATATACATGATTGGTGATTTTAATATGCCTAATATTGAATGGATGGAATGTAGCCCGTTAGTTTTCATTCCAGAACCTTCTACTTGCAACAATACCAGCACATATTTTTCTAACTTGTTTTCTCTTGCAAATTGCAAACAATATAATGTAGTTTATAATAATATGAATAGAATATTAGACTTATTTATTTCGAATAGTGATGAATGCGTATGTGAACCCCCAAGGAATTACTTAGTACCTGTAGACAATTTACACCCGCCTTTCTGTGTCCATGTTAATTTTAATTTACAATATAAAAGTTTAAAAGTCAATTCAGATAATATGAAATATCTATTTTTAGAGGGTGATTATACTAGAATTAATAAAGAAATTTCGAGTGTGGATTGGCATAATGTTCTAGAAAATATGTCAGTTGATTCAGCTACTACAGTTTTTTATAGTAAAATATATGACATTATTAAATCATCTGTACCTCGCCGACCTATAAAGAATAGGAAATACCCTATATGGTTTTCTGTCTAGAGCTTATTCATATTTTTAAAAATAAACAGAAAGCTTGGGTCAAATGGAAAAAATATGGGAACACATCAGATTATGAAGCATACTCATGTTTGCGTGATAGATTTAAGTCAGTTAGTGGTGAGTGTTTTAGATCTTACATTGATTCTATAGAGGAAGGTTTAAAAAAGGATGTCAAGGCTTTTTGGTCATACATAAAAAGTTACAAAAATAGAGATGGAATCCCTAGTGAAATTACATATAACAATATAAAATCTGATAATCCGTCTGAAATTTGTAACTTGTTCTCAACCTATTTTAGCTCAGTATACGTTAAAAGCGACCCCATAAACTTGGACTATGACTCTTTGCCCACATCTAGGTACACTGATATAATCATTTCTGATTTACACATAACCAGAGACAAGATAATAAAAGAGCTTATGTCTTTGGACATAAACAAAGGGGCAGGGCCAGATGCAATACCTCCTTTTTTCTTAAAACATACTGCTGAAACGATTAGCCTACCATTGTTTATTATATACAATAATAGTCTGACAGGAGGCGTAATGCCACAGGTTTGGAAGACCGCTAATGTAACGCCTGTATATAAGAGCGGGTGTAAATCGGATGTTACAAATTACCGTCCCATATCCTTGCTCTCAACAATGGCAAAGACTCTTGAGCGTTTAGTACATAGCGAAATTTATTCACATCTGCACATATGTATTACTCCCGAACAGCATGGATTTGTCAAGGGTCGGTCTACTGTAACTAACCTGTTGCTTTATACGAATTATCTGTTTGAAACTATGGACAACTGCTTGCAGGTGGACGCGGTTTACACCGACTTTTGCAAGGCATTCGATAAAGTTGATCACTCTATTCTATTAAAGAAGATTGCATATAATGGTATTCGTGGAAACTTGTTACGCTGGTTCGAGTCCTATATAGTTAACAGAACACAAAGGGTTGCCCTGAATGGTTTCTATTCTAATGAAATACAAATCAGTTCGGGTGTAGTCCAGGGTTCAATTCTAGGGCCCTTGCTCTTCGTGTTATTTATTAATGACATAGGCAAGTGTTTTAAACATTGTCATTATCTATTGTATGCAGATGATTTAAAAATCTATCGAGACATTAAGATGCAAAGTGACTGCAATAAATTACAGGAAGACTTGAACCGCTTTACCAGTTATTGTTCTGACAATAAATTACAACTAAACATTAATAAATGTAAATCAATAACATTCACAAAAAAAATAACACATTTAATCAAACGTACTTCCTTTGTAACAATGCACTTGAGAAAGTAGTGTCGATTAGAGACCTTGGAATACATCTGGATTCTAAGCTCCATCTTGATGTTCATGTTAACTGTACAGTAAATAAAGCTTTTCAAATGTTTGGATTTGTCATGCGCACTTGTGTAGCCTTTAAAAGGCCAGCCTCATACTTGCTGCTCTACAAGTCACTCATCAGATCACAATTAGAATATGCCACTGTTGTATGGAATCCCTATTACATAAAATATATTAATCAAATAGAAGTAGTACAGCTTAAATACCTCCGTGCCGTCAACTATAGATGTTTTCGCAAAAGAAGCTCATACTATGACACATTGGTTAAATTTTCTCTAATGTCACTCAAAAAAAGACGATGGCTAATGGACTTATCTGCGATATATAACATTTGTCGTAATAAATATGACTGCAATAACCTAATGAATCAAATACAAATAAGAATCCCTAGCAGCTCGCTTCGTATACGTGCTGCGCATAACTGGGGGCTTTTTGCGCCAAGGATGTGCAGAACGAATGCGGGCGAGCGAGCGCCGCTTTGCCGCATCATGAAACTTTATAATAAATATTTTACAGATATCGATTTGTTTATACTATCACCTGGGCAATTCAAGAGGTGCGTGGTTGAGAAACTCAACGAAATAGCTAATGTAATATAGTTGATACCGATTTTCATTTGTATTAAACTAATTATTGTTTCGACATGACAGAACTAATACTTGTAACACATTACTACTCTTTTTTGTAATAGTATTAATTTTGCGGGCAACGATGTTGGTTGTGCATATATTTAAGTATTTTAGAAATTAGTAGTTTGATTTAGCATAGTGTACAATTGTTTGTTGTCCTGAATAAATAAAATAAAAATAAAATAAAAATAAAATAAACAAATGGACAGAGTTTAGGTGTATTATCTAGATATGATAAATTTAAGTGAATCAATGTTCTATCGAAGTGTATTACAACCAAACTTCGACATCTATAGTTTGTTCGTCGTTATGAGGGGCGAGCTTATTGCCGTCTATCAGGCACATTGTAAGACTACATACTGCCAAAGAGTAGTGTATTAGACAAAACAACCTGTAACACTATTCGACCCCGAAGATTTACATACCAGTTGCATTCAGTACCGCTGCGCCACGAGGCAGCCAACCAAAAAGATAATGATTAAATACATCCTTACTTCCTACTTACACTATACTTATAGCTGTCTCGACAGACGATGTCCTGTACAGGCGAAAAAAAAACAAAAAAAGAACAAATCTAAACCATCCTCGAATCCCCTTGAATACACAAAAAAATTCATTCAAATCGGTCCAGCCGTGTTTAGGAGTTCACTGTCAACACACGTACAGAAGAATTATATATATAAAGATATGTGTATGAATGTACATAAGTTTGTTTGTTACGGTTTCAAGCCTTAACTACTCAACCGATCATCATAAAGCTTCGCTTATGTACATGTTTTCAGGGGTATAGAAAGAAACATAGGGTAAGTAGATTGTACATGTTTTCATGAATATAGAAAGGGACCATAAGGTAAGTAGGTACCTTTCATCTAGGAAGAAATTATTGATCCCACATAGAAATTTATTAAAATTCTAGATTAACGCTCGAGCGAGCGTAGCCGCGGGCGAATTCTAATATATTTATAAGGTTACAATTAGCAAATTCATATGTATACGCACAGCATATCTTACCGAAATAATATTTATAAGTTTTTGATTTGAGCGACGTTTAATACTTTGTAATACGCAAAACAAAATTCAAACACCTTTATACAAGATCACGAATCTTACTCAAATGTGTTAAAAACAACTCGACTTCAGACCATTTAATATACAAAGAACATTGCGCATTGGAAAACAAATAACATATATGTGTTTAAACAGACAAGTAATGTGGTGTCATGTTCCAATGCTTATAATAATAAGGAGACACTAGATATTGCAGAGCTTAGCAAGAAGAATTAATAATACTGAAGTGGCGGTAGCCCAATGGTTAAAGCATTGGACATGAGATCGCGAGATCGTGGATTCGAATCCCACCCACAACCGACGTGAATCCACTCCTAATCCAAGCATTCTAGCTTAGCTGGAGGGTTAACGAAAATAGGTATTAGTCATTTGAAATCAAAATTGTTAGTAATCTTTAAAAAAACATTTCCTGACGTTGTTTAATTTAATTTATTTTATTGGATTTATTAGTTATTTAAAAAAGGTCATAATTATTGTATTAGGTTTTATAATACTTTGTATGGGTTAAGGTTTATAGTATAGGAGTATTTCTTTTATAAAATTAATATAATCGTCAGTCCTAATAATAATGATGTAGAGGGTATTAGGTACATGTTACAAACACTTGTGTAAGTAAACCTTATGTAAAAAATTACTTACAGATGTGTTTACAAATATTAGATTATTATTTGACAACTCACGATCTATCTATGTAATCATGGTATGCACTTTATAGATAATAAAACGAGAAATGCAAGAATACCTAAAGCGCTAATATCTATATACAGAACAAAACATTTGTTCAAGATTACAAACGAACCGACAAAACTCACGTGGGCAACGACGCTATAAACATTACTCTTATCAACAAAGATATTTAAAAAATAAAGAATTAAATCTGCGCCGCTTTGGATTGCGGTTATTAAAATTATTCGACAGCAAATATGCACACCACCAATATTCAATAAATTTTTCGCAAGCTATGCCACAATATTTTATAACAATAAACAATTCTTCAAATACTAAAGACGACGCCGCTGTATAGAGACAGACAATTACTACACCAGAAATAGAAACAACGAATACTTAAACCAATACCAAATCCTATTCAATTATTACACTTTCACGAGACAAAATAACACAAAGAAAAATCATAAGTCGCCATATTTCATAAATGAAATAAAATTTTCCAATAAAACATCGACAAGAATGTCAATCAAGCGTGCTGAGGCGTTCTGATTCACTGACAACTTGAAATTCGAATGTTAGTACGTTCGAACATTGAAACGTTCCAAAAAGTTTGTATGACGAAATCAATTATTATGTTTGGTAATTCAATCGACTTTCTAACCTTTTTCTTTTCGTCCAGTATTAGTTTGTATACTTAGTAAGGAGGATTTAAACGGTAGCTTTTTCGTGATAGAATTAACGCTATTGTTAGATTCAACAGTTGTAATTATTTAATTAGTAATTATATGGTTATACAGTATTTTAATATTTGTAGGTATATAAAAGATTTGTTCAAAATCCTGACTAATATTATAAATAATATTGTTTTACGTTTACGCGAATGTTACATTGAAATTAAATTACTTTGAGCGGATTTTATTGCGTTTTTTATTTTTTAAAACACTATAATTACTTAATTTTACACTTTAAACGACTACTGTAAAACTCTGTCACTATCGTTCGCCATTCGTTTCGGCATGTCATTACATAAAAACATTTTCACGGACCCACTGGTCACGTAAAATTATCCCTATCTACGGTTTCTAATAATACTAGTTTCTGCCCACACGAATCCTACGGGAACATAAAGAACCCTATCGGGATATAGGAAGGATAATCCGGTTAATCCAAATAATGTCTATCGATATTCTAAGTTTCATTCAAATCCTAAAACTGTTTACGCTTGATTGAGTAACAAACATTCAAACATAACATGTGTGTATAATATAATTATACTTCGCAGTCGATGTCGGCTATGGTGACTACTACTAATTATTATTAGCAAAGGAGCAAGGATGATCAGCTCTCGCTTTACTCATAGGATTAGATATTGTAGCCATCAAAGAATATTTATATTAATACTTATATATAAATATTTCGAAACGAATTGCGAACGAAGTATTAAGCATAATATACCTACTATGAAAACACGACGTATTGTTTAAATTCGTTCGTTAACCTTATAATAGCTTCGTGAATGAATGAAAAAATAGAAGTCTGTTTTCGCTTACAAAAATAAATTATTATGTAAAACATGCTATAAACCAACATATTAAAAAATACATACATTTCTCATAGACCAATGATAAATTGTAGTAAATGATAAATAAGTCGCGTAAAATTCTTTATATTCTTTATTTGCAATTCCACAATGTAGGTAAATTAGATGGTAAAAACTTAAAATTAGGTGACATTATGGACCCTGTTGGGGCATAGCAAAATAATTACAATCAATAAGTTATTATCCAATTATAAGTTTATATTCAATATTATGTTATCAATTCATATAAGGCTAGGCAACACATTTATTATCATATTATTATTATAAGAGAATTATAATTTTATTATACCCACGACAAAAGTGGTTCAAAGGAGCTTTAATATTTTATATTTATTTATTTGTTTTATTTGATAATATAATTTTAATAATAACATTTTAAAAATTATTTATTTAATTAGTACATTATTTGTTGTTTTATTTATAATTAGGAATAATTTTATTTGTCATTTAAATATTCATTTATGCTGTAGTAACATTTCTCGATTAGGTACCTATATTTTAAGTTTACTTTTAAATTTATTTTCATATTCTATACTCCTTATTATATTTGGAATTTTGTTATAAATTTTTACGCACATTGCTAGAGGTCCTGAGTGGAATTTTGATAAGGTAGAACTTGGTATTGCAAGTTTATTTGAAGGTCGAAGGTTACGTTGTTGTGATCGTTGATCGCTTACCAGAGGAAACAGTGATGGATGCTTTCGGACAAATTTACAAATTTCCAAAATGTACATACTTGTCAAAGTGAGAACCTTGTATTTGATAAAGTGAGGTTTGGTACTTTCTGTGATACATATATTAGCTATTATTCTAATACACCTTTTCTGCAGTATAAAAAGTTTTTCTGCATCCACACTATTGCCCCATAGAATGATCCCGTAATTTAACCAGGAATGTGCATAGGCATAGTATGCTGTCAAGGCAGTTTTGGAATTTGTTACTTTTTTTAGTTCAAGTAGTGCATATGTGAATCTTGACATTTTATTTGAGATGCTTTGGATATGTGCCTTCCAATTTATAAAGGTGTCTATAGTTAAGCCTAGTAATGAGAATTGGTCTACACATTGTATCTTTACATTATTATATGAATAATTTATATCAAGTTCTTTCTTTTGATAAGGTCTGTACTGCATCAGTTTGGTTTTATTGAAGTTCAGGCGTAAGTTGTGGTCAGTCATCCATTTATCTATTTTTGAAAGTGTTATATTTCAAATAGAATTTAAGTTTATATTTTTTTTACACGGTAGTATTATGGATATGTCGTCTGCAAACAGGACTGTATGAGCATCAATTACTTTTGGTAGATCGTTGATATAAATTAAAAATAAAACACATCCCAGTACGCTGCCCTGAGGTATAGACATGGTGATGTTTGCTTTTCGCGATCTGATATGAGTAGTTTGACCAGTCTGTGAGAGGTGCTCTATCTCAACATATTGAATACGATTTTTTAAATAGGAAGTAAACCAGTCATGTGCTATTCCTCACACACCTATAGAATATAATTTATCTAATAGTATTTTGTATGATACTCGGTCATATGCATATATTTTTTATCTTAGCTGTTCATTCACGATATTTTGACAGGTTTATCAAAATGTTGTATTTATTTTCATATTGTGAATTCTTATTATGTATAAGTATTATTATTAAATGTAATAGACAAGTTCTAAATTATCTAATAAAATTATGATTGATTAATGAATTATGTAAAATCATGATTGGCAACACTATGTTGCAAGTTTTAAGTCAACCACACATTCCAAACTTATTTACCGCGAAAAACTTTTCGTACTTTATTTGTTTTAATATTACATTTTAACTGCATACAATCATAAATGTTGAGTTTTATGTACTTTTGTGAGATCATTATAGTATATAGGTACCTACCTATCTGCTCGTAAGTCATTAGGTACAGTTTGTGTCAGTTTAAGTAAGATTAGGATTTGTTGACGAATATGAATTCGTTGAACATTAGTTATATTGTTTCTGCGGCTGTTCTGTGTATTGTATAGAACATTCATGAGACCATGGACTGTAGAACACATTTACTAAAGGTGAAGTGCTGCTGGATCAGTGCAGTATAAATGAACTGTCCTGTCTTCAAGCCAATCAAGCGAGGATTGTTATAATTATCTTTCTCATCTGGATCTCTCAGCCGTAAGTATACTCAGATTATTTATTATTTTGTCTATTTTATATTACTGATATGGGCTAAATTACATAGGTATGTATTCCTGAAATAGATATAAAGATTAGTGGATGTAATCAATGTAGAAAGAAGTAATGTTTTATTTATATTGTACATTATTACCAATAACATAACTTTGGTTCCAAATTTGGAGTTATTATTTTTCATAGCAGCAATATTATTTAATAACTTGTATGGACAATATGACATTATTTTAAGGCTGAACATTATAAACATAAATGAAGTCTTTAGAATGGTAACTAGTAATTGTAGGAAAGATAATAAGTAAAAGATACATTATTGTAATTTATAAAAACATTAATTTAGTATTTATTGGGCTCCGCTTGCTGTTTACCTGCAGCCCAGCACATCCTTCGATCCTTTGAAGTCATTTCCTACAGGAAGACAATACAAGGTTATTATTGTTCTTTCATAGATCAATTCCACTTAATCAGTTATTAATATAATATATTATAGGTCTTTAACCTATTGAGTTGCAGCGGTACACCAGTGGCCGGATAAAGTAAGTTAAACTTATTTTATCCGGCCACTGGTATACTGGTGGTGTATATTGTTGGAAAACAATTAACAGATTAATATATCTATACTATTTTATTTTTAGGTACCTGCAGAGGATCTCTTTAGCAAGAATGTTATTTAATTCAACTACAGACTATACTATATACACTGTTATGCTAGGTCAGCGATTGGAAAATGGTCTTATGGACACCATCAAGTATTCTTTGTCTGTGAAACTTCTACACTAAAGAGAACCCGATTGACTAGAAGGTAATATTAACATGTATTTGAGTTATACATTACATAATATACATACATACATACATAAATTCACGCCTGTTTCCCAGAGGGGTAGGCAGAGACTACGGATTTCCATTTGCTACGATCCTGACACACTTCTCTGGCTTCATTCACTTTCATAACATTCCTCATACACGCTCGCCAGTTTAAGGTGCTCTTAACATGGCCTTTATCCAGAACGTCTCCGATCTGATCAAGAAACGTTCGCCTAGGTCTTCCTCTTGCGACTGTTCCATTCACACTAGCCTTATAAACTTTCTTAGTCAGTCTGTTCTCGTCCATTCTTTCTACATGCCCAAACCAACTTAACATACCCTTTTCTATTCTCGTCACTATATCCACTTCTATGCCGCATCTCTCTCTAATCACACTATTCCTTATTCTATCTTTCAGAGTCACACCACATATATTTCTCAGCGGTCTCATTTCTACAGCATTTATTCTACTCTCATGCTTCTTTTGCCATACCCAACTTTCACTTCCATGCATAAGTGTAGGCACTAATAGCCCTCTATACAGCCAAACGTGCCTTATCAGATACATTTCGACTGTTCATAAAAGCGCGTAGAGCGCCATTCACTTTATTGCGAGAAATCGTTCTTCTTTCAATATCTCCCTCATGTGTACCATCCCTTGTAAACAAAGTACCCAAATATACAAACTCTTTCACTTGCTCCACTTGTTCTCCATCAATCATAATATTGCACATTGTCATGCACTCCTCCCTTTCAAATACCATTAATTTCGTCTTGCTTACATTCATATTATTATTATTATTATTATTATTTGTGCGTGTGTGTGTGTGTGCATGTGCGTGTGCGTGTGCGTGTGCGTGTGCGTGTGCGTGTGCGTGTGCGTGTGCGTGTGCGTGTGCGTGTGTGTGTGTGTGTGAATGTGTGTTTGTGTAATTTACGTTGTCAGCTTTAAACTAGGCTTTAAAAGGTTTTCTGTCGCTCGATAATCTAAAGTTAGCAACCAGCGTTGTAGGATAAATTTACATTTTATTGTAGTCAGCGGATAAACATATAATTTTGTTGACGCGGTTATATAGTCGGGAACTGAGGACAAAGAAACTTCCAGAAGCTAGTGCCGTTCTGTGAGGTATAATTTTACAAATTTGGTCTTTTCGTCTTTTTGGTATTGGCTTATATGGTATTAGAGCATGTTTGCGCAGGATAGTTTGGCGCACAAAGAGTTGTCTCACAGTCAAAATGAAGCACTCTTGGTACAACGCTGTCGTTGAATATCTGCGTGGTTTGCCTAAAAGAACTTTAAGCACGGCTCTTTGTGCCCTCTCCACTTTTAGCATATATAGAGAACATGCGCCTTCCCAGACAGGGATACAATAGATTAGTATACATTCCACTAAGGCATAGTATACTAGTTTGAGAACTTCTCTGCTGGCCGACGGCTTGAGCTTATTCATAATGTAAATTAGTTTCCTGGTGCGCGATGTCAGGCTTTCGATATGCTTGTCCCATCTAAAGCAGGCATCGATCTGTATGCCCAGATATTTAATAATGGACGTTCGCGTAACGGCGTCGCAGCCGCAGCTGCAGTTCACATTTATGCGGCCGCAAGTGTGTGCCGTTAACACTAGTCGGTTTGGTGGCTGCGAAGAAAGAGAGGAAGAGAACGCTACATACATCGTTTTTGTGACGTTCAGTGTGAGAAGATTGGCAGCAAACCATGACATAACAGCATACAAAGCCTTTTCAGCTAAATTAAAAGTAAGATCCCAATTTTGTGCATGTATAACCAATGCCGTATCATCTGCGTAAGTAATGATTTTGCAGTTTTGTAGAGATAATTTACACAGATCATTGATATATATCAAAGAGAGAGTCGGGCCCAAAACACTCCCCTGGGGCACCCCGTAAGTAATAGGCTGTTTCTCACTAATATGCTTACCAATCTTCACACACTGAGTACGACCGCTAAGGTAACTTCGAAAGACATCGCGAACAGTGCCTCTTATTCCTATACTCCATCCTGTCTAGAAGAATGGGAACTGAAACAGTATCGAAAGCTCTCGAGACGTCCAAAAATATATTGAAATTAAACTACTATATACGGATTTTATCGCGTTGTTTATTTATCACTGTATTACAAAATTTTGAAAATATTACTTTACTACTACTATTGATTTTATTTGACTAATTTATAAGCTAATAAAATTATTTAAACTATTAAATCTATTTATTTTTGGTTTACACTTTCCCCGACTTTATTTAAATAGATTTAATAGTTTAAATAATTTTATTAGTTACCCAAGCAGTTTTTCGTTGGTATCTTGGGTAGAGAGCATCTTATATTTTTGAGGGCATTTGCTTGCATACTGTATGGATTTATTTGTGTCTGTTTGGACTTGTCTATGTTAACTATTATTATATTACTACAACAATTAATACTATTTAATAATAATATTCTAATATTATGTTATTTACTATATATACTGATTTAATATTTATTTATTTTGAATGATTTTATGTCCTTTTGTCTGTAACAAAATAAACAAAATACAGCCATATTATACATCCATAATAATGCAATATTTTAGATACTACTCTATCAGCATTTTCAACATAGAATTTTTGTTTGACCAAAGATTTACCAAAGTCAGTAAATCTTCTATATATTTGTTAAATAAGTTGTAGTAGATCAAACTACAGTATATTTCCTCAGTTTATTTATAAACAGTTTTATTAAATAATTACTTTGATGCTTATTTATTACAATAAAAATAACCTAACCATGTCTTATTTTAGTATAACTTACTAATAGGTCTCAATATCACCAGCACATGTTTACCCCAGTAGGCACTAGTATTTCATTAACAAATTAGTCTATGTCTCCGAGGGTGTAAGCAAAGGCTATAACGCCCACGTTTTGCTGTTGACACAAACAACGTACTGGCTAAAGTGGTTGACTCGCCATTACTACTGCCCTGGGTGTTATAGGTTCCATCCGAACGGGACTAAAGTTTCTGAGTTGTTCCGAGTGTCTGGATGTTCTTTATTTCCATTGTTTAAATGTTTATAATGTTCCCCGCGACATAGGACTTCTGCCTAGTACGAGAGTTGTTTATTGAATTACAAAGACAGACATTATATTGATTAGATGTAATTTAGGGGCCACCCTTTTATCGTCTACCGCATAAAGTTGTAAACTTCGTGCTCCCGTTATAACAGATTGACAGAAAAACCCGTAAAATCACTTGCACGTAAATCAAACTCGAGACTTCATGTCTAATAGTCGTATTCACAACTATATTAATTACATTTAAGAAATGTATTAATTTGTTACAACTGTATGTTTTTAATAAACTATTATTATTATTATTCATATTTACTACAACCAGTTTGCACTATAATGTAAATAATTCTATTTTAATTTTCAGATTTTTTTGTTTAATTTTGGATTAAGTATAAGTTCTGTTGCGGATGTCGAATATAATAATAAGAGGAAGATCGCTAGAAGTTGTTTCATCACATTTATAGACATTTTTCGTGCTCCTATTATTTCTAGATCCACCCAATAACCAAGTGCAATACACACCTGACGACACTATTTAACCATTGTAAATTGTAAAGCTGCCCAAACGGAATTTCATTAAGGCATTGTAGTTTTGTTACTTTAATAATATTTTAATGGAATAAAACTATTTCTCATTAACTTAAGCATTTTTATTTTTAGTACAAACTTATGCACTCTTGTTACATGGTCATCGTGTATCTATAATGCCATGTAACATCGGTAGCATAATACCTTATATTATTAATTTAGAAAGTCATATTTTGAAATTGATTAGGTAGGTACTTGTGAATGTTGTTTTTATCTACAACTACCTAGTTCACTAAGAACAGACAAGATGGTTCTCTACAGTTAGCTTGGTTATCTAGGTAATGTCTTAGGTACCTATCAGTCTAGTATAAAAAACATGTCAATGTGCTTTGGAAAATTATCGACGTGCATTGCCTAGGGCGAATGCATCGATATCCAAGGATATCACGTATCTCCAAGTTATCTCTCACACTAGGAATAAATACTGTATCCATGGCAGACTTATCAAACATTTCAACAAAGGACACGAACACTGATTCTGAACAACTACTTACGGATCACTCAAATTGTTGTTTCGTGTGGGGATCAACCCAGTCAAAGCAGTGATAGTTGATTTGCGTTATGGAATTATTAAGTACTTTTATACCGTCCTTCATAATTTTGTGAGTAGGTATTACAGATAGTGCAATCCACGAAGACTCGCCCCACTATTCCTCCTAACCGTTTATAGTATATGTTCCTGACGTCACATCGGGCCGCGCACGGCGCGCGACCTTGTACATTCACCGCGATCGCTGCGCCGGCGCCGAGCCGGCAACCAACCACTCACTCGCCGGCGTTTACAACGCGCGCACATATCGGCTATCTTATAATCAGTGCCTATACAGTACAATACAGTCTTTTCTCGTGTCGAAGTTGTTTTATTCATTCAAGACCACCAGCAGCACACCTGGAGCTTGATACTCAAACAGTATATGTGTGCAATCTTTCGCCAATGTTGAGTGTTATCGGTACATACACACTAATTACCTGTGAGTGCACGCGCACACTACAATGAATAGACTAATCAGGAGAGAGCGTCACGGTTAGAGGGAAAGATGCTCTACTTCAATTTTATATTATTTTTATTTTTAGGTGTGGATATTTTATGTGATTATTAGTTACCTAATATACGATAATATTACCATTTTTATAATAGGGGGTAATTATAGACATAAATTAAATACGTGAAAAGTTTTATTGAACTTTATTGAGAAATCAAAATCGTTAGTCTCTCGTTTCAAAAATATCTGATTCAGAGTCTGATGTATCACCGACATTTATAATAAAACTGAAATCAAGATCACAGTGTCTCATGTATTCATAAGTAGTAGAGCCTCGCTGATTTCAGCATAAATGGGCCAGCTCGACCGGGAAGGACTATTCTCACAGAATATCGACGTGAAATTGCAGTATTCCTACTGTTGTATTTCGTTCGGTGAGTGTTCCCGGTTCTTCTCCTTCCCAATTCCTTTTTCTCTTCTTCCTTTCCTAAAGGGTTGGCAACGCGCAAGTGATGCCTCTGGTGTTGCAGGCGTCCATAGGCTATGGTAACAACTTACTGTCAGGTGGGCTGTACGTTTGATTGCCACCTTAGATGAATAAAAAAAATGTCACGAAGCGTGCATACATTTGTGTGATCCACAGATTATTGTTCTGAGTTTGGATGAGTCGTGTAAATCAACTTTATAAGGCTCGCTTATTTTCAATGAGATTAGTTACCTATTAGGGTTAGCGCTGACCGGCGAAGTGCTGGCGACTAAATCAATTACAATTTAAACAACATCATTATATTTTACCGCATGTGCGGTATAAAATGTTATACTATAAAAACATTGCGAAGCTCTTTTAGGCTTCCAGAGTAATATTTTTCATTACTCTACTAAATAAACGGGTTTCGGATAGTATTAAAATAATCATTTGACTGCTTCCTTGTCTTTGGTTTTCGCTAAATTCTTTTCTATTATTATATTACTAGCCATCTCTCGAGAATAGTGTCTATCTTTTTATCTGGATGAAACGTACCCTTAATCTTTTTCTGTACCTCAGACAACGTGTATGCGAAATTTCATGATGTTCGGTCGTATAGTTTAGGTGTAAAAGGGTGGGTAACAAACAAACTCATATTCGCATATAGAATATTAGTAATGATAGCATAGTATTTTTATAGACTGCTTTGATGGAGTAGCGTTTAGAAAATGTGTTATTGAGTTTTTCTGTTATGTAATTTTTAGTACGCAGCACGGAGTCTGGAATAATGTGAACGGCCACTGGTTATGTGGACTCTAAAACAATTTAAGGTGAAATGTGAGTGTAGTGTACCTCTGCCTACACTTTAAAGATAATTAGGCGTGAGAGTTTGAATTTCCTTTGTATATGTTTTTTAATGTTTCTAAAATCGCTCGCAACATATGAACTGTTCCAAGTGCGTGAGACATGTTTTATGGGAACAAAAAATACGTATTTTTCAAAGTGCCGTAGGATTGATCTCGAGACTTTTTTCTTAGGCTATCGATCCTTTGTATAACCTTGGAGTACAGTCAGCAACATAAGAAGCTGAATATTTGTCAAAAGCCATGGCCAGTGTGAATATGGCCGTGAACATTTAATTTACACCAATGATTTTTAATGTTTCATGATCGTGAATAAAGGCACATTAAAGTGTATACAGATTTACATGCATAACTGTACAAGACTGTATTGAAATAACTAAAAGGAAGCTAATGGAGTACAATATGTCTGAGGAATATGCAGAACAACATAAGCATTGCTTAACAACTGGCTATCTGTTGTGGGACAATAAATTCTACATACAAGTCGATGGTGTGGCAATGGGCTCCCTAGTATCGCTTGTTGTAGCCGACATACCTATATATGGAGAACTTCGAGGCTCAAGCTTTACAGACTGCCCCCATCACACCCAGGATTATAATAATAAGATAAGAGGTTTGTAGATGATACTTTTACAATATTACCAACAGATAGTGTTAGTGTATTCCTAGAACATCTTAATTCCATTAACAACAACATCCAATTTACCATGGAATTAGAGACAAATAATTCATTAGCGTTCTTAGACGTACTTGTAGAGCAGCGATAGCTCAGTGGGGAGACCAACAGACTGCAATGCAGAGGGTCTCGGGTTCGAACCCACGTCGCGCACCTCTGACTTTCGGAAGTTATATGACTTTTCGAAATTATGTGCGTATTGATTGACAATTATCGCCTGCTCTGTGCCTCGAGAGCACGTTAAGCCGTCGGTCCCGGTTGCCATGAACATCTATGGCTGTCGTTATTGGGGAAGTCGACACAAAAGATGCCACTGGGTCGAAGTGTCGCCGGTCTGTACTGACTGGCCCCAGACAAGATAAGATAAGATAGATGTACTTGTCATCAGAAATCTTGATCATACTTTGAGCCACACTGTGTATAGGAAAAAGACCCATACAAATAGGTATTTAAACGGTGAATTTCACCACAATCCTAAACAGTTAGCTACCGTGGGAATGTCTTTGTTTCAGAGAGCCCACGGGATCTGTGACAAGAAACACCTGGATGCCGAGCTTCAATATGTCCAGCAAGTACTGCAAGACAACAAGCTCTAACAGCCGCGCCGTTGTCACAGATCCCGAGAAAAGCCAGCCACAGTCGAGCGCCAGTCTGCTATACTGCCTTATGTAAGAGGTGTCACTGACAAGATTGGCTACATCTTGAAGCGAGCTTCAATCAACACATACTTCAAGCCGCCAACGAAGATAAGTCAATTTTTACCATCCATCAAGTGCCAACTACCTTTACAAGATGCAGGAGTCTATAAAATAGATTGTGACTGCGGACTCTCATACATTGGTCAAACCAAGAGAAGCATAGGCACCCGCATAAAAGGACACATAGCTGATGTAAAACACCAACGCTCGTTGAAGTCTGCTGTGTGTGAACATGTACAACAGTGGACCAACCACTACCTGAGATTTGACAAACCACAGATTCTCGTTAAAGAACACCGATTCCTACTAAGGATGCCTCGCGAGGCTATTGAAATCAAAAAACATCCTAATCTCAATAGGGAAGATGGTTGGAATGTACTACTAGCTTGGGCACCAGCAAGAAGAAGCAAACTACAGCTAGACTTCATGATACTTTGAGCTCATTCTGCGTTTATAGAAACACCAATGATTATATTATGTTCGGGTACTTTAAAATAACTACACTGGAACATTGAGACTACTACCATCTTAGTCTCTCCGTGACCATGGCTGCTGAAGAGCAACTGAAACGTCGGGGAAAGTGTAAACCTAAATATAAATAGTTTTAATAGTTTTAATAATTTTATTAGCTTAAAAGTAGTAGTAGTGTAACAGTCTTCAAAAGTATGTAATACAGTGTTAAATAAACAACGCAATAAAATCCGTATAAGTAAATGAGTTTAATTTCAATGTATATTTTTTGGTTGAAATATATCTTAGGCATCAATATTATGAAAATGGAATATTAAATGCAATAAATGCTATTAAAGGTAGTATCAAAATAAGTAAAATATTCTTAATAAAGTATTTATTGTCCAAATCACATATCTTCAGTATGCATGATGATTGGCTCGGATGCTTGGTGCGGAACGTCCATGATTACATTTATCTTTCTCTTTTATTTATTTATTTATAATAATATTTATTTATTCATTAATTATACAAACATGCTATCAATAGTAATACATTGTATAGTCTATTTTCTGGTGAGAAGTCATCTGTGTCCGAACTAGATAAAATTAATTATCTGTATTTCGGACCACAGCGCTCATCCCAAACAACATGACTCCTTATGAGTCTTTATGATTACAAACACTGTGTACATAAAAATAATTAATTAACAGAAAGATATTAAAAGAAAATAATTATGATAATATTAAAATTTGTGAAGAGTTGTAACCTCTCTGTGTGTAGAATGTGGTATGGACTTGTACTTTACTAATATAAATAACTTTTCAGTTTCTTCATAAGTTAATTTCTGTATATAGTTAATAATTTTAACTTTAAATTGTTTGTTATTTAATTGCACAACGATTTTATTAATTTTGTTATAAAGAAATGGACCCAGATGGCAAAAATTTTTATTCACGAATGTATGTTTAAAAGACTTCTTTGGGCTATATGGCGGCAGTTAACAAGCGTTATTTTGAATTTATCTTGCATTACTTATTATTTTAAAATAAAACTGATAAGTTCAGAGAGGTATTATGTAAGTACGTATAATTGGAATGTAGGTACTTTTTGTTCATATCCAACAAATTCTTTTACAGTACAAGAATTTTCTAAAAAAAAAACTAATTATTAAAAGTATTTATGAATTGTGATAATCACAATTCATAAATACGGTTTCAATATATTTTATTTATTACATTTGTTATCATTTAAAAAAATTGGAGTAATCGAAATCACACAAGTGTGTTTCATCTTTTGTTGCTGACTATACCTACTAAAATAATGAGGGCGATTGCGTTTGTGTTTACCCCTAGAGTTGCTAGTGGATAGTAAGGCCTCTAAACTACAAACTATAGAGTATCTTCGATAGTAAGGGTAGATACAACCAGTTACTACCACTACATATGGCTTTCGACAGCAACTCTGGCAAGTAGTGGCGCCAACTGGTGAGCACGAAAACGATAGCCACCATTAATTGCTTTTCTTACCGCCTCGCACTTTGTAAATGAAAAACTGTGATGTAAAGTAAAGTTCAAATCGCTAAGATGTTAGTTATTGGATATTCATACTTAACCGTCGATATCTGCTTATATCTCGTCATATTTAAAGTATATTCATACATATGTCAATGAACTTAAAATCTCAAACAATAACGACTCATCGGTAGTAAATGCGACTGCCGTGTTAGGTTCGAATCGCATTGCTGACCCTGTAAAAACCATTTAATAAAGTATATTCATACATATGTCAATGAACTTAAAATCTCAAACAATAACGACACATCGGTAGTAAATGCGACTGCCGTGTTAGGTTCGAATCGCATTGCTGACCCTGTAAAAACCATTTAACACCCTTTTTGAAGAACCTCATCGTGTAGTCTTGTGGGAAAACCTCGGCAGGGAGTTTATTCCACAACCTAAGCACCCGCGGCAGAAAATTCATTTTACTTATTGGGTTTTACTACTTACAAATTTCAATAGCAGCCCGGAGTTAGGAAATTGACGGTGTTACACACCCGCATGCCTCGTAAAGCATGTAAATCCGTTGGTCCTGTGCCTGGTCTCTCTCCGGTCGTGTCGGAATGCCATCCCATCGGATGATGGGAGTTATTTAAATAAAAGCGGTCTTTCATCTGGAGCTTCTAAAAAACAGACCTTTCTTCTTAAGTAGCGTATATAATAATTAAATAAGTAAGTACGAGATTCTTTCAATATAATTTACTTGATATTTAGCTATAATTAACAAATTAACAAGTAGTATTACTTTATCTTATTTGACATTTATTTAAATACCAAGTTATTTACATTTTACTAGCTAAAGCTGGTTACATTTCACTGTGACTCAGACTGATATTTTTAATTACACGTTTCCTAGCCAACCGCTAGGTTAAAAATTTAAAAAGAAAAACGTTGTGAGAATATTTCCAGTAAATCCATTGACTGCTTTTTGAGTATAGCGCACACAAACATGCGGAAGCTGATTTTGCAGCTGCCATGACGACAAAGGTAACTTTGTCCATATTATAAAATAAATTTCAATAAAGCGAATAATAATGAATATCGTAAAATTTACGCTTAACTGACGTTTGTAATAGCACACACAGCTTGATACAATGCCGGAATAAAGATCAATTCTGATTTAAGTTAAGCGTATCATCTATAAACGTTTCTATTCCTGTTTGCCTCACGATCGATCGCGAACACGTAGCCCCATTAAAATCACTGCGTGCAAAAAACGCAATGGACTGTAACCAATAACAAAGAGTCACTATTGTCGCAGTACAGGGTAGCACAGGATAAACAAATGAAATACGCATGTTCGGTTTGAATATTTTAATATTATGCGTTCTTTGTTAGCTGGCTAACCCTGGGTTAGGAGATCACGCTTACAAAATGAACTACATATTCTATGTAAGATATATTTTGCTAGTTTAATTAATTCTGGATGTTCTTGTAATGTTGTATAATAAAATTATTCTTGTTTCTGTAATTGTGGTATACATATTGTAAAGTGCAGGAAGTTCTTGGCAGCTTGATGCCGCATAAATTAAAAAAAAAAAGAATAAAATCCCAGCAAGATTTGAGATATTTCCAATTCATTCTGCGTAAATAGTACGCCACACGAATATACTTTATATAAATATTTCTAGCAACTAGTAAGACTTGTAGTTAAAAATCCAAAGCAAACATTGATACTGCAAGAAAATAAATAAATTTGTTGGTATATGCGTTGAAAAGAGTTAATAAAACAGTTAATATTATAGATATGCATGATAGGCCTTTTAGAGTAAAAGCCTATCATGCATAATATGTATTATCAGTACACAGATACGGTATTATTATTTGGGGTAAAACGGTGAAATGGAAAGAGCATCAAAGCTCAAAAATAAATTGATCGTGCAATAAATGTGGGGTGCACCCACCAGATAAGCCGTTTTTTAAAAAACATATCCATCCGCAGAACTCATTGTTCCAGACTTCATGTCTTCATTGAAAATATCTTGGCACATATAACCAATAACTCTTTGCTTGACCCGTAAACCGAACCCAAGATACAGCAGACCCATTCTTAACAACTCAGCTGCCGAGTTAGTAAAACTTATAATCAGGCACGAAATACGCTAGCATTCTACTAGAAACATCAAAATAATAACTTTGGTTCAGTTAAATAACAAAAAAATATACTAGAAATAAAAACATCGATGCCCATTTTAAATTATGAATGATTCCGCCAACATACCTTGTATTCTATAGCATACAACAATATAAATTCACAATACCATTCAAACACATCCAACAAAGTCGTGTTTTACAACAGTTATTTGAGCCTAAATAAATAAGTATGAAAAATTCCAACATGCCAGTACATTCCCATATAAATTTCAGCATCTGAGTGCAATATCCCTGAAGGGGAAAGTCGGTACATCATCCCAGTAGAGGGATGCCCAACATATCGTTGGTGTCACTTACCCGTACAAGTTAAGGTGTTTTCAAGATCACTCTAGGGAAGTAAAGGGTAAGCGCAACTACATACCTACGATACCGCTCCGAGCCATTTTCAACCTTATGCATAATATATAAGGGTGCTGTGGAAGTGAGATAAATAGATTGTTGTGCATTTTTTTTTAGTTCTGTTCTCATTTACAGATTGCAATAATGAATTTTTACGTGTTGACGATGCTTTTTTGGAATATAACACTGGATGGAACATCCAACTACTTCTGTGAGTTCTGGAAATTTTAGAAAAGATTGCTCGAATGTATTTTAAACCTGTAGTTTAAGTTTTCTATTTGACCGAGTTTGATACCCAGCTTTACCGGTGAAGGTAAAACATCGTGAGGAAACCTGCATGTCTAAGAGTTCTCCATAATTTCTTCGAAAACATGTGAAGTCTGCCAATCTGCACTGAGCCAGCGTGGTGGATTATGTCTTAACCCTTCTCACACATAGAAGACGCCAGTGTCTAGCAGTGGACAGTTCAATACAGGGCTGATATTATTATTATTTGATACCCAGATCAAGATCAGTGTTATTAGGTTAAGATTTTTCAGTAGCAGTACGGAGTTTAAAATGGACCTGGCAAGCCACATTTATGTATAACAAAATGTATCATAGGTTCAAGGGAACCGTCTACGTAGATACATTTTATAATATATTTACCATAAAGCCTCTGTGAGCCTAGGCAAATACCTGAGTCGCGTAAGAGATTCCATTAAGTCAATTTTGTGGTTTTACAAACTTCTACACAACTAGTGAAGTTTGTTTAAAGGCTTATCCAATTAACACTAAGTAAATTCTTATGTATTACTATAATACAAGACTACAATATGTATGAGGTTTACTTTAAATATACTTACTTACATAGTTATTGTAGTTGTCTTATTACTTATTATATCACCCTACAACTGAATACACAATATAAAGATTATTCACTTAATGAAGACAGCGGTCTTATTCGCGATAATAGGTAATTATTTAAAGATAAGTACTAATGGCCAGTCCTACAACTAACAAGTAAATGTTATCCGAAAGATAAATCGCATGCTGTCTCACTCATGTTAAGTTAAGGAAGAGAGATGGCGAGACTTTTATATTATAGATAAATGCTATCTAGAGGTGGTAGGACAAGCCCTAAGTATAATAATATCAGTCCTGTATTAAACTGTCCCACTGCTGGGCACGGGGCTCTTCTCAGTGTGAGAAGGGTTAGGCCATAGTCCATCAGGCTGGTCCAGTGCGGGTTGGCAGAGTTCACATATCTTTGCGAACATTATTGAGAAGTCTTAGACATGCAGGTTTCCTCACGATGTTTTCCTTCACCGTTAAAGCAAGCGATAATTAACTATTTAATAAGCACATAACTTCGAAAAGTCAGAGATGTGCGCCTTGGGATAGAAGTCGAGACCTCTGCGTGGCAGTCTAACGGTTTCCCACAAGGCTATCGCAGCAGCGATACTAAGTAACGTTTCCCGAAGTCTCGACATAGGTGTACATAGAATTACGATTATACTTGTATATACCATAAGCTCTAGCATAGCTGGCAAAATGTGATTGTGTTATACACCCCAGCCAACATGCCTTTTGGATATACATAAGTGTGACAATGATGAGAATAAATTATGTTTATTAGGTATATTTATCCTTGAACTTTAGCTTTGTATTTAAATCTGACACTAGAGGCCGACACAAATTGCCATATTTTTGCTAACAAATTAATGATGGTCGAGTATGTTTGTATTTTTACTGTGAAAGTTTGTTTGTTCAGTTTTTATTTTATTTTAAGTTGATTATTGAGGGTAGTAATGTTTATAACTGTTCTAATTGAATAAATAAATATAGGGCCTATTGCCGTTATCGACTACGCTATAGGAGACGAAATTATTACCGTTAACCAGGTACGATTCAGAACGTTAAGTTCTTGTTGAAAATTTTCGCCTAGAAAAATATAAGACAGCAAAATTTTAAGGCACCTGATCCAGGTTTTCTTTCAGGAGGCTAGGTGTCCTGTTTAATCGTAATATATTGACGCTACATCCTTCATGACCTACTTGTACCTGATAGAATGAGTAATAGCTTCAATGGCCTTTGGCAGTTGCTAACACATATTTATAGCTAGGTGAACGATGCTTATCGCTCTATCAGATTAACTATTCTCCGTATCGACAAAATTTTAAAATCATTTTATCAATTACTACCGTATACCAAAAATGTAATATAATGTATAATTCAAGATATGATCTACCTATGTGCTAAGTTTCATCTTAATTTGTTTAACGTAGCTTACGTATGATTGTATAATGAACATCAACTATAAATATTTTAAAAAGGTAACTCTTGCATTGTGTACAAGTATTGCTGCACGTGCACGTGGACTTTATAATTATTCAAGCAACGGATACATAAAAGACCTAGACTCGGACAAGTATTTGTGGCTTATTTTTTTTATCCCTTGTGCGTTTCGAACACAACACTGGGCTATAATGAATTTAGATACTGCTATGACATTACAATGGGTGGAAATTACCCGAATTTAATTATTGGAATAAGTAATATAATTGAGAACGGTGGCAAATAGTAAAATTTTAATACAAACCTATGCCAGAATGTTATTCACTATTGCATAACCACATAGGATGGCGCAACAAAAACGTTCATGTTAACTTGAACGAGCACAGAGAGTCGTACTAAAAGTCTTAATGTGCTTACCTTATAAAGATCAAACTACTGCAGTATATCAGGAATCTGAAGTGCTTATAGTGAGAAAGATCTTTGTATTGCAGGCGATCACACGGTATCATCGTTTTTGCATACCAATTCTCCCACACACTAACAAAAGATGCCCTAGATTTCCAGTACCAGTAATTAAAACCGCATTTGCCCAAAGGTACTACGATTGCTTGGTACTGAAAATATATAATGGCATTCTCTCCCGGAACAAGAACATAAGAGAATTAAGCCTTTATAAATTTAAAAAGCAAGTGTTAAACTGGTTGCAGTCCCTAAACTATGACCAAGTAGAGAATCTTTTGATTCAAGCACGCACGCACATATGCACGCACGCACACACGCATGCACGCACGCTCGCTTGCACGCACGCACGCACGCACGCGCGGCGCACGCTCGCTCGCTTGCTCGCACGCACCTACGCATGCACGCACGCACGAATGCACGCATGCACGCACGCACGACCCTAACTTTTAATTATAAATTTTTCATACATAATATTTAATTTTGTATCACAACTTGTTTTATATAATGACCAAATATATGTATTAGACTAAAGTAGCGGGGAAAGCACTGTTTCCTGGGATACAGGCTAAAACCTAGCCAAAAAGGCAGAGATATATTATTATTATAATTAGGAATATTATACTATTCTTTATTATATCTACTTAGATTATGGCTCGTGTTATTTGATCTTTTGATTTGTAGCTGTAATTTCTTTAAAATAAAAGATATATTATTTTCTTTTAAAGAAAGCTTCTCAAAATTATAGTAATTTTGGAGTGGTATGGCAAAACTTAAAAGATTAAAATAAATTTAATTAAATGTTGCTTATCACAGTTACGTTTGATGCATAATCTAAAATAATAATAGCATATAAATATAATAATTAATAACACATAAAAATAATAAACTTAATTCCCATAATAAAAAAACACATAAAATAGCATATACTACATACATACTAAAAGTAAAACATAAAATGTTCATGGCTTATACTGTAAGTCAGTAGCCTACTGTTTAGGTCGCGACCACATGCGAAAGTGATTCGCGCGGCCCCGTCGATAGCGGTTTTGTAGAGGAACACCGTGGTAGGTTTAGTCGGTATTCCGGGAGGTACATTTTTCTTCTTATTCCATCTTTTCTTTTACCCCGGCGAGTCTGACATAATCCCTCTGCCCGCCCCCGCGGAGGGATAAGAGTCAATGCATTCAACCAGGTAAAAAAAAAAAAACAGTAGCCTACTGTGGCTACAATGGGTAAAAAAACACCGGGTTGCGAGTGTACGCGACCGGCGCCCGCGCACAAGCCCGCTTCTCTCGCGTTCGAGGGCTGTGGTCTCACGAGAATACACAGAATCTCAAAGTGCTGAGTAATATACGAAAACAGATACAGGCACAAAATTAAGTCACCCGAGTGTTGTTATTTAATATCAAAACTAGAATTAGACGATTATCGATAAGATTAATTATCGATCAAGAAAATATAAATATTCGAAAGCTTGACAAATATTCAAATGCATAAAAGTTTGCGCTCGCGTCATGCCATATTCATATTAAGAGACAAACTTAAAAAACTATCAATAGCTTAGTATATATAAAATTGAATATTTTGATTTGCAATATACTCAGTGACAACGAATCAATAAAATTCAAAATTCGGATATGGGATCATAATTTTCAATTATTCGAATTACCTTATTTGTCAACCTCGTTGGCGTAGTGGTTAGTGTAACCGACTGCCACGCCTGAGGTCGCGGTTTCGATTCCCGCACAACTCAGACATTTGTGTGCATGATCATGGATGTTTGTGTTGGTCTGGGTGTTTCTATGTATAATATGTATGTATTTACAAAGAAAAGGTATATATGTATGTTTATCCATTGTCTAGTACCCATAGTACATAGTACAAGCTCTGCTTAGTTTGGGCTAGATGGTGTGTGTATGTGATAGAATATTATATTATATTATATTATATTATATAGCAATCTCACATGATATGATAACATTAAGTTATATTAATCTTTCTTTCTTTTCGCGTGGTTAGTGACCAACCTGTTGTGAAGAGTTGTTCAAGCCGCCCGTAGGCCTCTGACATGGCTTAACGACTGCTGTCAATTTGGCAACTTACAACTGGAACCGACTTTTTAAGTGCCCTCCGAAGCACGGAGACGCTCAGATGAAATAATGTTACGTTACGTTACCATTATAAATACAACGTTGCTTAACCTTGCTAATCATTTACTGATCAGTGAGTGCAACTGGATATGAATATATATGTATATAGGTATATTATATTAATATTAATCATATAAACAATCCTTGCCGTGCCGTCCATCCAGTCGGTACCGGGCCTTATAACCGTCAAAGTTACATTGGACTGACCTATACTGTAATTTTATATTTACCTTTTGCCACGTTCAGCAAAGTTCAGCAATCAATAAAAGGAGTCTGATTTATTAATTACTTGATCTATAACTATAGGTTGAAACCGACTAACTTGTTTTATAGTTTAACCTACATTCATACATTAACTCATGCTTGTTTTTCCTCACAGGCAGAGGTCGGAGTAGGTAGATTGATTTAAGGTCGTTATACCTCTAAAATACCGGAACTTCATATTTATTGTGATATTTGTTCCGGAATTTTGAAATTAGCACGAATTTGTGTTTAAGGTGAAAAACGTATTAATAATATCAATCTACGCTGCCAGTGTTAGCTAATGGTGAAAGAAATCAGTATTTTATTTTATACAAAAATACCTTGGAATAGTTACACCGTATTTTATCCCTTACTGTTGAATTAGAAATGACACTTGACAGTATGAGACAAAACTTAGACAGGGCCTTTTGTTTCTTTATCTCATGTTCATCTATGTTCACAACGCATTGATCGCACGCGACGACCAATCAGAAGCAAGTATCCTGTATGACTCATTGGGTGTTTGTTAGAACAATGCGCGCGCGCTGTGTTCCAGGTATCTCACTCGCTTACCTCGGTTCGTAGAGTGCGCTCCTAATTTGTGAAATTCCTGTGTTGTGTAAATAATAATCTCACCCTGGCTTGATTACTGATTTCTGGCACCTTCTTAAAACGACGAATTTGGCTTGTATCTACGGACATCTATTTGTTATTAAATTGTATCTCTACTTCAAGTTATTTCACTTCAGGTAAGCTTTAATAATTTTCTTATTAAGTATGTTTTAGGTTTTTTAAAGAATAATGTTAACATTTTAGTCTCATATCCGATTGATAATCTTCCTATTCACGCGATAAATCATAATTTGTTTTTAATACATATTGTAGCTAATTGTAATATGTAAAAGTTGATTTACTAGACGTTTATGTATCGTTCTCTCGGAACCCGGGTTATGCATACGCATAATTGTTCTTCTAAATAAAATTATAAACTGAAAACTGTTCAGGTTAGTTAACTGCTAGTTTCAACAAATATCACTTTACCAACATTTTAATTGTTTTAGGAGAATCTTTCACTCAAACATGGCTGGCGCAAACGTCAAGGCTGAAACAGTACAAAAGTGGATAATCGGTCATCCCGAGCTAATTTACGATCACGCTAGCCGATCTCTATATTGCTCGAAGTGTGAGAGCCACTTGAAAAATATAAATAAAGGCAATATCACAAGACACATCGAAGGCGCAGTACATCAAGGAAAACATAAGCGTCCGAATGAGGAGTTTTACTTCGACCTTATTAAGTTCCTGATCCTGTGCAACATTCCCTGGATGCAAATGAAAAACCCGGCATTCAAGGAGTTTTTTCAAAAATATATGTGCAGTACTTGTTGTTGTGTTTGTAGTGATAGAAAAGTGCCCGATGTGACAGTTACGTAAAGTTTGTTTAGATAAGTTTTATAAGAAGAAAATTAATACTATTTATGAAAATAATAAAAATTAGAAACTATGGATATCGTTGGATGAGATCACAGATTTTTTAGGTAGACATATAGTCCACTTCTTAATAAAGCCACTGCATCCTAATAATAATTCAAGCCGGCCTTATTTGATTGCTTGTAAAATGTTAACGGTAGTAAATGGTCAAACAATCGCGCAATTTGTATTGCAATGTCAAGAAAATTTATGGCAAGACTCTTTTGAATCAAAAGTTGACAATGTCTTATTGCTCTGCACTGACAGTGTAGCGTACATGCTGTCTGCAGGGCGAAAATTAAAAGAATATTTACCTGAAATGAAACATGTAACATGTTTGGCGCATGCTCTTCATCGTATATCAGAGAAGATAAGATCAGAATATAACGATGTCGATATTTTAGTATCAAATGTTAAAAAATATTTCTAAAAGCCCCGAATAGAGTAAAGAGTTTAAAAGAAAAATATCCTGACCTACCACTGCCTCCGCAACCAGTAATTACAAGATGGGGTACTTGGTTGGAAGCAGCATTTCACTACGCACAACACTTCGAAAAAATAAAAGATGTTCTAAACAACTTCAACAGTACTGGTTCAATAGCCATTCGCAATGCAAAAAATATTTTAGAAAAACCAATTTTACAGGAAGAATTAAAATATATCGAAGAAAATTACCGTATTATTCAAGAAGTTCTAAAAGAGTTACAAAATCAAAAATTAGCCATAGTTGATTCACTTTTAATGTTTGACCAAGTGAGAGCTACCATTCACGAGTGCAACAGTGACAATATTAAAAATAAATTAGAATATGTCATGGAACGAAATCCGGATTTAGACACAATTAGAGAATACAGCGAAAGTATTGAAAAAAACGTAGCAAATAATCTGATAACATATTTTAAATTTGCTCCATTGACGTCTGCAGATGTTGAACGATCATTTTCCACATATAAATGGATACTAGACGTCAAAAGAAATACTTTTAAATTGGAAAATATTGAAAAATTATGATTATTTATTTTAATTGTATTAACGATGAAAGCCAAAATATGGAAATTGTATCCGATGAGGATCAAAAATAATTTATTTATGTTTTTGTTTAATTAAAAATAATTGGTCATTGAATTCAATCAATCATTCATATAATAAACGATTTTGTTAGCCTATCTGTATGTTTTTTATTTTATTTTATTCCATAATTCCAATCCCGGAACTTTTGCCGGTACTTCCCGCACATTGTGGATAAAATGGCATGTCCATATTATGATATCTTGACGCAAGTACATAAAATCAATCTAACCTCCAGGTCAAAGACTAATTTAACCCACATTTTGCAGGCAATATTATTACAATAGCCTAAAAAATATTTTATAGAACCAAATGGGCAATCACAGTAAAAATTACTTAATACTTATATTTGGTTAATTGAATTATTATATTATATATCCATGCTAATATTTAATAAGTAAAAATTTGTTTTTTTTTGTTTGGTTGTAAGGGTTTAACTCAAAAAATACTTAACCGATTTTAGAAATTGTTTCACGTTTAGAAAGCTATATTGTCACTGAGTAACAGTCTATATATTATTTAAATATCAAGTAGGTACTTCACTGACATAAACTAACCTATTTTTACGCGGTTGAAACCGCGAGCAAAAGCTATTATAATATTTTATAATATTTATATAGATATAATATTTTCCTCCTAAAGACATAAATGACATTTAAACAGACATCAGCTTGGAATCGAGTAATTCATTTGCTAAATCCCAAGAAGAAGCAAAACACCGCAAGTCCTTCATGATACTTTAAACTCATACTGCGCTAATAGAAACACTAATTAATCGAACAATGTTCTGATAATTTGAAATAACTTAATACTTCAAGATTAAGACGAACGCCACTTAAGCCTGCGGCAATCATGGCTACCGCAAACCAGTCGAAACGTTTGGAGTGCAAATATAAAAGTAGTCTAATTTCAACTTCAATTTCAGTAACATTCGCGTAAACGTCACACAATAATGTGACTCTTATAGTCTAGATTTTAAAATACATTATCTACTTTAACCTGTTGAGTGGGAGCGGCACACCAGCCGCCAGACACAATGGGTTTTCAATTATGTATGGCAATCCAACAACTGACAGATTAATATGTCTATAAATAAATAGTTAATTATCGCTTGCTTTAACGTCGAAGCAATACATCGTGAGGAAACCTGCATGTCTGAGAGTTCACCATAATCTTCTCGAAGATATGTGAAACCACGCTAGGCCAGCGTTGTGGACCATGGGCTAACCCTTCTCACACTGAGAAGAGGCTCGTTCCCAGCAGTGGGAAAGATACAGAGCTGATATTATTATGCTTCTATCAAAGCTCCTTAGATCCTATAAAAATATCACATACGATTCCTTTGCTGCGTAAACATACAAATAATCCTAAGTTATAATAGCAACATTGTCAGTGTTCCGTGGAATGCATTACAAATACTGTCGTAAAGTAAACACGTGTTATGTTTTGCTCGTATCTGAGGAGCACAATGCAGGCGTGTGTGCTAATCTTTGTTTATTTCTCTTTGTCCCTTTCTCTCTACACGCAGTGGGTGTGTTTTCCTGAGTCCGATTGAAAAATAACGAATTTTCATCAATTGTTTTGCAGCCTTTGAGCTTGGGTGAATGGCATGAAAATGGACTGCAGTAGATAAATATAATAATCTTCTGCATACCCCTTTGAAGCAAACAGGCGTTTATCGCATTGTTTTTTTTTTTTGGTTTATATACATATAACATAATTTTAAATTTTAAACCATTATTGTTAAACAATTTTACTAGTTATTATTTACTTCTATTGAAGCAATTTAAATTATAAAACCTATTTAATTAATTAATTTAGTTTATATTACTATTTAGTTAATTTTACCTACACTTTCCCCGACGTTATAGTTGCTTTTCAGCAGCCATGGTCACTGGGAGTCTCCCCGTGACCATGGACCGTAAGATGGTGGTTGTCTCAGTGACAAGTCTTCTAATCTTAGTCTAGTTCTAAAGTTTAGTTATTTCAAAGTATCGAACCATAATTTAATCATTGGTGTTCATAATTTAATCATTCTATTTACGCAGAATGAGCTCAAAGTAGCATGCAGTCTAGCTGTCGGTTGCTTTTTCTTGAGTTTGACTATTTGTGACAAACAATACTTCTACATAAATACTTATTCCCAAATATGTTTGCAGTGTGAAATGTTAAAATCTCAATGTATTGAAGTTTACCATATTTTCACATAGGTACTTTTAAGGTCATAAACCTGCATATGTGGGCAGTAGTGAACTCGATATATTAGCGGTTATAATATAATTATGATTAGTGCATTACGAATATTTTAAGAGGATATGCGAAATATTTTTTAAAAGCTTTTAATTGTTATCTCGCTGTGCTCGGCCGAAATATTAATGCGTGAAAGAGATAAATATAGCTCCGACGGTATATGTAAATTGTCAAAATCATCATTTCGTATTTCCCTATTTCCTTCTTCAAAACTAAACCGATCATAATAATTTTTCTTGAGTTTGAGATGGTATTATTATTTTTAAATTTGTCACATCTAAATGTGAAAACAGCAATATCTTTGTTATTTTAGAAAGCTTCTGAGCTTTTGCCCGTCAGTCGGAAACACCAAAAAGCTTAAAAATTAAAATTCCGGCAATGGTAAATATTGATTATTTATTTTTGCCGGCGGCTTCGCTCGCATTGTAGTACATTTTTTGTAGTACACCAATAAATTTCTATCCCCGGCAACGGCAGCACCGAGCGCCGGAGGGCGCGAGATGACCTCTAGCCACCCTGAGGTTTGAGCTGAGGTAGGATTCGTGGACCTGCCTGCCACCCGATCAGCACCAGGTCCGAGAGGCGGCGTGCGTGTTCCCACGCGCATTTCTTTGTCGAGTGTCAGTCCCCTCTCAGGGGACAGTAGGGTAATTTAGAACTGACCAAAGGGTAGGTGTTTTCGTTTAGTGGCCTGCCCTTTCATGCGGAGGGCCGAAACATCAATGGGGTCGTAATTGCGTGTGAAAGTGATTCGCGCGGCCCTGCCGACTCTGTTTATGTCGAGGAACACCGTGGTAGGTTTAGTCGGTATTACCGCAATATCTTTTCCCTGGTGAGTTCGACATAATCTCTTCGTCGCCCCGCGGAGAGGTATGCGTCAATGCATTCCCACACGTAAAAAAATAAAAAAGGATGTATAGAGAACTCAATAATATTTCCAAAATAATTGCCCCTTTAACGGTTCACAAGTACTTATAACAAAGCCTGTGACGTCATCGACTTTAATTAAAATGTAAATTGTCAATATTATGTATTATACATAAATTGGGTTCACTATCACCGCTAGAAAAGATACAGCGTCAATTTCCTCGCCTACTAAATAAGCTGACTTTATTACTAAATAAAATATCTAGAAAAATTATAGGTCTAGACCAAAATATAATATTAGCTAGAATACAAAAGAAGTTTCGTCCCTAGGACAGGGGTAGTGTTAGTAAGGATGGAATACAAATTTTGTTTGGCTAGCACAAAATAAAAGATGCTGAGTGTGAACTTATAACCTGCCTTTGTAGTTTTATAGGTTATAAAAACGTTATTATTTTGTTATATTAAGTTTCTTTTATGCTAGAAGAATAAATAAAAAGTGAAACTTGTGTTTGGTTGCTTATTATTTATTGATAGTTTAAATAAACTGACTTACCCCGGAAAACTTATGTAATCCCGGTTTTTGAATTAAGAATTACGTGTTGAGAACGGCTCAAACTTTTCTAAGTAGGTATTACTTAAAAATTATTTTTGTTTTTATGTCAAGTTTAAGCTGTAATAAACTTTGTGTGGGTATTTGAACATTATAAACTTAAGTAAATCCTTAGTTGTGAGAAGTTTGATAAAATTCGATTACGTACAACATATTTTTGTATACTAAGTTGATTTAGTACTTTTCTCAAGTCAAAAACCGTCGCCAAGAGTAGTAATACTTACTAAGCGATGGGACAACTCGCATTTTTTCTTCTAGGGTCATCCGAATTGAAATTTTTCGATCTAGGTTGCAACTCGGGTTGACTCGTGTTAAGTAATATCGATAAAACCGACACAGCTTGCTAGGCAGGTCCTCGTTGGCTAGGGAATCGGCTGACTTGTGACGTAATGAGCTAAGAACGTCACACATGAACGGTATAGGGTCCTTGGGCAATCGAGTCGGTCGGCGATCGGGTGATCCGTGATGACGGCATTGTCGAATTTGACCCGTTAGTAACTTTATTTAGAGTGCAGTCGGCGAGATAACCCGTAATGTAACTGCTGAGTTACCGAGTCAGCTCGCAAGGAAAATAAAAACTAGAATGGAAATATAAAATAGTATAGAAATAGCGTATAGTACGGCAACCATAACTCTGACACAAAAGTCCGCCGAGAACTTCCGAGTCGCGCAGAGGGGCATGGAGAAAGCTATGCTCGGGATCACCCTACGAGACCGGAAACGGAATGATTGGGTTCGAAGTAAAATCAAAGTTAGAGACGTTATGGCCGTAATAGCGCAAAGAAAATGGACATGAGCGGGGCACATTGCGAGAATGGACAAGAGCCGCTGGACAAGACCAGTCCTAGAATGGAGACCCAGAGCGGACACCCGGGGGCGTGGAAGACCATCACAGCGCTGGTTGGACGACATCCGACGACACGGAGGTCGAGACTGGATGAGTCGGGCACAAGATCGACAGGAGGAAGAAGAGGGAAGAGGCCTAAATCCAAGACTGGATAACCAAAAGGCCGCCATGATGATGATGATGATAGAAATATAATATCAGCCCTGTATTACACCAATCATCCTATTTTAAATTCCTTTGTCCAGGATTGGCATCGCGCGAGGGATACTTCTGTTTATATTATATTATATATACTTAGCTTATAATATCGTTTTAGGATATCCTGTTAAGATATTATAAATGTTACTAAACATATAAAAAACAAAAAAAAATGTTTGCAATTGAATAGAGGGTTCCGCAAAACGTTTACCACAATCGTCGTGTGAAGTAAAAAATGGCCACAATAGAAATAGTTTAGGTAATTGCTTTAAAGATAATAAATATAATCGGAGCTCTTTTTAACCTGACAGCTTTTGGAAAGCCAGAAATATTTAAAAAGTATTGTATCTGGCCAAATTTGGTTATTAATAATATTAATACATATATATGTTTCTAGGTATATGTTATTGTGTGTATTGTAATGTGTGTTCATAATGTAGATAATATATTCAAGTTTACTAACCCCTTGATCCCCGTAGAAGTAGTCAGGCCTCAGGCAGCTGACACTATCGGAGTCTACTAATTTTTTCAGTAGCAGCACGAAGTTTGGTAACATGATATATTATCAAACTTCGTGCTACCAATATTACCACAGCATAAATCCGGAAACATTATATTCAACCAAAGAAATCTGAACTTAGGACTGCATCCGCATAACATAACATAAGCATAAACGGTATGTAATCCTATCTAATATTAAAAATGCGAATATGAGTTTGTTTGTTTCTTAGTTACGCTTCCACGCCTTAAATACTCCACTGATCATCATAAAATTTCGCATACACTTTGTCAGGGGAACAGAAAAGGACATAAATTCAGAAAAATGTACTGGTATCTAACCTAACTTAACCTATACTTACACGAGCGAAGGCGCGGGCAAAACCTAGTATATTTATAAATATATGTGACCTTATGCGAAGTGTCCTCATTAATTACATTTTCCTGTTAACAAACGAAATGTCGTCTGTTCATAACATGTTCGTTATTTTTTTATGATTTCCTTTATAATTGTAATCTGTTTTACTCTGTATGCTTTTAAACGCATCTGTTATTAAAATAATTTTGTATTCTCTTATTTAATAAGTAACATCACTCGATGTATTTTTAAATGTCGTTTTCCTTCTCGTATGTTCAATATTTGAGTTTCATTTATAGACTACTCTAACCGTTCGTAGAAGTTTACGGTGTTTGTAAATGTTTGTATATACGCGAAGTTCGTTCATTATTAAATTTATTGTGTAATAGTGATAGCCTTGCCATTGCTATTGCGCCATATGTTGTGGCTTCGTTCCCCACACGGGAGCAAAAATTGTGTGCCGCAAATTATTGTTCTGTATTTAAAACAAAAACATCATCATTCATATTTATTTAAATCTAAAAACGAGCCGTCAAAGGGGCACGCCAGTATTAGGCCCAGAGGAGCACAAGAAATTGGCTATACTACAAAAATATATTAATATTTATCCTAGTTTTTCCTTGTATCTATTTATTATTCTGTACAAACCGGTATTATTTTCTAAAAATATTAAACAAGAAAACGACCAAACTATTTAATAGAACTAGGAAGCAAGTACATTAAAGTGAAAAAGTTGCCATTACACAAAATATGTTGACAGGTAATTAAGCGAAATAGTAATGTACCATTGCTATATACATAATTATTATTTGAATCGTTCATTTAATTTTTTATACAAAAGTATTATATTGTCTTATGTTTACGCGAATGTTATACATTAAAATTAAACACTTTATACGGATTTTGTCGCGTTGTTTATTTTACTTTATAACACTGTTATTACATAATTTTGAAAAACTCTAACACTACTATTATTGAACTTTACTACTATTTAAGCTATATATTTTTAATTAAAACTATTTATATTTGAGTTTACACTTTGCCCCGACGTTTCGGTTGCTTTACAGCAGCCATGTTCACGGGGAGACTAAGATGGTAGTTGTTCCAACGTCCTCAAGTGTACCTAGTTATTTCAAAGTACCCGAACATAATTTAATCTTTGGTGTTCCTATTTACGCAAAAAGTGTTTAATTTCAATATACAAAAGTAATACAAAAACTAATAATAATTATCAGTTTTATCTTTGCTAGATTGCTTTAATTAACTTAATAAAGTAATGTCTATTATCGATGTATCGAGGTTTTGTGTTTATTATGGCAACACTATCTCTAACTTGTATGACGCCGCAAAACGTAAATGTCAATAACATTGTCATTGTCAGCTTGTTTTGCAACTCCACTGTGACGGTTAGTGTTTATTTATTGTTGTTAATATCGACGACTTTTACCTATAAGCTATAAAACTGCAATGTATTCTGTTTTATTTTATTCCTAATAGATTGTACTCATAAATAAATTAAAATAATGTATAAAATAATATAGCACATATTTAATATAAATTGTATTGATGAGATATAAGAAGATTTGACCCCTTTTAGTAGTTACTTAATTTTTTTACTGAAGGAGCATTTGTCGTTTGCATGAATGGTGTAGTGGTTTAAATTATCGACTTGCCTTTGCGTTGAGTGTTGGTGCGATCCCTATACGGGACAAAAACTGTGTGATTCAAAAATATTATAGTTGCCCCGACGACGGTGTATTTATTAGCTTCGGGACAACTATAATATTTTTGTTTAAATGTTTGTAAAGATGTCAAGTGCGCGAGTTGTCTTTTATAAGGAGAAATAAAACAGATAGGTTAGTTTCTAAGTTCAAGCAAATGGATTTTAGAGTTTTAGAAAGACAATTTTAGCTCTACAAGTTTGTTCTGTGGCGCGGGGAACTTAACAAACATTAAAAGAACGGTCACAAGAATACCCAGATTCGGAAGAACATTTGTGGATCACACAAATTGAATTTTGGTATTTTACAACCATATGACTTCAAGTGTTAAAAAACTGTTACAACTTTCAAATAGTTAAAGTAACCACAGCATTCAGTTTTATTCTACTGCGGACAGTTTAAGCATACTTTACCTCACTGCTCCTTGGATAAATAAGAGCAGAAAATAAAATTATGATTGCAGCGAACGCTTTAAAAGAAAAGTGTTTTTTTTCAATAACAAAGTCATAAAAATATTGTTCTCAGTTCGTCGGTAGAAAAACAGTATCATTTAGTTGGAATCAGTACTGTAGGTAGATATAATTTCTCTCAGAAAGCTCACACGGGACACAAAGAATTAGACGAACACAGACTTGGAACAATAATTTGTGGACAACAAAATTGTTTGTGCCATGTGGGATTCGAACTTGCATTACTTGACGCAGTAACAGTGGCGATGCACCCACTAAAATCACTTTGCCATCCGTACAGTAAAATTTATTATAAGCTTTATTACTACCTACTATTTTAAAGGTGGATAGGGTAGGCTGTTTAACCTCATCAATGTCAGAGGACATATGAAAATAGAAAATCATTGTGCAAGAATACAAAAACGGACAAACGTATGTATGTATGACATACGTTTGTCCGTTTGTGTATTGTTTGCATAATGATATTTATTTGCAGACAGACGTACATATGTCCGCTTGACACTTGACGGGCAAACACCTACATATACGTTTACAGTTTAAACAATACGCCTCGATGGCGTAATGGTTAGTGTAACCGACTGCCACGCCTGAGGTCGCGGGTTCGATTCCCGCACAAATCAAACATTTGTGTCCATGGTCATGGATGTTTGTCTTGGTCTGGGTGTTACTATGTGTAATATATTTATATACATAAATAAATACATATTTACAATAAAAAATTACATTTATATTGTATGTTTATCCTATACCTACAGTATAACTCTGCTTAGTTTGGTCTAGATGGTGTTGTGGTATGTGATAGAATATTATTATTATTGTTGTTTTAACTACCTCTCTCACGTCTAGATATACTAATATTATAAAGCTGAAGAGAGAGAGAGAGAGAGAGAGAGTTTGTTTGTTTGGTTAAACGCGCTAATCTCAGAAATTACTGGTTCGAATTGAAACATTATTTTAGTGTTGGATAGCCCATTAATGGAGAAAGGCCATAGGCTATATAACATCACGCTACGACCAATAGGAGAGGAGCATCAATGAAAAATGTTGCACAAACCGGCAAAATTCTCTTATGTGAAGCAGACGAATTTGCGCGAGTCGGGTAGTTAGGAATAATACCTGTGTTGCAGGGGACTATACCAACATACAGGCAAAGACCTCAAAGAACACCCAGACTTAAGACATCTAGTTTTAGATCACATATTTTTGAAGTGAAAACTTCTTTAAGCGCGTTGAACAATTTTTGGGTGAACAAAAATCATGGAACTCGTGACATCATCACCGAACGCTTTCCATGAACTATATGTATACTGTGTATATATGTGTACTTTTTTGGGTGAACAAAAAGCGTGAAACTCGCGTCATCGTCACAGCACGCTAGTTACTTAGTTTTCACTTCTATCGGCAGTCCCAAAGACTGCACCGCATGTTTTTTTTGTCTCGTGTTGTTATCAAATCCCCAACACTTGGCACAGTGGCAGTGATTGTGGCAAGGTGTCCACTAAAACCACAACGCCATCTTTTATCCCCAAAATGGAAGTCTGCCATGCCAATATATCTATTACATACCTATTATCTAGCGATAGCTCAGTGGGGAGACCAACAGACTGCAATGCAGAGGGTCTCGGGTTCGAATCCACGTCGCGCACCTCTGACTTTCGGAAGTTATATTACTTTTCGAAATTATGTGCGTATTGATTGACAATTATCGCCTGCTCCGCGCCTCGGAGAGCACGTTAAGCCGTTGGTCCCGGCTGCCATGAAATTCATGGCAGTCGTTATTGGGAAGTCAGTGCCGTATAATATCCTGACACTGATATAACCTTAGGGTATCGTTAGCCTTCGGGTTGCGGAGGTCAGGTGGCAGCCGCTCCGTGTAAAAACTGATATCCAGTCAAATCCAGTTAGACCAGAAAAGCCGACCCCAAGTGACTTGGGAATGATAAAGGCTAAGAAGAGGTAGAGGATACCTATTATCTGTACTAATATTATAAAGAGCAAAGAAGCAAAAATTCTTTCACTATTTGAAAGCTATATTATCACCGAGTAATAAAGACATATTTTATTTTTAAAAAAGTAACCTCTCTTACGCGAGCTTATCCGCGAGCAAAAGCTATTATACAATAAGCAGCGATATACAGTTTCTAAATTATGTAATATAGTGTTAAATAAACAACGCGATAAAAACCATATAAAGCAATGATATATAAACTAGAGATACGTTGCTCGCGTTCTGTAGTGGCAACATGAATGCAAAGTAATTACCAGAAGCCTATTTAGTCACGTACCAACCAGTGCCGCGGGTGTACATGTCATTAAAATAACATAGGTGAATAACATCGTCAACAACAAAAAAATGCCTTCCAATGTGTTTTTAGGAAATGTAAAAATTATACTGCAACTGTGAAAGATAATAAAGTATCATTTCATGCGTAAGTATTAAGAGAAATGAATTGTATTTTATTTTTTTCGATGCCTTCTAATTGCGGCTGGCGCCTGAGGTAAGTCACGTGTTCGCGCTCGGCCAATGAGCAGGCACCACAGAATGACAACGTAATTAAAGGAATATATTTATCTCTCTCTAACAACAGGAATTCCATAGACATTTAATTTTCTTTTGATTTCTTCGTGCGTCTAAGTAGCTGTCTATTGTCTATATGTATTTACGCTCTATTTATATTACGTCATTGGTATAAAGTAGTTTAATTTCAATGAATAACATTCGCGTCGTCGTCGTTGTTTTCGTCCTAACCTAACCGTTGGAGTGCCACGGTTCTGAATTCGATCCGATAATTGTTAAATATCGCTCGCTTTAACGGTGATGTAAACACCATGAGGAAACCTGGTTGTCTGGGAGTTCTCCATAAAGTTCTAGAAGATATGTAAAGTCTGCCAACCCGCACTCGGCTAGCGTGGTAGACTACGGCCTTATCTTCCTCACGCTTACTCGTCTCAATAAGGCCCCTGCCCAGCAGTGGGACAGTTCATACACAGAGCTGATATTATATAAACCGCTGTATGTTCCTACATAGTTTTAGCAATAAATGTCTTAGCCCTTGAGTATATACAGGCATGAAGATATTATTACTAATTTTGTGTCACATTTTCTCAGTAACAAAAACAAAGCCAATATCGGTTTTATTAGATTACAGAACTAGAATTTTATTAGATTGGAACTAGCTTCTAACTAAAAGCTTCAGCGCCGCTGATTACCGATATTCCGAACAAATTTCAACACAAATTTTAGTTGCTATATACCCTAATAGTTTTAGCCATGGAATATTGAAGATGGATGTGGCATACTATTGCTTTAGGCATGCCATAATGCTGGTCAACATGAATTCAAAAAACTGGCGCCTTCGAATAACTTGTGAATAAAGATTCGATGTGATTTTGCTCTTGTCCAGTGGAATAAAGGAATAAAAAGAATATGCTAACTTTAAAGGACAGCAAAAAAACTATTTGATCTGATATATTTATCGTAGGAAATACTTTCATAGTCTTCTGTTTAATTAAGTGAAACAAAGACATACATAAGTTTAATTAAGTGTATTTTATCAAATAGTATTTAAGGGGTTATGCCTAGTTAGAATTTTCAGAAACCTTTTTTTTCGAATGTAACATATATTTAAGTATATTCTCTGAAAATGTGAAGTTGATCTGGCTAGTATTTTCGGATATATAAGCGCCTTTGTAACCACGTCACCAAGCGCTCAAAAGCTGGCGGAGCGCAAACCGGAGTAGCAGCTGTTTCTCTTACCCTTTGTCCATGCCTCCAATTGTCCTTGTAATTATAAAGGTAATATAAGTAAAATATCTATTTTATACCTAAGTGAAAAAGTGTAATTTTTTTTAACATTTTTTTAATTTTACTTTTTATTATGTTATATGGTGGCAAACGAGCAGACGGATCACCTGATGGTAAGCGATTACCGCCGCCCATGGACACCCGCAACACCAAAGGAGTTACAAGTGCGTTGCCAGCCCTTTAAAAAGGAATGAAGAAGGGAAAGGACAAAGGAAAGGATAGGAAAAGGATAGGGAGGGGTAACTGGGCCTCCGGCTCTCTCACTCACCAATACGAAACGCAACAGTACGGGTACCGTTACTTCACACCGGTATTCTGTGAGAGGGTAGTACTACCCCGGTTGATCCGGCCCATTCATGCTAAAACCAGCGAGGATATACTACCAACAAATGTAAATAACTAAGTGTAAATGTTTCTTCAAACTTTAAACGCGTTTTTCTAGAAACGGTGTTTTCAGAGACGGTGAGCAAAATTTTTTCGAAACGGCTGTACCGATCCTTTTTAAAATTTATACACAATTTTCTTAGATACATTCCTCAGGTAATGTCATGTCATGTCAGGTAAAGGTATGAATAATATTTTTGTCTAAAATTCCATTTTCAAGCCACTTTTAAGTGAGAATTTAGTCGAACAAAATCATCGTTTTTGGAAAGCGCCATTTTGTCATATATCAAAATTTTGACTATTCTTTCGTTCATTACCTGTATTTAATTAAATAAATCTCCACCTCAATCAATCAATCACCTTTTTGCAGAGGACTTTCAGGAGATCGTCTATAGGAGCAAGGAAACATAATATTTAAAAATAATTGCGGCGTCTTAAAGTACATTAAATTCTCTAAATGTACACGTATTTGATTTATCGATATAATAAAATGCCTCTTCACAAAAAAATCCGGGAAAACCACATTTTTTTAGACTTACAACTAGGCATAACCCCTTAAGTAGGTTCATAGTTATAGTATAAATGAAAATAGCAAACTCTATGACAATTTTTTTTTTAATTTAATTGCTTTATTTTTATTCAAATCACTACGAAAATAATTGAGCTTGTGTTTCATTACTTGCACTTTTCGAATTGTACTTACGCCTTTATTGCATTGAGGGAGCGACATATTTTCACGCGTATATCCCTGAAGGGGCAAGCAGAAGTCTATTACGCTCATATTTTGCATGTTTTCAGATCCCACGTAAAAGGTGACAAGCCTATTGCTGTTCATCGGGCACAGGTCCAGACTCCGTGCTGATAGTGACAATTTCTAGACAGAAAACTCAACTGGCCCGATAAGTAAACAAAAAAGGTTCAAATCTCGGGTCGGTTGGCAATTGCATTCACTACCCTGCCGGTACTGAGGTAGTTAAAGAGACAATATTACGTTATATGTGGCGACACTGGTTTCGATACTAATAAAGTGGAATATAATTTCCATTGCCTTGTTGACTCGTTAATCCGTGGTTTACCTACGAACTTTCCTCTCGATATCATATTACATGTAGAACGAGGATAACACCAGTCCGTAAAAGCTTACCATACCAGAGTATACAATATGTTTTTATTAAATAGTAGTAGTTATATCAGCTATACCAAATATCTTTTTATAAAAAATCTATACTAAAATTCTACATAATATTCTCGAAGATATGTGAATTCTTTTAACCCGCACTGGGCCAACGTGGTGGACTATGGCCTAACCCTTCTCACAGTGAGAAGAGGCCCGTGCCCAGCAGTGGGACAGTTTAATACAGGGCTGATATTATTATTATTATTTAAATATTATAAAATTGAAAAGTTTGTTTGTTTGTTTGAACGCGCTAATCTCAGGAACTACTCGTTTGAATAAAACAATATTTTAGTGTGAGGTAGCCCATTTATCGAGGAAGGTTAAACATCACGCTACAACCAACAGAAGCGGAGCATCAATGATAAATGTTAATGTTGCGAGAACGGAGAAAATTCACTTATGTGAAGCAGACGAAGTGGCGCGGGTCAGCCAGTAGTGTATATTATAAATTGTGTAACACCAATGTATCTATGCATATGTATTTCTTGTTGCTATATTAATAGTGATGAATGTAATAATGAATAAAAAGTTGTAGACTTCGTTAATGGTCTCTGATGAAGTACCGATAGTACAAATATAAATAAAAATTACCAAGTGAGAGTAGTTGCCGAAACCAACAAGTACGAAAACATCGCTGCACGATCTTGGTTATAAGTTAGGTGGTGTGAGTTAACTCATAACCTAGATCAAGATGCAAGTTGGTCGAAATGTCAAAAATTAAATAGGTGTTTTAATTAACAATCCTTTAGACGGGTGTACGATATATTAAATATTCGATTATTTGTCATTCGATTTGGCATAGTACACCCCTTTAGACAATTAGATATTAATATGATTAAGCTCCGTTGTTTATTATATTAAGTATTAGATTTTGACCGCGGTTTCGCCCGTGTTAATGTTTATATCAATAAATATCTGTCAACACTAAAATTATCTGGAGATAATTTTCGTCTCGTTTCTGTACCTCTAATAACGTTAAGCGCAATTTATTCATGATATAGCGTAACAAACAAATATGTATAAGAGGATACTTTATAAAAGCTTTAGAATTTAAAACAATTATTTTTTAATTTATGTCTGTCTGAACAGACATAAATTTAACATACAGAATGTTTGTGCGCGCATCACGCAAAAACTATTGCATAAAATTTAATTCGGTTTTCTAAGTTGTATTGTTGGAGGTTTAATTTAAAATAGTCGAGTTTTAAGAAACCGCCTAGCAGGCGAATATGCCTAGCCGGTGAATATGCCTAGCAGGCGAATGTGCCCAGCAGGCGAATATACCTAGCAGGCGAATATGCCTAGTAGGCGCATATTAAGAAAGATTAATGTAGATACTTACTTCCAAACGCGTACAAAGCCACGGGCAAAAGCTAGTATGCAATATAAATAATCCGCTTAATAAAACTAGCTATTTGTGTCGCAAATCAAATTTGATTGTAAACAACATAATCTTTGTATAATATTAGGGTTATAATGTTCGTGTATTATTAAACAATAAAAGGCTTTGTTATCGTTGGTTTATTAAAAGTTGGTATTAAGCTGGGTAAAATAACTCATTAATATTCATGAACATTTAACTATTGTTATTCATACAAAATAATGTTTTTATAAAAGGGTTATCGGTTGATATTGTACGTTGGGTATCAATTTTCATCGGCTTTCTGATTTACATAAATTTTCATTACATATTTGAAGATAATACGGCAGATAAGATAATCTGTATGGTGGGGGAAATTATATATATTATAGAACGGATACAGAAACACTTAGATTTTGAGTAAATATTTGTGAATCACATAAATTGTTCTGTGTGGGAATCGAACCCACAATACTTGGCTACATACTTGGTAACACTTGGAGCTTGCAGTGGCGAGGTGACAACTTAAATCAGTGAGCTATCCGTGCAGCAAATGCATTTTGTAAACTATCTCATAGATCTGGTGAGGTCCCACATGCAATGCCCGGGTTGGAAGAAGTGTTATTAGGTTCCTTCGTTAAGAAATGCTCTGTTATACCAAGAAATTTAAATATGTGTCTGGTAGATGGCCAACCACCCATATTTTAATCAAAATTAAGATATAGTTTTTCATCTAGGTCACAAAGTGACACTTATGAATGGCAAGTTTACATTAACTAAACTATACTATGAATAATCATAGTATAGTAGGTACGAGAACTGGTAAATAATAATAATATAATAATATTCTACCACATACACACAACACCATCTAGCCCAAACTAAGCACGGTAACTAACTAACTGGTAAATGTATATACATTTACCAGTTCTCGTATCTAGGTGATAATATAGACGTGACTCATAATTTAAACGGCAATTTAAAAGAACGGTCGTGAATTTCTTTCACACAAACATACTCGTGAACTTATGTCACGAACAAACAGATGGTGTAGAAAAACAGCCATCAGCACTCAAATAAAGGAAAACTGATTTATCAGATAACAAGGAATTAATTTATTACCAAGCTTGTTATTTTTGACATTTTGTAATGAATAAAACGTCTGACGCTTTTAATAGGCCACCGAAGCTTTTAAACCGATTTTATTTTAGCCGTTTAAAAAATTCTACTTTAATATAACGCCGCCGTAAATCTGTGACGTCAGAATCCGAGAGTGTTTCTATAAATTGTACCCGCAAACACATTTCACGCTAAACTAAATGCAATTTGTTTTTCATCCTTAAAAGCTGGGCATTCACAACACGGCCCTTTACTATGAAATTTGCAGCGTTGCTGTAGTCCACAGTTTTTCAATTTACTTAATGAATGCCAGGTAACTAAAGTTTTGTATGAAATTCTTCAAGTTTTATCTATCTTCTTAGAACAAAAGTATTCCGCGAGCGGAAAGATTTTTTAGGAGTAATTTCTTTCTGTAAAATTGGAATATTTCTGTTGTTCTTTTTCAATATAGTGGGGTTCTTTATATTGTTAAAAAGCCATGTAGCTTGTTAAAGAAAGTTGGGGAACATCCAATTTTAATCTAAATATCAATGAGGCCTCATTGAAATACATACACAACAAATGGGGATTATTGAAAGAACACGAAACTATGATTTTAATGGCTTGTTAATACAATTATATAGATATAATAGAAATGCCTTCTTAAAATATATGAAGTTTCAGAATTTACATGGAGTACCACCAGAAAAAATACGCAGGAGTGTATTACACCCTTGTCAACTATGGTTTTAGGTGTCAAGCAATAGCGATCGAGCATATTCCTGTACCGGGTTCAGTTTCAGACTCCGTGCTTTTACTGAGAATCATGAAAGGAAATCCTGTTAATTGGAAATCCCAGGCATTATCGAACCGATAATAATATGATTGTAACTTAATTCTAATCTGATGCATAGGTTCTAGGCCCTTGCATTTCTGAACGGGGCCATAGGTAAATATGATATGAATTTACTGAAATGAGTTATTTTGACTTGAGTAAGCGTTACGATTAATAAATGAATTTCGCGGAATTAATAAACAGCTGGTGATATACCTATATAATACATCTCGACCGTTTAGGCAATAATTATTAAAAAAGGAACAATTCCTGCGCTAAGCATAAATCCTGTATGGGGGGGAGGCATTATAAAATTAAAAAGAAATGGATGAAAACAATACCCAGACTACGAGCAACTGCTTTTAAACCACACATTATTTATCCCGTGTGTGGTTCAAATCCACTTGGCGCAATGGCAGTGGCGAATAATATTCAGTGCAATTATTTGTGGATCGCATAATTTTTCTACTCTTATGGTTCTGAACCCACGTCACTTAGCGAAGTAGTAAAGCGACTACTAAAATCATTGCGGCATAAAAAAAAGTCATAATAAATTGTAAAATAAATATATTTTACAAATAAATTTATTCAAGTTAAGTTACAAGGTAACTCTTATGAATGTCACAGTTACAATATTTTTTTCTGTGAATTTACATTAATTGCCGCGTTCTGCAAAGCAAGGGGGTAGGGCTCATGAGAAGAAGGGGCAAGAAACTCATGGTCACTCTTTTTAATCGCCAAGTTTACAATAATATTTCGTAATATTGTCTTCTGTTTACGCGAATGTTATTAATTGAAATTAAACTACTATATACGGAATAATAAATAAATAAAATAATAATAATAATATAAATTATAATTGTTGCTTTGTTTATGTAATTAAAGTCATGAATAAATATTAAAAATTTGAAAAAAAAAATAAAAGCTATATACGGATATAATATATATTATGTAATAAAGTGTAAATACTATATACACTTTATTACATAACTTTGAAAACTGTTACACTACTATACTATATATATCAGTATAGTAGTGTAACAGTTTTCAAAATTATGTAATAAAGTGTTAAATAAACAACGCGATAAAATCCGTATATAGTAGTTTAATTTCAATGAATAATATTTTGTTTATAAATCATAATTACTGTAAGGTGCTACAACCATTTCTCCATGAACTGCTACTGAACCTACGTGAACGAGTTAGTATGGTGTATGTACTGTATTGAGTTTGATGTTGTTTGTAAATTATGTGCTGCTGATGTCACCTGCCTAGATTAAGGAATCCTGCTAAAGCATTGGCTTATATATATTCATACATTGGTATGAATATATTATTAGTTATTAATAAATCTTAGCGAAATGGTTGTATCGTTACTACCTCTCTTACCCTAACACTGTAAGTATGAACATCTACTTTCAAGAGCAATAATCAATAGCGATGAAACTGGACCCAGCTCAGGCGGAGCATTCGGAGCGTTAAGGCCCCACAATGGCATTTCTACCATTAAACTAATGAGGCGACAGTAATCCTTTAATTAACTCCAACATTCGGACGGCGAAAATGAGCTGATTTATTGCACTGGACTTAAATACTCTATTATATTTAAAATGCTTACAGTCGGCAGAGTTGTGGTAAAATATTAATACTGAACTGTAATTTACTTATAAACTACTCTTAAATATATAAGACGAACTATATATCCTTCGGGAACAGTACATTATGCGAAAATTCTTGACGGTCGGTCGAGTAGTTAAGGCGTCAAGGCTTAATAAACAAACAAACTCAAATTCGCATATATTATATTTAAGTGGTCAAAATACGGCTGTAATTCATTTTGATTTTTGTTTTTATTTCAACTATGCCAATTTCTATTATTTTCGATCACAATATGCTTAAACAGAGCACAGTTTTCTCTTCATGTATTAAAATATACATAGACATAGTGACAATAGATATATATTTCAAAAAACATTTTCCTCTAAATTGACAACATGGGTCACTAGAACAGAACAACAGCCGCGTATCAACATTAACGAGGCCTCTGCGCTTTTATTACTCGGACATAGATTTTTATTCGTTTTCTGTTTTAACTGCGTTTTTACCGCGACGCTCTGAATGCTATTACTTTGTATTGTATTTTTATTGCCGAAAATTGTGACGTTCAAAAAGGACATTCTATTGTGAATTTTTGATTTGTATTCAACTGTTTAATCAATCAACGGATTAAGTGGTAACCCACTATGAAGCGTCTTCGATTCCCACTACATTCCCACCACAAATAATTGTATAATTGACAAATTTTTGTTTTGAGCCTGTTTGTTCTTTATAACTTGGCATGTTTTACTTTAATAAAGCATATTACAGAAACCTTAAATAATAAATCTATGGTCGCATGTCTGTGTAAATATTATTCAGTTCCAAACATATGCAACAAAATATACCACTCTTAACTCAAATCATAATGATACGCACATAAACTTTGTTGATAATTGCGTATTTTTAGGTATCACGGTCGATGAATATTGTAATTGGAAACCTCATATAGAAAAATTAGTTAATGAAACAGATCGATATACATACGTTTTAAAACAAATCAGACTGACAGTTAACATTAATGCTGCACTATCTGCATACCATGCTTACGTGTCCACCCTGCTCAGATATGGCATTGTTGTATGGGGTAACTCGGTTGAAGTTGACAGAATTCTTATAGCCCAAAAGAAGTGTATCCGAGCAGTATGTGGAGTCGATACACTGACAAGCTGTAAACCTTTATTTAAAAAACATGAGATTTTACTTGTTCCTTACTTATACATCTTAGAAATGGGTTTACTAGTAAAACATCATCCTGAATATTTTGTAAAATTTGATGATACATGTAGACACAAATTCAATCTAAAACTGCCATCCATTAAATTGGAATTATTTAGAAGATATGCATACTGTATGGCAATTAAAATATATAACCGTATTCCGCTTAGTATCAAAATGTTACCTGTATCCCAATTCAAAAAACAACTTTTTAATGTATTATTAAATAAAACCTATTATAATGTCAAGGAATATCTAGAAGATAAGGCCCTAGGCAACTAATATTATCATCGATGCATAATAGTAGAATGTTATTTTGTTTCATGTTCCACTTATTGTTGTGTTTCTAATATTTTGTGTTCTTAATTTATCTATTATTTAATTCCCATGTAGTACCCGTATACTGCGCTCATTTTGCACGCCCCAAGGGGCAGAATATGCTGTAACCAACCATTTATAGACACCTGTTAAAGTACCATTTTCTTGCGAAAATGAATTATTATTCTATTATTATTATTACTTCAATGTTTGTAAAGTCATTCGCGATGAAGAAATTATTCCTAGTACAGAAGCTCTCTTTTTAAAATACTTATTCTGTAAATTTCTAGAATACTGGACATAATTAAAACTAATTAAAATATCATGTCACGTTTTGGATCATCAATTATCGTCTTAGCAAAACTATCACGACCTGAAAGTAAGGCAAGCCAACAAACCAATAAACACATTTTCGTATTTGTAATACCAAGTCAGGATGATTATTCAAATACAGAAATGTCTATAAATAAAGTTGGCAATACGAGTTCTAAACAAATTCAGACGCAGTAAGCTTAATCTTAGCCAAACAAACTTTAAAACCTAGATTTGGACGTACATTCACTGAGATCTAACTTCAGGCACAAACTTTGGCCTTATCATAAATCTACATGTAGTCCAGGTTTAGACTCAAAAACAGATCTAAAGTTAGATTTGGATTCCATTCACGTTATGGAGGACGGGGTAAAGATAATTGTGGCAATATTTTGGAATTGCTCCAAATACAATCAAACACCCGTAGACGTAAAAATGAGGGAAGGAGAGGGTTCTCTAACATCATAAATCCGCCCATTTAGAGGAATCAACGGTCGCTTCCCGGTAATGATTTCAATTATATAGGAACTTTCGGCTTACGATCTCATTTTGAACGGGAATGAGATAATTTTTCTGCAACCGGTAATGACAGAGAATGGTCGGATTTTAAGACTTTGAATGTGAATTCGGAAAACGGCGGTGATTTCGGAGGCTTAAATAGCGATTGAAGAAATCAGAGCCCTTTGGAAGGATGGAGGGAAACATGGAGTAAATAGCGTTATAGATACTGATATTGTACGTGACGTAAACGTTAAGAAGGGTAAACTAAACAGATCTATGTGTGACCCTTATGCTGGTCGTGCGTGTAAATGATTTAATCAGAGTTATTTGTTTTGTTTTGATTTCTACAGAACGCAGATTTTTCTAGAAGAGAGCCGTGATAGTTATGAAAGATCATACGTCATCTGATGATTTTAATGAACCAATATGTATATTATGTAGCCATTTAAAAGTAAAAATAATGCGTCATTGGTTTGGACTAACCAATGATGTACATATACAAAGCATATTTGAATGCAAAATGTAAACATGTAGCTGGTAACGAAATACTATCTATACACGTTATTGAGCCATTGTGAAGACGTTCTAAAGAAAGCAAGATAAATATGACAGACTAGTAGCAATACCGTAGTTTTTACCTACTCTTGAGCAGTCATGAGTCCATGTATGTTCGTACTTATGTTATTAAATAATTAATATAACATTTGTGCAGTTAGATGCTGAACGAGGATTCAATAATTCGGAGTCAGTCGCATCTGATTGTAGCTAAAAATTCAATTAGGTTTTACATTATTTATTATGTATTGTGTCAAAAAAAAGTTAACATACTTCATTTCCATAAGAAATGTGTAAGAAATCCTTGGACGTGTCACATATATATATAGTAAATTAAATAGCAAATTATTATTACATAATACAAAAGAAATAAAAAAATGCATAGGAAGAAGCGTGTTCAAGGAAAAGAGCTCTCATAAGGAGAAGCAAGACAACAGCAAAATCAGTTTATAGGTAATATTGTGATAAACTACTCCTCTAAGCATTTCAAAAGGCAGTGTGGCATAAAAATAACATACAAACCAACCTTTACTCAAAGATAAGCAATGCACGAGATATAATTTATTGCTCAAATTGATTGCTCCGAATCGAAAATAGGTCAAACAGATAATACAGAAAACGAATTGTTTTGGCATTTACACCAAGTAATGAATGTTTGTTTAGCAAACGAACGATTAAACAATTTACGAGATGTGCAAAAGTGCTTCGCTCAAACATTTGTTTCATTTTGTTTATGTTGTAAGCTAATAAATTAATATTTTGGTCAAATGTACACACAGTTAAAATGTCATGTTGATATGACAGGCCAATTAAAAATCATGTTTTTTATTTAACTTTTTTTCATATGATACATAGCGTGTTTGATGTGCCTTCACAGGAGTAACATTCATGGAAGTAAAGTACAACGGTATCTACACTCGCGAACAACCAAATCGACTCAACCCTTCACTGCGCACACCTACACCAATTTCACAAAAACTACACGTGTTATTTATGATAACAGTATGTCATCGGAAAGCTTAAGATGACAGCTTTAATTTGGTGTAATTATTATTGACATCCAATTATTATTTTTTATATTAATAATGTCTGAACGTAAGTATAGGAAAAAAGGGAAATTTTGGACAAAGGGCTGTGGTTGGGTGTTCTACAAATTAAAACAATATTAATTGAATACTTGGTATATCCCCCATAGCTCTAACTACAGCTTGCAGTCGGTTTTTCATCGACTAGTTTAGCTTTCTTCAAGCGTGTGTGTGTGGACTTACCTTGTTCTCTTAATATATTGTTTCCGTTTCTATCAGGTAAGTACATATATCTACAGCTATCTTCTATAATGTGCTTATTTCCGTCCACTAATGTAGACCTCGCCTTCATATTGACTAATCATCATTAACATATTAGAATTTACTACCGCACACGTAGTGTGTTAGGGTTCGATTCCCGCACAAGACAAATATTTGTGTGCATGAACATAGATGTTTGTCTTGGTCTGGGTATTTCTATGTATAATATGTATGTATTTACAAAAAAAAAGTATATATGTATGTTTATCCATTGTCTAGTACCCATAGTACAAGCTCTGCTTAGTTTGGGCTAGATAGTGTTGTGTGTATGTGGTAGAATATTATTATTATTATTGCAGTGTGACTTATTGAAGATATACAGTGCAATAACGCATCTATAATATGTTTTCATTTTTGTAATTTCGCTTGCAAGCTTAAATAAAACATTGATGTTTGATTTGTTTTGGGTGTTTCTATGTATAATATGTATGTATTTGCATAAAAAAAATATTTATGTAAGTTTAAGCAGAGCTTGTACTATGGGTACTAGACAATGGATAAACATACCTATTATACACTTTTTTTTGTAAATACATACATATTATACATGTAAGCCTCCTGAAGTCCTACCTGTACCTGACAAAATATAGTAACAGTGTTACCACTCTAACGCCGATTTCCTAAAAGTAGGAAACTTCGCAGGGCCAGCCGGCACTTTCGTACCATACAACTAACGGATGCATAGCAATTAATTATTGAAAGTAGCAAAGTCTAGGTCATTGTTTACGTACAGAACTGATATTCAATTTAAATTAAACGGAATCAATATTTTGATTAACCAATGAAGATCTTTGTCAGTACCTACAAATACATATTTATGTCCACACAAATCCTTTTCGTTTACTCCCAACAGAAATACAAATACAGAATGCCATCCTTATATTATTATTTTTATAACATTGTTTCTACACATACAGCCTTGAATTTTATCATAGTACATTTGGTCTCCAAGGAAATGCCAACGGCATTCCATGCCTTAATATCCCGCGCCATGGATTACTGCGGTCCAAGTTGGTAGTAATTCGGTATGTCGTGCACACAAAGCTGAAAGTATTTCAAAGGGTGATGATATTATTACTGTAGTTTTAATTGTAGGTTTCGATTTAAATTCGTGCGGATTTAGAGTATTCTAGGCTTGTGTCATCACACAAGCCTAGAATACTCTAAATCCGCATTGTAGTGTTACTATCCCTCTTGAAAACAGACATACTATTACATAATCTCATACCTTTATTTTCAAAGGGTAGACATAGGTGTATAACACTCATATTTCGTCAGCTATGATTTTAGATCCTATGTAATAGGGTGCAAGCTCTTTGCTAGTTACGTGGTACAGTTAGACTCAGTGGCGCTTCTGAGATTCTTTTGAATGAATACACCCGAGATTCGAACCCGGTAACTAACAATACACAACATTTGTTTACACTAACGCTGTGCTTCTGAATCTACAGATACAGAATCTACGGCTTCAGACAATAATCTATGTATATATGAAAATTAATGTTTTATAGTTTAACAGTCTTATAAAAATATCGCTTACTAATACTTAGCTACCTCTCTACTGATTAGCTCCTAAATCAATGATCAAATTATAATCAATGTAACTAAATCACAACGTTCAGTATTGTTTATAGGTGATTCTAGTTAACTTATACTTATCTACCTGTTAAATATTTCAGATGGGTTTATAAGTAAGGCTGTAAATGGTCAGTGTGTGATTAAATAAACTTGTATGAGTATCAGCCGTTATTCTATTGAGGCCAATTGAGATGTAAATGAATACCGCTATGGCGTTATTCTTTAATTAAGGGCGCTACTCTTGCTAGTTAAATTGTTCTTACCATTCCGTGGCGCTTACGGCTAGAATTTTCGATACGAAACCATTTCTACCTTATGATTTTTTAGTCTATTAAAAAAGACAACAAACCGCAAACGGTAATGTTTGTGTCGTTAGTAACTTTCTGAACAGTAAATAGGTCTCCTAGACTGAGTGTCGGTCCAGGCGTTCAATCTTAACCGAGACTGCCGGACATACGTAAACAGAAGTGTATACTTTTTTGCCCTCAGTCGTATAGACCGATGAGACGGCAATCCGACACGGTTGCAGAGAGATCAGGCGCACTACCGGTTTACGTGTTTGCCGAGGCACACGTATCCGCAACACCGCAACGTCTTAACTCGAGAATACTATGATGAATTTTAACCGGTGAAAAAAAAATTTCGGGAATTTTTCAAGAACTCATACATTGTTCTTATTCATTAAGAACAATGTATGAGTTCTAGCACCGTGAGTTTCTTTGTGAGTTAGTTAAATAATATGTTCACACGCATTTTTGATTTGATGAGGATAGATCCGATAACACCGCTGAGACTACTGAGCAAAAATCAATTATATTACCAAAAGAACTGCACGGATAGACCAGTATTTTTAAGTCACAACTCTCGCATGAGGAGTAATACCTGCATCGCGGGCAACTTTACAAACATGCAGATAATGGACGCAGAGAACATCCAGACTTGGAACATATATCTGTCCACAGATCTTTCTTCCGAGTCTGCACAATATTATGTCCCGAGTCATGATATTGTGTCAGACTCGGAACATTGATCCCCATCAAACCTAGAAAACAGTGGCGAGGCGACCGCTTAAACAAATCCACCATCCGCGTAGCTAATTGATTTCCATCATATTTTAATTTTCATGTTTTCAAAACTGAATGCACGCAAGTAAGCCTTAAACTGGTAACCTCTCAAAATTAAATGGCCTCAACCGGTATATAATTACTTTACGCTTCATAAAAATAAAAGAAGAATATCACAAAACAGGAGCATTGAAACTAAAAGTAAACATGTATCGCGAAACATAAATTAAAACTAAATATTCAATACTGTATAATATCTGAAAATATTATGTTTTAGTTATAAATAAAACAAATGTAAGTTTATGAATAAATGTAATTAAAACTACATGCTGTTGAATAATGGAATCTAGTAACGGAATTTATAAGTGAAATCAACCATTTATAATGTAGGCAATTTATTATAAACAAATTAGCTGACCCGACAAACGTTGTTCTGTCATATAAATTCATTCGATAGAGTCGTCACGTAGCGGTATGAAATACACTTTAGGACCTATTCTCTACCTTCAAAATATACATAAAAATTATATATAATTCGGTTGAATTGTTTCGAAGGAGTACGACCACAAACACCGTGACACGACATTTTTATATATACAGATTACGCAGCACTAATTGAGAGGTCAATTAACTCATCAATATTTTTCGATCTTAATTTATGTTTGGGTGTATACAAACGCTTAGATGGAATAACAAGGGTCAATTAACAACAAAAACATTTTAGAAATATTCATCATACTTACATCGTGTCGCACCTATATTTCCAGAGTAGTAGACAGACGCGTAGTACACCTACATTTCGCCAAATATAATTGTAGATCCCACGTAATAGGCGGTGAGCTATTGCTACTGAGAAACTATGGATGGGAGAACTTAATCACACATTGCTCGATTCAGGAATTCGATTGAAACCTCTCATTCAGTAATCGAATTCATTTTCACTGCACCACCGAGGCACTTACTAATATTATTATAAATGCGAAAGTTAGTTTTTTTATTTGTTTGTTTGTTACGCTTGCACGCCTTAACTACTTGACTGATCGTTATGAAATTCGGCATACAAGTTTTCAAGGAAACAGAAAAGGACATAGGGTACCTTAAAGGACATAGGGTACCTTTCATCTAGAAAAAGTACTGTTACTTATTTAACCTAACCTACATTTAAGTAGCGAAGACGCAAGCTATATCTAGTTATGCTTATAATATTAACGAATAATAGTTAAATTAATTTCAATTCTACGACAAATTACGTCATTTAATACAGTAACACATCTTCGAAGTTAGCATATCTTTATATATATAATTCTTCTGTACGTGTGTTGACAGTGAACTCCTCCTAAACGGCTGGACCGATTTAAATGATTTTTTTTGTGTGTGTTCAAATGGATTCGAGGATGGTTTAGATTTGTTTTTTTTTTCTTTTTTGTCCATACAGGACAACCGTCTGTCAGGACAGCTAGTATTATAATAAACATATAATAACGCTTCTAATTCATCAACATAATATAATATAACAACTATAAACTTTAGCAGGCATAACTAAACCTATTTCCACAGCTTTCTGGCACCAAGGGAGCATAAATCATAAGGCGGCGTTATAGTGAGCTCGTATTGCCTTAATTAGAATAAAGATACTCTTTATGTAGCGGAACTTCATGGCATAGCCGTGCACCTCACGTTACAAGTTCTTGTAAAGCTTAATAGAGCTTAGAAACTTAATAATATTTGATAATAAAGAGGAATAACTAGATTTTCTCTTAGAATATCTGGTATCATGTAACATTAGTCATATAACTGTAGTCTCACTATATGTATGTACATATTTATTTTGTAACTAACGAGGCTAGTTGTACAAATATTTTTGTAAACAAAATCATAATCAGAACTCACAAAATCTGACCTTGCAGTCAGATTTAGTGAGTTCTGATTATGATTTTTCTAGTTTGTGTTTGTCTGTTTGTTTATTCCGATATCATGTAAGAATTGCAGCCTAGATTAAAAAGTGGATTTTGATAGTTTATGATTAAAATTAAAATTTAAACTTCGCTTCGCTTCGTGTGCTATTGTTTCATAAAATTATACCTATTCGTGCAGATGATGTTTCAGGCAAAGACTTGTTTAATTGCACAAGGTATCGATTTAATCGATTGCAATATTGGAAGAGGTGAATAAGACTACGATGTATTGCAGACTAGCTGCCCCTCGGGAACAATAGCTTTTTCTGAATTAAAGGTAACTTATGTTCTATTCTGTCCTCTGACTTTATTTACTTATCAAAATATTCATTCCTTTAATTCCGATAATTCGTAAGGTCGATAACTGGTCAATGTAAAATAAGGTGCACATTTACACACTTATTTGTATCTGTTTGGTATGAATTAAATTATCTTGTGTTTTACTATAAATACGATTATTTTATACCTACTAGATTTTGACCGCATTACTGGAATTTTTGCCACAGGATTTTTTTCTGGATGAAAGGTCCTATGTCCTTTTCTGAACCTCTAACAACGTGAAAGACAAATTTCGTGATGATCGGTTGAGTAGTTAAGGTGTGAAGGAGTACCAAACAAACAAACAAACGCACGTTGGCATTTATAATATTAGTTAGGATTAGGATTAAACCGAGCAGCTCTTTAGTTAAGCTAGAATGCATGTATTAAGAATGGCTATACGTCGGTAGTATAATGGGTATTACTAACAAAATGGATAGATTAACAGTCTTAAATAAATAAATAATTATTATCAATAGTGTGCATAATAACAATTTAATATAATAATAATAATTATATAGCTCAATGGGGAGACCAACATACTGCAATGCAAAGGGTCTCGGGTTTGAACCCACGTCGCGCACCTCTGACTTTCGGAAGTTATATTACTTTTCAAAATTATGTGCGTATTGATTGACAATTATCGCCTGCTCCGTGCCTCAGAGAGCACGTTAAGCCGTCGGTCTCGGCTGCCATGAGCATCTATAGCAGTCATTATTGGGAAAGTCATTACCCCGTAATATTTTGACACTGGTCTAACCTTAGGGTATCGCTAGCCTTCGGGTTGCGGAGGTCAGGTGGCAGCCACTCCGTGTAAAAACTGGTATCCAGTCAAATCCGATTAGACTAGAAAAACCGACCCCAAGTGACTTGGAAATAATAAAGGCTAAGGAAAAGAAGATATTATCTAAACCCTTAATACACCATACTAAAGTAATGTAGGTAATTACATCAGCATTCTGTATATCTACCTCTTATTTGTTTATCTTTCATCATGTACCTATCGCATTGTGTCATCATTATCTAAAATATTTGTATAAAGGAGCTATCTTCAATCCTAGAAACAGCGTATTCATTCGGTTCGATATATTGGTTAGCCAGGTAGTAGCTATGCAAACTACTCTCTAGTTAGCCTTTAGTAATCCGTAGCAGGTGGTCAGGCGTGCAGGACATGTAATGAGGTGTAACACTGTCCGACGAGAGCTTCTATATTCGCAAACGGTATTCGAGCTATTCATTACCGTCTACCTAGTTTTGCTCATTTATCTGCAAATTCAAAGCAAGCTATGTATAGAGACATAATTGTCGATAGAAATATAGATGACGTAAATAGAGACAAAGCTACTCTCGAAACTCGACTCAATAAAAGTGATAATAATCAGTAACCCGAAACAGCTGATACACATTCGCACATTCACATATCGTCGCACAGAAAACAGGAAGATAAAATCACGACATTTCAATCCCGACAGAATGATAGGCCTCCAGAAAATAACTAGAAAATAATATCACCCGGCAAAGACATACATAGAGCCACATAATGGATCATAAAAGCAACTGTTCCGATAAAGCCAACAGCAATAAAACGACATCATTTTACGTGATCGGTTTATTTTCCTTTACATTAGATATTTTCGCTTTCAAAGAACAAAAAATATTTAGAAGCTATTCTGCTTGACTAGGTGGTGTAGTACAGCATTAATGTTTAAGTTATAAAGAGGTGAAAAACAAGAAAAAAGGGTCAGTCTTATGTTTGGGAAGTTTGTATAATAAACAATACTTATTTACAAAAGTTTTCAGTTGGAATATACGGACAGCAATGAGCTTACGGCTTACATGACTAAATGTCTTCTCTCGTTTTATTTGCATGCATTTCAAAGCACTTAATTTGCCAGTAGCGAGTAGAATACTGCATTGTTTGGAATACTAATGACAAGAGTAAACACTAAACTGAACACGAAAATTCTGAAATGAAATATTTAACTTTATGAGTATCGCGTAACTTTAATAATAGAACAATCAGTTCTATTAAATATGTAACGGAGATAATATCATGAGAATGGAGATGATATTTATACAGCTTTCATTCTAGTATCACCTGTTTAATTATGTACTCTATTACTGCCATTATTAAACAGTAAACTAAATATACTTACGGATAAATCCAGCTACACAATTGTTTGTAAAATAGATTTAGTCAAATATGACTAATCTGTCCATATATTCCAACGTTTAGGAAGACGCTTACTCGAAATACACAAAAAGAATATCTAGGGAACAAATCAGGTAGACTAACGCTCTCACTTCAATACCCAACGTATCAACAAGTTCACTTTAAATGCAATATTACAATATTAATATTGATAACAATCTTACGTATTTATCTCACGGATGTCTCACATCGTCCACATCTTAGCGTAATAACTATTTACATTAAAATTAATAATCATGTCGAAATTATTATAAAGTACAATAAAATTGGGGAATAGTCTAATTGACTGGGAGATTGGCGGTACCAGGTCACCTCAGCGCTGAGGCATCTAGTACCAGGGGCCTGGGCTAAAGGGAGACAAACTCAGGTGGCGGCGGCGGTAGGGTGAGCACTGGTGTCTCTGACACCTCGACATTCTCTGTACTAGCTCCTGGTAGCGACCAGGTCGAACTGCCAGTGGCTGTCACTCTGGGTCCCATATTATCGTAGGCCGGTGCAGCAGCACAACATGTACGGTTTCGTCGAGGCAAAGTTGCTCCGCCACTTAGTAGATCTGGATATTTCCCCGGTTCTCCTCTGCCAGCTACTTGGACAGATATGAAAATATTTCCATATGGAACTGGCACAGCGAATTCTGCTGGTGGGGGCGGGAAAGCACCAGGAGTTCCTTCTATTGTTATATGAACCGGTTCAAATCCGCACCCTCTAGGAGGCTCCTCTGACATTCGCTCTGTCAGTTCAAAGTCACACGGTGAGGCCATATCTCCAATAGAGCGGTCGCAGCTGACGACTACTGATGCATCTATTAATCGTTTTTCTTGGTCTGTGAAACTTCTGCTTGGAGGAACAGTCCTTCTCCTTAAATGCCAACAGGCAACGGCTGCGATAAAGCCAAGAGTCGCTAATATACCTAACGCACCAAAAACGACTCCTAGTAAATGTGGAATGCCAGGTGCTGTTCGAGCAGTGGCTGTCTGTGATCTTGGCAAAACCAGGCTTATTATAGCCCTAGCCTCTCCCGCTACACTTTTAGCCACACACGTCCACTCTCCCGCTGCACTTGATGTCACATTCAATAGAGTTACATTCACCCATCTGACACTTCCCGGCACTCTGTCTTCTGAGTCATCCTCGACACTTGTATCTGTCTCCTCCATATCACAATCCACTGTACTGTTATGGACGTCAACGCCATCAAACAGCCATGTCACTTGTGGCTTCGGAACTCCGTGGACCCAGCAGCCAAACGAGGTAGGCAAACCAATTTCGGCTCTTACTATTAAAGTACTTGATTTTATTTCAGGCGGACAAGACATACTCTCGCTGGGAACGTGTCGCCACTTGTTCCCAGCTTGCGTGGAAGGTTCAACGCAAAGTAAATCCTCCGTACCTAGCTTGCTCTCCAAAAACCAGTCCTTAAATTCTCTCAGCCGACAATCACATCGCCATGGGTTACCGGACAAAGAAACCGTTTTCAATGCAGGCAAAGAGAATGTTATCAAACGGAGGAATGTTAGCTGATTTCTACGCAAATCTATCGTTTCTAATGATTTCAAATTCCTCAAAGCATTCGTATGTATCGACCTTAATCTGCATCCATCTAACAAAAGCATTCGCAGGTGAGGTAAGGGTGGGAACTGATCCGCAACTAATGTCGTCAAAGGATTGTTACTAAGCACAACTAGTCGTAATCTTTCGTTGCCTCTGAATATGTCCCTCGGCAAATGGGATAAATCGTTGTCTCCCAAATCAACTTCGATTAGTATTCTTAACTCTAGGAACGCATCGGCGTGTATCGACCTTAGGTTGGTCGCTCGGAGATTCACTCGTTGTAGATTGAGAAGTCCTATGCTAGCGAATACTTCCTGGGGAAGATTCCTCAGCGGATTGTCGTGTAGATCGAGGACTTGTATGTCAGATGAGAGAGCTGGCGGGCGGCGTAGGTCACTGGAGGCACACGTCGCAGTCTTTTTGCCGGAGGACCATTTGCAGCGGCACGTGGAGATGTGAGCGCAGTCTAGCCAATCACTGGCGGTCCTCGCGGCGCACGTCGTCAGTATCACGATCCAGTACCACCTGGCCCACGCCACGCGCATACTCATCTCATTTCGACTATGTGTTTACATCGGCGGACTGCCTGAAACAACAAACAGAAGCGTTAATCAAACTAGATTAATTAAACAATGCGGGACCTGAAATACAATGGGTGGGCATAGCGTTGTGAAATCATATTTGTGTTTTACTAACAGGTGGCTTGTGTTAAACCGGTTACAGAGCTTTTTGTATAAAGTAATATCGGTCAAGGGTACGGTATCGTAAATTCCTTGAATATCTGGCACGAACGATGGCGAGTGATGCTATAAAACAGAGTCTTACGCAATTTCCATGAGTTGCGAACGTCATAAAGATTGTCTGTATATCTTTTTTCATTTCTGGAACATGTTATAGGCAATAGAAAGATGATGTACTTTTATACAAGTTCAAATGGTGATGTATTGAGTATAAACAGCTGGCCTTAGAGCGTTTATTAGATAAGGATAAAACGTTAACATTTGAGGTCACGCTCTAAATCAACTAGAGTTACAGCGAAGTATTTACGAATTCTAAAACTGTTTCAGTAGAAATAAATCTTTTTAAATTATTTCAGAGGTCGTTTTTTAAACTAAGAGTTATGAGACGATTTTTCTTGCTGCTTTTCTTTTATTAAAGTAAGTATCTACACAGCAATTTACGCATTGTTTAGTTAAATTAAATTCGCCTATCGACTCACTACGATAGACTAAATTTGCAACTTTAATTGCGACTGTAATAATGTGCCATATTATTTCATCGCTGCCAAAAGCAGAGTTAAGGATACAGTTCCCAAATTTTTCCAATATGGACCTAATGACCAAAAAATTTGTCTGATTTACAAATATCAGTGTAGAATTTTGCAACTTTATTATTGTTTTTTTAAATGTTTGCGTAGTCACATTTTACACAAAACCCTGTTTGTTAACGTAAAATAGTGATGCGCAAAAGTTCATACGAGAAATATTTTTCTGTTTTTAAATATTACTTGCAGTTTGGATTACAGAATACCAGCATCCTCGAAAGCCTCTTTAGTTAAACTAGAATGCATGTATTAAGAATGGCTATACGTCGGTAGTATAATGGGTATTACTAACAAAATGGATAGATTAACAGCCTTAAACAAATAAATTATTATTATCAATAGTGTGCATAATAATAATTTAATATAATACTAATTATATAGCTCAGTGGGGAGACCAATAGACCACTGAGTGCAGAGGGTCTCGGGTTCCAACCCACGTCGCGCACCTCTGACTTTCGGAAGTTATATGACTTTTCAAAATTATGTGCGTATTTATTGACAATTGTCGCCTGCTCTGTGCCTCGGAGAACACGTTAAGCTGTCGGTACCGGCTGCCATGAACATCTATGGCAGTCGTTATTGGGAAGTCAGTGCCTTATAATATCCTGACACTGGTCTAGCCTTAGGGTATCGTTAGCCTTCGGGTTACGGAGGTCAGGTGGCAGCCACTCCGTGTAAAAACTGATATCCAGTCAAATCAGGTTAGACTAGAAAAGCCGACCCAAGTGACTTGGGAATAATAAAGGCTAGGGAGAAGAGAATAATAATTTAAACGATTATACATCGTGACGATAGATCGTAATTGCTTCCACATGTGGCTCAATGTTTACGTTTCCTATCACGATGATAAGTTGTAGAGCAAATTTAATTAGGACTGGGATTAATCGGATACGACCGAGGCTCATAATGGGTCTGGCTGGTTTGTGATAGGATCCGCTACTGAACTGTGAGACAAATGAAATTGATGCCTACGTTAATCAAAGACTAACAATGCTAAAACGCATTACGAGGTAGTTTGAACCTTACGCTGACTCTTATAACTCTTTATTATATGTATAAGAGATTAGACAATTAAACATCTTATAGTAAAGCTATTACTCCATGTGGTTGGAGCTAAAAACAATAACTAGCGAAATGTTGGTGTGTACGTCACTTGAGAAATCTGTGATGCAAATGTGTGGAAACCGCGCGTGTCCATGTCTTGTGTCATGAGTCTTGTGGGAACAAGCTTATAAAATATGAGACTAATAGTTCATTTACAATAAGTTCAATTCCTCCGTGTCTCAAAGAGCATAGCCCATGAACTTAATTAACATGCAGCCCCGGGTCTAGGAATTGTTCAAACCGGAATGGAAATTTAAAAGAGGCGCCCTCTGAACAGCGTTTAAGATCAATTATTTAGCTTAGCTTCACAAATATCATAGTACGGCTGATTACTCGCATCCAGTCAACCACATGAGCAAACAGTGATCGTGGATTGACGTTCAACCATTTGGATTTATTCGTTTGATTAATCGCGTCCGCTTTAGTCTGCAGGGAAGATTTTTCTTGGGTTACTCTGGCAGAAAAGATCAACTTATTGTAAATTCGTAAATGAACTTATAATGTGCTTATAAGCATACTGGGTTGCGTTTTAAAATCTAATAAACAGTTAATTATCGCTTGCTTTAACGGTGAAGGAACACATCGTGAGAAAACCTGAGGCATGCCTGAGAATTCTCCACAATGTTCTCAAAGACATGTAGTCCACCGCGTTGGCCCAGTGCGGGTTGGCAGAGTTGGGTTGTAAGATGAGTTTGGCCATAGTCCACTATGGCCAAACCCTTCTTACACAGAAAAAAGGCACGTGCCTAACAATGGGACAGTTTAATACAGGGCAGATATTATTATAATAATCAATAGAACAACGTCCGCTGGACGCTAAGCGCATTGTCAAACAAGATTAGAAGAACCTATGAGTTTGACGCCTCTGATAATGCTACACATCGATACCCTGGATTTTCCCCTCATAGATCAGGTAAAATGTCATACATACTTAATATTTTTCTGCATTACATAATTTTATACAAAGATGAACTTATTAAACAAATTAGATCATTATGTCCCTGTCGCGCACAGCAAGTTAGGATAGAGGAAGTACATAATGGAAATACATAATGTAATGTACTCAAAAATGTTTGAATAAATATTTAAAACCAATGTATCTTCTCCTTCCAGGTATAGCCCTTCACCAATCTACTTTCTAACACATCTAACTTACAACGCTGACCGATTTAACCATCCTAATTTCATTAGCTGGCCACACTCGGCCACTAGACGACGGGAAGTCAACACTGGGGGCTTGTGACAGGAATTAATTACTCCTATGCTAATGGAAGGCAGTTTCAAGCGTCGCACCTAGCAAATTGATAGTCTTTATGAGACATATTAGTGAAAAAGAGTATTCTGAAATTATTTAATCTACTTTATACGGATTTTATCTCGTTAACACACTTAATTACACTCATTCAAATGAGAATGATTTTATTTAAATAGATTAAAAGTATTTTACGATAAAGCCGTGTTAAATCCGAAAAAGTATATAGTTTAATTTCGTTGCGTAACTTTATTAAAAACCTCGTTATTTATCAAAATAATTGAAAAGTAAGTCTATGTTTGCTTTTTGGATACACACTCGGAACACGTTCTGTGTAGCAGGGCATTGTTCAAATATATATATAGCCGGCACAAAGTAGAGCCAAAATCGAAGGAAACATTTATGGATCACACAAAAAATTTACTAGCTTTCATGCTGCGCCATTCATGCAGTCGGCACGAATATCATTATAATTTTAAATACAGATACATAAACTTCTGGTTGTAAGTTCCCGAAGGAATCAAGTATAGCTGACGAAAAGTGGGTGTTGGTTCATACTAGTGTATTATATTCCCGTCTATGCCAGGTAGATGGCATAGACGAGGACCAGAGTTCGTGCGCAATTAAGAATTTCTCATTTTCTATCACTTGGTGAAATATGATCTCACACTGAGAAGAGGCCTATGTCTAGCAGTAGACAATTTACATATTGGATAGATTAATATCTAATACTTGTTATATTATATTAAAAGTTGATTGAATTAAAATTGCAGTTTGCAGTCTGGATTGTTATTACCAGGCAAACTTCAGATCACTTAGTCAACTTAAGTTTATAACTACACGTAATAGCCTTAAATTTAATTATTTTATAAATTGCAATTTCATTTGAATTTTCAATACTATTATGATATTTTAATATTATATACTTTTTAAATAGATCACTCCTGCGCTAGTAATAATTTCTATATTGCGGGGAACTTACAAACATTCCAAGGGCGTCAATTAAACATCCGGACACGAAACAGACATTTGTGGATCACCCAATGTTTAGTCATATGTGGGATTCGAACCCACAAAATTCGGCGCAGTAGCAGTGGCAAGTGACGACTTATACCCTTATGCCATCCAAGGAATCAATAAAAAGACTGAAGAAACACGTAAGAACAATTGAGGGAGTAATCACACCTCCCTATACAGTGATACATAATTATATGTTCCCAATATGTTGATCTACATTCTCGCAAAATTTAGGGAACATAATTTTATTAACAGGTAATATAGGTATTCTATATACATGTTTTTGGAGTGTAAATAAGAATATCGTTGCACGTACGCCATATGATGTCTTTATATTATAGTTAGCGCCAACGCTTGGCAAATGTCAAAGAAGCTTTAGTCATATACAAGTTGATTTTGTGTAAGATTCGTGGCGCATGGGCTGGTATCTGTTATTTATTTATCAATAGGTATGATATTATTAGGGTTGTAGTGTACATACATCTATGAAATAGATTAATATACATTTATGTATTTATGTATTTATCTGTCGTCTCGAGTGACGTGCTCTGCTGGCGGCATTAGCTAGCTAACCGGCGCGCGGCGCGGGGTGAGTGGGTGCACGGCGAGCCGATATACATTTATTGATCATTCGTAATTATTCATACTAAACCTACGTGTTACCTAAAAAGTGAACACCACAAGGGTATTTTTTTAAATTCATTTTCAGATTAAGCAGTAATAATAATAATAATTAATCATCTTGGTGATAATGTATATCAATACCTCGTATAGCGGTGAAAAATATGTTATATTATTAATACTTGCAAACAACAAAGAACAACAAATTCCAACTCATTTTTGTGACTGTACCTAATTCAAGTAAAATTTACTGGATTAGAATCTCATTTTCAACTTTTATTTAATATTGGCATCAATTTTATATTGCTATTTCTTTTTTAAATCTTTATTTCTTATGTTGTCTCATCTCCGTAATATCTTAAATGTAATGCATGCTAAATTCACTTTACAATTGATAACACTCAAACTGTATCTCTTATCATATGAATGTGGTATTGTACTGACTGTTGGAGAGATAATAAAAATAAATAAACCCCAGTAAAAGTCATCAGCCTTTCGAAACAATAAGGATATCTTGAGTAAATACGGAACTCGCGAAATCGAACTTGTTATTAGAGAGAGCTTTATTGGTTTCGTAGCTATTATGTAAATTCACGTAGTTATGCATGCACATGGGTAATGAGCGCTATCAGAAATAGAATGGGGCATCGGGTAATTCAACCGAACCAATAAAAGTCTTATTCTTTTAGGCAACCCTTCTCAGGCAAATGTATTAAAATGGAGATTATATTTGTGGTTGGCAACAGTATTGACTAGTAATTGACCAAGAAAAAATTTATGGAACAACCCAGAAGAAGATAAGGTCTATATTTAATAGATTCTTATGATGTTCAGACCAGATAAAATCTTAAATTATGGAAAAGGAAAATTGACAACAATGAAGAGAATATTGTGAGTCACTTGGTAGCGCAGCGATAGTGAATCCGACTGCTGTACATAAGGTCTCGCTTTCGAGCCATGGGTCGAACAAATTGTTATAGAGTTATCGATCAAGAAATTATCTATAACCATAGCAGTCTGGAACTATCCTTGGAAGATGGCAATTAGCTTATACGTGGGACCTTAAACCATAAGAGGCAAAATGCGGTTATAATACACCTCTGCCTACCCTTTCGCGATATAGAGATGTCACACTATATATGTAATAATAATGTCCTCCAGACCGAATTTTGGTCACGGCGGCCGCTGTTAACGGAGACTGGCCATATGCACAAGATATATTATAGTGCACAAGTATGTGCGCAAACTCAAGTGCACTCTCTGTTCCCTAACTCTCATGATCCGATGGGACGGATAATCCGACACGACCGGAGAGAGATGAGGCACAGTACCAACTGCTTTACATGCTTTCCGAGGCATGGGGGTGTCGTATTGAGATTTCTTAACAGAAAAAAACACAATACCTCTTTGTTGGTCAGACCTGGGATTCAAACCCGAGACCTCATACACAGCAGTCGCATTCACTACCGCTGCGCTACGGAGGCAGAAATAAGAAAAAGCTAGTCAAACCAGCAAATACAAGAAACATTGCGTTTCATCCAGATAGGAGACTTTCGGCGACTCTATATCTACCTCTCCTATATCTTTGTTTCTGCTCATCTGTAAATCCGTTTTCCTAGTGACAGCAAAGGAGACATCCCTGGTATCGTAAACGATTGTAGAGTATAATAAGCGATTACCATTAGTCCGTATGCTTGTTAGCCATCAAAAAAGAAACTGGCAACATCACTCTATATACACATTAGCAACTACTATTGTACAAAAAATAAATCATATTCATTCAAAAAGAAAACAACGTTATAGACACTTATATTACCAAAACAAAGATATTGGACCCATACTATTCAGTCAGTTGTTTGTTTAGCCAAATAGATTATTGTAATAGATTCATCCATTTTAGTATTCATAGCCACTCAATTGTCTGCTTCCTGGACAGGATTTATTGAAGCATAAATACGCGATAAATTTTACTATTACTTAATGTTTTCTGTCAAGTGATAGGCACAAAAATACTATATTTTTTACGGTCCATATCATTTGTGAATATATTTCTACTAATGTATCTGGGGTTGTATTAATGTAGCTTCATGTTACTACTTTTTGTGAGGTTTAAGAGTTCAATAACTTGTATAAATACGAATGTGTCATGATAATATGACAATCAAATTAATTTCAAGTGACTTGATTGGCTTTTAGTAATACAGTCAGCCAATTGCAGAAGTTGATATACGTTTAAGCGTCTATTAAATAATGTTTTTGTGATTTATGCGCTAACTACTAGTTTTTTTAGATCTCAATTTGATCATAGTCTTACACTTATGTTCTCGAAGGGGTACGATGTGTGACAAGGTATCAACTTAAATTACTGCTTCATCTGTCGATACAACGCTAGAATCTATCTAACCTAAAATGCAAATAAATCAAAATGACACATGAATTAAGTTTTACGTTTATCAAGAAAACCGATTGACGATTTTTATATTTTTTGCGTCAAAAGGAAGGGCTGTGAAAAATGTGACAGCAATTTAAATTAAAAAACCTTTACCATTTCAGGAAGGTTTCAGGTTTAGCTACGTTTTGCTATCAATAAATTCAGTCAATATATTCGTTGCAATTTGGCATCACATTAGGTGCATTACAAAAATTGGTCACGTCCCAAATGTCCAATCAATAACGCAATGCGTATTCGAATTTGTTACAATATTTTATTTTGTCATACGTTTACGCGAGTATTATACATTAAAGTTAAGCTACGAGTACTTTATACAGATTTTGTTACAGTTATCATAATATAATAATAATTGGCATAAAGGTGTTTTACAATAGGTCACATTATAAAGTTTCATTAATAACAGGTTTTTATAAATAATCATAATTATCAATTACCATAGGTACCCTAGCACTAGGCTAAGCCTGTCCTGTGGGCAGTTCACAATTATTATGACAGTAAGCAATTTGTTTTTTAAGTAGCTATTAAATACTGTGGCAATGAACGAGCGCACGGTATATCAATTTATTAAATTATTTATTATATCTATCTCTCAATGCAATATAATTATGGTATTTGGTTTAAAAATTCTAAGTAAGAAGACATAAAGAAAAACAAACATAATATTAAAGTAAACATCTGAGCAATCAAAATAATATAAATAGTAGAGGTTGTAGAATTTTATATATGAATGTTCAATGTTTTCAAAAGGTCTTCGGTTTTATTATAATATCAAGTTAAACGTTACTGGTTTCAATATCGATAGTTTACAATGACACATTCGCCGCTGCAACAGAGCAAAAAAACATATACATATTTTTAGTGCACAATGTTGTAGTTTAATTTTGTTTCCTAATCCTATAATATTAGGTTTTTTTTAACGTTCCTTTAGTTTAATGGTATTTACTGCGCAAGGATAAAGTGAGTATGTTATATTATATTTTATTCACTTTATTATAAACAAATGGTCTTATAAAAGTGCAGAACCTTTTATCGAATTCTTTTTCACTGAGAAGGATGGGATACGAAAGACGCGTTTCTCGATATTTTTGAAGTAAAGTAACCATTAAATTAGTTGGTCATCCTATAATCTTACATTAAAATAACACATTTCGTACAAACAGTGGTGGTAAGAGTTTACTTTGAGTGTTGTGGCTTCGATTTTGGGACGTGACAAAAGATTATGTTATCCACGAATAGTTAATCCAAGTCTGGGTGTTTTTGACTGTATTATTTGAATGTTGGTAAAAACATTCGTAATATGAATTTTCAAGCCTATTTATCCCCTAAACTAGTTAAATAGAGGGCAGGGAGGTTTGCTAACAGAATTGTATGGTCGTGGCGAGGAAACCGGCGGGACAAAAGCCAGCACCATATTTTTGGTAACATTTTTTTGACTGCATTGTTTGCAAAGTCCTGTCCGGAACAGGAATTATCACCAATGCAAAAGGTGTTTGAAATGTTAGATTTTATAATGTGTCTTTAGAAAATAATTGTCTCACATTTATGTTTATTACGCTCAATGTAGACAGACAGTAAAGAGGATTTTAAAGCCTTGATTCGAAAGCTTGAATGTGCCTTTCAACTTGGAATATTTTCCCTAAAAATCGGTTTACAATTTTATCTTTACCAATGACAGTTTTCATATCATTAAGCAAGCAGAATCTGTAGCAGCCGAGATTTTGATAAATACATTCCGCAGCTCCGTCCATATAATTCTCCGGAGGTTTTCTGTCAAGATTAGAAGGATTAATGGCACGGAGCTGGATATTTGTCTTGTCTGGACGCACCAGTCAATGGACGCATGAAGAGGCAGGATGATTCATGACCATTGTGCGCAAAAGAACTAAGATGGATTTTTGTTTGTGTTGTGAATAAAATTTATCCTGTGATGGTGTAATTCGGTGTGGTTAAACTTTTTCTGTCGTTAATGGTGGTAAATTAATTAAGCGGTAGCCTTAAGACATAAATATGGCGATCGGGAGTTCGATTCCTACCGATCTAAAACCACTCCTTATACAAGTATATTAACTTAGCTGGAGGTTAACAAGAATACTAGTAATTTTTAGTCCAAATTGCTAGTAATTGCCTTGTTAGTGTCGTGGTGTATGTTTGCGATAGTGAGATTCCGTGTTCGATTTTTGGATCGAGCAAAATATTGTTACGACAAGTTTTTATTATCAGTATATATACTGGAAACTCGTCCGGTAGAACGCGATTCAGTCTACTGGATAACATTTGAACACTATGTTAAGATGTTGACAAAAGGCTTTTTATGTGATATGTTTCACATTTTTCAATCATTTTCTTATTTATTTATATTTGACTTAAGAATTTTCTGTATTATACCAATGATAAATATAACCTGTTTCTTTTTAATAAATAAACCATTTCAAAATGCCAAGCAAAATACATTTTCTGAAATATACAAATGCCAATCCCGCGAGGAGTTTGAACCCAAAACTTAAACTACTGCGCGTTTGTTTTCTATATCTTCAAACCTATATCTAGAACTCGAGATCGTCCCTTATAATAAAACATAACTCATACTAAACATGGCTAACAACTAAATAATTCCGATGATATCTATCAGAAACCTTTGGCCTTATGAAAGTTTCGTGTCGCGGGATTGAAGTGAAAACAAATTTACTTATTCAGTTGGAGTCTCAGACCCCTGGGGAGCACAGTGGGCCCGTTTAAATACGATATGAGCATCAGAGCACGGATGCATGAAATTGACCAAATCTGAATGATTTGTGAATAAATTATTTCATTCATCATTAAAAGTATTTCGAATTATAGGCACAAATGTATTACGAGGTATTTTGTGTTTTGGGACGTATGGCGGAATGTACTTTAGCATATTTTTTTTGATAAATCGCATGTATTTTAATGAAATTTTATTAAACTGCTGTATAAATGGCGTTGTGGTTTAAGTAGTCACCTCGCCACTGCCGATACACCGAATGTTGTGGGTTCGATCGCCATATGAGACTTAAATTGGTATGATCCACCAATAGTTGTTTTGAGTATGTTTACTTCGTGTCAGTTGTTTGCATATTTGTTAAGTCCTTTGCGACACAGGATTCACTCGTATAGCAAGAATTATCTTCAAAAAATGAATGAACGTATAAAAATTTATGTTATGTATTTACAACAATTCAGAGAACGGACACGAAGAATAGGTATGCAAACTCAACACATTTTGTAGTATAAAAATCTTTTTTTGTTTCGAATAAGATTCGAACCTAAAACACCCGGCATACTGGTAGTGTTTGCAGGAGTATTTAAAACTATATAATTCGTGCAGTCATACACTTTACTGTCAGACAAAATATTCCAACACTACAGCTTGTAGCTGTTACAGTTATCTAATAGATTCTCAGGAAATACGGTGAAATCTATGACGCGCTATTACCGAGAATCCAAATCCGTTTCCAAACTAAATCTCGCTAACGGAACTTGGGAAAACAACTCTTATAAAATACACAAGGAAGCAAATTGCTCGACAAAACAATGTTCCGTAGATCCGAAGAAAAATAAGTTGCAAGTGCATTTGCCTTTAAAACTCGCAAAGCAAATGATGCGAAGATTCTCGAGTTCAGAATTCGCTCGTGCAATCTTTGTTCTACTTCGCTCTCGAGCTATTTTTGAAAAAGGAATGCCTAACTGACTAGAATGGCTACCAATGTTACGTGATGAAGGTTGGTTTTGTCGTGGAGTTATTTGATGTATGGCGTCGTGGTTCATATGGTTGGCTCATGGATGGCAGTAGCGTAGTATATAGTATAGTCTTATTTTTGTATCTTGAAAGGGTAGGTAGATATGTATTACACCCATATGTTGTCAGCTACGGTTTTAACTACCACGTAATAAAGGACGAGCCAATTGTCGGGGCAGTTTCAGACGCCGTGTTGCTGCTGAGAATTTCTTAGCTGAATAACGAAGTTATGTAACCATAGCTTTTTAGATATGTAAATAAACATCCAAAAACAAAATGTCACGGTTTGCCTCTGTTATCTTCTGCTCCTAAGAAATTTTTCACAGAGAAACCTAATAATACTTTTGAGCCACCCGGGCATTATCCAAGATCTCATGCACAGCAGTCGTAAATACTGCCGCTGCGTCACCAAGGCATGAGCAAAACAATGGAATACAAAATGCGATTGAAAACGAAAATCGATCGTTCAGAATATTACTTAAATTTCTTGACATAAAAACTCTTTGCACGTTATCGATCCCAAAACTTCATGCACAGTAACTACATTTACTACCACTGCCAGTAAACGTTTAATTTAGCTATGACTAATACCCGAATATTATCATTACCCAAACTATACATTACCTCAAAAATATTACCTCATTTTTATTCACAAAACTAACCTTACTAACAACATAATCATAGGCCACGATCAGAAAATACAGCTACTATGCATTTTAACACGCAATCACGACAATTTGCTCGTAACAACGTAAATTGACGTGCCAGTACTAATAATTATTCAGTTTCATATTTGCAGTGTTAAGCTAATAGAGGCATGGAAATAAAACGAGTTGTGTAATAAAATCGATTATTCGAATAATTAATTTGTTTTGAGCTGATTAAGTAGGTTAGTTAATTAGTTATTGTGTTTTGTTGTTTATTTTATTTTGATGTGATTTATTGCATGTATTTAATAGATACCTCGTTACTGCGATTAAGCATTATGAGTTTAGTATGTATGAGACGATAAGGAGCAATAGTCTAGTGGGAGATCATTAGACTGCCACGCAGAGGTCTCGAATTCGAACCTAAGGCGCATCTCTGACTTTTCGAAATGTACGTATTAAATAATTAATTACCGCTCGCTATAACGGTGAAGGAAGACATCGTGTAGAAACCTGCATGTCTAAGAGTTCTCCATAATGTTCTCGAAGACATACATATTTGAGGTCTGCCAACCTGCACTAGGCCAGCGTGGTTGACTATGGCCTAACCCTTCTCACACTGAAAAGAGGACCGCCAGTGGGACAGTTTAATATAGGGCTGATTTTATTACATTCGTATACGAAACGAAAAATTCTGTGTACCGCAAATTTGACTGCAAAGATGCAGTACTAGTGTAGTGGACAAGCGTTTACCTTACCGCTGTCACCCCGCTGAGTATTGTAGGCTAAAATGCCATATGTTGCCATAATGTTCGGCAACTGGGTGCACTTTGAGTCCACTTATTTTATGTCTATAAAGTATAGTACCACACAGGGCTTTGACCTCAAACACTGCAGTTGCCCTTAAGGAAATGTTTTTGTTGTAGTTGTTCTAGTAGGGCCTGTTGCCTTATCCTTTAACGGGATAAGTTAATAATTTAGAGTATGATATATTTAAGACTTAGCGTCGACTGATGTTTGATGCCCACCCACGAGACTACGGACGTGCACTCAATCCGAATGGGTCATTTAGCTTAACTGCAAAGATTTATAAGAATATTTTAAGTTTTCCTATAACTCAATAAAGCATTCATGAAGAATGTCACTTTATATTTTATGAGAATGAAAAAAGAAGAAATTAAAATCAAGTTCAGAATATAAATCAAATCAAATATGCAATCCGAATTCCTAGTACCCTTCAAAACAGGCAAAATGTGAATCGGAATCGGTCACCGAATAATCTGATCTTCTGATTTAGTGAAATTCATCAATACGAAATAACGATTCTGCTTCAAAAGAATCAATACTCTAACTTTCTTTTAATAGTGTAGTTGAACGATGAGACCGACAAACTTACTAACAGTCTATTTAAATATATTTTTACTTTTAGTGATCAGAAGCAACTTGTATTACAATTTATTAGCAATTTTAACTTAATTAAGCTAAAAGCGTGTCTCAAAAATGGGTTCACGTTGGCTGTAGAATCGGTGCATTGGAATCGGCGGGAATCGACCTCACGACTCTCGATCTCAAATCCTACTGCACTGATGGCAAGACGAGTGATGTGTGTTCGATTCTCACACGGGCCAAAAATAATGTGGTCTATAAATTATTGTTCCAAGTCTAGGTGAAATTTATGTCTGTCGTTTAAATGTTTGTAAACTCCGCCGCGATTCTGGAATTATTCGCAGTGTGGGAGTTGTATTTATAAAGCACTAAACCTATACCTCTCCCATTAGCTTATCGCCAGTTTAGCACATAAATTCAAAGTTGGTTAGTATATTGACCACTAAGTAAAGGACAAGAAGTGAAAAACATTGTACGTATTAAACGTTGGAACTTAAAATCTATGCTACACCGAGCTCAATAACCACCTTGGGCGCTATCTCAATTTGCGTTAAATAAAAGTATACAGGGCAAACATTAAATAACCTGCTATAACAAAACTTTTCCCGTGTCCTGCTTAACGTTAACGTTCGTTTTGAGAGTAAATTTCCCTGTTTGAGGAAAAGTGTAAGAAATATCTGGAGAGTACTGTACTAAGCGTTTGTATGGATAACACATCCAAACTGAAGTTCTGTAAGTAATATTAGTATACCAATATTTAAATAAAGTTACAAGAATAATAGTAATTTGATACTAAACTGCTAGTTGGTAATCCTAGGGAATTGGACTCTCATTTTATTTTGCTGCTTATCTTATTATATTATTACATATTTTTTTTCTTTAATTCTTCTATTATGCCTACACTATGTTCATCTGTTTCTCTCCAATAATTATCGCCTACAAACATTTTAGTGACAAATAAAGATTTATTTATTTAATAAATAGGGTGTCTTTTATGCCAGTGTGCGTTTCATTGGAATGAACGAGGCGGAAGCCACACGTATTTTTATAAACATAAGTTTTGATAGAATATTAAAAATAAATGTTACACACATTTATTTTATAACATTACAATAAAATATTCAAGCTAATTTAGCTCCATGTTTTGAATTGAAAAGCACTGGCTTAAAATTCAGCTGTTTTCAAGCAGACTTTTAAAACAATTTACTATTCGCACATTTCACCTGCATACACTAATGTATGTATTTGCAGTTGAATAGGACAATTCTCTGTATTTTATTTTGTACGTTATACGTGTATATGAAACAGTAAATAGTATTCATTTGAAACTTTTTGTGAATACAGCATCAGCAATTGGTCGCAAAATGAGAGCTCAATTACTATTTTAGATTTGAATATGAGAAAATTGTGCATGATTTTTCTGGGATCTAAATCGCACGCCTGCATTTAGATATTAGTTACATCAAAATAATACGTAATAAGGAATGATGCGTCTTTTTAGTTATTTGATAATTACTATCAAATTTAAACGTAATCTACTTTAATATTCAAGTATATTAAAAATGTATGATTTTGGGTGACGTAACTTGGTCATTAAAATAATAAATTATTCGAATCATAGAAACTCTTAGTTTTATTGCGCGAAGGAGAACGCAGAAAAAAATAAATCCATAATTGTTATATTTTAGAAATTGGCTAACGTAATTTATAAAATATAATAATATAAAAATAGTAGGTATACGTGCCTACCATAGTGCGAACAGCTTTCAACACAAATCCGAAAAAGCGGACAGTAATTCAGATGTCAGACGCTTTTCATATCCTTAGCAATTTAGACCTTCCCTATGCGTTACATGTCGCGAAGGATTGCGAAGAACGGAAATTGGTTGCACAGAGGCATTCAGGATTCTTCCTCACCGCAATAGAATGCAATAATGCGGCGTCGATGCGCGGTGATTTTCTCTCGCTGATATTATTCAATAGGGCGCCGGCATTGGAGATAAGAGAATGTCTGAACGACGTGAGATATTGTGATGAGACGTTGACATGTAGAAATGTTGTATGACGTAACCGCAAATGTTTTGAGAATTCTCATTACGATTTTTTTAAAACTATTTGAATAATTTCATCATCATTTTGTGAAACAATTGTTTGTAACTTACTTACAACTTAACCATAATAAAATATAATTTTGTCAAAAGCATTGTGTCTGGCTGGCGGCGTCCGTACGCCAATGGAATCAATTTATAAATAAAAATTATTTTTGTTTGCGACTAGATGCTTACTGTTTGCGTTTATTAACGTGTCGTGCAAATTAATGTTATGTTTTTCTGATAGGAAATATGAAGTCTAGAAATAAGGCTGGTCAACTGGTTGACGACCACTTGATGGGATTTGACGGGACGAGTGCCATATTGTAATATGGATACATTACCTACGGTTTTATGGAGCACAATTCGATATTACATATACTAGCTTCTACTCACGGCTTCGTCCGCGTAAATCCTACAAAAATGCGATAACAACGCAAGAGCACTATCTTTGTGTCAAGTTGCTTCTAAATCCAGCCAACGGTTTACACGTGATAAAGTGACAAGCATCCAAACATTTACACAAACTTTGATATTTATAATACTAAATATAGGCATATAATTTGTTTTGAACAACTTTAACCCTACTGTGGACTACAGAACAACTAATTAATGTTATTTTGTAACACAGAATTCGGTTTATTATCAATATTTCGTTCAGTCCGAAAATTCGGATATACATTTTTATGGTACCTAATACTCTTGGACCTTAAAATATATAAATAACTTAACTACCAACGTGGACGTTGTTATACTATATTTTTAACAAATAGAATATCACATATTATTTTAATTTATAAACAGTAAGTTGGCTTATAAATATTATATTAATTAAATGGGAAACAGGAACATTTACATACATTATATGTTAAACTTTGATGAATAAGACGATAGAATATTAATAAAAAAAATTATTTATTATAGTTTATAGAGATAAAATACCTCAGCATATTTAACATAATAATATGCTAAAAAAAGATGAGAGAGAACATATGTATGTTTTGTTTGACAAGGGTTCACCTTTCTTTTAGGCCTGGCGTCGACAAGATATAATGTCTAGAAAATATTTTACTCGAATATTGCGAAATCGTCTGTCAAAGCTAGACGCAAAGTTATTCAAAAGTTAAACTTATCTGATTCTGGTGCTATATTGAATATTGCTTTTAAAAAGATAATGCTCGCATTATGCTTCAAGGGACTTTATATAATATCAGCTCTGTGTATTGTCCCACTGCTGGGCATGAGCCTCTTTTCAGTATAAGAAGGTTTTGGCTATAGTCCACCACGCTGGCCCAGTGCGGGTTGGCAGATTTTACACATATTCGATAATGATGGTGAACTCCCAAACATGCAGGTTTCCTTATGATGTTTTCCTTCGCCATTAATTTAATACACACATTTCATTTATTTCAAGAAGTTAGAGATATGTGCCTCGGGATCGAACTCGAGATCTTCGTGGCAGTTCAATGGTCTCCCACTAAGCCATCGTTAAGGACTTTATAAACTTACAATTTACTGTACTCGGAATAATCATTTGTTGATTACACAAATCATTTTACACTGTCCTGAATTTGAACCGATAATATTCATTTTATGCTGCGCCATCCATGCGTTATGTTAGGTTCAACTCCCAGGTAAGATATTACTGGAATTATTATTACGGAATTCTCAATAATAGACGGAATCTGAGATTGTTGATAGCAATAGTTTTGCTACCTTCTAGTCTCAAGCCAGAGAGGTTAACAGGAATGTTAGAAATGTTGATATAGTGTATTACACACCTCTGCCTAACCTTTCTTTGATATATGAGAGAAATATATCTCCGTAAGTGTAGGCAGTAGGACACCACTGGGCTAGGGTAAAGGAACCCACATTTCGCCAGCTATTTAAAACAGTTGCCGTGAGTGTCTTGCCTGTCCTTCTCATATGTTATGTTCTACGTCCTTACATTTCTAAACATGGCAACAGGTTAATGTGTAACATAAGTGTTACTTTGTGACTTATATAAATAAATATATTTTCAATTTTTAATTTTATGGTTTTAGGTCACACGAAATAGGCGATCGAGTCTATTGCAGTCTACCAGGTACTGTTTATTTACCTTATTTCGTGTTGCTACTGAAAATTTATTAACATTGAAAACCCAATAACATTTTTTAACAACCCGGGAATTGCATCCGAGACCACACACCCAGCAGTGGCATGCAAAACTGCGCCACTAAAGCAGAATGTGCAAAACAATTTTGTATCATTCAATGGAAAGCGCAAATCGATTGTTCTGAATATTGCTTAACCGCGTACGATGACCTAAATGGATCTGTGGTGGCATTGCCAATGTTCGCGCTTAGGGTCACTGGTTCAATTTCCGCTTTGCACCAATGCTGGCGTATTCTATTGATACTTGCGTGGAGTCAGTGATTAATGATACGGAAATTCTATTGTTAAGCTGTACAAAGCTGTGAAGCTGTACTGAAATTTACCAATATATAAAATAACTAAATTATTTAAATCATATTATTATGCTGAATCAATAAGTCACAAAGTAAAACTTAAAAGTTACATTAATTTACGTGAATTTACATTTTTCTATCCTAACTTATAATATTATAAATGCGAATGCTAATTTTCTTTTGTTTGTTTGTTATGCTTTAAGCATTAACTACTGAATAGATCATCATACAATTTTGCATACACGTTGTCAGGGTTTATTCAGGATAAAGTACTGATCCCGAGGTATAAAAAATAATTTTCAAAACTACGTTAACGCGAGTAAAGCCTCGGTCAAAAACTAGTAATTCTATAACGGAGGCTCTATTATTTAATAAGAAAGAAGTAGAACGAGCCTATTCCTGCTGTGCCTTTGCCATTCGATACTGGTTTGATTATTATTAGATTTATCATCAACTCTTTTCAATTTTCAAACGACCTTCACTTGCACACTTACGAGGCAGACCGATATCTGGGCAAAACACCCGCCTTCGTGCTGCTAGCGAGAATATCTTGACAGAAAAACATAATATAATATTCTATCACATACACACAACACCATCTAGCCTAAACTAAGCAGAGCTAGTACAAAGGGTACTAGACAATGACATACATATATATATTTTTTTGTAAATACATACTTACATATTAAACATAGAAACACCCAGACCAAGACAAACATTTGACTTGTTAATGCACACAAATGTTTGACTTGTGCGGGAATCGAACCCGCGACCTCAGGCGTGGCAGTCAGTTACACTAACCACTACGCCAAACCAAACCACTCTGCCCAAACTAGGAACTAATCCTGGCACCAGTTGCTTACTTTAACCATGGGACCAAAAGGCAATCAATCAATCAATACTAAGCTCGTTTAACCTAAAACGTAGAGCCTTAATGACCTAATAATCATCGTTTTTGTCAGCGCTTGTCCTAACGAGACAGTATGTCGCTCGCATGACAGCTATTGTCTAATGTGAAACAATCGCTCTAATCGGCTAACAGCTTTATATGGGCTTTAAATACATACTAGATTTTGTCCGAGGCATCACTCGCCCCTAGTAAGTCCTGAGATTTTTCAATAGCAGTATTCATATCTGCCGGAAGTACTATACCAAGTACAAACTAAGAATAGTGCTTCAGACCGAGAGAAAAAAGACCGACTTTACGTAGTTTTTGAAGTGTTACTGTGTTTTTTGTATTTTTTCATGTAAGTTTAGCATCTGTAGCTGTTTTTTGTTTAAAATGAAAATACTGGAAATAGTTTGAAGTCCTGTTAGTACTTTAGGCTTTTATACAACATAACAAAAATGATATAATGTTAAAAGTTTTATTTAAGTATCAAAAATAAATCAAATTTTTCGTCTGGACCTCATTCAAGTGAAACATTAATTATAAAATTCAGTCTTCAAGACAATTTTTATAATCCGTAAGTAACTGCATCAATGTACTTATTAAAATATAAAACACTTAAAATGGATAAATCTCTTACATACTACTAGGATCGACATTTTTAAATCACAGGTAAGTATTTAGTGATCTTCAAGTATTCAATTAATTATCTGAACTCGACAAAGAATATTTTTTAAATAAAATTATTAATTATCGTCGAGATGAAATGTCCTAAAACAATTCCTTGTCGGGATCAGGCAAAGAGCTACATTACAATGAGAACATTTAAACAAACTTCTTTTGTTACATCTAGGGAGACGGCACCGTTGTTTGCCCAGGTTTTCTGGTAAATGGATATTGTCATGGAAGCGTCGCATTTTTGGTAGTATGGGCACTATTCCCTGGCCACGCGCACGAGCTCGACGACTATATCCATATCCACGTACTGCTTCTTCTATTTCTTCATCTTCACATTCCGAAGAGGAAGAAAAGTCGCTACGGGTAATATAGACCGAACGTACCGTTACAAGTACAAATTTTAAACAGTTATTTATGTATCAAAAGCCTAACGTAGCATGTCAAGTACAAATTATTTTGACCGATCATAAACATCCAAAGATTTCAAGTTTTTTTTAAAATTTTGTTTAATTTGCGATAATTATAATTGATATTTACTGATTTACATATAAACAAGGCAGAAAACAAAAGCTTACTTTGATATAAACAGATTACAACTTACCTCGTGCCAGTCGGCAACCCGACCGCGTAGCGATCGCGTAGCCATCTTGCGAAAAAGTGACACTTACACTAAGATTTGACGTTATCTGTCAAACATGGCGCAATTGATTACATAATATTCAATGAGAATGACCGGGTCATTATTGCCATTGTAAAAAACTACCCGGTAAATAGGGAATGAAAAATTTGTACTTGGATAATTACATTATGCAGTTACTCTTGCTTTGTAGTTTAAGTGTCAGGACTGAACTACTATTCTTAGTTAGTACTTGTACGAGTACGCGAGGAATTACGAGGTCGTAGTTTATAAAATATTTTTTCGGGTACTAACGTCAACAGTACTTTTACGGTAACAGTACTTTTTACCGGATGAAAAGTGCATTATGTCTTTTGCTTTACCCCTGACGACGTGTATACGAAATTTTATGATGATTGGTCGAGTAGTTAAGTCGTAAAAGCATAACAAAAAAACTCATATTCGCATTTATAATATTAGTTAGGATATAGTTTTACACTTATGTCCTCCATATGATATCGTTATACATAGTCTCCATAAATTTCTCGAAGATATGTGAAGTCTACCAGCCTGCACTGGGCCAGCGTGGTAGACTATGGAGTAATCGTTTTCACAATGAGAACAGGCCCTTGCATAGCAGTGGAAGGGTTTATATACAGAGCTGATATTATTATTTATATTATTATACCTTCGAAGTCGGTAGAGGTCCCCATCCACAATTTGCGAGTTTTAGTTTAATGTCCCAATTAATAGAGGATGAGTATACTCTCATTCACATACAGTGACATACTCTGTGTCTGATTGAGATAATTTCATCAGATTTTTTTTTATTTGTTGAAAATCATGCTTATATATTAACTAGCGATGACACATAGCATCGTCATAGATGCAAAGACACAGGCAAATCATAATTGCAGACGTGGCTATGGAAAGCTCGGTTGGCAAAGCAAAGACAAGTTTATCAAGATCTGCAGATTCAAGTCTTGCTACATGGATTTCTTCAGGATTTATACCGGAAAAAATTTAAGATATGATCTTTTCGGCAAGGACAATGCTGACGAATGCATCAAATAAATCGCTAGTAAATATGAAAATAAGAAACATACATCCTCCAACAAGGTCATGATATATGACTATTTTATATCTGGTACCACAAAATAATATAATATATTATCCACCTATAACCATGAAATGATTTCATTTGCATATCGACATAAAAAAGATACAAAAAAATGCCACATCAATGTATTCATGTACATGCTTGTATTAGATAGCTTCGTTATTTCATAAAAACAGCCAACACAATAAAAAAGCTATATAAGCATTGGTTGTATTGTGTATATCCTGTCAGTCAGATATGAGGCGAAAGTTCTAGTGCTTGCACGATGTATGGCAATATACGTGAAGTGAATATATTAAAACAAAGACTGCTTCTGTGGCTCAACAGTAATGAATGTAACTGTTCCGCATGATGGGATTAATTGACGCCCGAATCGAGTAAAGTAAATAAATAAAAATACCTTAAGTATTTTTGTGCTGAAATTCTTGGCAGAAGGCTCGTCTCTCTTTACATAGGACCTAAAACCATGATATAAAATATATAATTAATTTATGCTTACCCCTTCAAGGATATATATGTGCCACTATGACCGAGTCACTATATTTACAGTCATGATTTAGTTTGACTTAAATATGGAAATTGGTTTACATGCAAGTAGTACACCTGCTACTATTCAAAATTGTAATTTCTCTTTAGTATAAAACAGAATACAAAGGGGCATGCCAGTATTAAGCCCAGAGATGCACAAGAAATTGGCTATACTAAAAAAATAAAAATATTTATCCTACTTCTTCCTTGTATTTATTATTCTGTACAAGTAGGTAATATTTTCTAAAAATGTTAAACAAAAAAACGACTAAACTACCTATATAATGGAAGTTGCAAGCAAGTACATTAATGTGAAAATGTTGCCTTTACACAAAATATGTTGACAGGTAATTAATTGAAATAGTAATTTATCATTGCTATAATAATATAGACTAAACGACTAAAATAATAATGATAGGTATAAACCTATCATTATTATTTTAGTCGTTTATTTAATTTTTTATACAAAGTAATACAAAACTAATAATTATTATTATTTTTATCTTTGGAAGATTGCTTTGATTAAGTTAAAGTAATGTCATTGAAATTAAACTACTATATACGGATTTTATCGCGTTGTTTATTTGACACTTTATTACATAATTTTGAAACTGTTACATACTACTACTATTAAACTTTACTAATCATTTTTAAGCTAATTAAATCATTAAAACTATTTATGATTAAGTTTACACTTTCCCTGACGTTTCGGTTGCTTTTCAGCAGCCATGGTCACGGGGAGACTAAGATGGTAGTTGTCTCAATGTTCCAGTGTAGTTATTTCAAAGTACCCGAACATAATTTAATCATTGGGGTTTCTATTTACGCAGAATGAACTCGAAGTATCATGAAGTCTAGCTGTAGTTTGCTTCTTCTTGGGTATTTGAATTACTGGATTCATTGCTTTGACGCATGCTTCTCCGCGGGGCGACGGAGAGGTTATGTCGGGCTCAATACCATATATATATAGTAATACCGACTAAAACTACCACGGTGTTCCTCGACATAACCATAGACGGTGAGGCCGCGCGAATCGCTTTCACATGCAACCGCGACCTCGCCGTGGTTTCGGCCCGCCGTGTGAAACGGCAGGCCAAAGCACAAAAAATACTTCCTCCGCAGTCCCTTGAGGGGGACAAAGACGACAGAGGCGCACGTGGGAACACACACGCCGCCTCTCGGACCTGGTGCTGATCGGGTGGCGAGCAGGCCCACAGGTGGCTGAAGGTCATCTCGCGCCCTCCGGCGCCCGGTTCTGCGATTGGGGAGAGGGTTTAAGCGCTCCCTCTCCCACTCCACCGCCTCCTTGATGAAAATTACTTCCTCACAAAAGGAGGCGGCGGCGTTCCACGATCTCTCACTCCGGACCATAGACTGAACCACGGTCGGGAGTGAGAGGGCAGCCAGTCCGACTGCCGCGATCAACTCACGGCGCTGCGATGCCCAGGCGGGGCATTCCGCCAAAGTGTGCAGCGCCGTGTCCACAACAACATTGCGGCAGTCGCCGCAGTGATGACATCCGGGCGTCTCCTGCCGGCCTATGCGACACAGGAACTGGCAAAAACAACCGTGGCCAGTCATTACCTGTGTCAGCCAGAAGGTGAGGGGGCCATGCCGCCTGACCAGCCACTCCTCAAAAACGACACTTATCGCCACGGTCGTGGCGTGCCCAATTATGGCAACACCATCTCTAACTTGTATAACGCCGGAAAACGTAAATGTCAATATCATTGCTTGTTTTGCAACTCCATTGTGACGGTTAGTGTTTATTTATTACGGTTAATATCGACGACTTTTACCTATTAGCTACAAAACTGCAATGTATTCTGTTTTATTTCATTCCTAATTGATTGTACTTATTAATCAATTAAAATAATGTATAAAATAATATGGCACATATTTAATATAAATTGTATTGATGAGATATAAGAAGATTTGATAACTTTAAAATGTCAAGTTTTTGTAAATCACTTCTTATATTAATTAATGATTGGCATTGCTTACTATTATTATCATTAGCCTTTATAGGTGTGCACTGTGGGCCTGAATTACTATGGCGTCTTGGCATAGTAATAGTAATATACAATGTGACAAGCATTAAGTTGATAAAACTGTCATAATATGATTTTATTTTTTTAGCAGAAATAGGTATACCAAAATAATGTAGTATAAGATTTAAAATAGATTTGCCTACTGAAAATAAAGTTTTGGTGACAGCGATCTTCACAATTTTGAGGATACAATCTCCATCGAATTGGCCTAATAGAGGTTTAGAAACACACTAGAGTTTTTTTTCGATTGCCGAGAGGATACTGATACTGATGAGAATCAGTACACCAGAAATACATTACGAAACGATAATAAACTTAGAAACCTTATAGATACACCAGTGTGATATGTAAATATAAACATAGATTGGTAACTCTAACCTAATTTGGTTCGATAGGCAAACTTTACTCCAAATCTTGGAGTTGGTAACCCAGTGTTGTATAGAGATGAACATGCGATAGTACACCGTGCCATATAACGCGCAAACTTTAAACACTTTGAATACAAACAGATAATCTTAGACTAACTTATCTTTTCAGTCCAAGTCTCTTGAAACTTAAAGATATTTAAAGAAAAGGTGACGGCTTAAATATCTTGGTTTCGAAGTTTTATTGGTTATTATATTAGTATTATAAGTATGCGCATCCTTTTAAATTTATAAGGATATTAATATCTTCATACAATTTCACAGACATTTTTGACTTATGTTCTATCTGAGAACATGATAGGCCACAATAGGTATTTATTACCTTTTTAATACTTTATCTCGAGCAAGATCCGTTATCTACCATTATATTAAGTATGTGTACAAATCGTGAAAGTCTAAAAACTTTCATAAGAAATTGTCATAGACATCAATTCACAATTATTATTGTATGTAACAGGTACAATCATTGGATACACCATTTCTGATATTTAGAATATTGTTCTGTCGTATTAGGTGTATATTATCCTCTCACTAAGAAGTAAGAGGGACAGTTTACTATAGATGGATGGATTTTCAACAAAGCAGAATTGGAAAGTGCTACGTGGAAAGAAAATAAAAGAAGAAAGTTTATTCGTTAGCAATAATGGCAATCTTAATGTCACTGATATGGTTAGAACAATAGTTTGAGTTGTATTTAACGAGAGACACAAGTGCGCAATTAATAGAAAGGTCTGAATATTGAAAGATCAGTTCGAGCAAAATGAACACAACTCGCCAGAATCGATTTAGTACTTAGCAATCATACGTGACTATACTAGCAAATATGATAACGCATATTTAGTTTCGACTTTCCGTTAAAATTTAAGATAGGTAGTGTTCTATCTCTCTTTGGTTAAATAACTAGGTCCCCGACCTTCTAAAGATCTCGGTTATATAAGCAAATAGTTAGTGTTTATTTTCTCAAGTGTTGAATGAAACAAAGCATCGTGTGGACTAGAACAGAGGCCTTGATGAATTCGTGGATTTGTTTTTACGACTTAAGGTCTGGCATGGTCAAAGGTAATGTACCAAATAAATCACTCAAATTGGTGAAATTGTTTAGCAATTGGACTGACGGTCACCGAATACAAGTTTATTTTTGGCTCAGTCTGTTTGATTTGATTTCTTTTAGTACCGGTATTTGATTTGATATTTGTGTTTTGGAAAGCTCTTAATAATATCAGCGATGATTTTTGTTAAACCCGACATATTATGGACGATTATAAATTTCTCTATTATTATATGTTTCGATTATTGTCATAGTCGATCACGCTAAATAAGATTGTCGAAGTACCCATTATTGGTAACAGTATGTTCCATTTGGTATATTTCCTTCCATACTTCAGCAAGCCTATTGTTAATACGCGTGTGGCTGAAGTTTGTGTATCTTAGCATCTAATTCGGGATCCGATATTTAGTAGTTCACAAGTCCCACCACTATATTCATACTGCTCTTGTAATACGCTCATTAAAGTCATTTCTATCACAACAAATAGACTGGTTTTAAGAATTCCTCCATTACATGCACAAACATCAAGATCTCTTACAGAATATATAAGCTTCTTGTCTACCAATACATGTAAAACAATACATTTTATCCGCCGAACAAATAGTCAACATGCTAATACCATCTAAAGATCTAGTCAGCCAGGGATACATCAGAAGTCGTGAGTTATGATGCAGTCTGCCTTTGAAAGTTGGACCCAACGTTGCCGTTTGATTGATTACCTAAGTTTATACCGAGGATAAAAGATAAAAAGCCTTCAACAGAATATTATATTAGTATTATAAAAAGGAATAAGTCAGCTCAGCTTAAATAAGATTTCGCAGATTTTCTTTGAATAATAAGAGCGTCTAACGAGATAGATTTTCTTTATGGAATAATGAAGCTTATAACACTCGCTTTGTACTGTCATTCTTGTTTAATTCAGAAGAGATATTCATATTATTGCAGCCATTTTATTTATGTATCAAAGAAATTCTTATATGCTGTGTCGCTGAAACATGATGAACTAAAATGATATGTAACATCTTTGTACCGTGCTTCTAGCAAATAAATAAATAAATGAAATAGATTTTCACTAACTCCTTTATAAACGGAAGTCAGGGTAACTGAACTTTAAAACTCAAATAAAAAAGTCGTATCTTTGCAGCCTGCTTTTGAAAAATATTAAGGATTTCTATTTATAATCCGCATTTAATGGTTGATTGGTAAAAGAGAAAAACTTGTTTTGTTTGCGTCTTGCTTTTCAAAACGAGTGTTTGCGTGAATTGCGCTGTCGGTGTCGTGGCGTCTAATGGAAAAACGCCCAATGGTGACCAACTCTCTGATATAGATCTGTAACAACACTGAACTAATTTGATAGCATTATTCTGATTAACTTATGAACGATTCGTGAATATTCGTGACTGTGTTGATAGTTTGTGACCGGTCTTATTTATTTAAAAATAATAAAATTCTGTAAATGTTTTAATTTTGTAGTAGCCATGGAAAGTTACCATCTTTTATTTAGGAAAGAAGAAAGTAAGCAAAGAAAATGTAAGTATTTATTGTTGTATATTTAATGTTTAACATTAAATATACAACAATAAATACTTTTGCCAAACTACTAAACAGTTTGTTGGCAGACTTTGGTTAATATCGGTAAAAAATCTCGAATGTGAGTTTGATTGCAAAAATAGAAAGGATTAAACAGCAGACTGCCTCGGTGGGACAGCAGGCGTGAATGCGACTGCCATATGAAGTACGAAGTCTTACGTTCGATTCCCGGGTTTGGTAAAGTGTTGGGATTTCCTCTCAAGATTTTTTTTTGTTGTAACACGGCGTTTGGAAATATGACTCAATGTTCGCCTTTTATCACATGGGACCTAAATCTGGTAAAATGGGGGTAAACCTCTGCCTATGCCTTCGGGGATATAGGCGTAAGACTATGAGTGTGAACTGCAGGTAAATAATATTTACCTGTGACATGCCATTTAAAATAAAAGAAAGCAATTATTCTTTAACTGTAATAGCAATTATAAATCAACTGTGCCACAAAATTTTACCTAAAAACTTTTCTTCGCAGAACTCTTTATAACCATCTACACGAACACGTTTCCAGGCTTTTATAACGCTCGTACTACGTTTGAAACATAAGATCAAAATTCTTGTAGATCAAATTGTACGATATTTTATGCCGAGCTAGTTTTCCACAGACATCGAGAAATATGTCCAATATTCTGCGGAGTAAAGCTTCACAATTTTTCGTAGATAAGCCTTGGAGTTATTCGATACAGGTATGCTTTTACAGTTTTACGGGTAGATACGATAAATATTATTTCTACATGTAAAAGTGTTAACGAGTATGTTACTGCCGCAATTTATACCACATATTTGTATATATCTTGGGATATAAGCTATACTAATATTATAAAGTTGAAGAGTTTGTTTGTTTGAACGCGCTAATCTCAGGAGCTACTGGTCCGAATTGAATTTTTTTTTTAGTTTTGGTTTCCTTTTTATTGAGGAATGCATAACACGCTACGACAAATAGGACCGGTGCATCAACGAAAGTGTTGCAAAAACGGGGAAAATTCTCTCATGTGAAGCAGACGAAGTTGCGCGCGTCAACTAGTGTTTACTTATTGTACTGATTTGATTTCTGTAGCGACAAAGCATTAGCATGACTAAAAAGTAACAACAAGTCTGATGACAAACAGTATATTTGTACTTGTATTTCAATTTAATTGCTTGATATCAATCAAGCGATTTAATTGAAATATGTAAAAATAATGGACCAATTTGTCGACGTTCTCTAATCTGTTTTGGCGGTTAATTTTCCCTTTCGTTTTTGTTTGTTATTATGCCTCATATCAGTTACTTGTTATAATATTGTATAAAACTTAAGTATTACTAAATATGTCTTTATTTTTATAAACACCTCATATAAAATATGTGAAAGTCAGCTTAATTTTTCGTAGCAACATTATGATAGGATAGGATCCACCACGCTGGCCTAGTGCAGGTTGGCAGACTATATCTTCGAGAACTCTCAGACATGCAGGTTTCCTCACGATGTTTTCCTTCACCGTTAAAGCAAGTGATAATTAGCTATTTAATACGCATATAACTTCGGAAAGTCAAAGATGCGCGCCTTGGGTTCGAACTCGAGACCTCTGCGTGCCAGTCCAACGGTTTCCCACTAGGCTATCGCTGCCTAATGATGAATGATTATATAAATAGGTTATATATTGTAGCCTGTGAAAGACATAGGATACTATTTGTTTTCCAAAGAAAATCAGTGAATATTTTGGTTTTCTTAGAATTACTGAAGCAAACTCCTAAAAGCTCGTAGTATGATATAATTCAAATTTAGGGTTGAAATTTTAATTATAGTACTGTAATATTACTTTTGTTATTCGTGACAAGGCATTCAAAATACTGAGTCACACTATGCGTGTATTAAAAAGAAACACGAAGAGGTAGGTATAATTTGATAAATTGGTATAATTTCTGTAGTTATTTTACATATAATCACAATAGACTCATATTATAAATGAAAAATTTTCTTTGTTTGAGCATGACTATAGTAGAACAAAACAATGTGATATTAGCAGTGGATCTACCGTGAGTATTCATTGTTGATAGCCGTCATATTTTTTTATAAAATTTCTCTAAGGGCTTCAAATAGAAGCTTTGATAAACGTAATCAAAATATATGGAAAGAAATGCCTTCTATCATACATAGGTATCAAGGAGCGTGGAGTACTATAAAATTCATGTGTCCAAAGCCTACAAAAAGATGAGAATTATCATCTGTTGAGTCCCTACAAAACATCATCGAGTACGGTACGAATGACCAACCACATCCCATATCAATCGTGCTATATTTGAATCAAACAGTTTAAAAAATTTAGTTATATGCAAGATCATGCATTTTCCGAATATTCCAATTGCTCTTCTTTAGTCTACATTAACTAATATGAATGTAAAATAAGAATTGTATAAATATTTGAACCACACATATAATTGAAAACAGAAACATTCGGCAGACGGCTGTTGACTGTAATGAAGCACACTACACGAATCGCAATTAAAATGTCTGTACGCTGAAATACGCGAAACTGAAATTTGTACGAAACTGATTTATCGAATCGTGTTATGAAACGCAGCCTGCCAATCATTGGTACGTTAAGAGGTTAATACCTTTTACGATGCATTGTCTGTATGGAAATTCTCTTTTAATTACCCTTTGTATTAATTAATATTTGTAATTATGTTCTACCTGATTGGGTTTTAACTTTATTACAGAATACAAAATATGTTTAATTTTGTAGCGTTTTTATTAAGGGCTTCAGAGAAAGCCTGGTATTCTGGAAAGAATATGACCTTATAGAATTAAAATATGTGATGAACCTTGGTGACGTAGCGGTAGTAAGTGCGATTGCTGCCCGGGTCAGACAAATTGCCATTGGTTCTTTTGTCAAGAAAGTTTAGGTAGTAGCACATAATTGAGAACTGCCTTTTAAGGTATTAGGCTAGCCAAATACAGGTTTGTGATAAATGTCTGCACCTCTGAGGATATATATAATAATATTAGGTCTAGCAAAATTAAGATTTATTTTAAAAGCATTTTCCATAGCATGGAAAATGCTGTGAAAAGTGAAAAAAAAGTGAAAAGTGTTATAATTTATTATTAAGTCTGTTTACATAAAAAAAATTCACTACACGATTTCTTTGAGGCGTTTGAAGCTGATTAAAAATGTTATCTAGTAACATTTGTTTAGCAATAATATACTTGAGTATATAATTTTTTTCTTTAATATATTTATTAGTTTTGCAGTTATTTTTGTCCTGTCTTTTCTCTTAAATATTTATTGAACTTTATTGTTTATGTACATAGCATACACTAATATAATCAATAAGTTTAAATGTTATTAATACATTGCTAATGCTGTAACTTTTATAGACAACCACATCATGCTTTTAACAGAGTTAGTGAAAGATAATTGAAAGCTAGTTTACAAATGTTATGCTTGACTAAAAAAAAGTGTTTTGCTATTTATGACAGTTGGCTGGCATAATCAAAACCCCAAATGTATAAAGATGAAAAAACACATCAGATTTTAACAGATCAAGTGTGAGCCGTTAGTTCTCAACTAGGTTCACAGGTTTTCTACGCATAAGCACAATACGTAGGTTCTTTATTTTAAACCCTCGTCAAACAATTGGATAAAGATCTTACCTACCTAAGAGTTCGTGGAGACAATCCTTTTGCTGAATCTTTTTGAACCCTTGACCTCCGACCGCGAATTTGACCTGTGACGTCTAAGGGTGCTTTTGTGAGCAGTCACTTACGTTCACCCCTTAAGAGATAAGTACTTGCAGAATCATAGACTATAAAATGAGACAAACTATATGGTTTAAGTAGTTTTCAATATGTATTGAGAGGTTTATCAAATCTAATATGCTTAGTAAGCTTTCTATTTATTTATTAGTAATAAATAGTGTAATTTTAAAACAAATTAAGCTAATATAAAGGTATTTAAAAACGTATTAAACAAGACAACATAATTACAAAAACACTAATAATTATAATACTAAATATTTACATAAATATAATTGTGTTTATAAATATTAAATTATTTGATTTCTATTACTATTATGTTTTACGGAGTATGTTGTACATTGAAATTAAACTACTTCACATGGATTTATTATTAAAGTGACTTTATACTATTTTAAAATTCTTGAAACTATTTAAATTTATTTTTGACGTTTCGGTTATAGTAGTTTATTTTCAATCTATATTTCTGTATTTATACACAGACACGGTGGTTGTACATCATCATGCTTATGTTTGCGTATGACTGTGTGTAGTCTCAAGATGTAAACTAGTGGCAAAAAAAGTTTTTTATTTCATCACTGAGTATGGAGTTGTACCCAATACATGGAAATGAAATGAAATGAATTGAAATGAAATGATATTTATTTCACATAAAATAGAGTACAATTAGGTGGTCAGATTGGTACACGGTCCTTCTATTTATTCTATATTACCATAAGTGGCATGTGAAAGTTTACTACACATTAAATTCTTAAACATCGAAATGTATAGCCAGGCTATTCAATAAATTTTATAAAATGAAATAAAATAAAGAAATTACATAGATTATTGAAAATATCAAAATTTCATATAATAATAATAATGAAGAAATGTCAATACTTTATAAAAAATTATATGATTGATTACATAGAAAGCATTTCATTTACAGTGTCATAACATTTATCCAGCAGCCAATTCTTTAAAATGATTTTTAAATCTATTTAATGTAAGTAATTTGATATGTGCCAGTATTTTGTTATATATACGTACACACATTACATAACAATATTTTTGGAACATTGTGGTTTTTGGTACATGGTATTATATCCGTATATTATATATCTCTGCTTGCTCCTTTGAGAACACACATGCTTGAGTTTTTGAATATAATTATATGAAACTCCTAATACTAGCATTCTAGGTAGGCTGGAGGCGATAACAAGAACAATACGAGTAGTAATATGTAACTAAATAGCAAAAATATTGTTTCACTAAAATAACAAATATGGAAACGTGATAACCTGTTCCATCACGCCAATAATCTGCCAAGCCGGCTAGTTTTGCTCTTCCAGAACAACTACCTTTACAAAGTACTACTTGCTTTGTAAAGGTGGTTATAATTTACAATAAAACTTAAGACAAAGGATAAACTCAACTTCTCCGACAGTACTTCTGAAAGTTCACCAAAGTTTGAAAAATATTATTCTTTCCTACTTCGCACTAAACTTGATTACGGCCCTAAACTTAAAGGGTAAACCTAGGTGTATTTAATTAGGTCTGGTCCCTATTACGTCACGGGACGAGTTAGGACACGCGGGGACGGCTCTACCTGACAACTAACTTAGAGCATATCTCTATAAGATTAAAAGTTTAGGTGAGTATTAATCTGAAGCAAAAATCTACTTTATGTGTACTGAAAATTTGCTACGGCCGATCATAAAGTCTTAGATTCGGTAGGCCGAATGGTTTTTAAAAAAACGTCATTTTGGTTTAAAGCACGAAGTTGTGTAACTTAAAATATTGCTGGAAAGGTAGATGTGATGCCTCTGCCTGAATTTCCGTGGTAATATGCGCTGTAGTTTATGAGTGCAAGAAAGGGATAGAGGTAGAGAGAGAGAGAGAGACACAACAATATTAGAGAAGATTTATACAAGGATCTAATTATGCTTCGCATTATCTCCATTTACACTATTTCTGGGGAGAGGTAGTAAGTAGTTTTTGAATTAAACCCTAACAAACAAACAAACAAAATACCAAATCTGTCCTCTTTATAATATTAGTACAGATAATATATATATATATATAAATATATTTATTTTTTATACAACTATGATGGCAAGCAAGCATACGACCCCATCTATGGACGCCTGTAACAACAGAAGCATCACTTGCATGTTGCCAACTTTTAGGAAAAGAAGAAGAGAAAAAGGAAGTGGGAAAGAGAAGTAGAGGGGGAAGGTGGAAAGAGGGTTATTGGGCCTTCAGCTCTCTCACTCACCGAACTAAACAAAACAGTAGGAACACTGCTATTTCACGTCGATATTCTGTGAGAGGGTAGTCCTTCCCCGAAATGCTGAAATCAGCGAGGCTCTACTACTCAAGAGCCGTTAATCCGGCTTATATATATTTATGTATTATATTAAAGCTAAAAACAACATAACATGTAGATATTCCAACAACATATCCCAAAGTTAATAAATTACAAAAATATTGCATTGTTTCCAATTATTCACAATCAATTTAATATTGTATTGTTCCATTCGCCGAGTTCTTTTGTCCGTTTTTAACATTTATCAAACCACTCTATGATACGGCGATAATCCGAAACGCGAGCGGTATTTTAAAATAAATTTACATCATATTTCAACTCAATAGAACGTCTATAAAGACAAAGGTTTCATAAATTATTATAATAACAAATATCTTAAAAGTTACAAAAGATTAATGCATCCTTTTATATAAAATAAAAATCTCGTTCATAGCGAGATCAAAAGAATACTTCGTATAATGCAATTATAATGAATAAAACAAATTAATTTACGTTCACATTGTTGTATTAAGTTGAAATGGCTTTACATTTATGAAACTAATTTGTGGATTATGATGAAAGTACTAAGTGCCCAGTAGATATAATAATTGAACTGTTAAGTTAGGAATATTGTGTTTAAATAATATTATATCTACTTGGCTATGATGCATAAAATGCATCAGATCTCAAACCTTGACCATTGACAATTTTTTCACGGTTTCACCAATGGTTAATGAAGATTTTGACACTATATTTCTATCCCTCGGAAACAGTAGTTTTTGTCTGGATGACAGGTACCCTATGTCCTTTTCTGTACCCCCCGATAAGGTAGTAATGTGACAATGTATGATCGGACGAGTAGTTAAGGCATGAAAGCGTAAAAATAAATTCACATTCGCATTTATGATATTAGTTAGGATCAAAGAAAAATTTCATATAAATAGTATTTTTTTACTTTTATTAATATACTGCAATTGCATTCCAGCAGTCTATTTAGCATATATCCAGTTTACTGAGAATTGCCTCACTATAAATAAATAGGATATTTCACATAATACATAATCTGCCTCGGTGGCGCAGACTTAGTATATGCCCATTGCATACTACAGTTCTGCTATTGCAACGCTTATTACAAACTCATCTATGGTGATATTTCGCATTCTGGTTGTCGCCTAAGTAACAGACAAATGGTTTATCGGTTTAACAATATCTTTATTTCTTATTTAAAACACAAAAAGTGTCACTTACATAAGAAAGCATAATAATGTTGAAGGTTAACAAATAGCATGTCCGTTACCATTCTTAAATTCACAGTTTCACTAATTGCACATTATAAGTAGAAGTAATGTGTTTACTTCTTTTCTGTATATAATACTAGTATTATATATATATATAGTATATAGTACAAAGCCCACGGCTTTGCTCGCGTAAATGTAGGTTAGGTTAAATTAGTAACAGCACCTTTTTTCTGAATGTGAACATGTCTAAGTCCTTTTATGTTGCCCGGACAACGTGTATGCGAAATTTCATGATGATCGATCGAATAGTTAAGGCGTCAAGGCGTAAGAAACAAATAACTAAACGAATGTGAATTCGCATTAAAGTGAGGATTAACTTCTACTGTATATTTCTTGTTATATATGTATAAGTGTATTATATCTTGTAATGCATGCTCTAGAATGACTGCTCTTGATAGTACATGATCACGAATATGTTGCAATAAATGTATAAATAACTAAGTATGGCTATGACTATAAATAGTTCTCAAAACTAATTAAAAAGAAATACATAGTGACGGCGGTGCATGAGCTTTCGGTTTCCAAAACCAATTTTAGTTTGCTTTTATGACATCAGACTTTCCTCCTATAACGTAGAACTTGAACCTTACTAGAGTTCCTTTTGTTTTCAAATAACAATAATACAATAATAATGTCCTCCAAACCGAATTTCGGTTACGGCGGCCAATCTAAACAGAGACTGGCCATCTGCGCAGGAGATATTAAAGTGCACAAGTGTGTGCGCAAACTCCGGAGCACTCTCTCTTCCCTAACTCTCATGATCTGATACGTGCTTTCCGAGGCACGGGGGTTTCTAACACCGCCAACTTCCTAACTCCGGGCTGCTATTGAGATTTCTTAATGATGCCGCAATAACTTTTTGTTGCCCTAACCTGGGGTTTCACTACCGCTGCGCCACGTCAAGAAGTCAAGTGGTTAATTTATGATGACATGAAACCGGAAGGCAAAAATATATACATATACAATTGTTCTATAACAAGTATTGTAGCGTCGAGAAACATGGGTCAGGATAATTGGCTTGACCCTTGTTTTCCCACACTTCTGTTATAAATATAAAATATGACATTTGTCATTTATAAAGATAATGTTATTATTTGAAATAAATCACTCGAGTACGTTAACCTTACGCAATATAGTCACTGGAAAATAACCATTCGAAAATAGAATTATACAGCGTTCATATAAGAAAAATTAAAAAAGAATTTTTTTGTCTACTAATCGAATAATTACTGAATTTTCTAATAGTTCATATTTTAATTTTGTTATGTGTCAATCATGTTGATGCCTGATTGTTTTGATCGGATCTTATTATTATGTTGTTAGATTGTTAAGTATTGTTTATACATAACCTATCAATAATTATTTAATTTGAAAAATGGCCAATATTAGTAGCAGATCTATAATATTATAAGCAGCGATAGCTGAGTGAGTCGATTAGATCCGAAGACACGCCTCTCTGACTTTTCGAAGTTAAATGCTTTTTAATAGTTAACATCTCCTGCTTTAATGGTGAAGGAACACATCTTTAGAAAACGTGACTGACTGAGATTTTACATAATATTCTAGAAGATGTGTGACGTTATCCAACTGGACTATGGTCCAACCCTTCTCACACTAAGAACAGGCCCGTACCAACTAATTTATTACAAATAAAAATACAGATCCTTTCTCCTTTTAATATCAGTGCTTATGGATATGGAATACTTATAATGCATTATTTATAACTTGTAATAGGACAATTTATAAACAGTTTCATTATTATTTTAAGACTATGTTTATATTCAACATAATAGTCGACACATTTAAGACTCCGTAAAATAGGTAGCTTACATAAGTGCAACGTTATACCGTGAGATCAATGAAGTAGTTTAATATCATCAGTAATCACATGCATTAAGTCCCCTTTACAACTCAGGTTTATCTCTGGTAAGCTTATTCAATGCGCTGGGTGAACTTCATTTATTGACTATTAATAGATGGTAAACATATTATTACGGATTTACTTATTTAGATTTATATCCAGCAACTGTATTACATATAGGCTTGAAGTAGATTATAGAAATTGCGGCTGATACAATTGGTAGTTTAATAATGTCCTCCAGGCCGAATTTCGGTCACGGCGACCAATCTTAACGGAAACTGGCCATCTGCGCAGGAGATATTATAGTTCACAAGCGTGTACGCAAACAAAAGTGCACTCTCTGTTCCCTAACTCTCATGATCTGATGGGAAGGTAATCCGACACGACTGGAGAGAGATTAAGCGCAGGACCAACGGCTTTATGTGCTTTTTGAGGTACGAGGTGTCTAATACCGTCAATTTCCTAACATCGGGTTGCTATTAAGATTTCTTAACAGAAAAACCTAGTAACTCTTTGTTGGCCCGACCCGGGATTCGAACCCGAGACCTTATTTGCAGTTGCATTCACTACCGATGCGTTTGCGTTTACGAATAGATCAGCGTGTGTTCTGTGTAAGTGACACGTTTGAAAAACTGAAAATACCTATATCAATTGTGAACTCCACCCTCGATTTTCTTAGATTTATAATTAGACTCTTTAGGCGACGATCTATTTGTTCGATAGATAACATGCTATAGTAACTACTTGCCTTATGTGTTTATCACTGAAAGGTAGACAGAGGTGTATTATCCCAATATTATCATATTTGGCGAACATATTGCCGTTTATCGGCGCAGTTCCAGGCTTCGTGCTGCTGCTGACTTCTTGACTGTAAAATCCAATGATACTATCCCGATCCAAGATTCGAACACCTGACCGTATACATAGTAGTCACATTCACTTCCACTGCAGTACCGATACACTACTTACATACGAAAAAAAAAAATATTATGAGTATCCATCCATTAATTTGGTATGATATAGTTTGTATTAAAAAATTTACTCCGGATCGGAGTTTTGAGACTATTGAGAACCGAATTAAATCTGTTAACTGAGGAAACGATGAAAAAGCTGTAGCATATAATAGTTGGCTCCAGATAGGTTAACTGAACTGCGCCAAATAATTTGAGCCTTTCAATAGCTCATAATCGAGTATCGAGCATCACTCGCTTTCATAGTTTGTTGAACCGTGTACTCGGATAAATTACTCGATGCAGGTTTTAGAGTGCCTTTAACTGGCGAGCATTTAAATCGAAATACTTCACAAACGTAAACCGAATATCTCGGTCGAGTGCAAGTGCTAAAACACCGAATATGCTTCATATCGATTCATAACGAGAAATAGACGACGCATCCCTCTTTACATCATTTTCTATTTTGACTTTGTACTTTGTACTATGCGCTGGCATTTAGCGGCTCATGATAAATCAGCTTCAAACAACTGAATAGTGTACTTATAACGCAATGACTACTTTTGTGAAGGACCGTTCAAATGCTAGGTACCCTAACCATCAGGCTCGTTGTAAGCTTAGTGCTAGTAAAAAAAGAAAACCTAAAATGTAGAACTGCTCAAAATCCAAGAATATTTTATTTTCCATCTGGAAATAAGTCACAGTCGTTCAGTCAACGCCCGAAAATAATCCACACTTTAAGTATACAAATCAGCATAGGAATACTGTAAGGTTGTCATAAAATCACAAGTATTTTCTAACATTTTTCTCACACGAATTCGAAAGTGGGTTCTTCAAAACTAGTTCGGCGTTGCCCACTATCAAAGTACTCCGAACGTTGCTTAGGGGCAACTGAATCATGTTTATTTAGGCAGTACATACCGCAGAGGCCAAATATAGCCTTCCCTTCGACTTTTATATGGCCCGCTTGTAAAGTTAGAGTGTCTAGAATTTAGCTTTTTGGTGTAGGTAATATATTTTGCTTCGGGGCTCAGGTGTACCGTTATTTTCTGTCGGTAAATTATCCAATTTCGTTGTGAAGGAATTATGAAGCACGTATTAAATTAAACGGCATGAAAGTTTAATAAACTTGTAATGTTTGATGAAATGCTCGAGAAATAATTTAAAAAAGATAACATAGGTAGTATATCTCGAGGCCGTAGACGTGTGATATGTTTCTTTCAGACTCTTTGTTGCTTCTGAGAATCGTATGTCAGAAAAGTACCCATATACATATTTTACAATCATCGGATGACAATAATCGGTATGTTCTTTTAATATTCTGAAGTTTTTCCACGTCGATATTCTGTGAGAGGGTAGTTCTTCCCCGGTCCAGCCGGCCCATTCATGCTGAAATCAGCGAGGCTCTACTACTTAGAATACTATATTCGTTCTCTAATCTACACTTATAAAGAGGAAAGATTAGATTTTATGTTTGTTTGTAAGGCTTTAACTCTAAAACTACTCAACCGATTTTAGAAATTCTTTCACCATTAGAAAGCTATATTATCACCAAGCAAAATAGTCCATATTTTATTTTTATAAAGATTACTGTTAGTAACATGACCCAACCTACTTTTACGCGAGCGCAGCCGCGGTCACGACAATACATAAATGTATCGTCTTTGGCTACTATTAAGCCATATTTGAATACCTACTAAATAAGACAGTTAAAATGACCATATACATTCTTTGATGTTTCGATTGCTTAGCCAAGGTCATGAAGGAAGACACAAAGATAAGTTAAATGCAAGATACTACTTATTATGAACTTTAAAAACATTCAAACTATAGACACAAAGAACACGCAGACCCGGAACATCCATTTGTGGATCACACAAAATTTTATCCCGTGTGGGATTCGAACCCACAACACGCGGCGCAGTGCTGAGACGACCACCTAAACCAGTACGCCATCTGTGCAGTCAACATATTGTATCCTGGTCAATTCAGTTTCGTTCCAAACATCGTATATTATAACCATTACCTATAATAACGAGATGGGTGTAAAAACCCAGGATTCAACTTCTTCGTCTTCATGTGACATATTTTTTTCTTCTTCTTTTGTAATGTCCCGCTGCTGGACAAAAGCCTCTCCCTTGAACTTCCAAATCACTCTGTTTGTGGATATACCCTGACCTTATGACCTTGTGACCCCTATATTTCGGAGGCCTTTTGACCCACAGGGCCCATATTCTTCTCTAAACTTGACCGACCCCAAAGTGTCTGCACACCAAGTTACAAGTCAATCGGTCCAGTAGTTCCGGAGCTATGCCTGTCACTAACAAACTGTCACTAACAGACAGACACACAGACCCACATAGTGTTTTCATTAACCTCTTCGAAGAAGACTCAGAGTTTAATAATATCCGCCAAACCGAATTTCAGCTACGGTGGCCAGTCTTAACGGAGACTGGCCAACTACGCAGGAGATATAAGGCACAAGTGTGTGCGCAAACACAAGTGCACTCTCTGTTCCCTAACTCTCATGACACGACTGGAGAGAGATCAGGCGCAGGACCATCGGCTTTACGTGCTTTCCGAGGCACGGGGGTATCTACAACCACCAACTGCCTAACTGCCTCCGGGGAGCTATTGAGATTTCTTAACTGAAAAACCCAATAAATTTTTGTTGGGCCGACCCGGAATTCGAACCCGAGACCTCACGCACAACAGTCGCATTCACTACAGCTACGCCACGGAGGTAGTCAAATTACACACGTTATTATCATTAATAGCTACAGGATGCTACATTATAATTGCCGCTGAACTATTATGACGTTTAATGAAGACCGTATTAGTTGCAATGGCCAGGCCCGTATTTGATCTCCGGTTATAATACGGTGTAATTAATTTGATCAAAGAGCATTGCATTAATTCGAGACATCAATGCGTAGATACAATTTGTATTGAGAAAGGTAATTATTATTGAACTGGGGCCTAAGTAGCAGTTGTAACTGTGATCGGTTATTGGACAATGCTAATAGCAATCATTTAAGAATCCATACTCATTGCTTCAAAAAGCAGCGATAGTGAAAGACTGTTGGACTGCCACACATAGGTCTCGAGTTCGACCAAGGCGCGCATCTCTGTCTTTTCGAAGTTACGTGCGTATTAAATAGTTAATTATCGCTCGCTTTCACGATAACATCGTGAGGAAACCTACATGTTTGAGAGTTTGCCATATAGTATAAGAATAGACATAACTTATAGGAAATTTAATGTAGATAATTAATGTAGAAGTCACTAAAGACATATTATTAATAGCTTTCGAAATACAAGCAAAAACCTGAAAAAAGAGACCTTTCCTTTCTCTCGCACCGCCGGCTCGTGCCCCACCCTAATCTGGATACCTTAAGGAATAACTGTACCAACTTTCAAAACTACAAGAATTATTTGGTCTGATTTCCTAAATTTTCCCAGGCTAATAATGTTCATGAAACATACATAGACTGACACCTGAATTTAGAGTTAGCACAGAGTACGGATTTTAACTTGCTACGATACTGGCATTTCTCTGGTTTCATTCGCTTTTATTTATTCTTTATGCATGCTCGTTCCTTCTTAATCATTCTTAGCATTGCCTTTCTCTAGGATGTCAGAATTTTTACAGAACAGTTCAATTACTTTGTTCGACCCGCGAATTGATCCCGCGATCGCGCAGTAGACGCAGTCACTACCGTTTTGTCACCAAGGTAATCATGATATATAATATTTATGTTTTCAAAGAAATAAATCTATTATAATATTTTCTTTTTTTCTATAATACAGCACCACATCGGTCATAACTTTACCTAAAAGATCTTAACCCTTGGGAAAATGGTTTCTACAAGTTTGAGTAAGAGATTTAAGATTAAAAGCGATGTATGCTGCGACTGCTTATGAATGTTGCGGTCTCTATCAACTAGCTAGACGTAAAAGAGATGCAAAGATAGAAAATCATTAACTAGTTTTAGATAAAACAATATTCTTTACGCAAACATTAAGATGTTTATCATATCGATATACATGTGACTACCTTGGTGACGCAGCAGAAGTGAAAGCGACAGCTGTGCATGGAGTCTCGGGTTTGATTTTCGGACGAAGCGTAATTGAGTTTCTGTAAAGAAATTCTCAATGGTAGCACAAAGTCGAAGGTTTGCTGGTTGAAACTCATATTGAAATAAGTTCACTGTTATATAATTGTATAAGAATCAATAATATTCTATTTATGATAAAGTATCAATAAATCTAGGACTCGGTCCAGCAGACGGTAATAGACACGCCCCACTGAAACATGAAATCAGTGCTTTCACACTAACAAAACACAGTTTATTATTGACAACACAGCTACTGACTCAACTCTACTACTCAAAAATAGAAGTTACTGTTAATGGGCCAATTAACTATTAGCTGTTATATTTTACAGTTTATTTACGGGCTGTCAATATAAAGAACTCAAAGCAATTGATATAATTATACGTTACTGTAGCGAGACGGCTTACTTTTATTAAGCCCCGTCTATGTGTAGAATCCGTGGTGTCATTGTTTGTGGTGAGAATACTTCCATATTTCATTTCCGTTTACTTATAATAATATATCTAGTCTCTTTAATTTAAATTCCATCTCACCACGTCTGACACACCGCCTGCTCAACCTACAAAGATTGGACCTTCGGACCATCGTGGGTACCCTAACAGTACATTGCCCCCTGAACAAACATCTGTACAACATCGGAGCAACAGACAGCCCACTCTGTAGGGGATGTCTGACCGAAGAAGAATCTGCTGCCCACGTGGTCCTGGAATGTGTGAGAGTAACAGCACAACGTAAGGAAATCCTCAACAACCCGAGGTTACTCCGCGAAACCTGCGAAGACCCCAGGAAACTTCTGTGCTTCTGGGCGGAGTTGGGCTGGCTATCTCTATAACCAGCCGACTCTCACGCATAATAGACCAACCTGGAGTTCAAATGCGGAAAAGGGAGTCCAATTACAATTACAATATATTCCTTTAACCAGCGTCCTTTTCTACCATCATAGTAGAGTAAATGTTATAGGTTTATACATAAAGACAAATAAATTAACGCAAATTCGCATTTATAATACTCAAAATTTTGTCTGTAAAATTACTTTTCCTGGATAACAGGTACCCATGTCCATTTCTGTACCCCTGACATCGTGTATGCGAAAGTTCACTATGATCAGTAGAGTAGTTAAGGCATGAAAGTGTAACAAACAAAATCACATTTGCATTTATGTTATTTAGAATTCCTTTAGTCAGTGTCTTCTATTATCACTATCGTCGACTAAAAAGGTATTAAGACGTTAATATACATTAAGATGATTCTTCCGAATCTGTTATCAATTCCGCATGCCTCTATTGCGTAGATTATGCAATATCTGAATCGCGTAACATCCCAGCGTTCGTACTGGCAGCTCGCCATACGGCCGGGCTATTCCGGGCATCGACCTCTTTACGCTTTTGCTTCAAAACAATGCGACTTTATACTCATTGTGACGTCATTCCTTTATAAAATTCAACAATAGTGTTATATGCGTCTGTCATCATTGATATCATACTACATAATATTATAATAGACCAACAGACCGCAATGCAGAGGGTCTCGGGTTCGAATCCACGTCGCGCACCTCTGACTTTCGTAAGTATGACTTTTCGAAATTATGTGCGTATTGGTTGACAATTATCGCGTGCTCCGTGCTTCGGAGAGCACGTTAAGCCGTCGGTCCCGGCTGCCATGAACATCTGTGGCAGTCGTTATTGGAAAGTCAGTGCCCTATAATATCATGACACTGGTCTAGCCTTAGGGTATCGTTAGCCTTCGTGTTGCGGAGGTCAGGTGTCAGTCGCTCCGTGTAAAAACTGATGTCCAATCAAATCCGGTTAGACTAGAAAAGCCGAGTAATAAAGGCTAGGCGGAAGAAGACTACATAATATTATAAATTCGGTTCGGTGATGTGCACGAGATCTCAGGTTAACAAAAAGTTATTGGGATATCCTAACAATAAATGTTCAATTGCATCTCTGAGTTAGGAAATTGACGGTATTATATACCACCGTGACACGAAAAGCACGGAAAGCCTTTAGGTCTGCGCCTGATCTGTGCGCAGTCGTATCGTATTGCCGTCCAATCCGCTTATCAAAGTAATAGAACAGACAGTTTATTTATGTCTGCGCACACACGTGTGCACTAAAATATCTCCTGCAGAAATAGCTTCGTTAAGATTTGTCCCCGAACTAATAATATAGAAATACTTCAGCTCAATTATGCAAGCGTTTTCGAGTGCAGTCTTAACTGTCAATATACATAAAAAAGTTAAACTAAGTCCTTCATTAAATCCGATACTGCAAGACCAAGCACCAACCCGATTAAATAGACCTGCGTAGTACAAGAAACTGCTATGTGTATGCTCTTTTATCCCATCCACTCCTCTTTCCAACATGATTCATTGCCATGGCCTAGCTTATTATGGCGATATAATATGCCAGGGCCTTGCTAGACTGCGTATACATTTAGCATCCGGTAGATTACTAACTCGTCTGCCACTACAGGCAAAAATGGTTATATATTTCAAATAAAAGCTTAACTCTGCAAAAACTGCTGAAAAACGCAAACCACAACGCCGGAAATGAGTAATAACTCTCCAAAAATACAAACAGATAATCTCAATATACCATTTCACAGTAATGCCGCCGTTTCCACCACAGACATTTCATGCCCGCCCTAATTACTACGACGCGAGACATACGAACAGCTCATAATTCTACCGTTTTCTTTTGAAATCGAACCGCAAAATGCACAGCTATTTTGACTTCAAACTAAACACCAATACCGACCATGAATAACCAAAAGAGGTAAGGTTATTTTTACTCACACATATGTATGCCTATTTCTCGTCTGTTTGATGTTCGATCTTACCAATTAAGTAGTTTACAGACGAGCGATAATAAAGCTACATGTTGAACATAGTAGGCGAGTGACGACGACTATCGGCGACTATCCAACGTCCAGTCAGGACAGTGCCACTTTGGCGGTCGTAGTAAATACAGAAAACTAGAAAATATAGTCAGTACAGCGAACTATTTTTTACTAGATATTTTATAAATATACGCCTATATATCGTCAAAGAAGTATATTGCAGTCACAATACCTAAGTTAAGTGCTTGGGTTTACGTGATAGTGGACTGGCCTATTGCTATCTACTACAGAGTCTGAGCTGCTACATAGAAATACATAACAAGTTCCCGACCTGGCAATATAATGCGGGACCAACGTAATAACTATCCGTAAATTCTAATTTTGGAATAAATACTCTACATAAGTTCATAAATTATATTAAAATGATGCATCTAAAAGTCAAATCTAGGATAAAAGATAAATACGCAAATAAAAAGTTGCCGTAACATAAAGATTAAGAGCGATTACTGTCCCCAAAGAACGACAGCAGCCAACGGTTGGTATCGACATACGCTGATCAGCGACGATTGCCGGCGATCGCCGACAACAGACGGCTATAGTCGTCAACACAAATTGTAGCTCGTCTGTGATCTCCCTAACGCCGTTTTTGATCTTCTATTTGGGTTAGCGTCCATTTTAACATTAACGCGGCTGTTAATATCACAGTTAATCGTTCTGAAACGTCCGTGTTACATGAGTTATGTTTGTGTGTTTGTCACGAACGAACTGTGAAATAGCTAGTCTGTTTAATAATGGATTTTCGAGGTGAGATATAGTCGATGTGTAAATGTCAAGATATTTTTGGTATATTAATGTTTCTTGGTGTTAATGAAATCAATAGTGTTCGACGTTTATAGTTTAAGTGTAAGGCATTATATATTTTATTGCATTGTGAAGTTTTGGTTACAATCATTGAAAAAAAAACACGTTGGTCTCGTGGTACACTTATGTTTGGCTGCGATGATGAGGATTTAGATACGATACCCGACTCAAATTTATTTTTACTTTACCTCAAGAATTTCGTAATAGTGTTTTATCTTATATTTTATCTCTACACGAAGACTGGCAAATATCCTGTAGTATGTTGTAATATGATCGCTACTCGACATGTTGGTTGAAAACATAGTTGGAAAATGAAGCTATATTATATCTACCATATCACATACATATATTAAGTATATCCAAACTTGTCTGTATATACCTATATATACCTTTTATTTGATTTTTAAGTAGGAATCTGCCACACTAAGAATAATTCCTGTGTCGCGGGGGACTTAGCAAACATTTAAACAACGGACACAAAGAACACCCGGACTCGGTACAACTATTTGTGGATTACACAATTTTTTGTCCGCGTGGGGATCGTACCAGTGGCCACTTAAACCACTACGCCATTCGGGCAGTCAAAATAAATCATATATTACGAACAATTTATGATAATTATATTAATATAATAATAATTATTATAATAATAAAAAATAATATTATAAACCCCTCTGGGACAGTCGTTATCTCATCATGAGACTAACGCGATATCGGAGGGCACAGTATACTAGCTTTAAAACTATCACCTTCGCCTTGTGATATAAACAAAAAGTGTATCACCAGGTTAAATTAAAGCGCACAAACCGCAGGGCAGCTTGTGGCGGGCTGAATGTGAGTGGCGACACTGCGGTCCTGAATGCCTCAGAGAGTTGGTTAGGGCCTCGTCCCCGGCTTGCCGTTACTGGTTGGCTGGGGTGGAACTTCAAGAGCGTCCGTAGGACTCTCAACTCTGGCTTGCCTTGGTCGGCCGGTCAGAGGGGGGCCGCTAGAGCTATATGCTTGGGGGTGGAAGTGTCATTTTCAAGGGCATAACTACGGGGAAACCCGCTCCGGGTCTCCGTTGTCACGAGACCCGTGATGGTGAAACCGGCGCCGCACCGCTTGACACCCCTAGCCACTCGCACCGGTGTTGCCCTCTGCTGCTGGCTAGTATGCCTATAGTGGCTTATCAGAGGGCCCATCTAGTGAGTTGGCGAGTCACCGTCTGCCCATTGCATTGATGCTATTAGAGTATTCAGGGCAGACGCCGTTTTTCATCCATAGTTAGCAATATACCGGTCCACCAAACACCCATACCTATAGCCCATATATTAGAATCTATACGTAGCAATAGTCCTACGCCTGCTGCGGCTAGTGCCGCTGTAGGTGTTCCATCACACCTTTGATTAAAACTCTCGAAGGGCCTCTTCACGTTGGACCCATGTCTCCGTGTAAGCCTACCAAAGGGCCAGGTATTTTCTAATATAATATGTTAGAAAGTACCTGTGATAAGAGAAATATTATAATAATAATATATTCTACCACATACACACAACATTATCTAACCCAAACTAAGCAGACCTTGTCCTATGGGTACTAGACAATGGATAAACATACATATATACTTTTTTTGTAAATATGTACATACATATCATACATAGAAACACCCAGACCAAGACAAACATCCATGTTCATGCACACAAATGTTTGACTTGTGCGGGAATCGAACCCGCGACCCCAGCCGTGGCAGTCGGTTACACTAACCACTACGCCATCGAGGCCGACATATACATATACATCCATTATATTTTTAATTAATGATAATCATTTATAATGATGTGTACAATTGTAGTCGAATGATATTCAAACTCAGAACTTGATACCTTGCATGTACAAATTTGCGCACATTTACGTACATACTAGATTATGCACGTGGCTTGGCCCGCGTTAATGTAGATTTTATCGATAAATTTCTATCTCTCGGGAATATTAGGTACTTTATTCTGGATGAAAAGTATCCGATGTCCTTTTCTGAATCCCTGATAACGTGTATGCAAAATGTCATGCTGATCCTTCGAGTAGTTATGGCGTAAAAGCATAATAAATAAACAAACTCACATTCGCATTAGCAGCGATAGCTCAGTGGGGAGACCAACAGACTGCAATGCATAGGGCCTCGGGTTCGAACCCGCGTCGCGCACCTCTGACTTTCGGAAGTTACATGACTTTTCAAAATTATGTGCGTATTGATTGACAATTATCGCCTGCTCCGTGACTCGGAGAGCACGTTAAGCCGTCGGTCCCGGCTGCCATGAACATCTATGGCAGTCGTTATTGGGAAGTCAGTGCCCTATAATATCCTGACACTAGTCTAGCCCTTAGGGTATCATTAGCCTTCAGGTGACGAGGTCAGGTGGCAGCCGCTCCGTGTAAAAATTTATATTCCGTCAAATCCGGTTAGACCAGAAAAGCCGATCCCAAATGACTTGGGAATAATAAAGGCTAGGGAGAAGATTCGCATTTATAATATAAGTTAGGTTAGCGTTGTAACTAATGTATTTTCAGCACTATAATAATGTCCTCCAGACCGAATTTCGGCCACGGCGGCCAATCTTAACAGAGACTGACCATCTGCGCAGGAGATATTATAGTGCACAAGTATGTGCGCAAACACAAGTGCACTTTCTGTTCCCTAACCCTCATGATCCGATGGGACGGTGATCTGACACGACCGGAGAGAGATCAGGCGCAGGACCAACGGCTTTACGTGCTTTACGAGGCACGGGGATGTCTAACATCGCCAACTTCCTAACTCCGGGCTCGTATTGAGATTTCTAAACAGAAAAACCCAATATCTTTTTGTTGACCCGACCCGGGATTCGAACCCGAGACCTCATGCACAGCAGTCGCATTCCCTACCGCTGCGCCACGGAGGCAGTTAGCAGCACTATACGAAGTCATGTCATTTGAATGCATTGTGCACATTCGTACTATACATAAATATACACCAGTATCTCTGAACATATCTGCTATATGAAGTAGAACAACCATTCACAAAGCCACGGGTTAGTGTCCAGGAGACCTGAAATACAGGGTTTCCCTAGTTGAGGCTCCTGTTCACCCCTCATAATACGCTACTTGTTATATTTACTTTTATAGTGCTGCTACGATTTGAAATATCAAATTGTGCGAAATTGTAAAATTATGTTTGGTGGAAAATAAACTTATTTTATTTTATTAATTTTGTATATATATGTATCTATATGTATTTAAATTACCAACGTGCAAGATTATTCACAATATATGATACTTACAGTTTATTCAACCGAACAAACCTTTAATAAACGCAGTACTATGAATAGCATTCAGTGTTAATAAATAGCAGAATGAACTAAAACGCTTAGCTAAAGAACTGTCGATGAACTTTAACGACGAACATTTAGTTGAACGCTTGTTACAACACTAAAAGCTTATTGTGGTTTTTGGTCGTAGAAAACAGCTGTATTTTAGTTACAATATTTTATAGCCAAGTATTTTAAGATAATGTTATTTTTAAACTTAAATATGTCTTTTAAAAGAGACGTTACTGCTTCTTCAATTTGTATCGTGGAATATCTATATTAATAGATATTAAAAAGAGATGAAATTTGTATTTTTGTATCTATGTTTCGTTTGTCTATACCTACTAATATTATAAAGAGGAAAGATTAGATTTTTTGTTTGTATGTCAGTTTGTTTGTAATCATTTGACTCAAAAACTAAGCTACCGATTTTAAAAATTATTTTACCATTAGAAAGCTACATTACCGCCGAGTATCATATGCTAATTTAAAAAAAAAAGTTACTGTTAAACCTAACCTAAACTACTTTTCCGCAAGTGAAGCCGCGGGCGAAAGCTAGTAATGAATAAACACAAAAACTACTGCACCGATACTTCACTGACTCACCAATTCTTTCATTTTTATCAAAAAGTTAGGTACATAACCTCCGCTGCTGAGCAGTAACCATAATAAAATTATTGTGGGTAAAACCGCAGAGAAAGGGTAGTATTACATCCTTCAAATCAACAACACACACATCACACACTCATGATGTATGTATTTACAATAAAAAGCATGTATTATGTATGTTTATCCATTGTCTAGTGCCCATAGTACAAGCTCTGTTTAGTTTGGACTAGATGGTGTTATGTGTATGTGATAGAATATTATTATTATATTATTATATCCACGCTTCGTATATTTTCGTAATTTACTACCTTTATTTTAGGTCCTACGTAATAGAAACCGAGCTTATTGTTGTACGGTTACTGAAACTTTCCTGATAGAAAATTTCGAGAAAGCTTCAAACTTGGGATTTTACGATCAGCTGTAAATGTGGTCGCAATCTTACATCACGGGTTCGTTTAGATTGTTCTAAGATGTATTTATACTGCAATTATAATGTATTTAGATCTCGTCGATGACGTAGTGGTTAGTGTAACCGACTACCATGTCTGAAGTCGCGGGTTCGATACCCGCATAAGTCAAACATTTGTGTGCATGGATATGAATGTTTGTCTTAGTCTGGGTGTTTCTATATGTAATATGTATGTATTTACGAAAAAAGGATATGTGTATGTATGTTTATCATTTGTCTAGCACCCATACCTAATACAAGCTTTGCTTAGTTTGGGCTAGATGGTGTTGTGTGTATGTGATAGAATATTATATTTTATTATTATAATCGGTGTCAACTATTGAAAGAAACCAAAAGCTTTAGATTTTAGTATCTTTGTCTGTCTGTTGTATGTGCCAGTATTAAAATTTTAGAATAGGTTTGTGTAAATGAAATCTTTTGACAAACTGTCCTCCACGAAGCGATGCTGCATTCGCTGGTTATGGTTTTATCCACATAATAGGGAGCAAGCCAAGTCACTACGAATTCTTGATAGAAAACCTAATAACATATTGCAAGGAATCGAACCCGGGAGCTCACACAAAGCGATCGCATTCTCTACCGCTGCGTCACTGAGGCAGTAAACGAAGTTTAAGAGAAAGCCAAAATAACGCGAGCGGAAAGCAAGGAAAAAATAACCGAGTCTTCTTACATTATAGCCAGGAAAGTTCTGATTGTTTGCAAACGCCTTACAAACATCAATCAGTAATGTCAATCTGTTTGACGTGAACTTTTGTTATTCTGCTATAAACATGACTCGGATATGTGATTTCCTTTGAAACAGAGTTAAGAAGATTTTTAGACGACAAAGTAATACTCACTTTGGGAAGGGAACCATTGCAAATTAAATAAGACGAGAGATTCGCGGTTATCACCGATACAAAATATCGCAAGTTTCAAAAGTTGCGATAGCTTAGGGGAGACCGTTGGACTTCCATACTGAGATCCTCACCTCGGACTTTTAAAAGTTATATGCAGACTTCTTTTAGTAAATAAGATTTGCGATTGTCACTCAAACAAAATGGAATGATTTAAAACCTTTATATAGTTTCACTTGTTATTGTTTTATTTTGCTCGTTAAAATGACCACACTCCGCCTGATAGTAAGCAGTCGTGTAGCCTAAGAGCAGTGACCTCCACATCGTCCTCATAGCAGCCGAGGCGATGTTGAGGTCTCTACACTGACGGCCTGAGAAGGTGCTTTTTCACGCCCCACTTAAAGGACCCAAGATTGAAGGAAGAAGGAAACACGTGCCTTGGTAGAGAATTCCACGCCTTGATCGTTCGGCAGAGGTATAAGGACCCAAACTTGTTGGTACGCACTCTAGTCGACTCAACCGTGTAAGGATGGCATCTGAGCCCAGCACGCGTTGTTCTGGATTGGAAAGGGGTGGGCGGGATAAGGTGGAATAACTCTTCAGAGCACTCCCCGTGGTATATTCTCTAGAAACATGCCAATGAGACAATGTCCCTACGGAGTTGCAGAGGTTCCAGTGAACTCGTGACCTCTGGATCTCCGATAATACGGACAGCCAGCCGCTGTAACCTGTCAAGAGCGTCTAGGAAGTACTGCGCGGAGCCATCCCAAAGATGAGAACAGTACTCCACGCAAGGGCGCACTTGTGCAGAGATTTGGAGTTCGATCGTATGACATGCAAGTCTGACTTACCGCGGCTATATACGTAAGTATTAGTAAATTATCGCTCACTTTTACGGCAAAGGAAAACATCGTTAGGAATACTGTATGTTTGAGGGTCTCTATAGTGTTTTATAAGAAATGTGAAGTCTGCCAACGCGCGCTGGGCCAGCATGATGAGCTATGGTTGAAATTCCTTTGGGAACAGTTCTTAGGACGGATGATATAACTGTTTGTGTCTATTCTAGGAGGTATAGAGGATATCTAGGAGGTCTTTCTTTCTTTCTTTTCGTGTGGTTAGTGGCCAACTTGAAATACCACTAAGCGGTGACCCATCTATATATATATATTTTTTTTTACGTGGTGGAATGCATTGACGCATACCCCTCCGTGGGGGCGGGTGGAGGGATTATGTCGGACTCGCCGGGGTAAAAGAAAAATGGAATAAGAATAATGTACCTCCCGGAATACCGACTAAACCTACCACGGTGTTCCTCGACAAAACCACTATCGACGGGGCCGCGCGAGTCGCTTTTGCATGCGGTCACAACTCCATCGAGGTTGGCGGCCCGCCGTATGAAACGGCAGGCCACTACACGAAGAGACCTACCCAAAGGACTTACTCTATAAAATTGCTATCTATGCTATCTACCTACTGTCTCCCCCTAGAGGCGAGATTCGACACAGAGGCGCGCGTGAGAACACGCACGCCGCCTCTTGGACCTGGTGCTGAATGGATGGCGGGCAGGCCTACAAAGCCCGCCACCCCCAGGTCAAACCTCAGGGTGGCTGGAGGTCATCTCGCGCCCTCCGGCGCCCGGTTCTGCGGTTGGGGAGAGGGTTTAAACGCTCCCTCTCACGCTCCGCCGCCTCCTTGATGGAAATAACTTCCTAACAGAAGGAGGCGACGTCATTCCACGACCTCTCACTGCGGACCATAGACTGAACCACGGCCGGGAGCGAGAGGGCAACCGATCCGACTGCCGCGATCAACTCACGGCGCTGCGATGCCCAGGCGGGGCAAACCGCCAAAGTGTGCAGCGCCGTGTCCTCAACAATGTCGCGGCAGTCGCCGCAGTGGTGACAACCGGGCGTCTCTTGCCGGCGTATACGACACAGGAACTGGCCAAAACAACCGTGGCCAGTCAGTACCTGTATTAGCCGGAAGGTGAGGGCGCCATGCCGCCTCTCCAGCCACTCTTCAAACACAGGGACACACTTACCGCCACGATCGTGGCGTGCCCGATCTATACACTGACCGCACCCAACGTTGCTTAACCTCGCTAATCGTTTACCGATCAGTGAGTGCAACTGGCTATGCGCGTATATATATATATATATATATATAATATATGTAGGAGGTGAAATGTTGTGAGCTCGTTCCTTTGTGATTTTGGTAGTTATTTTACACTTATTTTGTACTAGATTTTGCCCGCGCCTTAGCTCGTGTAAATTTAGGTTATATCATTTTTTGGGAACAGTTCTTTTCTGGTACCAATTTTTCTTTCGTGTACCTCAGACAATGTGTAGGTATGCGAAATTTCATGATAAGCGGTCGTATAGTTAAGCGTGATATACACTATCACAAATAAACAAACTCGCATTCGCATTTATAATTTTAGCTAGGATATTATTATATATATAATCAATAATATTATATACATAATTACATTTACTAAGCTTATTATAAGAGTAACGCACCCAAAACCGTGACCAATTTAAGCCCGCCACTTGGTCTAGAAGACGATTCAACAAATTATAATTCATTCCTTTGATAAAGTATTCCATTTTATTTATCCTCGTTCAGCCGGTTGAGGCACTTTCCTATTCATTGAATTTAATTAAATTTAAGGTTGACTTCTCATTAAGTTACATTTTATTAATATTTTACACTTCCGAAAATTTTCTTTTTATTTAATATCATCTCTAACTGGCTTACTTACCAATCTGAAATATTTAAGAGGTTTCTAAGTATTAGCTAACAACTAATCAGAAACTATTGACCTGTGAACAGCGTTGAGTGTTAGTTGAATTATACTTAAGTAACAGCGGCGAGCCGTTGATTTAAGATTAAGCATTGATGAAATACTTGAGAGCTATTTAGTTGAAAAGTAGCGTAAGTATATTATGCGATGTTTTTATAAATAACGTTATAAATATTTTATGTCGCATATGACGCAGTAGATTAATTAGTCAGCCAATTCGCTAAGATGTAGGTTTTTTATACTTTTATTAAGTTGTCATTTTATTGCAGTAGTGAGAGCGGTAGTGAATGCTTCTTAGGTTTTGGGTTCAAGCCCCGGGTCAGGCGAAGTGTTATTGAGTTTTAAGCCACATTTTCGTAGTAGCAGCACGGGTTTTTAAACCGTGCCCGATAAAATAGGCCACCTATTTCGTGGGACTGAAAACCAAAGGGCCAGGCGAAATGTTGGCGAAATAAACATCTGCCTACCCTCTTGATGATATAGGCGTGATACTATACATGCTTGTATTTTTTTTTATAATATCTGAGTTTAACGAACAGACGGGTCGCCTGATGGTAGGAGATTACCGCGGCCCATGGACACCCGTAACACTAGAGGAATCACAAGTGCGTGGCCGAACTTTTTAAATTTGCGCCAAGAAAGAGGGGGAGTGGAGGTTGAGCCTCCGGTACAAAAATTATTTTCTACTTCATTCTTCAATAATGTTGTTTTCGACCAAATTAATTCTTTTACTTTCTTTCTTTGAAATTAAACTGCTTTATATTTTAATTTTATCGCGATGTTTATTAGTAACATTTTTATTACATAGCTAGCCGATCCACGCAACTTCGTCTTCTTTACATAAGAGAATTTTCCCGTTCTGTAACATTTTTCATTGATGCTCCGCTCCTATTGATCGTAGCGTGTTATATAGCCTATAGCCATCCTCAATAAATGAGCTATCCAACACTAAAATAATTTTTGAATTCGAATCAGTAGTTCCTGAGATTAGCGCGTTCAACCAACCAAACAAACAAACTCTTTAGCTTTATAATATTAGTATAGATTTTGAAAATATTACACAACTAATGGATCTACAATACTATTTTATCTACTTAAAATTATTTAAACTATTTAAATTTACGCTTTCCCCGATGTTTCGGTTGCTTTTCAGCAGCCATGTTCTCTCTCTCTTTCTCCCTCTCTCTAGGCATCATATTTAAAGGCATAAAACCAAAAAATACAATCTAAACAGACAAGCAATAAAATACAAACATTATTTCACAATATGACCCGAACACTGACTTCACGAATGAATTCTGTTGATTTAATAATAGTATCTATTACATTACTTCGAAGTACTAAAATAGTATTAAAGCTCTCGTTGTTCTAATGTTTTATGTATACGATGTTTGATTGAAGCTGTTTCTACGGTCTTTGGTTTATTAATTACGTTAGACTGAAGCTAGCTTTAAGACGTATTCCTATGAGAATGAACTAATTTTGATGTTATTTAAATGACATATATAATAATATCAGCCCTGTATTATACTGTCACACTGCTGGGCAGGGGACTCTTCTCAGTGTGAGAAGGGCCAGACCTTAGTCCACCACGCTGGCCCAGTGCGGGTTGGCAGACTTCACATATCTTGGTGAACATTATGGAGAACTCTCGGACATGCGGGTTTCCTCACGATGTTTTTCCTTCACCGTTAAAGCGAGCGATAATTAACTATTTAATACGCACATAATTTCGAAAAGACAGAGATGCGCGCCTTGGGATCGAACTCGAGACCTCTGCGTGGCAGTCCAACAATCTCCCAATAGGCTATCGCTGCTATTAATTACGTTGGACTAAAGCTAGATTTAAGACGTATTCCTATGAGCGTGATCTAACTCTGATGTTATTTGATTGATATATAGGTACACGACATATACGCTGATCCAATGAAGGGGTAAGCAGAGGTTTGAAAAGCACAGCTAGCGATATATATCTATTTTAACTGCACGGATGAAAGTGGTCGCCTCACCACTGCCGCCGCGCCGTTGTGGGTTGGATTCCCACATGGAAGAAAAATTGTATAGTCTACAAATAGTTGTTCCGAGTCTGAGTGTTTACAAACATTGAAATAACGGACACAAACAATTGTGTCCGTTGTTTGAACGTTTGTAAAGTCCCTCGCGATACAGGCATTATCCTTAGATGTAATCTGTTATCTAAAATATTAAAGAAGATAGAACTGTTAAGAACAGATTCTAAACTAAATAAAAATAAGTAATCTTCTCCCTAGCCTTTATTATTCCCAAGTTACTTGGGGTCGGCTTTTCTAGTCTAACCGGATTTGACTGGATATCAGCTTTTACACGGAGCGTGTTTGCCACCTGGCCTTCGCAACCCGAAGGCTAACGATACCCTAAGGCTAGACCAGTGTTAGGATATTATAGGGCACTGACTTCCCAATAACGACTGTCATAGATGTTCATGGCAGCCGGGACCGACGGCTTAACGTGCTCTCCGAAGCACGGAGCAGGCGATGATAAAATTGTCAATTAATACGGACATAATTTCGATAAGTCATATAACTTCCGAAAGTCAGAGAATGCGCGACGTGGGTTCGAACCCGAGACCCTCTGCATTGCAGTTTGATGCTCCCCACTGAGCTAACGCTGTCACAAATAAATAAAAAAAAGATTTGATATTACTTAAATAAAAATAAATAATATCGAAACTTAACGGTACTTAGCGAAGGTATCATCGTCAGTGAGGTACATTTCCGCGGTAAAGTAGATTAAAAAATATCGCTTTTGAGTTAATTCTTCTACGTAAAACGTTATGTACTATGTAAAAGCAGTTACATAATATTTATTTTTATGGATGCAAAATATCAAATTGTTAATAAGCGTATCTCGCCACAAGCTATGTAGCTTGGCGAGGAGATTTGTATTTTATATTATAGTATACTTATCCACTGTATAATCGATAGCAAAAATTATAATACACCTCTGCCTACCCTTTCAGGATTCATAGGGGATACGTGCGTGAGACTTTGTAACAATTTCGTTAGCGACGTTTAGCTATGGTTGGCTTGATCTCACCTTTTAATATGTGATCTAAACCCCACGTATAGGGGAGGAGCCTATTCCACACTCCATGCTATAACAGGAAATAATATTTTATTTTTATTATTTATTATACCTTGACGATAAATCTCTATTTGCTCGATCTGAATCGATCCCGAGACCTCATGCGCTGTTGTTATATACAGCTACGTCACCAAGATGATATAAAGATACTAAGAGGCTAAGAGAATCAAGATATTTTAAGTACTTTATTATTAGATACTCTTTGCCTCTCATCGCTGTGTTTACCCAATGTTCATTATGTTAATATTTATATGAATTGAAGCGAATAAAGTAGTTATGCCAAACCCATGGTCCCCTGACGCCTATAACTTAGAATTCGCACTACATTGCAAATTAATGTGGATTTAACATAAATATATTGCTGCGTCTATGTATGTAGTGCATGCCGATGTTATGTTATGATTATAGTGAGACATGTCACGACATCTTTCTTCTAAGCAGTCTACACATAACATATTTCAAAATTTTTGCTTAGGTGATCTTTAAATAAAATTTTTAATAATTGTTTGTTAACCTCTGAGTGTTCTTCGAAGAGGTTAATGAAAACACTATGTGGGTCTGTGAATCTGTCTGTTAGTGACAGGCATAGCTCCGGAATGGACCGATTGACTTGTAACTTGGTGTGCAGACACCTTGGAGTCATCCCTCGGTCGAGTTGAATATGGGCTCTGTGGGTCAAAAGACCAGTCATAGGATATCCACCAACAGAGTGATTTGGAAGTTCAAGGGAGAGGCTTTTGCCCAGCAGTGAGACATTACAAAAAGAAGATGAAAAAAGAAATGTCACATGAAGACGAAGAGGTTGAATCCTGGCTTTTTACACCCATCTCATTAATGTTGATTTAAATGTGAAGTTTAAGTGGGTTCCTACTTTCTTAGATGGTAAGCGGATAGAATGTGCTTTAGTAGAATAAGAAGTCGATTGTAAGTTGTAAGCACAAGAACATGCAAACATTCTTAACTCTTTAGTGCATTTTTAGTTTTAGAATATTCCTTTATAAAGTCGCTTATCTTTTTGTTAAATTTTTTGTAATAAGTTTTATTCATCATTTGGGTAGATAAAATTGTTCATGTTGATATATAAATGAATTGGAGCGTATAGTAGTAACACCAAATCCATATTCCCGTGAAAACTATAACTTAGACCTTAGTAGTGCCGGCATTACATTGTAAATGAAGTAGAATTATCATACAACGTATGTATTACTCAGTATGTAAGTGTTTTATAAAATGTTGCTTTATGTTCTTTTATATAAAAAGCTAACATTGTTTTATGTTTACACAAATGTTATATTGAAAATATTATACATTGAAATTAAACTAGTGAGAGATATATCAGTATGAAATTAATCCTATACTAAGGCCTCCCATACAGATAATCACTAGATATTATAAAACAAAGTCTCCCTCCACGTCTGTATGCTTGTCTGTTTGAGATAAACTAAAAAACTACTGAACGGATTTTCATGCAGTATTTACCAATAGGCAGAGTGATTCATGAGGAAGGTTTAGGTGTATAATTTGTTAACGTTTTGTACTCACCGTGCGAAGCTGGGGTCGCTAGTATGTTTATGAAGTCCTCAGTATTTAATCTTATGGTATCATAAGACTAAGACATAACTATCTTATGACCTACCGAAAACATACAGTATTTTATTTAGCTATCTACTGTGTTAATCTTGATACAGCCTGCTGTAATTGATATCTAGATAGACATGGCAAAAAAGTGAGGAAAATATTTTTAAATTAAACTATTTAATTGAATAATTCTGTAACCAAAAATAAAATAGAATTCACTAAATATATATTTTTACTAACACATTTTTAGAGCTTAGCTTCATCTTAACCTTTTGTTTTAAAGCAATGGTGAGACGATATATCTTTGCAGTCGTAGGACTTATAAAATATATTAAGAAAAATAATGAATTAACTAGTTAATTCATAAATTTTTCTTTATATTTAATTTTAAACCAGGCTTACTCAATTTACCTGCCCCTGGTGAAAAGAACAATTTAAAGAAACCAAAATCCTCAAAATAAAAACCTCACAGCGAATTTAATGAACAGTACGCCAGTGATATGAATACAAGAGTGAATTTATTCGTAATTGTGTTTATCTATTCTGACCCCAATAATTTAATCATCAGGCATGGTAGAGTTGAGGGTAAGGTTGACGTAAGCTCAAATAATCCTTTCCTCCTGCATAATGTATAAACCCGGCACCTGACATAGTGACATAGCTAACATCATTGAAGCCAGAAAACGTTTAACCGTCACGGGGCCGATGAAGAAACGAACGCACTACAGTGGGGAATAGAACATTCTCGTATTTCTTAGATAAGATCTTTTCGTGAAATGTGTGTACTCGTGTTATGTAGTTCGCTTGGGATAAGCTTGGCTTAAGCTGGGTTCAAACGCGGTTTGTTCGATGATTTAATTGAAATAGCTTTACCATTTATTGAAGGTTTGGGCTATTAATTTATTTGACTTTTCAACTTTTGGGTTTCAATATTTGTAATGGATGACGTGTTTTAAATGGTGTTAGAGTTATTTATTTTGTTTAATTTAGTTGCTTTGCTGATCTTATGTTTATGTGCGCAGCCGGTCGTGAGATGCCGAATTGCGCAGTGCTTTCAAGATTTTCTTTTAGGGTTTTTTTGGTAGCAGTACAAAATCTAGTACATGATAGCTAGATACTACCATGTACTAGATTTTGTACTGCTGGCTCGTTTCTATTACATGGTGTCTAAAACATAGGGTGAAAAGTGGATGTTATACATAACTGCAAAAAGGTGGCGATATTATTTATGATATGTATATATTATATAATATGGCCATCTTTTTGCTTTCGCTTTTAGGGATAAACAAGAAAAGTGCATCTCTTATTTATGTGTATACTAAGAAATCCTGCAGAAGCTTCTCGAATTAATCCGGTAGTCCTTAGGGTTCAGTTAACGACTTTTTAATCTATTGAATTTACCCATGAGATTCCCGGGATGAATGCTACGTCTAATAAGAGGCATCGTACTGCTATTGAAAATTTCTGATAGAAAATTTCGACCGGCAATTGAACTAAGGTCCTCACGATCAGCACTTCAACAAACCCTTATTCTACAAGACCGACCAATTACCCCAGTTCGTGGGAATTGATAATTATATAAGTGTATTATTCCAACCTAGTACCTCTTTAAAAGCTTATAGGCTATCACTCATCAATACAACATAACGTGGTCCTTTGACAAAGTTTTTATGGAAAGCTATAAAAAAATTATTAAAATGTACGTGTAAATATATCCCTACAATATTATTATATGCGTTAGAATGAGACAAAGCTATACACGCTGTAAGCCTGTCTCGCTTTCGCGCACGCAATAGCAATGCTTCCAGTAAAAGCGATAAGCCCCACAAATAAGAAATACTTGACCTAGATTTCTTCATATATACTTTTTATTCATTAACGACCCGACGCAATTGAGAAAAGACTTTTAAAGTTTTCCTTTTCCGCAACGATAGCATCAGCATACTTTTTAAACAATCCATGACACAAACTAGGCTAAACAAAAGAGTTTTTTTATATCACTTTTATAAGTCGTTCGTACAATGCGCACCTTCCTTAAGTGGAAATGAGAAGATTTCCATTTGTGGTTCTATCACTATGATCCAATACCATTGACTATTGCCTTTTGTTATGAGGAAAATTGTTTTCAAACTGCCTCCGGGATTCCTTTATTTATTATCCGTATTATATTTTATTATTTCTTTTGCCTGATGCCAACGTAGCATCATGTCTGAATCCCAAAGGCTTAGGCGAAGATCTCACATAGTAGGAGAGAACGTCTTGCCATTTATCGGTTTCAGTTGTAAAGTTCATGTTTCTAGTGAGAGTTTCGGAGTATACCTTGGTAAATCTGAAGATAGAGTAGTATATTGAAGTTATTGCTCTTGGTGTACTCTTAATCGTTTTCTTTTAAAAAAGACAGCTCCCGCACTTGTTGTAATTCCTGTGTCGCGGGAGACTTTACAAACATTCAAACAACGGACATAAAGTACGCCCAGAATCGGAGCAACCATTTGTGGATCACACAATTTTTTGCCCCGTGTGGGATTCGAACCCACTACACTCGGCGACCACTTAAACCTCTACGCCTTTCGTACAATCTTTGATAATAAAGAGACATTTGTCAGCATTTGTCATATTTCTGCGTTCTCAAGCACACAAGCCAATGCCTAAGCCTAACAATTGTTGCGAACTGGGCGGTAACACTTGCTCATATGTATTAAATACGTCAAAATAGAGTATTACTATTTCGCTAGGCAGCGGCTTGGCTAAGTATATAACTTTTTTTTTACCTGGAGTAATGCTCCTTATGCATACCCACTCGCCACAAGGAGAGGCGAGAGGGTTATGTCGGGCTCTCTTTTAAGACTGCGGGCCTACCGACTAAAACCACCACAGTGTGCCAGCTCGCTGCTTTGTAAGGTGGGTGGGTCGCTGGAACTATAACTACATCAGCGACCCACCCAGCGGTGCCCAATGCAGAGATGTTGTGTCTGCGGGCGACGACTCCTGGACGACGCCCTGGCACAACAGGGCGTCACTCCGACTCAAAGGCTGGTGGGTGGGCGATCCTCATTCTCCCACTCGCGGCCTTTACTATGGCGGCATAAGGCGCGTTTATACCTGACTTTACTGAAGTCCACTTAACATAAGTAAGTTAATGTTTCCACTGCCAAAACAGAATTGAAATCAATATTTTAAGAAATAACTCCCGCTCCAGGAAATCTAGTATTGCGTGGACTTTACAAACATTCAAACGACGGACTCAAAGAATATCGAGACTCGAAACAAATAATCGTGGAACACACAATTTTTTGTGATGTATGGAGATCGCAAGACTCCAGCCATGCAGTAACTTGTTGATGAAGAAATGAGTTGATTTCAGAATTCTTGAATCAGGGTGATGTTGGTTTTTTTTGCTCCCTTCCTTCTTTTATGAAGTAACTCACATATTTCTGGTATGAGGGATCACACTAACAAACTAGCAATAAAAATACATAGCTAAAAAGTTAACGTTGATCTACAATGATTTGTCTAATACGAAGATCGAACTTGGCGCTTTGGCAGTAGGGAGATATTCTCTATCATCCATGGTCAGTCATAACAGTGCACTAATTTACGGCTTTACATCCATTTGTTTCAGCAGGTATCATGTTTATTGTAATAAAGACCATGGTTGTAATGTTTTACTCTTAAAAAAAAACTCCAACATATAATAAAAAATCCTTTTCCCGCCTCCATATGGTCCTAGTTTCAGCGAAGCGAAAAGTATTTTAAAACGTATGACAGGCATGTGGACGTATTTTATCACAGCGACGGCGAGGCCGGGGATTATTTTTGTGAAACGCACCGCGAAATTCCTGTTAGAAATCAGACGCGTCAGATAGCAAGCCCGGCCTGCGGAGACCATTCACGAGTATTTTTGCTATTTGTTTGTTAGTGACGGCACTAAAGGATCGTCCCCTTCATTCGCTAAGGCTGTTAAAAAGTGTTGCGAAATACGAGTATTTTCTTTTTACATCTACATGTTGAATTTTCTTTTTAGTTGCCTAGCCTTTGAAAGCGTTTATTGGTAGAAAAATATCTGTCATGTTGACCTCGTGGCCTCAATTTGTGTTCACATTTGCGTGGGACCATAACGTTCTAACAAAACAACTCAAAAACACTTTAATCGACACGGTAATCGAATCCGGGAACTCACCTCACGTATACAAACATGTCACGGGACCAAGGAGGTAGACGAAAGATGACATAATTAAATATGGCACCTCGTCATAGTTTGTTGTATTTTGCCGTCTTCTTCTTCTAAAGTTATAAAGTTTTTCGATCGTGGTCTGCGTAAGTAATCGACGTTCTGAATATAGACTGTTTACAGAACTTTTCCGTACTCAAGTGAATTGAGTTCTGGAGCGTATATTTTAGGAATAATTTTTACTATGTCGTCACATTGGGTTTCCGTCGGATCTACCAAATAAAAATCTTATAGTAACACACCAGGTCTTTAAGTGACAGAAGCAAGGTTCAACAAAAACTTGACTTAAAACTATGATTTCATTTAAACCGGGACAAGCTAACATAAGTGCCTCCATCTTGTAGAAAATTATAACTAAATAAACATGTGTTCTAGGCTAGGGTAACTATTGTCTCTTGCACTGGTATTATTCCTACTCATCTTTTTAAAGAATTGGCGATTGCAACACCCTCAAAAAAGAGAGTAGCAATACGTGGGCGTCCTGGGCTCAGTAACCCACTTACCAAAATGAGAGTCTGCTTGTTTGGCAATTTAATAATATAAAAATGACCATTACCGTTTTATATCTGAAATTTATTATGAATCTTATCCATATAATATATATTTAATATAGCCTACCTCTTAAATCTAAAGTTAAAAAAGGTGTGCGTATTTATAGATTACAGAATTAGTCAAACTTTTAATATTACAGTACATAGAGCTTCGAATATCTAGCATTATGTAAATGTCTGCCACACGAACTTTTATCTCTACTGATATAGCCTCCCTTGAGATGCAAAACCTTGAACAGTGCGAGAACTTCACTTGAAAAAAAAGTCGTTTACATACTTAATATCCAGCCTGTTTCTCGTCAAAAGGTTAGGCAGAGGCGTAATATACTTACGATTGAGGTCAAACGCATGCACGGTTGCCTACCGAGAGATGCTAGAACCGTTTCATGGAAAAGCTATTTTTTGACAAGAATCATTTGCCTGGTAAAATCTCAATTTGCGTTATGTACCTGCGAGGCCTAGGGTTTTAGAAAGCCTCAAGATCCTGATGAGATCACTAGTAAGGACTAGAGTCAAAGGTCTAGTTTATTGGACCCTCTGTGGCACAGCAACTCCTTTTTTTAAGGGCAGTAATGCGTAAGAATATGTCAGTTTCCGAAAACTCCTTAGTTTATAGACGCCCGTGCCTTTTTCTGGTAACCAGCTGCTTTTGTAGATATGAGTAGTAAAATACTATAATTTAACAGAGATTGTAAAAGAATGACCATGACTTCCTTGCAGGTATCTTCTTAAAGGCTCAAACCTTTGCCAGAACCTAGCAACTAAATTTAATTTCAGAAACTTTAGTAAGTTCAATAAATTTGGCGTTCATAAGTGTTAGTTTGTGACCTAAACAAAGTGATTTTGACTTGGACCTGACTATACTAGCTTACCGTTAGAGGAACCATATACTTATTTCGCCATATTAGTTCTGAAAAAATTACTGGCAATGTGAAAAGTAAGAAAGATCCAAGTACTACGTGAGACTGGTGTTAGTCACGTATATTTTATTTATAAAGCTACGCAAAGTAGTTCAAGTCATCGCCATACCGACAAAAACGGAGATTATTTATCGTTATTGAGAGTATATTTCCTTCCCTCCGTTTGTTTTTTATTTCAGCTTCCATTGTTTGTTTCTGAGGATAATAAGTTTTCATCAGTTCCACTAACGCTAAGTGATAAGTTGCGTTTTTTGTACATAACATGACTGTGTAGCAACACTGCTTGTTATAAATAATTTATTAGTATGATCCATCGGATTCATTCATAAAAAACAAAAGGTATTTATGTTTCGGTTTCGATTGCAAGATTGTGTTAAGGTTGTTCTGTTTCTGACAAATTATTAGGTATATCAGGTTTGCGATGGGCTGGAATCAGTTTAGAGTTCATTATCATTGGAGTTATCTCATAAAGCTTCATGGCATACTGTATCAAATTCTGTAACACATTGAAGATAAATAATAGCATATAAATGATTGCGATCAATACATTTTCTATTGTGTTTGCTACGTGGCAGTCAATCTGTTAACCATATACGGCATTAAGACGTAAGACAATGTATCTAACTCTATCTTACTCCTATATTCTTAAAAGGTAGACAAAGACACTCACATTTAGCCATTTATTGTTTTAGGTTTTATAGTTTTATTTCCAACATAATACGGGCAACCCTATTTCCGTCTACCAAACACAGTTCCAAACTCCGTGCTACTACTCAGAATTTTACAGGAAAACACTTTGCTTGCCCTGAGAATCAAGATCTAGACTTCATTCTCAGCTTCCAGTCGCTTAGATACCGAGGCAGTGATGAAAATATGAAATCCATAATACATTTCCATTTTTATGATTCTTATTTTATTGTATGTACTATAGATGTTTCTGGAAGGCTCCTTTGGTTAGAGTCGTTCAACCTATAATGATTACACTATAAACTTACCCCTATATATTATCTGGCCCTTGGGCATACTCGACAGGGTATCGTGTAGCAATATCATTGCGAGCAACCCACGGGGCCTTGTACGGGATGGGCGGGAGTTACGACCAACCCTTCACGATTGTATACCGATCGGTTTGAATTAACCCTTGTTTCACCCAAGAGTTTTGGGACGTGCTTAATGAATAATTAAAAATATTTTCAATGTGAATGTGTTAGTATGTGTTAATGTCCAAAGTTTTAGGGTTACCTTAATGATATATGTGGGTTAATGTTGCAGAAGGAAAATGGTTCGATGCGTTTCGGATATTAATCTTACATTGTTTTTGTGTTATCATATTAAAATGTATCTGCTCACTCACATACAGACTAACACGTCCTCTTGCAGCGGTAGACAGAAGCTACAGATTACTTATGGTTAGAGGTTTTTAAACCTGTTTTTACCAAAATGTGTCTGATCTAAGTAGCGTAATTTTAGCATAGACATTTAACATATTTTCTAATAGTAGGTATCTAAGGGTATACCATAAAATAGTCAGGTTACCCCTAAAACGGTAGAGGTTACCGTTAAACTACAACATTATATATGTAGGCAGTTATAATATTTTCTAATAGTAGGTATCCAAATTGTTACAGCTACAAACGGCATCGCTCGAGGTAACTTATAGAACTTAGTTCGGCTGACAAGCGGCTGACGGCCTGTCTACAACTCAGTTCCGAAACTTATACAATACTACCTGCTGTCTTCAGCTTTGTCTGCCCAAATCCCAGGAAATGCAAACAGGAATAAAAAGTATCTTTCGTATGTTTTAGCATATGTGCCAAATTTTATCCAAACCTGTTCCATGTTTTTAACGTGATTAAGTAACAAACCTGTGGTCCAATCCCTTCTCATACTGAGAAGACGCCCAGCAGTTTAAAAGGTTATAAGTTACAAACATACAAATACCATCACAATCTTTCACATTAGTAATATTATTAGGATGAATCGGTAATTTTCATCCGGCTTTCTAAATGTGAACAAATTGATATATTTTTTATATATTTTATCTTTGAGCCCTGCTTAGTCCCAGTGCATAAATCAGCGCATTTATCTCAACAGGTAAACGAGAGGTACCCGGGTACGATTACCGGGCGTGAGCAGTGATATTGAGATGTTCTATTAGCAAATTCCCAGTGAGATGGCATAATACCAACCTTTTCAACGTGAAACTATAGACGTAGCTCAAGAGATGTAGGTGTTTACTTTATCAGTCGGGCAATTTTTGTCTATATCAGTAAGCGGCATGCGCTCATTAGCCTTAAGAAACAGGAATCACAACTCCTTTTTTTAAAAGTTGACGATACGCAACCAAAGCTTGGTGCTGCAAATGTCGTCAGGCTTCGATCATCGTTTACCATCAGGTGACTGCAAGATAGTTTACTACTTCAGTAGTGTAAAAAAGATACTTAAAAAACATAACTTAAATATAAAAACGGAAATGTATATGCTGTAAAACACCACCGACCTTTTTCATCTCATCTTAATTCTTAGCGATCTGAAATCCTAAGATGTTCCAAATTAGAAAAAGCTCCGTAATTAAAACTAGGTAAGGGATTTCTTCTAACTGTCAACTTGAATTATTAAGCTCTCACAAAGAACGTAGTTTAAGAATTTAGTATGATATTAATTACTTGAAAGCTCATTATTATTATACTCGCACTAATTTGAATTTACGTTTAAAATAATTACTTTTTAGGCAGTGTCGGCGAAAACATAATTTAATGTTTCTCGTTATGTGGAATAAGATTTTATTCAAAAATGTGTTCTTAAAATGTTTTTCCTTTATTATTTTCTGTCAACATAAAACTGTTTTAAGATCTTACTTATCTCATAATTAATTTCGTAATTGTAAATGTTGGTATTATAATAATCTTAAAGTATTTTGTTAATATTCAGTTAGGAATATCCCAAATCAGTGTGTTCTTATATTTTATACCTACTAATATTATAAAAAAGAGATTGTTTTAAATCAAACATACTAACATAAAAGCGTAAACTTATTAAGACCGGTCTGAGCTAAAAAAGATATGTTAATTCTCAAAAGGCTTCCGTGTATTGAGAAATGAGATTGTATACATAATATCACGCTAGGAGTCACAGGCGAGAGCAGTTATTATAAATTTAGGTAAACCCGCGAGAAACAGGTTATCATGTACGTAAGTATTAGAATTGGTTTATCCTTATTTTTTTAGCAATGTATCGACATGAATTCCTAACTATAACTATAAAAAAACAGATAGTTAATGGCTCCTGAAAATGAATTTTTGATACCGAAAAACAGACGCAAAACTGTGAGATTAAGCTAATAATTTATATACATATATATAGAGACATTGCATCTTCCCCAGTCATAGTCCTCAATGGCTGTAAGATCGGATTTCCTCGTTTTCTTTTCCGCATTTCGGCTTGGTCTCCATAGACTCCGATTTCCTTAATAACTTCCTTGACCACGGCTATCTACCCAGTATCCGGCCTTATATATCCACAGTTATCAGCCTAAAATAACTGGCAATTTAATGTCGGATTTAGAGAAAACGCATTTCCTATCAGCACAGTATCACCATGGGCCCAATAAAGAAATCTCCATTAAATTTTCCCTTACTCAAATAAAAAGCAATGACAAAGATCATGACATTTTATGACCCTAGATCTACTTCTTCCTTGTAAATGTTCGTGATCCACCAAAACGAACGAATGAGATAATTGGCAAATTGCCTCACGTACTGAGATATTCGGAAGAAGCCGTAAGGATGTTACGGAGATCTTGAACTTGAAAGGGATAAATGTGGTGACGGTGAAGGTTTTGATTGAATGAAGGGAACCGAAATTGGTTGGCTAATTAGATTTCAATCGGTATTGGAGTTCCACGTGACACGAGCGAGTATTAATCTTTCCGTCAGTTTGGTACCAGGTGAAGTAGGTACCGTCAATATAGGTGCGTATTTTAATACCAAGTTATCATATTATAGTCCTTGCCACACACCAGTTTTAGTAAATGAATATGAAAACTTAGATTTTAATATTATATTAAGAAACTGTGCGAACCGAATTAAATTCTGATCAATGATTGGTGCGTTGATGAACGCGAATAAAATGTAGTTTTGGATTGAGAAACCTTTACGTATTTATTTTACCGTAGTTTCATTTTTGAAATATCTTTGATGTACCAACACAATGTTCTTCACGGTTTTGTAACAGTATAATTTTGACAATTAACTAAAATATGTGATGTAGAATTTGCCAAAATAATATATGAAACTGGATTTAGTCCAGCTATAATCCTGAAATATCGGTTTAATGACTCTTATCACGTTCACATGCAAGGACAGTGGTGGCATTAGATTACTCCTGACCTGTCACCGATTTAAGCAGACATCATTCTATGAGGTTACCTGTTCTGTTTTCTGTCTTTTTAGTTAGCATTTATGTTAATACTAGATTATGTCCGCGGACTCGCTTGTCTAAATGTGGGTTATGTTAGGTTAGGTTTTCAACAGTACTTTATTCTGGATGAAAAGTATCCTATGACCTATATTGGACCTCTGACAACGTATATGTTAAATTTTACGATGATCGCTCAAGTAGTTAAGGCCTGAAAGTGGAACAAACAAACAAACACACTTTTGCATTTATAATATTAATTAGGATTCGTGCAGAAGATTAATTGCAATGTACTAGTGTAGGTGCATTTAGGGTATTGTCCATTTGAGTCCGATTCGAATGAGATAAATAAAAGAGGAACGATACCGAAATTTATATGTGTATATTCAAGTCCCACAATATTTTCTTATAATTATTTTCCCTATTACGTGCTAACTTAACAAACAATTGAAACGGACTGCTTATACAAAATCGGGAAGATGGGGAATCGTGTAGATGACACTCTGCACTTACACAACTATACACGTGCACTTACATAGTATGTATGTGTGAGTCCCTACAAAGAATAACTGCCACATCTTCCACTTGTTTAGATAACATTTTCAGTGATTGTAACGCTTCATACAAATTAGTTACCACTGACTTAACCTCAGATCTATTTACTCAAATTCTAGGACTTTTAAGAATATGTAACATATTGTCCGTATAAAATATACAAACCCAACAATACTTTACGACCGATGGCAGACAACAGCACGGTTTATGGAAAGCGATATAACAGTAAGTTATTGTCAGCCACATCAGCGGACTATCCTGTTACAAGTCGTGCTTGTTTCGATACTTGAACTATCTAAAAATACTATTCTAAATTTATTTACATACTAGCTGGACCCGCGGTTTCACCCGCGTAAGCCTGGGGAATATCGGGATAAAATGTAGCTTATGTGTTAATCCTGGTCTCCAGCTATCTACATACCAAGCTATCATCGCAATCAATTCAGTAGTTTTCGTGTGAAAGAGTAACAAACATCCATCCATCCATCCTCACAAACATTCACATTTATTTTTGGGAAACAAAAAGAAACAATTTGAAAATAATTAATGTTCAAATTAACTACACTTAAACCAAAGCAGTTTCCACATATAAATATACAGTAGCGCCAAAAAATATTTGAAGTTATAATCTAAAATAACAAATGCACAAGTAATTAGCGTAACAAAATAACAACAAAAACTGTTATTAAAAAAGTACAGTTAAAGGAACAAAGTAGTATTATTTAATTTAGATTCATACAGTAGGAACAAGACAGTCATGGATAGACTTCTTATATTTGGGTAATGAAACGTGGTGCACATAAATGGAATCGTCACTGCAGATATTAATAAGGTTATTAAACGAGTGGCAAGATCTTATTGTAAAGGAATTCCTCCTATAATTAGTCCTAGCAAAGAACACAGAAAACAATTGCTTTTTCTTGCGTTGATATGTATACGATTGCGATATCCAAAGCCAATTTTTCTTAAAAGATAAGATTTGATTCCTTATAATTTTAAACAAAAATACAAGGTCACGTTTATTCCGTCGCGTCGATGAGAGATGGCAAGTTATTTAACCGCAGTTTTCATATTTATAACATATAATATTATTAGGATATTTTAATGACATTCTCTTGAGTAAACTAATTTAAAAATACACACACGCCACAGAATTCTCGTTGAAAGTATGTTTATTTAGCTATCATTAGCCAACTGTAGTGGCTACAATATTCAAGTCTGCCACAAACAGCACTAAAGATATGGCCAAAACAGAAAAGAAAACTTGAGCTCACACTGTTCAAGTTACATTAAGCCTATAAATATAACGAAGGCTAAAAGAATTTTCTCGATAGTCTATTGTCAAGACAAAATATATTTCTCTGCAACGCTTTAAGCTTTTAGCTCCGGCATAGAAAATGGCATTGAATCCAATATAATATTGGTTTTGGTACCAAATTTACTCGTATATCGAAGCAAGAGCAATATCCAAATACACAATTATAGGTAACTATGTAGACAAATCCGACCACGTTTTGCTGTAGTTCAGTCTGATATCAATTAAGCGGTACAAAATACTCGTTTCTATGAGAACGTCGGGATAAAAAGTATATAAAAATCAACTATGCATATAACAGAAATGTGTGGTCATATTAAAGTGTCACATGATATAGCTCCTGTAAATAACGGTAAAACCATAATATACAGTTTGTCCGGTCATGGTCTAGCGGCATTCTAAATACTTGTATAACAACTATTTTTATATACAAGCAAGCAAGCTGTCTCTAGGAACTCTAAAGCGCTCATCAACCCAAGTGGTACAGAGAGCTATAGCGTGTCTACAAGCTGAAGGTGACCACTTTGAGTAACTACTGAAGCTATTGTAATTTAACATTGTAAAACCATTAAAAAAAACGAATATGAATGATAAGTGTTTTTAAATTTTTCCTGTTTTGGATTCCGACAAAGACCTTTTGAACTTGCGCATAGGCTATGTTGAAACAATAATAACTTTTAAAGTAATAGACACACAGTTGAAAATTTAACTTTGTATTGTAGCTTAGCTCAACATCTGTCGATCTAGTATAAAAATGAAAAGGGTTATGAGGGGTGTTTTCGAAGTCATTTACAATAATTTGTCGATTTACATAATTTTCTGATCTTTTTTATTGAGTTTCATATTGTTTTCAAAAATTATGAACATGTGAACCATTGTTTTGTAATGTAGACGGAAGACAGTTTTGTCGTTCTTCGAATAAGCTTATTTTTATCTCAATGAGATCAAAATTTTGGGAGATATACATTTTTTTGTACCCACATGGGGAATATTTCGACGGAAAATCAAAATGGCTGCCACATAGCGAGGAAGTGGATTGGGCCCATTGTTGTATTTGTGTATAAAAATAATTGTTAGATAAGTATTAAGAATATCGCTAGTCCATGACCGGACACACTGTATAAATCCGTTTCAATTATTTTTACTACGATATAGCATTTTCTTTTTATTAATTTATAAATATTATACATTCTAGTCGATTCTCAAACATCGCCTACTTGCATGATCTCTGTGAGTCTGTTCTGTATCTCGGAATAAAAGTTATTTAAATTTACACATTAAATTTGCCATAGATTATTTATCAGATAACACAGGGTCGTAAACCCTAAAATACGATCAGAACTTTCTATTACACACTGTAGAAATACAATGATATGTAAAAGATTTAAGTCAATTCAACCACTACATTTTGAGTTTTCAGACACAAACACATGGATTTATTTTTATATATAGTGATATCAGAACAATAAATACTCTACATCAACATTCAGTTAATATTATTAATCACAGTATCAACAGCAAATATTTTAGAAAACTAAACTAATAAAGTGCTTCTAAAATACATTATCAACTGCCAAACAAATTAAAACAACTCTTTGAACAAAGAAAACAAACGGAATTGAGGCTAATTTCCTACATTTTAGAATTGTAAAACCAGAGATTTCTCGAGAGCAAGCACCAACAAACTTCAGTATACTTAAGTATACACAAGTTTCTGTGTCAAGGTCAAACGCTCGATTTTCTATGCAATAAGAGGTCCCGGAAGAAAACGAAATGGCTTTACCTTCGCACACGTTTCTAGTATGTAGTATTTGGTTCTATTTATTTGTTTTGTAGAGACCTAGCATTTATTATTTTAAGAAAAGTAGTAAGTACATTTAAAATAGTGGATAGCCACTATTTTAAATGTACTTACTACTTTTCTTGTAAGGTTGCAGTGATAGCACTGCAACCTTACAAAAGGATTTCGAAGATACGATATGTTATAAGTGCTTACTAGTACACCTACGGTCACTAACTCAAACATTGTTAATATTGTCTTCTGTTTACGCATATGTTATTCATTGAAATTACTTTATCCGGATTTTCTCGCGTTGTTTATTTAACATTTTATTACATAATTTAGAAACATAACATTACTTTTAAACTTGACTAATTTTTAAGCTAATTAAATTATTAAAGCTATTTATATTTAATTTTACACTTTCCCTGACGTTTTGGTTACTTTTCAGCAGCCATGGTCACGGGGAGACTCACCGCAGTATTAGCATGACAATTTCTAAATTATGTGATAAAGTGTTAAATAAGCAACGCAATAAAATCCGTATAAAGTAATTTAATTTTAATTAAATATTGATGTTTAAAAGTGTAACTTTGTGACCAAATGGATAAATGATTTTTGACTTGACTGATAGCTGGTCACCTACTTTCATAACACTAGTAAGCAGTTACTGTAACCTATCATCGCTTGCAAGAGTATACGCGCATGGGCGACCTTATGGAGACGAAATAAATATAGAATAAAAGTAAAAAAATAAGGATAAGTCTCAGGCACTCTCACTCGTCAGGCAAAACGTTGTAACATAAGAGTAGGAACTCTTAAGATGGTTTCTTTTAAGATGGCTCCCCGAACGAAGCACCTCAACTATACCATCACCAAATAATTGACAACGACTGCTTTTTATACAAATCTGATATCCACACAAGCTTATTACTGCAGTTGTTGTTCTATTGCATCTCTTAAAAGTCAAATATGCCAATACTTAATAGACCTTTAGCTAACATCCCACTGCAAAACGATTGATATACGCGTTTGAGCCAACAGTTTACACACTGCAGCTTGTGTGTCTGACAATACGTTTAGGTGTCAGCTCATGCGAATATCTATGGCAGAGGAATGCACTGCGAGAACTAATACAACGCACGCTCAATAAACATAAGGTTACTGCCGAAAATATATTAGCTACGATATACTGTTTCCTTATAAATTGTAACTATTGTCAAACATCTATACAATTATAAAGTTTTATTAAAACACCCACGGGCCAAAAATACTAACTAATCATAAGGATATAATAGGCTTGACAACAAAGAAAAGAAACTAATAAAATAATTCAAATATTTTATTGAAAAATCGTTCAACCATCCACAAACCGACCTGAATAGTAAGGTATGAACTCAGGAGGTAGTTCAGTAATTTATTCAATGTGATATTTAATAGATTTAAATCTAAAATTATGTAACGGAAAAGGGGTGTTAACGCAATCATGTTTAGTATTACTATACCCTTTTGAAAGGTTTCGGCCAGGTTGCACTGGCCATAGTGAAAGACTGGCGCGGCGAAACATCAAGCTCTTCATAAAGGTATATTATTTTGCATGCAACGCGAAAGTATATAAAAATAATGAAACTTAAATAATTTTAATAAATACATAACTCCTAATTTGACATAAGCAACGCAAACTTAGAATACTCAGCATTCGGAACAACTGTCTGTAGATTATAAAAAATGTTTTCTATGCCATATAACGAAGTCCTAACATCTTACCTATTGATATTACGTGACTACTAATTAATGTAGAACAATATTTAGGCATCTAAAACTGGAAGAATTACTTACTGACAGTTTTAGATGCCTAAATATAGTTTTACTGTATCAACACGTTATTAGTCCAGTCATCATTATTAAATATACACGGACTGCATGGCGATCGTATAGTGTATTTGTATATTTATTCCATGTAATAGGGTACTGTAAACTGTTTTGTTTTAAGTTAATTAAAAATAATATGCGTAGAAAAACTATAATTGTATTCCTGTCTATAAATTGCTCCTCCGCTTCGCATGGACTTTTTTGCTCAGTATGTGAATGGTCAAGCTATTCTGCATCAGTACGGGATGAAAACTGCAATATCTTCAAGAACATTATGGAGAACTTTATGAAGGTTTCTTTACCCACAAGGATTGAACAATTAAATACCTACATATACAGAATGATTTTGAAATCGTGTAATTCCTTTAACCACGCTTCTATTGGTGGTATAAAATAACCCATATTTTTTTATTAGAAATATTTTTTTGGAAAATTAATTTATCATTTTTTTTCGTGAAATGGTGTCAGATAGTCATATATTAATCACCCGAGGCAATTTTAATATTTTACTAATTAAAATAAAATAACGTATCAATAATTAATGTCGGGAGTAATAACGAGCGATCCTTTTTATTGCTCCTTATTATTTACGACATCAATTATTGTTATATTATTATTTTTAGATTAGTAATATATTAAGATTGTGTCGGGTGGTTAACATATGACTATCTGAAACCATTTCATGAAAAATATCGATACATTAATTTTTCCAAAAACATAATTCTAATAATTAAGAAAAATATATGGTTAGGGTTATTCTATATCACCAGGAGAATGCGTGGTTAAAAGGAATTACACTATTTCAAAATCATTCTGTATAACTTCGAAAACTCAAAAGACTATGCCATGAGATCAAACTCGAGAGCTATGCTTAACAGTCCAACAAGCTTTCTTCCTAGTTGTTGTTATTTTAAAATATTCTCGACTATTTAGCAAAACATTAGATTGATAGATTATTTCGCTCAAAAACTGCGCCGAGGCAATTTTCAACAGAGTCTGTATTTCTTTATCTGTGAAACGTGAAGCAATCTTTTTCCTTCACGAAGTGAGAAATGGCTCCAATTTGCGAGCCATGTTTAACATCCGATACACTATATTTTTCTTTTAAGCCCACATCAGTGTAATTACAGTACTTTGTAACATTTTGTAAGGTTTTGGATGTGAGTGACAGAATTCTCTTTGTTAGTGCCCATTTATTTGTAATCCATAGTATTAATTAATAGTAAAAGCTTTTTTTGCGGCAAGCTCTGGACTTTTATTTATTTACAGGATTTGGTGCACAGATAGGCTAGAGGAATTGAATTGAGTTGACTGCTATACATCTCTTCAGTTTGATCCAAAGGCACGCACGCACCTGTGCTGTGTATTTTCGCTCGCTTTCAGGGTGAATATAAACATTGGTAACCTAAATATCTGTGAGTTTGCAATTATATTTATGACAACATGGGAAGTCTCCTAAATTGCTCTGAGTCTGCTTAATGGACTACGAACTGTCTCTTCTCATACTGACAAAATATACTTTATTACGTGGTTGCATGTACAAGTTTAGTATATAAACACAGTTTATCATAACATATTGTATGTTTTTTTCGTATGACAATCTAGAGTCCGTAATGTTATTCTAGCAAATTATGCGTATGCCAATCAAATTAGCCGCTTTCGGTTGGTTCTATCACACACACAAACATAATTTCCTTCCTTATCATATTAGAATTATCATATTTGCGTAGATTCCTCATATTTATATAAACGGTACGAAAGAAAGTATGGAAAAATCCCCCGTACTTCTGTTGATTTGGTTCTTTTACGAGTGGGGTAAGTGTCCAATTTCATTTAGAGTGAAAAAAATATTGTGTACACAACTCGGGTTTTGGTAAAATATGAAGTAGGAAGTTGCGGCATTTTCACGTATCGTTACGACTTCATTTTGATAAGAGATGAGCAGGGAATGAAGGTTGGAGGATTTTAAAATTAATTGATGTTGAATTCATTGAGGTATAAATATAAATTGAGTAAAATTTTACAATAATAGAGTAAAGTACAAGGGAATTGTTACTCTATTATTGTACTTACTTTGGCGAACGCGTGTTTCCCTCATGGGTAGACCGAGATAATGGTTCAATTTTAACGATCGTGGTCTAAGCTCTTTTTTTATTTATTTTAATTATTTATTTATCCAGCAATTGATCTGTTTAGGGTAGTTTTAAATACCCTTTTTTAAATGGTTTTACCTTAAGTCACGTAATGTTTGCCTTGGTTTTCTTTCTTCTTGCCAATTATCCCTTTCACATTGCCCTGTAGGCTCTCAACGGTCAATCTTTTATCATCCATTATTTTCATATTCTCAAGTCTCTCCTTTCTCCATTTTTATTGGATTCAATTCATATTGCCAGAAAGAAAGGTATTCTTAAAAGCAGGTAGTAATTTGTTAGAGAGTTTTCCATAGTTTTCTCGAATGTATGTGACCTCTGACAACCCGAGCTAGGCCAGCATGGAGGACTATGGCATAGCCCTTACTATACTGGTAAGAGGCTTATACCTAAACGCTAATATACTCGTATTAATATGAGCTTAGTAGGATGGAACGCATATCTACATTACACGACTTTTGTTCTTCTACTTTTGTCATTTATTATTTGATTAGTTTTCATTAAAATAAATATATTGAAGTAGGTTGCTCGAATCGCACGACTAAGACTTAGGAGTACACATGGTCACAGAAAGCAGCGGCGTAGCCAAACAAGACACAGCAGCACAGGGTGGATCGTGATGAGCGTTGTCTGGGAGACGGAGGTCGTGCAATGTTTAAATTGTTAAAATATATTTTTTGGAAAAAGTATTGAATTTTATAAATAGTGGTAGAGTAAAAGTGCTGATGTATGATGTAAAGGAGACACGGGCGAAATCTTATTATTATTGTTTATTTAACCGTGAATATTATCTTTCAAACTTCTTAGACTTAGACTTCAATCACTATTCACTTCTATATCACAAAATCATAATAAGAAAGTTGTTTATATCAAGATTGCGTACAAATTCATTCTGTCATCAAGACTTTCATCCCAGACGAGTATTTCATCTCGTATAATGCCATTCATCTCAGCGAACTTGCAGAATTTGATCCATAAGCCTCGTAGACAATCACGTTTAGGTTATCATCCTCCTTAGTCATGGAGGCTGTTTTGATTGCTTATGCAATATAGTGTTTATTCCATTGTTGAAGGTTTGCTTAGGATTATTGACTCGGGCAGTTATTAAGTTTTGCTATTCAACCCGGCCTACGGAGTTTGGACGCATTGATTTTGTGTACTGTGTCAATTTGAATGTTATGAGCTTTTGTATAAATTGATATTGCTTATTCAGTAGAACTGTGAAATATAAGCTGGGTTATTGGTAAAAGTCTAACAATGATAATGATCTGCTGAATTTTAATGTATTTACATACAAACATTCCGGCATGTATATAATGACCCGAAGAAAAGGCAGTGGTGTATTACAACTTCATTTCGCCAGATATGTTTTAGGACCTATAAAAAGGAGGCTAGTCTATTTTCGTCTACTGGGGACAAATCGTGCGTCTATTGAAAATGTCCTTACAGAAAAATTCAATAACAATTCGTCTAAATCTAGGAACCTTTCCTCACGATTGCCGGTAAACATAACCACAAATTAAAACCATAGGACCACCGAGGCAGTCTAAAGTCAAGGGCGATACATTCATATAATAATGCTGGACTTGCTTTAGAGGAATATCTTATATAATGCAGCACTAACATGTCTTTAGTGTGTGTTTGGCGCCACACCTACGAAATGCAAATGAGATTTAAAAATAAATCTCAATTACTGTAAAATACATATCTAACCAGGGCAGGTTGCTCTGCCTTATATACATACTTAAGCAAAGATTTAAATAAAAAAGAATGAACTCACATATTACATTTAAATGATAGAGAACCGTATATACCATTATCAATATGAGTGAGCGTGATAATACTACATATATTAACCTGTAAGTCATATATTTTTGGCAGTGTGCGTCAGATGACAACTTAACGTTAAGACAAGTAAATTGAATAATAAACGAGTACTTAACGATGATTTTATACTGTAACACTAGGCAAAACGCTTCTTCCTTATTGAAGATTTAGATAGAAGTCTCTTGGGTAAATCTCGATAGGCAGGTAATTTTACAACGCAAACGTTTACGGGAGATAATTCGTCTAAAGCCGTTTAGTGGGAGACCAATTTTATCCCAAGGGGTGATGGTAAATCGCCAGCCAGACAATTGACGAGTAGGTAAGAAGAAGCCCTCAAAATAATTACAAATAGATCCCCAGAACGTGCGCTATTACACAATGGATAGTACTTATCATATCTTGTGTGGGGGCCAGTCAGTACAGACCGGCGACACTTCGACCCAGTGAGATCTTTTGTGTCGACTTCCCCAATAATTACTGCCATAGATGTTAATGGCAGTCGGGACCGACGGCTTAACGTGCTCTCCGAGGCACGAAGCAGGCGATAATTGTCAATCAATACGCACATAATTTCGAAAAGTCTTATAACTTCCAAAAGTCAGAGGTGTGTGATGTGGTTTCGAACCCGACACCCTCTGTATTGCAGTCTGTTGGTCTCCCCACTGAGCTATCGCTGCTCTAGAAAGTACTTAAAAGTAGGCGATTATCGGTCAAAATTATTACGTACCAATATAATACTTTTTACGTTCTCATGGAATCCAAGAGGGTGAAGCCTCAGGCAGAGACAAGTAATATAAATGTAAAAATAACTGTATCTCTGTGGCGACTCCGCACAGACGAAGAAGTTCTGCCTACATTTAACAGATGGCAATACAATCGCACTTCATATGACGTCATACTATTCTGCATCGCACAAGTGAAGTTCACACAGCGAATGAGTTTTTTTTTATTTTTTTTTATTTTGCTCGTCAAAATGACCACGTATATATATAAGCTCCCGACATCAACTGTCGGGCCGCGGCCCGCCAGGCACGATCAACCAGCTTGGTCTGAGGATCCTCCCTTTATGTAAGAGGGACTTCACACCCTGTTCCTCCACATCTCCTACGTTTCTGCAAATAAACAGCTAAATCCATAGTGGTTTGAATGGTCGCTTCACCGCTGCCACTGCGCCGAGTGTTGTGTGTTCGAATCCCACACGGGACAAAAATGTATGAATTTACGCTACTTACACAGCAAAAATGGCTCAGGAAATATTCTTTTGTTTTAAAGCTTAATATAATTAATCCTTTTGTCGTCGAAATTAGACTCGGTAAGATCCATTGTGGCTGTATCGGGATTTATAAGGTATAATCGAGTAATATAATGCTGGAGGCTGTCTTGTTAAGGCCTTTGAAGTTTTGGGGACGGTCCCCTTGTTTTACATATTACGTATTGATTCATGTCCCCTTCATGGAGTAGTATGTTAACGCTACAGATTGCCAGTTGCTACTAGCAATAATGTTCTCTATTGCTTTTTATTTTAGACTGACTAATTACTGCATGGATGATGCTGCGGTTTAAGTGGTCGGCTCGCCATTACCACTGGGCCAAATGTAGTGGGTTCGAATCCCACGCAGGATAAAACTTTGTGTGATTCACAAATGATTGTTCCGAGTCTGGGTGTTCTTTGTGTCCGTTATTTGAATCTTTGAAAAGTCCCCCGCGACACAAAAATAATTCCTAACACAAAAACATAAAAAACAAATAATGTAATACTAAAGTACTACTAATACAAGGAAATTCCGAGTACGTATTAACGTCAAGGCACCGTACGCGTAAATTCTGGCAAGTACCGATTCTTCAATCCCCTAACACATTTACGAATTATTCGTAAGTAGGCACAAAGTGACGGTAAATTGAAGACGAACAGCGAAACACGTAAATATATTAACATCGTTTTGAGACTACGCCCGAGTTTCGGTGCGAGTTGAAACGCTGTTACGCGCGTTTTAAAATGATTGTATTAAACAACGGCACAGGTACAAACAGCAACAAAGTCGATGAACATTTAAAAAAGTTGTAAACGAATTAAAAGCGGTTCAAGCATCGCAAATGTTTACTCACTGTTAACAATCTTCCGTAGGTTACGTTATTGATAAAAAATGTTGATTCAGACAATTTTTTCAATGACTGCACGGATCGCCGATTTAAGTGGCCGCTGCCGATGCGCCGAGTATTGTGGGTTCGAATCCCAAACGGGACAAAAACTTGTGATCCACTAATAGTTGTTCCAAGTCTGGCTGTTCTTTGTGTCCGTTGTTTGAATGTTTCGGGAAGTCCCCCGCGACACGATTTTTTCTTAGAGCGAGAAAAAACTATAAAATGTATCTATATACATAATCACTGTATCCTCTCTCTCTTTCTAGTCGGCGTCGATGGCGTAGTAGTCAGTGTAACCGACTGCCACGCCTAAGGTCGCGGGTTCGATTCCCGCACAAGTCAAACATTTGTGTGCTTGAACATGGATGTTTGTCTTGGTCTAGGTGATTCTATGTATAATATGTAGGTATTTACAAAAAAAAACTATATATGTATGTCTATCCATTGTTTAATACCCATAGTACAAGCTCTGCTTACTTTGGGCTAGATGGTGTTGTGTGTATGTGATAGAATAGAATAAATCTCTCTGTACATATTATGTAGAGAGAGTTGATACAGTGAGATTATTTTGGCTCGCAGAGATGCTTCGATGGCGCAGCAGTAGTAAATGTGGTTGCTATGGTTCACAAATCAGGTAAAATGTTATTGGTTGTTATGGTTAAGAAATTGTCATTAGCATCGCTAGTCAGCAACTGTGGCTTGTAGATGATAATAGACTCGCTCCCGTATGTTGTGGATCTTAAAATCATAGCTAGCGAATCTTGCACATCAGTCAGCACTGCAATCCCCTTTAAAGATAGAGGCGCGTGAAACCACCAGGCAAAAGAAGTAAACAGTTCTGCTCTTCAGAAGACCTCAGCTAATAACCTTGAGTTGTATTCTTGCGTTAATATACATACTTACCAAAGTTTTTCAAGTCTGTCAGCAGGGAGCCAATAATCTGTACTTTGCTGGCAGTGACCTTGACCTCTTTCTCTCTTGAACTAAAAGCTTAACGCCTCCCTTTTCTACAGCGTCGGCGTACCGTGAGTTATTTGATTTAGATCTCATGTAATAGGCAGTTTGATATACTGTGTCATTACTAAAAATTGTCTGCGAAGGAAACCGACTGGATTCTAAACTAAGCTATGAATTAAATGGCAGATTATTTTTTTTTATTTATATGCCAGAAGCAAAAATGCACATTAGTAAATAAAAGTAAAGTAAGTATGATACAAAACTTTTAAAAGAATTATTGTATTATATTATAAGGTTTGGATTTGGGGAAAAAGATTCGAAAGAGTTTTTTGGCATTCCTAGATACATCAAGGTCAAGGTCAGACCAATTTAATGTAAAGTTTGTACAAGACATTTAAAATGATTCTTCTCAATAATACCTAACCTAATCCCTTTCATGGGTACATGGATTAACGACTATTGCCCAGTAGCCTGTTGATGCCTATTGATAGGCAGAGGATCATCATAGAAAGTGAAAATCCGTATGATTTTCACTTGCTACGAACCTCGCATATGTTCATAATTCAATCAAACTACCTTTAGGTACATGTACTTCATCCATGAACGTCGGCCATGTTGAACTCTAACCTCCATAAAGTCTTAAATGTTGACAGATAACGTTCATCTATCTTCCCTTCCCTTTTGCATAATAATATTATTTTCGTAATTCATTATCAAATTAATCAAAGGAAATAATGTCCAAAAATAAGTAATGAAATATGGAAGCGAAGCACGTAACAGCTAAGTGAGATATGAAAGGTACTACCCCAGAATAAAAGTAAATGTGACATAACTTTATTGATGCAGGGAAATAGATTTCTGGGTCGTGACCCTCTTACGAGAGAGGCTCTTCACTAACTGAATACTGCCAGATTGTTGATCTCAACTAAATGTCTCTTATTGGGTATCTTGCATCGCTTTTCTAAGGTTTATTTTTCTTCGTCAATATAACCTGTCACAATGAAAAATACATTGTATTTAGGCCACAGGGACCATAAGTCGATATAGCCATTATTAATTAAAATAAGAGATAGATGTATTGAATAATACAAAATGACTTCACATTCGAATTCGCTATTAGAGATTATATTCGAATAATGATGTTATATTTTAATCACGACATGTTCATAAGTTTTTGATTCTGTGATAAAATGCAAGTTGACTTTTGATTATAATCATATAGTCTACATAATATATTGGTAATATGTAATCAATAAACTACAGTTAATGCATTTGAATAGCATAAATAATTTTCAAGTGATTCGGATACATTCGAATTAAACCTCACCATCTAACGATAAATAGACATTTGGTATAAGTATATACGTTTAGTTATATAGGAGCAGCGATAGCTCAGTGGGGAGACCAACAGACTGCAATGCAGAGGGTCTCGGGTTCGCACCCACGTCGCGCACCTTTGACTTTTTGAAATTATGTGCGTATTGATTGACAATTATCGCCTGCTCCGTGCCTCGGAGAGCACGTTAAGCCGTCGGTCTCGGCTGCCATGAACATCTATGGCAGTCGTTATTGGGAAGTCAGTGCCCTATAATATCCTGACACTGATCTAGCCTTAGGGTATCGTTAGCCTTCGGGTTGCGGAGGTCAGGTGGCAGCCGCTCCGTGTAAAAACTTATATCCCGTCAAATCCGGTTAGACCAGAAAAGCCGACCCAAGTGACTTGGGAATAATAAAGGCTAGGAAGAAGGAGGAAAAAGATATACGTTTAGTTATCACAGCAAAAGTCCTTTGTCGTGGGTTAGAGTTTACCTAACACGGCACGAGATTAACATCTGTGTTGTAATGCATCTATCCCAAAAATGTTCCTAAACGCAATTTTAGAAAGAGTTATTGGATGAGTCATACATTAAAGCTATTTTTAAGAAAATGAATGGCTGTAGTAAGTAATAATACTAATCATCATCCCTCATGACGAAAATTTCGTGAAAGCTGAAAAAGATAAACAAATTAAATATCTGGATTTGGCTCGCGAGGTTGTCGACATGTGGGATGTGGGCTCAGCGATCATAGTACCAATAGTCGTTTCGGTGAACGGGTTAATTGCCAAGAGCCACCATCTTAAGAGGCTCGCGTTGAATGATTGTGCCAAGTCCTCGATTCAGAAGGCAGTATTGCTCGACACGGCGCGCATAGTGCGGAGGTTCCTTTCTCTGGGGCCCAGAGAAAGGAACCGAATCCTAACCTAACCACCGATAGCTTGGTCCCTGCACCCGATAACGGTGGGTTTCCGTGGTCCTATATTATATTTTATATTTTTTTATATATAATGTAAAATATAATTACGAGAATATATTGAAATAAATGGAATAAAAATTAATGATAATATTCTACCACATACACACAACGCCATCTAGCCCAAACTAAGCAGAGCGTGTAGTATGTGTAGGTACTAGTCAATAGATAAACATACATACATATATACTCCTTTTTGTAAATTCTTACATATTATACATAGAAACACCCAGACCAAGACAAACATCCATGTTCATGCACACAAATGTTTGACTTGTGCGGGAACCCGAAATGAATGATCCATATCCTGGAATAAAACATATTATATCACTTTTATTCTGGTATGTGATCACACGAGTGAAGCCGCGGACAGAAATCAGCGTATATATAAACTACAATAAACGCGACTACAAAGGCGGGCTCTCTAAAATCGCCGCACTCCGAAAATATGTGCCGTCACATAGCATTTACCTAAATATTTCGGTCGCGATGCGGAACGATCGCACGCCCCCGCATGCTCCTAGAATACGTTATTAATAGAACGTATGTGGAACAAATATTTATACGCAAATATACTTCTGTAATTCTTTTGTTGTATCTTATGTTAAGGATAATTTGTTAGCTGAGAATATTGCGATTCGGTTACCTACGCCTTCTGTAGATCGAGTAGTATGTATTTATTGCTGGATTCACATAATTTAATGCTTTTGATGCTAACGAAATAAAGACATACCATACAACGCGAAAATTCAAAAGATATTTGCTCCGCATAATATTCTCCAAGGTATATGAAGTCTGACAACCCGCACTGGGCCTGCGTAGTGGAATCTGGGCTATCCCTTCTCACACTAAGAAGAGTATAGTGCCCAGCAGTGGGCAGTTTTTATATAGGGCTAATATTATTACTTCAATACAGTGTAGCACGAATTTAATTAATTGAAATTAAACTCATTTATACGGATTTTATCGCGTTGTTCTCAACTACCATCTTAGTCTCCCCGTGACCATGGCTGTTGAAAAGCAACTGAAAGGTCGGGGACAGTGTAAACCTAAATATAAATAGTTTTAATAATTTCATTAGCTTAATAAAGTTCAATAGTAGTAGTAGTGTAACAGTTTCTAAATTATGTAATACAGTGTTAAATAAACAACGCGATAAAATCCGTATTAATAAGTTTAATTTTAATGAATAATTTTCGCGTAAAGAGAAGACATTATTATGACTTTACATTAATCTAAATAAAATTATTTTCAAATTATACCGCCAGAAAACCTAAATAATTATATAATTTAAATAGAAGTAAATAGTAACAATAGTAATTTCAGGATTCAAAATTATTCAACGACAGCGTTTAAAAAAATAAACCCGTATAAACTAGTTCAATTTTAATGTATAATATTTGGGTAAACGTAAGACAATATTAAATATGCAAAAAACACATAATTTCAGTATCTTAGCTTCATACTCTCTTACTGAAATCTAAATAAAGTCATTGAAATATAAAATTCACAAATGTTATGGGCCCGCTCTACGATGTGCTCACTGCAACATCAAACACACCCATCCTAAGCAAATGTCTGTAAATGAAACAAATATTTGTCTGCATGCAGTAATCGAATTCAGGACCCTTATCACACAAAGTACCGCTGCTCCCCTATTTAAGTTGTCGACACAATTCAACAAATTACATACATATACAGCGTGTAACAGAAAGGTATGGTCGTATATAAGCATGACATAATATAGCTCCTGTACTATGTAAAACCGAGACAACTAATCCTTATACATAATATTCAGTAAGATATAGCATTTCTTTTTTATCGACTTATCGATATCAGCACATTTTCGTCGATACTTAAACATCACTAACAGCTAACTCGGTGACCTTCGTGAATCCAAAATTTACCAAACGTGTTTATCTTTTTTTAAATATTACTTGCAATTTGACATTTTAACCCTTCTAGCTAAGCTAGAATGCTTGCGTTAGGAGTAGGTGCACGTGTCGCCGTGATTGGCCCCGACCTCTCGTTGCCGACCGTCATATCCATGATGGTCGGCGACGACAGGTGCTGGGGCGCAATGAGGTCCTTCTGCGAGGCTGTCATCTCGCAGAAGGAGGCGGCGGAGCGGGGGCGTGAGGAAGATCCTTACGCCCCGGACATCCGCCGCCGGAGGAGGGGGCGCAGGAGACGCGCTTATGTCGCTCTCCTGCCCCCCACCTAAGGGTTCTGGGTGGCAAGGCCTCAGGGGACCCTGCCACCCGTGAGTAAGAACCCACAGAGGGCGCGCGCGGTGTTCCCGCGCGCCTTCTAACGTCGAAAGGGGAGAGTTGTGAAATGCTCTCCCCCGGGGACGAGAGGAGGTCGGGTCCCATTGACCCGGCCGGCACCCACACGGGGGGGCCTGCTATGGATGAATCTTTTTAGACTCCCAACAGGCCCCCCCCATTGGGTGAGAGAGGGAACACCCCAGGTTTTTTTAGTGGGTATACCAGCACTAGGCTGGTGAGTCCCACACGCCCCGCCGGTGCCGTCCCCTAGCCGGCGGGTAGTGCATCAAGCATTTTTTCCTGGGAATCAAAAAAAAAAAAAAAAAAAAAAAGGAGTAGGTGCACGTCGGTAGTACAATGGGTGTGATATTTTGATAGTGCTGTTACGCGTTTGTTTCGATATTTAAATAAGAAATAAATAAAATGATTGAATTTGTCATATTTTTTTTATTCTGGCATATAATCTCTTGCTTCAATTATTCTCATAATATTCGTTATGTACGCTTGTGTCTTCCGGGTACACTTAATCTGGCCTTTATTTACAAAACCTCTAATATCTAGCGCAATACAGAATTTGCAGGAAATACATTGTACGATATTATAAAATATCTTTCTTATATCGTAAGTATTTATAGCTATCGAGCTATGATTACATTCTTACTGTCCTAACTAAAAAACTGTCAATGCAAATGTGAGTTTGTTTGTTTCTTACCCTTTCACGCCTAAATTACTTGACCGATCATCATGAAATTTCGCATATACCTTGTCTGAAGATCATAAAAGGATATAGAATTCCTTTCATCCAGAAAAAAGTATTGTTACTAACCTAACCTAATACATTAACGCGAGGGCAACCGCGGGCAAAATCTAGTACTGAATATACTAAGTAGATCGCCAATAGAATTTCTCTATAATAGAAAATTTTCATGTTTTCATCATTAAATGTTTTCAGTCATATTGTAGTTGCGTCGTGAGCATATTTAAAATCACTGGAACTGTACCAGGGATAACACGATTGCAACGACAAGTATTAACTTATTATACTACGCTACTGATGCGTGGCGGCTTCGATGGCGTATTGGTTAGAGTAAGTAACTGCCACGCCTGAGGTCGCGGGTTCGTTTCCCGCACAAGTCAAACTTTTGTGTACATGAATATGGATGTTTGTCTTAGTCTTGGTGTTTCTATGTATAATATATATGTATTAACAAAAATAAAGTATATATGTATTTTTGTCCAATGTCTAGTACCCATAGAACAAGCTCTGCTTAGTTTGGGTTAGATGGTGTTGTATGTATGTGAAAAAATAGAAGAAGAATAGAATCAAAACTGAAATCACTAGAACTGAACCAGGGATAGCACGTTTGCGACGATAAGTATAAACTTATACTATGCAACTGATACCATCGACAAAGCAGTTAATACGAAATATTAGAAGTGCGTCCTATAGATTAACACGCAAGATTTTAGCCTGGTTTCTAGGTAGCCTATGTTATCGCTCTTTTGTCTTCTAAAGTTGACAAACAAATATCCGGTCTACCTATAACGGTAATTGTAGACTGTTCACAAAAAGACTTCTACGGTGTAACCTCTTCAAAAAGGGAGCCGTTGTACTGTTGGTGTAAAGGGCAAAGACCAAATTGGTGTCCTCTTACAACACAATGTCACCTTAAAGAGTTGACTAAAATAAAATACATGATACAGAAAGGTAATTACTGGTACATTTGCCGATTATAGGCTAACCAGCATTATTATTCCCAAGTCACTTGGGGTCGGCTTTTCTGGTCTAACCGGATTTTACTGGATATTCGTTTTTACACGGAGCAGCTGCCACCTGACCTCCGCAACCCGGAGGCTAACGATACCCTAAGGCTAGACCAGTGTCAGGATATTATGGGGCACTGACTTCCCATCACACATACACTTATGACTGCTGACGTAGTTGTATGTCCACTCACACATATATGCATACCCATATGCACGCAGTAATAATATTTAAGAAGACATTTTATTTATATGTGAGATTGTAATTGGTAACGATAAAGGATAAGAAGGACGTTCTTAATTTGAAGTTATTGTATTTAAGTAAAATCTCAATTTTAAACCGAAGGTATTAATATATCCAGTAGAAAACAGAGCTTTGTTAGACAAAAACAATATAATGCCGTCAACAATGGTTGTTATGCTTGAAGAACAGAATACTTGAGATGTTTATAGTTCGGAGTGGATTCCGCGAGTCAACTCAGTGAAATGGGTCACTTTAACGTTAATAACGGAGTGAGAGACTGGCTAAAAGCGCGTTATTTTGTACTCCTTGTGCCAGTTTGTCTAGATCATTTACAGCTTTGTTTTATTTTAACTAGCTTTTTCCTGCGACTCTGTACGCATGATATTTAGAAGTAGGTACCTACCATGCATTTTCAGAGGGAATAAGGTAAAATAGCTTATTTATCTCTGATCGTCCTCCGGCTTTAAGGCGGAATATCATAATAATAATTCTTTACTTGTAACAGCAAGGTGATAATACAAACATTATGCAGCCCTGATTCGCAAACTAGCGTGAGCTGTATGTTGGGAGTCAGTTACTTCCCAAACACAATTTAAATCAAAATAGTTACGAGCTGTTTAGTATATACAATTTGTTTTTCTCATCATTTTTTTATTATTATTATAACTCAATTTCTAGGCGGCATATCAAGATAAAACACGACTTTTAAGTTCTACCTTCAACAGTACAACTGGCAAAACCGCATACAATTTGGTGCATTAGTTTTTGCGTGATACACGTACAAACATACAGAAAGATAATATTTCTAAAAATAATCATTTTGGCTTCAATATCTCTTATAAAAAAAACCCATATTATTTTCCTTTTGTTTTCATCAACCTGTTACAATTTTATTTAATGTGTAAATAATGTTTATATGAAGTGTTACAGAAAAGTGTGGTCATGTTTACGAAAACATGGATTACGGAGTGGTTTGAGTGGTAACCACTGCAACTGAACACTGCAACAACTGCACTGAGTGTTGTGGGTTTGGTTACAGAGATAAAATAATGCGTATCCGTAAAATAAAAAAGTTTTGCCGAGTGCTTATGCCCGTTGTTTGTTAAATCCCTTGCGAAACATTAATCAATTCAAGTACAGAATATTCTATCTAACCCGCGCATCTTCGTCTGTTTCACATAAGAGAATTTTACCAGTTTTTGCAACATTCTCCATTGATGCTCCGCTCCTATTGGTCATAGCGTGATGTTATATAGCCTATAGCCTTCCTAGATAAATAGACTTTCTAACACTAAAAGAATTTTACAATTCGAGTTAGTAGTTCCTGATATTAGCGCGTTAAACCAAGCAAACAAACTCTTCAGTTTTATAATATTAGTATAGATAATAAGAAAATGATAAGGAGGAAACTATTCTGAAGCAATGGTAGCAAAATAGATAAGGCATTGAACTTGCGAGCGAACTCTCTCCTAATACAAGAAGGCTCCGAGGCACACGTTCCTACGTGTTCCATTCTTTTCGTCCCATTTTTATTTCCTTTACTTTCTGGTTAGAGGCACGCACTTCTTATGTTTCAATGTTATGTGGCGCAGCGGTAGTGAATGCGACTGCTGTGCATGAGGTCTCGGGTTCGAATCCCGGGTCGGGCCAACATAAAGGTATTGGGTTTTTCTGTTAAGAAATCTCAATACGAGCCCGGAGTTAGGAAATTGGCGGTGTTAGACACCCCCGTGCCTCGGAAAGCACGTAAAGCCGTTGGTCCTGCGCCTGATCTCTCTCCGGTCGTGTCGGATTATCCGTCCCATCGGATCATGAGGGTAAGGGAACAGAGAGTGCACTTGTGTTTGCGCACATACTTGTGCACTATAATATCTCCTGCGCAGATGGCCAGTCTAAGATTGGCCGCCGTGACCGAAAATCGGTCAGGAGGACATTATTATATGTCCGTATTAAATTGTTAATTATATATCGCTTGCTTTGACGGTAAGAGAAAATATCATTAGGTAATCTGCATGCCTGAGAGATTTCCATAATGTTTTCGAAGATATGTGAAGTCTGCCAACCCGCAATGGGTCACCGTGGTAGACTAATTATTGCAAAAGCTAGGCTATAGCCTAGCTCTTCTCATACTGGTAAAAGAGCATGCCCAGTAGTGGGACTGTTTATATATATAGAGGGCTGGTATTATTATTTGATATTATAGCTGGCATTAGAGAAGCATTTCATTTTCATTCATTTTAAAAAGACATCTCACGCACTTGGAATTATTCCTGTGTCGCGGGGGACTTTACAAACATCCAAAGAACGAACACAAACAACATCCAGACTCTGAACAACCATTTGTGGATCACACAAAGGTTTATCCTGCGTGGGGTTCGAACCCACTACATTTGGCCCAGTGGTAATGGCGAGCCGACCACTTAAACCGCAGCATCATCCATGCAGTAATTAGTCAGTCTAAAATAAAAAGCAACAGAGGACATTATTGCTAGTAGCCACTGGCAATCTGTAGCGTTAACATACTACTCCATGAAGGGGACATGAATCAATACGTACTCGTAATATGTAAAACAAGGGGACCGTCCCCATAACTTCAAAGGCTTTAACAAGACAGCCTCCAGCATTATATTACTCGATTATACCTTACAAATCGCGATACAGCCACAATGGATCTTACCGAGTCTAATTTCGACGACAAAAGGATTAATAATATTAAGCTTTTAAACAAAAGAACATTTCCTGAGCCATTTTTGCTGTGTAAGTAGCGTAAATTCATTAATTCTTTGTTGAAAATATTATTGTAGTAATATTCTCTGTTTAGAAGAAGATAAAATTATTAATTACTAGCTGTCCTCGTGGTTTCACTCATGTTTATGATTACTGCTCCGCTGCCGTGACGTAGCCTTTGTTATTCTAGATAAAGTAACTCTCTAAAGGTGTAAGAATTTCTAAAATCGGTCCTGTTGTTTATACATTTATGTACGAAGTTAAAATTTTTGTATAGACCCTCTGCGATACAGAATACCTAGTGTGATATTTGTCTTCTTTTGATATTTTTAAAACTCTATGTATATTATTTTATACCTATCTTAGCTTATCTTGTGTGGGGGCCAGTCAGTACAGACCGGCGACACTTCGAACCAGTGGGATCTTTTGTGTCGACTTCCCCAATAACGAGTGCCATAGATGTTCATGGCAGTCGGGACCGACGGCTTAACGTGCTCTCCGAGGCACGGAGCAGGCGATAATTGTCAATCAATACGCACATAATTTCGAAAAGTCATATAACTTCCGAAAGTCAGAAGTGCGCGACGTGGGTTCGAACCCGAGACTCTCTGCATTGCAGTCCGTTGGTCTCCCCACTGAGCTATCGCTGCTCTCATTTTATACCTAAGCTACAATATGATTACAGCTGCATTCAGAACAGTTCGTTTTCTGGTGAAGTGGCCAGCATTGCAGTCCGTTGGTCTCCCCACTGAGCTATCGCTGCTCTAATTTTATACCTAAGCTACAATATGATTACAGCTGCATTCAGAACAGTTCGTTTTCTGGTGAAGTGGCCAGGGACTACGGATTAAAATTATACAAGGAGTATAATTTTTATTCTGATTACTTATTTTTATTTTTCTTTAAACCGAAGCATTGTTTGAAAGGTAGTAAAATAATATATTGACAAAAGCATATTTTTTTTTTTTTTTTATTTTGCTCCTCGAAATGACCACACTTCGCCTGATGGTAAGCAGTCGTGTGGTCTAAGAACAGTGGCTTCCACATCGTCCTCATAGCAGCCGAGGCGATGTTGAGGTGTCTACTTTAACGGCCTGAGAAGGTGCTTTTTCACGCTCCGCTTAAAGGACCCAGGATTGAAGTAAGAAGGAAACACGTGCCTTGGCAGAGAATTCCATGCCTTGATCGTTCGGCAGAGGTATGAGGACCCAAACTTGTTGGTACGCACTTTAGTCGACTCCACCGTGTAAGGATGGCATCTGAGCCCAGCACGCGTTGTTCTGGATAGGAAAGGGGAGGGCAGGATAAGGTGGAATAACTCTTCAGAGCACTCCCCGTGGTATATTCTGTAGAAACATGCCAAAGAGGCAATATCCCTACGGAGTTGCAGAGGTTCCAGTGAACTCGTGACCTCTGGATCTCCGATGATACGGACAGCCCGCCGCTGTAACCTGTCAAGAGCGTTTAGCAAGTACTGCGTGGAGCCATCCCAAAGATGAGAACAGTACTCCACGCAAGGGCGCACTTGTGCCTTATACAATAGGCACAGCTGCCCAGGCGCGAAGAACTGCCTTACCCTGTTCAGAACTCCGAGCTTTCGCGAAGCTTGCTTAACGACGCTCTCGATGTAGGTTTTGGGATTAAGGGAGCGGCAAAGATCCATACCTAAGATGGAGAGGCTGTCACGTATCACCAGTGGAGTGTTCTTCAGAGAAGGGAGGGAAAGGAACGGAGACGTTTTGTTGAGAACGCGCATGCCTGGGTCTTCTTGGCCTTGAACTGGACCAAGTTCTTGGCACCCCATTCAGAGATGCGGTTCAAGGTCTGGTCAAGTTCAACGACAAGATCCTGCCTGTTCCCCGTCAACCTCAGCCTGTTTGGCCTCAGGACGTCCGAGATATCGCCTATGCACGGTACTGTTGTCTGCATAACAATATGTGTTGCCGAGATTCAACATATCATTGATATGCAGAAGAAAGAGCGTAAGGGATAAGACGGACCCCTAAGGCACTCCTGCATTGACCTGCATAAATTTGGAAGCGCGACCGTCGCAAAGGACTCGATTATGGCGCTTCTGCAGGAAATTTGCAATCCAGGTGCACAGTTGAGGGGGCAAGCCATAGGCCGGAAGCTTGGAAAGAAGCATGTCCTACATACATCGATTCCTGAAAGTGTTCAACATATCCTTTTCTTTTTTATGATTATAAAATATTATCCTTATGTTCTCTGTTAAATATATTAAATAAAAATGTTAATGATTACAGAGTACATCGGAAAGCGACTACGCTAATTTATTCTCTCAATCTACGCCCGGGGCTCTTTGGTGACAGTCCAAGTTATAGAATACTAGCTGGAACAATACGCAAGTTCATTAAAGGTCATCAAGAAATACTCTACCAGTCTTTGCCTGTGTTGCAATAGTTCATCGAAATCCGTTCAGCTTTACGGGGAAGATTACAAAATCCTAATCATTCATATACACAATTCTAATATATAATATATTATAGTTAAATATTATTTAATACATAGTTACTGTAGTATATAGACTTTTGTAAAAATACTACACTATGACTAGGACTTGTATGCAAACACAAAAACTACTGCGTGTCTGTACAGAAAATTAATTATCTTAATTAGACAGTGAGCATACAATAAATAGTTATCCACGCCACGACTGCCTCCAATTTGGTTAAAGCATCAGATACCCAAAGGAAATATTAATATATTTAGCTCAAATACCGTCACTATGGTTTAAAGACGCAAGTGACAGGGGGCAAAAGTGCTGCCGTCAGCAAGCACTGTCGCTGCTTCTAAGACATACATACATAGATTCACGTCTGTTTCCCAGAGGGGTAGGCAGAGACTATGGACTTCCATTTGCTATGATCCTGACACACTTCTCTGGCTTCATTCACTTTCATAACATTCCTCATGCACGCTCGGTGGTTTAAGGTGCTCTTAACCTGGCCTTTATCCAGAATGTCTTCGATCTGGTCAAGAAACGTTCGCCTAAGTCTGCCCCTTGCGACTGTTCCATTCACATACTCCCTATCTTCAGGACCTGAGTAGATAGGGTTTCGGGAGGAGAACTACGGGTCTCCCGATTTGGACCAGAGTAATGCGGGGTCAGGAAGCCCACTGCGCCTTGAAAGGCGTGTTCTATCGACCGCGCTGATTAGAGAGCGCGGTGCCTGACATTGGTTTTGGACTCGCAGGGATATGTGGTTAGCCGCTGAGGACGACATGTTCGTTGCTCGGCAAGTACGTGGCGTTCGAGCGTCGGACTCAGGCGCGGCTAGTGCGAACCAGTCGGTCGTGCGAGGCACAGAGTTGTCTTTAGCGAAGTGGCACTGTTGTTTCAATACCGCAACGCATCTCAGGCGCTTGCCTGCTCAGCAAGTAAGAGCCGATAAAGATAGTCGAGTAAGAAGTCGGCTTCGATGGCGTAGTGGTTAGTGTAACCGACTGCCATGCCTGAGGTCACGGGTTCGATTCCCGCACAAGTCAAACATTTGTGTGCATGCACATGAATGTTTGTCTTGGTCTGGGTGTTTCTATGTAAAATATGTATGTATTTACAAAAAAAAGCTATATGTTATGTATGTTTATCCATTGTCCAGTACCCATAGTACAAGCTCTGCTCAGTTTTGGGCTAGATAGTGTTGTGTGTCTGTGGTAGAATATTATTATCATTAATATTATTTAAAAAAAAAGAGTCATAGCTGGAGTGAATCGGGCCACACCTGGCTTATAGGCTATTTGGGTAGGCGTATGGATGTACGTCGGGAAGTGAGCGTGCCTTACACAGCTCCGGTACCATACTGGAGATATGGGAGGCGGCTTCTCCGTCGACTTCAGCAAGGTTTTCGTTAGCAACTCCCAGAGTTGCGAGTGGTGAGCGGCTTTATTGCTTCGGTACCTATCTGGAGAATAGGTAGTGTCACTTGGACACGAGGTAGCTCGCTTACGAGAACCAAATCTCTGAGGTTAGGGTGGAGTAAATCGAGATTTGGGGACAAGACCTGTCTATAACTGGTCCCTGAAGGTGCTCTCGGGCACTGGAAGGTACAGCGGCTCCACCTAATATAACCTTGATGGTTGGTGTAGGGGAACTATACGTTACAACGTTAACGCTATCATAAACTGGACTAGTCATAGAGAGAAGGGATGTTCCATTCACACTTTCTTAGTCAGTCTTTTCTCGTCCATTCTTCAAATTATAATATAATTGTTCATTCTCAATAACATTTTGCGTGACTTAGGCATTAGACTTGAAACCTCATGGACAATAATCGCATTTATTTCCGCTAAGCCACCAAAGCAGATCTGATATTTAAATAACGTTGACAATAGCAAAACCGTATCTTATATATTCTATTCGCTTGCCGCGCTCGCTACCGGTCATAACTTTCATCCATTCTCGTGATCTCGCTGTACGCTCGCGTTACTTCACATTTCGCCCAATTAGACCGTGGCCATCCAATACCGAGACGCTGTACAATGAACATGTATTTTTTAACCTCCCTGTGAAATACTGCTAATGATCTCCATATTGATCGCAATTTTCACACAATTTCTTATTTAATTTAATAGTTCTACTAAATTGCTTCGTAACTACGTGGCGCTGTTGAAAATTGCTAGTCAGAAATGTCAATATAGACGTCTAAAGTTTCGCCATATTTTATCGTAGAGCGGAAGCATAGTTAGATACGCGTGCCTTTTGGAAAGTCAAGTATGCATGTCTGCCATTTTAATGGTAGATATACAAAAGATAGCAAACACTTACAGTACTGTAGGCCTATATAGCGGTAAGACACAGTCGGATCTTTATTCAAATCCTAAATTTTAAAACTGGGAATGTTTGAAGTTGAAGAACATGACCTTCAAACTTCCACGCCACTGAAGATTGCACCCAGATACTGCACTGGCAGGCACTTAATTCACTGAGTATCCACGGCACACGCGGCAGCAGCCAGATACAGTAGGTTTTAATTATTTCTGGTATTCAGAGACATGACAGGTCAAATTCTGCTTAGCTCCTTGGAAATATATATGCCATAAATTATGTATTGTCATTACTTCAAAGAGTATAATCAGATTGTTTGAAACGACGTCAAGTCAAAGTCAAAGCAATAAAATCTAAATATTTTCTCTTTTATTAGAATCATTTATCCGATATTCCATAACTATATGTTATGTAACCAATGTTTTTGCAGCTAAAATATGCACTTTTTAAGTGTTTGACAGGTGCCAATACTATCTGCACGTTATTGGAAAATTGCAAAGCCCGACTAATGGCCAGATCTGTAGTACGGCAAGAGTATGCCATTTTTTATTGCTGCTGGTAGCAGACGAGCTAGTGAACCATCTGGCGATAAGGGGTAACAGAAGCTCATGGTTATGAATATGTATTCTTGGCATCATAGAAGTAATGTCAACGACACACAACCAATTTGTTGTCTCTTGTAAACCAAAATGAATGGAAAACAACATCTGTGAAAAAGACGGACTAGAGTTTCTTGCAGGTATCTTCTCATAGGCTCAACCTTTTGCCTAAGCCAAACAACTAACATAATTGAAGATTCTGTAAATTTTGTAAACTTACTAAGGCCTTTGACGTTCATACGTAATGATATTTGAATTTGATGTAAAGTTCTTACCGTAACCTGTGTGACGAAGAAGGAGCAAAGATTAGGGTGATAAAAGCTTTCACTCAACAGTACGCATACCGCCACTTTGCGTCGAACTTCTTTGTAAAGATGGTACTTCTCCGGTCGAGATGGCGGGCCATCATGCTGAAGCAAACGCGGCTCTTTTACCCAAACTTTTGTTGTCCCCCCTTTCTCTTGGACGGACATCAATGTCAAAACTGACCCAGTAAAATTTATGGGTCGATAAATTAATAAGAAATTGTAAATAGGTTAATGTATTTGTAATGTGTAATTTAATTCGTTAATAAACGTGTACTCTATAATATACTTTCGTAATGAACCCCTATAAAAATCCAACTCAGCAACAGTATATATTAAAGAAAATACTTTAACCCTTGCGGTATTTCTACGATACACGTGCGTTTCACCCAATTAGGTCGCGGCAACCGGCGGGTTAATCTTTTATTGACTTTATAAATCTACGGCACTAATTGACTTTGGCTGAACCGTTCGTTTTACAGTTCATTTTTGTCGGCCTTAAATTGAGCGTTTTAAGGTTAGTTTCGGGTCTTTTTAGAGTTACAAACGTGGTTCGTTTGAGCCGTACTTAAATCTTTATTCTGTGAACGAAATTAGTCTTTTAGTGGGCTGTACGTGTTTAGGTTAAATAGAAATTTACTGAATGTTTAGGTTTATGTCGGCTGTAGAATCGAGATAATTTATTTGGTGTTGTTGGGTTTATAAGTGGTCTTTGGGATTGGGATATGAATAGATAATATACAAGGTTAAGTATCGTTATTACAGTCAAATCTATAAATAGAGTTAACGCTTATTTTCATGGTTAGAAGAACGTGTAATATTGTTGATTCTTTCTGAAGTTATCATAATATACGTCTTGTAATATTAACCTATTCAGTCGAAACCGCATACCGGTGGCAAGATACAATAGGTTTTTAATCATGTCTGGATTTCCAAGTGACAAGTTAAGATATGGTCATATTTAGAATAAATTAAAAAGTAACAGGACATTATAAATACGACGGCCAACGGCAAAAAGCTTTAAACTGTATTTGCAAAATGGAAGTGCTGAACACCTGTGTCTACATTTTCGGAGATGTATGCGTGATATTTATAAGCAAAATTAGGTTTATGATAATAATATAATTAATCAAAACGTATTTAAAATAATATATATTTAGCATATTATTTGAAAACTTGTGCTGTAAATTATTAATTTCAAAAGTGGCTATAACCCAGTAGATTTGGCATTGGACCTACGATTGAGAGGTCTTAAAATCGATTCCAATCCATTGCAGTAACAACGTGAACGCATACCTAACACAAACATTTACCTTAACTGGCGAAATTAACAAGAATACCAGTAATTAATAACATGTACTCATCCAAATACCTAGACCCTAATCATGCAAAAAGCTACTTATAAAAATGAAAACATAACGTTAGTTTTCCCGGTGGTTGCGTTCGCGTGAAAATACAATTTTCCAATGTCACTATTTCACAACCCACGATCCGGTTATCCAATAATATAGTCTGAAAGTTTCCACCAAATCCGTTAATCCTTTGAATTGAGAAAGTTTTACGAACAAACAGACGTTGTTTTATTTTTATGCATTAGGATTAACTGCTCTGTTCGGTTTTATTGACTACCAGATATATTGTTACATCTTCGACTGAATTTATATTTTATACAAGTTTCTGCCCGCGGTTTTGCTTGTGTTTATTGTATGGAAACGTGTACCGAGATTAAACATATCCTATATGTTAATTCACAACATAGTCTATGGGTTTGGTAAGTTTAAGCCGAATCCGTAGTTTAGTATTGTTTGGTGAGTAACGAACATTTATGTATATATAGTCCCAGCACATATGCACATTCATAATTACATTCACAATCGCACAAAAACACGCCCTCACACACAAACACATACATAGAAACACGCTCCTCACACACAAACACATACACACACGCACAACTACATTCTCACTCACTTTTTATCATTTTAATCTTAAGTTTACAATGTATTAATCTTGTAGTTTTCAAATGCTTCTCTTAATTGACACGAATCATCCTTCTTTTCTACGATTGTTAAAGGGACCGGCACTGTACCTCCTTATCACAGGCTAATCCGTAGCCTATTTAGGAGGACAGTACTACATCCATTTTCATTGTAATTAGTATTTAAAACTTTAAAATTTCATGTACCTATACTACATTTGTAAAACCTACAATCATATTTTTCTGCAAATAAAGATATTATTATTATATTATTATTATTAAAGTTGAAGAGTTTGTTTGTTTTTTGTTGAAACCTCAAATCTCTGGATCAGCCAGTCAAATTTGAAAATTCTTTTGTATTCGATGGATTATTTCTTGAGGCAGATTATCCTTACTAATATTAAAAATGCTAATGAGAAATTGTTTGTTCACAGCTTAATACTTCACCGATCATAATGAAATTGTGCATATAAGTTGTCAGGAGTAACGGCAAGGTTATAGGGTAACTTTCATACAGAAAATATATCTATAATCAACATCACGCTACGAGTTACGGGAGCATATAAATATTTATAAATGTTGGTGAAATCGCGGGGCTCTAGATCTATCCTTTATATTCACTTTTATTATATTAGTAAGTTTAGAATACAAGCAGGCATAGGGATATTGTTGGACTGTGATGTGTGAAGTCTTGAATTCGATTACCGTTCGAACAATATCTGGATTTTCGAAATTATATCTATTAAAATAGTTAAATATCAAACGGCGTAAATATTAAAACCTTATTGGTGAGTACATATTTGAGCCGTTTGGTGTCGAAATGCTGGGGCCATGGGGTCTCAGTGCTAGGTCTATTTATAGAGACCTAGGTAAGCGGCTCATCGACGCTTCGCGTGACCAGAGGGCTGGTATTTTCTTTGCACAAAGAATAAGTATTGCCATTCAACGTGGCTATGCTGCCAGCCTTCTGGGCACGTTGCCAATTGACAACGATGCGGAGGAATATTATGATGCTTTTTAATTTTGAAGTGTTTTTTTCTTATTAGTTTATATTTCTTGTAAATAATTTGTGTATATTTTATCTTAATTTATTATTTCTTAGATAAATCTGTTAAATATGGCTTATTTTAAGGCAAACCTCCGGCGAAAACTTGCATGTCTGAGAGTTACGAAGATTTCTAAATGATATAGCACGCTGACCCGCACTCGGTCAGCATTATAGATTAAGGCTTAACTCTTCTGAAAGCCTATTTACGCCAGACAAGTTTCTGAAAGCCAGTGTAGTGCTATCTTTGTCTTTCTTAGTAAATAAAATAAGTATTGTACAATTGTTAGGTGCTCATTGATGATTGAAGTGGTTTTTACAATTAGGTAGCTGTTTATGATTCAACATATAATTAACGCCACGTTTATATGATCGGCAGAGCAGAGTTCCAGTATTACTGTTATTAAGACTGCGCCGAGTGTAAGACGCGGTTGGACAGAATGATAGAGCTCGATATTCAAATTGGCGCGCGGCCGCCATAGTAAAATTGTATGGAGGATTTGAAGTTTTTTTTTGATAAATATGTATCTTTATTGTTAACTAATAACTTAAATATTTGGGACAGACAAATTGTAAAATAGCTATTTATGTTTCGTTTAAGCTGTAAATAAGGATAGATTTCTACTGTTATAATCTAAAAATCACGTAATACGAGCTTACGTTTTTGCATTTTTCGTGCAAATTTACGTAATTTTGTAGGCGAAAATATTAATTATTTTATGTTTTTTACACGGAGTAGGTAATTGTAAACACAATCATTGTTATGGTAAATGTATATTTTATATTTGTATTAAACAAAAAGTGTTGATTTTATCAACTTAAACTGTGACCGCCTGTTTTGGCACATTTTGCTCAGCGCAGTCTTAAGAATTTCTGGACAGAAATTCAATAACAATTTTTCCCCGATCCAAGGTATTGGAATCTGAGTCCTCATGCACATTTGTCGTATTCAGTCCGCTGCGCCACGATAATAATAATTTAATATCAGCCTTGTATTAAACTGTTCCACTGCTGGGCACGGATCTCTTCTGTGTGAGAAGGGCATGGTCCACCACGCTGGCCTAGTGCGGGTTGGCAGACTTCACATATCTTCAAGAACATTATTTTCCAATTTCCTCACGATATTTTCCTTCGCCGTTAAAGCGAGCGATGATTTAATATTATAACTTTGAAATGTCTAATATGCGCGCCTTGGGTTCGTACTCGAGACCTCTGCATAGCAGTCCAATGGGTTATCGCTGCTACTGGCAGTCGGAAATACAAAACATTTAAAATAATTTATATTTCTATTGTACAGGTTAATTTGAGTCCGTTTAAACTTTAACTCAATATATTCATGAAAATTTTGTGTTAAAGATCTCTCCAAATATTAATTTACCAACGTGTTTCAATGATGTAAACTGACTGGATATTTGTGTAGTATACAAATATTGAACATGTAAATTATTTATTTAGTCAATGAATACATTTTATGCACGTTTATATAGGCTGTGATTTCCTGTGAGAATTCGAATTGGCTTTATTTTACACCGTACTAATATTACCTAAATATTTCTACTAAAGCTTATAAAGAAAACCGTTAAACAGATTTTGATGAAACTTTGCAGATAGATAGACTATCTCCTGGGTTAACATTAGAATTCTCGTGAAAGTGAAATTAAAGTAGGTAGTAGTTTAGTAATTACGGCCTATCAATTTTACTCTTTGTACTAGATTGACATCAAAAAGAGAATTTGATATAACAGTCACAAAGGACACCCAGACTCGGAACAGCTATTTGTGGAATACACAAATTTTCAAGTGGAATTCCAACCCAAAAGACTCGGTGCAGTCAGTGATGATCGCATAAGCCACCGCGGCAACGGTTAACTTATACGAATATTTTATCGAGAGCTTTATCATTTACATTATGAACATAGTTGTTTATCTCCAAACTCCTCGACCGATTTTGATCATTCTGGCCCATCAGAAAGGTTTGAGACATTTGAGACGTCTGAGACAAAGAGAAGCCAAATTGGTCCAGCTGTTCTTAGGTGATGCGCTTCACTAGATTGGTAGTTAGTAAAATACAGTATTGAACCTATTGAGTCGCAACGGCACACCGGCGACACGATACAATATATGTTCATTTATGTCTAACATTCCAACAATTGACAGGTTAATTTTCATATATATACTAGCTCACCGCTCATCTCCATCTGCTTCACATAAGAGAATTTTTCCCGTTTTTGCAACATTTTTCATTGATGCTCCGGTCCTATTGGTCGTAGCATGATGTTATATATAGCCTATATAGCCTACCTTGATAAATGGGCTATTGAACACTAAAATAATTTTTCAATTCAAACGAGTAGTTTCTGAGATCAGCGCGTTCAAACAAACAAACAAACAAACTCTTCAGCTTTATATTATTAGTATAGATAAATGGACACTGACATATTTCTTGTGCAAAATACAATGACAAGTTGACAGATGGATAAATATATCCCAATCAGCACAGTATCATATATATATATATATATATATATATATATATATATATATATATATATATATATATATATATCCGTTTTATTTAAGATCCACATATATTTAGAATTTATTGCATTTTAAAGTCCGGGCAAATTAATGCGATAGAGATATATTGCATGATTTAAAAGCTTCCAATTCTTCATACCGCTTGTACATTGTCATTGGCAGAGATCCAAGTATACCCGTCAAAATAGACGCTGTTGTTTTTTTCTATACGATAGACAGAGCAGAAAAGTAAAACAACTATTTATTTTATTTTAGTTTTACAATGGTACTTGTTTTAAATTCGTACGGTATTTTTCTGCTAACCAATGAGCAGATTTGAAACTCGCTGATAAGTAACCGAATTAATTCGATAAGATATCGATCTGGTGTATGTATTTTTTTCTGGCCATTTTAATTAACCGAGCCTAAGTATTAAGAATGATTTACATTATATTGTCTTATGTTTACGCGAATGTTATACATTGAAATTAAACACTTTATACGGATTTTATCGCGTTGTTTATTTTACTTTAAACACTGTTATTACATAATTTTGAAAACTCTAACACTACTATTATTGAATTTTACTACTATTTAAGCTAAGTATATATTTTTTCTAATTAAAACTATTTGTATTTAAGTTTACACTTTGCCCCGACGTTTCGGTTGCTTTACAGCAGCCATGTTCACGGGGAGTAATAGTAGTGTTAGAGTTTTCAAAATTATGTAATAACAGTGTTTAAAGTAAAATAAACAACGCGATAAAATCCGTATAAAGTGTTTAATTTCAATGATTTACATTTTTGACCGAAAAATAAGAATGATTAATAATTAACTGACAATCGAATTTCGCCAAATTTGGTTTCCATATTAAACATAACATCACGTTGATTTTAGGGATGGTAAATGTTACATCAAACAACTACTTTACAAAAGCTTTGTTTAGGTCGTGAGTAACGAAAAAAAATAATTGCCACAGCAATATATATTCAGATAATATTGTCTTGCAAAACAAACTAGTAACTCAACATGACCCTGGACACGAATCCGGGAGCTCACGATGAATAGTTGCGCATTTTTTTTGTCACCAAACTACTGAAGCAGCCAATCTCGTCGTGAGGTATTTACCCACATAGCTTGTTGATCACAAAACACTCAAGAACTTCCAGTAGAAAATTGCCTAAAGGAATAATTTTCTGAAGTCTAGAAACCGACGCAAAATTTTTTCAATCATAGATGTCTGTCTCAAACAGAAATATAGAGGCCAACTACAAAAGCTCTCACCACAATCAAGTTTTCTATAAAATTAAATATTGAATTATGTTCCTCTTAAACAAGGCACGTCTATTTTTTCGGACAAAAGAGAAAAAGAATGGAGGTCCTTTAAACCTACAATGTGAGCTGAAATAACTCAACGTTATAATTAAACATTTTTTTCGTATTAAAAATATTATATAATTCAGGAACGCTGTCGAAATTTACCTTTGTAAGTCTTTAATTAATGGAACTTTTTTACTATGAAATAAAATAATTAGTAGTTCGGTACAAAGTGGTTTTGCATTGTGGAGGTTTAAAGTTTTTAGAAAATATTTTCTTGTATTTCTTTACGAGAGTACTTTTTTTAATAATTAAATTAAAAGTTTCCTTTCATTTGTAAGTGTTTTCTGTATTTGTTTTGTTTGTATTAATGACTTCATTGTACAGAAGGAAATTATTTTATTATTAATATGTACAAGCCATTTAGCGTGTTTTGGTTGTTGATGGCCAACGTTAGCTGGCCAACCGAATAACAATGACGAGTTGAGAGAGCGATTTTTGTTTGTCGAATGGCACATAACATCTAAGGACAGCTTAATTAAACATGGGCAAACAAGCACTCATATACATAGTCTCACGCGTTTATGTTCCAAGAGGTAGGCAGATATGTATTAAATACTCATTTCGTCAGTGACTTAATAATATGCAAGCTTACTGCTCTATCGGACACAGTTCCAGATTCCATGAGCATAATTTGACAGAAAAACAGAACAACATTTTGCCTGAGCCGGGTTTCAAACCCGAGACCTCATGAACAACGCCGTGGCACTGCAGCAGTCCTACCTGATTTATCTATAATTTAACTGGACCGAAAAGAATTCCGAACCATCCTCTGGCTATAAATGATTAAACGGATCAAGCAATATTTATGGTGATGAGAGAGAAAACTTGACTTCAAACTCGCTGAGTATGACTTAGTAAGTCTTTGGAGACACCGACCTACATCCCACAAAAGAAATGTTAAGCCATAAATTCCCTCTCACCATTGAACAAGGTCCATAATAATCCCCTTGGTGGACGCTAAAAACACATTATATCTCTTTATTACTCAATTATGTCGCATTTTGATGATAAATTTGTCAAAAATTCAAATAAATTTCAAAGTTACTTTGAATAAGGGGAAGTGCTAAATGTATTGTTCAATTCAAACCGCGGTAAATGGAGGACAAATTACAGACGATTGTGTTAAAAGGTATCTAATTCTAGTTGTTGTTATTAGATATACATATTATGTAATTGCCGTATTTATATCGAAAATCAATGACGTTGTATATTTCATATAAATTATTTTATCTATTATTTTAAATAACATACCGAAATTGATGCTATTATCCATAAAAAAATAACCACGATGTAGTAATCTGGTATTAAAGTAATTAAATTGGAGCAAAATGATCTAGCGTTGAACACAAATTGAATGCAAATTCTTTATTTTAGATTATTATTAGTATTTGTTATTAATGTCATAGGTAATATAATGTTGGTCCTCGATAAAAAATGAATATTTAAATAGCCATTGTTTTCTCCTTAGCCTTTATTATTCCCAAGTCACTTGGGGTCGGCTTTTCTAGTCTAACCGGATTTGACTGGATATCAGTTTTTACACGGAGCGGCTGCCACCTGACCTCCGCAACCCGAAGGCTAACGATACCCTTAGGCTAGACCAGTCAGGATATTATAGGGCACTGACTTCCCAATAACGACTGCCATAGATGTTCATGGCAGCCGGGACCGACGGCTTAACGTGCTCTCCGATGCACGGAGCAGGCGATAATTGTCTATCAATACGCACATAATTTCGAAAAGTCATATAACTTCCGAAAGTCAGGGATGCGCGACGTGGGTTCGACCCGAGACCCTCTGCATTGCAGTCTATTGGTCTCCCTACTGAGCATTGATACACTTCAAAACTATATGTAGAGAAACTGCAATTTCATAGGTAAAGATTTACTCAATATTAAAGCGGCGTCGGCCCAATGCTTGAGATATCTGACTTGCTAACACCATCTACTTGCTAAAGATTGTGGGTTCGAATCGCATCGATCAATGAGTGCTACCCATTCTTAAAGGCCAAGTTCTATCTATACGATTTATTTTAAAACACAAGCTTATTAACTTGAAAATTACACTAGATTTTTTTGTCACAATTAAATTTTTACTTCTCTGGATACCTTGTACTTGTTGTTTATCGTTTTTATTGGTCATAAATAAGCACACGTCCGCATTACATTTTGCGGCTACCCTAACCTATGGATGGCTGAAATCTTTACTTTACTTTCATTTAATACTTGCGTGTCGTCAGCTTTGCGAATACTAGTGGCTCCAGTGGCAAGTAATAAATCCTACAGTTCCCCAGCCCCTGACAACACAAGGCTTTAGAAAGCCTACTCACTGTGGGAATACGGCGCAAGGTAATTTGGCTGTGGTTTTGTAGTGTAAAGGTGCAACCTCGTTAGTAATTTTAAGTTTAGGGTAGCGATTGGTACAATTGCATTCAAATACGATTTAACACAACGCGGTATTATCTTTTGCATTCGAATATTATAGAACGCAACGCGGTTTCTTTTATATTCGAATAATTATAATTGGATATATCCAATGCCGATTATAATATATATATGATATGCCGCATTATAATGCGGCATCTTCTTTATAATGTCATAGCTGAAGCTTGTGCATCTATGTCGATATATTTGAGTATTATTCGGATGTAATTGAATTCACTTCGTAATTTTATGAGTGAGAACTTATAAGGTTTTATAATCATTTCAAAATAGCGAAAAGAGGAAAGACGTAATGGAGAAGAATAATTAATACTTTTAGATACAAACTGCTTTTAAAGAATACAAAAGCACTCAATATAACTTTCTTATACTTTAATGTGCATTGGTCATACAAAGTTATATATAGCCAGGTATATAATTTCGCCAGCATATAAATTATACACATGGATATGGTTTACAAAGATATAAATTTAAAATTAGCTAATGCACTACATTACAATACGAATATTTTTACATTCATTTAACTTAGACGCAAGATGAAACTCAATTTCCGTATTCAATAGCATATTAAATAAAAATATTAATGATTCGCTAGCGTTGTTCCCGGATCCTATAAATGAAAATATCTAATAAAAGCTAAAGAAATCATACCGTTTGAACGATAAGGGCTTTCCAAGTGCTATTTGTATTTTATTTAAGAGCTTAATGTTTAAATGTTTTATATTGAAATAAATTATTGGAATGAAATTGAAACGAGTGACTCGCAGTTTATTTACATACTTAAATAACTTTTAATATAAACACGACGTCGGCTAGAAACCTCGCAAGAGAACCGCGCAGATTGATCGATTTGCGAGGTTAAGCTTAATTGTCACCGCCAAGCGTGTAGATGGGTGACCATTTACAGACCAACACAACTTTCCGTGGTGCAGAGAATCGAGCAGATTGGTCGATTTGCGAGGTTAAGCTTAATTGCCACCGCCAGGCGTGTAGATGGGTGACCATTTACAGAACAACACAACTTTTCGTGGCGCAGAGAATCGAGCAGATTGATCGATTTGTGAGGTTAAGCTTAATTGCCACCGCCAGGCGTGTAGATGGGTGACCATTTACAGAACAACACAACTTTTCGTGGCGCAGAGTGCACATAAAGCCGTCGGTCGAGGTTATCACGTACAGTCGGTAATTTAGTTAGGGTGTTAGTGTGTATTGTACAAACGTGTGCGTTATAATGATATATAAGTGTTACCTTACTTTCGTTAGTGTATCCTATTCACTTTTCTTAATAAATCTAGGTTCTTAATAAATTTAACTGGAAAACACATATTGAAATGTTATGTAAAAAACTTAGTATATCTGCATACGCTGTACACACACTTTCATTCACAATATATACGGATGCTCTACTTACATCATACTACGGTTTGGTAGAAACTCATCTACGCTATGGGCTAATATTTTGGGGTAACTAGACGGAAAAAGAATCAGCATTCAAATCTCAAAAAATATGTTTACGGGCGATGTTTAGACTTGAGAAGACCGATAGCTGCGTGCTCTATTTCAAAAATTACAAAATGTTAACTTTACCATGCTTGTACATATTAGAAGTAGCTGTGTTTGTTAAGTCGAACCGGCATTACTATAAGCGTCGAGCCGACGAATTTCCACGCAATAGACGCGACAATAGTCAACTTTGTCTCCAATCCGCTAAGACTACCCTGATGCGCAAAAGTGTGTACTACATGGCACCATTTATTTATAACAAAGTACCAAAAAGTTTGAAGGAACTGCCTCAATCTATGTTTAAAAATAGGCTTCGTACTTTTTTGACCGCCAGAGCATATTATAGCGTGACTGAGTTCCTTAATGAAAAATAATTTGTATTGATATAATTGAATTCATTTAGACCTGTATAATAATGCTGATTAATCTTATAATTTAAATATAAATTAGTTAAATTTAAATAATTTAGACAAGAAAAAAAATAATCGGGCACGCCACGATCGTGGCGGTAAGTCCCGTTTTTGAGGAGTGGCTGGAGAGGCGGCATGGCGCCCTCACCTTCCGGCTGACACAGGTTCTGACTGGCCACGGTTGTTTTGGCCAGTTCCTGTGTCGTATACGCCGGCAAGAGACGCCCCGTTGTCACCACTGCGGCGACTGCCGCGACGTTGTTGAGGACACGGCGCTGCACACTTTGGCGGTTTGCCCCGCCTGGGCATCGCAGCGCCGTGAGTTGATCGCGGCAGTCGGATCGATTGCCCTCTCGCTCCCGGCCGTCGTTCAGTCTATGGTCCGGAGTGAGAGGTCGTGAAACGCCGTCGCCTCCTTTTGTGAGGAAGTAATTTCCATCAAGGAGGCGGCGGAGCGGGAGAGGGAGCGTTTAAACCCTCTCCCCAACCGCAGAGCCGGGCGCCGGAGGGCGCGCGATGACCTCCAGCCACCCTGAGGTTTGACCTGGGGGTGGCGGGCTTTGTGGGCCTGCCCGCCATCCGTTCAGCACCAGGTCCGAGAGGCGGCGTGCGTGTTCCCACGCGCGCCTCTGTTTCGAGTCCGTCTCCCCCCTAGGGGGGAGACAGTAGGGAATTTTTATGAAGTGAGTCCTTTGGGTAGGTCTCTTGTGTAGTGGCCTGCCGTTTCATACGGCGGGCCGTAACTTCGGCGGGGTCGCGACCGCATGCGAAAGCGATTCGATAACCAAGTTGAATTTGGCGCATGGTAAGCATCTATCGTTGCCCATAGACACTTAACATCCAAGGGTTTCAGCATCAGTATTTGCGCGTTGGTTTGCGAAGAGAAGTCGCATGTAAATCAATGTAATTGTCAAAGAATCCTAGTCGCATTACTCAGCGTAATGCCTTCTAGAAAGATCTAAAAGCCCTACTTACTGTAATATTACAATAGTATTATTGAAATCCTATCTTATACAAAGGGTAATGTAGGTAAATTACTAATCGGATCGATCTGGCGGGAACTTTAACTTCTTTTTTTTTATGTCATAGTGGACAAATATGCAGGCGGATCGCCTGATGGTAAGCGATTACCGCCGCCCATGGACACCCGCAACCCCAAAGGAGTTACAAGTGCGTTGCCCTTTAAAAAGGAATGAAGGAGGGAAAGGACAAAGGAAAGGATAGGAAAAGAATCGGGGTAACTGGGCCTCCGGCTCTTTCACTCACCGATACGAAACGCAACAGTACGGGTACCGTTCGTTCACGCCGGTTTTCTGTCAGAGGGTAGTACTACCCCGGTCGTTCCGGCCAATTCATGCTGAATCCAGCGAGGATCTACTACCTATACCTATTCTCATACCTAACAAATTATAAAAAAATAACTAAGCTCTTTTTCTTTAATGTATGGATTCTTGTTGATTTATACAACTTGTAATGGTTGAAATTAAATTTAATTATACCTGAACATTTATAATACCAAAGAAACTATGACGTAAATTGATAATTACTGATTAAGTAGTGAGCACATGTGGCGTTCTTGCGAGCCATACCCGTACTAATCTTAATTTATACATTGCGCGTGTCAAGCAAAAGGCTTATATTTACCTCTATATTAATACGTGAAGCAAAAACTTTGTACCCATTTTTACGAAAATTGCACAGACGGAGGAGTATGAAATTTGACACAGTTGAAGTTTATATGGAGAAGGAGGGGCGAATTCTAATATTTATATAAAATATGCATTAGAAATACATTAAATGAATGAAAAAGCACTACACGCACACAACCATGAATTTGACACACGCACTCGAAGCGCAAAACTATGGTTACATATATCAGCAATATCTTACAGGCGAACTTTGGTCAAATTTCGAGCACTAAGCGACCGCTAGTAATATGTAAATGTACAGTTACATTGTACATATAAATTGTTATTAATATTACTGGCACATATAATATATACATGAGATGGTCGGCTCAATACAACACACACAATTGGAGGTACATATGTATAGTCTACACGTGTGTATACAGTGGCTTTAGATCAAGTTGGGTTTTATTCGACTGAGTATAGTTCGACTTTCAAAATTATTCTCCGCACGCCAGGTCTGCGTATGTGTTCGTCTTTTTGGCGCATTGTAGTCAACTGATCATCTATTTAGCAACAATATATTTGCATACAACGCGTCCTGGCAGATATAAATGTACATCGCAAACTATCTGTCTCCGCGCAGAACCCTCCTACCTCATCAAAGTCACTACCTAATCTAGGAATAAATTAATCATCCTTCAACCCTCAGCTAGTTAACACCTACACATATGTTCATCGCATTGTAACCCATGTCAAATATTTGACGAGATCCCGAACAGTTTTATGAGCTTGTAAAATATTTACATAAAAAGGTGATCCAAATTTCACAACATGAGGTGGTTCAAATACTTCTGGATACAATCTCAAGGAAGTTGTGAAAACCTCGAAAAATAATTACTCGGCAATGTCATGAGGTTGCTTGTCAGCGCTCATAAAGTTTAGTAATTAATCATGGTGGACCCCAACGAACGTGGATTTTATTACGCGTGACTTTATTGGAGCGTAAAACTGAATAGTCGTGCGCAGTATGGATATTTCTGGAGTTAATGTTACGAGTAAACATAACGAGGTTTTTAGTGAGTTTTATATCGTACGCCTATTACTATTATAGCTTATGGGCGTTTAGTCCTTGGACTCATAGTGTTTGGTGAAACATTACTGCTACATTTAATGCTTTTAAGATTTCTAAAAGGTCATTACTTTTTTTATAACTAATGTGGTAAGCACGACTCTGCTTGTTGCCAGATGGTAAACGGTTACCGTAACCTATTTATACTTCTAGTATTGTTATCAATATTAAGGTTATCAATCGCGATTGCCAACCTTAAGGCAAAGAAAAGTAAAATGTCCGGTCCAACACGACAGAAGAAGACTGCTAACCCGCACTGAGCCAGCCCTCACACTGAGAAAAAGCTCGGGCCCTGCAGTGGGACAGTTTAATACAGGGCTGATATTATTTTATTATATAACACGGAATTAGAAAATGTGCTTATTAGATAACTATAGCCTCCTCCATTGTAACGTGTTACCTTAAATATACCCAATAATCAAAAAAGAGTAAGCTTGAAAAAAATCTTATTGCAAAAGGCCTATTATTCAGTAGATGATTATTTATCCGATACATTATAATACAATATTCTGTTGTAGTTTGGTTCTTAGTTTAGTTATTTTATATAATTGTAAGTATGTCACATGCCGCAAGGCTAAATGTAGTGATTCTAAAACATCTATGTACCAATAAGATCCCATGTACCTATATTTGTGACTCATATATAAATAAATAAATAAATACATTACTGTCAAACCTCTTGGCAATATTCAAGCATGAGACGATCAGTAAATGCTTGATTAGGTATTACTCGGCTTTGATGTGTGTACTATATGTATCTATGTACGTTGCAAATGTCAGTATTTAACAGTAACCACCTAATTTCAACACTACATCTCAACTGTCTGATAGAATAACATACAAGCTGTCAAGAGAGTAATTAACAAGCACCTGAGCCTGCTCCTGACAGTATCGAATGCAAAATGTTAGATTAAATAATGATATAGCATTATACCTGTATATTAAATACGGTAGCGGATTAGGGAAAATATTACGATTATACATACAAATTATAAATCGCTAGTTTATTCATAATTTCGCTTTGAAATTATTATGGAATCCTTCCACTATTAAAGCAATATATTTTGAACTGGTACACAGTTTATATTAGACTTATCCAATTCGGTTCAAATATAGTTATGACTCCCAGAATCAGAACTACGGCCAACCATTACGCTTTTAAAGTAAGTATTAGGCATAATAAGCAACCTAAATTGTTGTTCAATTAATATTATCCGCCTTGTTTTATTTCTACAAACACTGGAAGAGTGGTTGATATCTGATAAACATAGATCGGCCGTAGCAACAATTCTAAACGTGTCCCATTTACGGACGAAACATATGTTGTAGTTTATTATGTGTTGTCTTAATACGTGTGGTAAGCATCTGATGAATGAAGATACTGTCCATCAACAAATGAGTCCGGTATTGCCAATCTTCTATTATTATGGTTAGAAATCCAAGGGGGTATATTCTTTTCTCCCCTAATAAATAAAAATAAACTTGGCAATTTACCAGCCTAACCAGCGCTTTGATTCTATCCTAAAATCTTAATATCCAACTTAGTACACTTAAGCAGTTGTTACAAAATATTTAGCTAACCATAAAATCTCGTTTACGAATTAAACAGTGTTTAAGCAAAGCTGTTGTTAGTGCCAAAATCATTACAAGACCACCCACTTCAATAAAATAAAACAAAATAGCTTCCATTGCGTTTGTACAAAGTTTTAAATTCTTTTTTTTATTGACTCTGGTTGACAATTAAAAGGCCATGATCCCAGTTACACGTGGATTTGCTTGACCTATATTTTTATGGCCTTGTCTTGATAGGGTTTCGATAATTCACCTTAGCTATCGAGTGTTTTATGAAAAAACAACCTAATTTAATTTATTCTTATCGAGAAAATCTTCCATTGGACAAAGATTATAGTAAAAGGAGATTTTGAAATTTCGGCAAAATTGTAACGATCGAATCAACTGAGCAATTAATTTTAACATAAGAGGTTTGTTTTAAGTGTAGGGTGAAATTATATTAAAATCCTTTAAACTGTTTCGTTTTGTGTTCGCAGATCACCATAATGCTATTGTTGACGTTCCTGATTTGTGACTTACAGGAAAATGTACGCTCTTAAAACTTTTGGTATTGGATTTTTCCTTTTCTTTGAATAAATAATGAAATAGTTGACTGCCATAACGATCGTGGCATAAGTTTCAACTTAACTTTTAGGCCTACGTTATTGGTTTCCTCTGTTAAGTGTCCTGCAGCCGTTATTATAGACTAGCTTTTGCCTGCGGCTTCACTCGAGAACAGTACCTGCTTCTCTGAATGAAAAGTACCTTTAAGTATGTCCTTTTCTGTACGCCTGACAGTCTGTATACGTAATTATATGATGATGGACCGAGTAGTAAAGGCGTAAAACAAATAAACAAGCAAACTCACACCTGCGTTGATAATATTATATATAATTATAATTAGGATTATGGAATCGGAAAGCTTCCTAGCGGAATTGAAGTGATATCATACCATTACCTACCCTACCAAGGATGTATATCTCGCCTGTATAAGCTGTATATTCTATATAGTTGACTGCTCTTATGTTAAGATTTAGCATACATACAAATTTTCACGTTTAAATGCCCGCATGTGTGGCCAGAAATGTATAACCTCCACATTTTGCTAGCTATACTTCAAGTGAAAGTGAGCCCAGTATGCAATAATAGAGTTGCTGACTATAACATAGTATTTTAAAATATAGCTGGCTGGATACAATAGTAAATTGTAATAAACACCCACTACTTTAGGTATCCTGGCATCAGTTTATATTTTAGATCTAGCAGTGATCTAATAATTTCTCTTGTCGGGTAAAAATGTTTGGTGGCTGACTTTGAAAGGTTTTCCTGCTGCCAACATTTTGACTCAACTCTGTTTAACTTTGTTCAGAACGCTTCAGGGCGCTCGTCAGTTTGTTGGATCCTTTATATAACTGGTTGTGTCTATTTGTTGGAGGTATCTATACGAAATGTAGTGAGATCGTTCCTTTGTGATTTTGGTGGTTATTTTCCACTTATTTTGTAGATTTTGCCTGTGGCTACGCTCGCTTAAATTTAGGTTATGTTAATTTTCTACACCTCGAAAACATTAGTTTTATTCCAGATAAAAGGTGCCCCTTGTCTTTCTGTACCCCTGACAACGTATATGCGAAATTTCTTGATGATTGATCGAATAGTTAAAGCGCGAAAGCGTAACAAACAAATAAACAAACTCAAATATCGCATTTTTAATATTAGATAGGATACTGAAAATATATGTCATTTGAAAATGATATAAATAAATAAGTATTCCAAAGTTGCAAGGCCTCATAATTAACACACATAGTTACATTATATATACTCAGGTCTGTTTCTTAACTTGGTCTGAACATCATATTTTCATTTCAATCATTCTTATCACTACATCTTATGCAAACCCATCTAATGACACCTCTCTGACTACAAACTTTTCTGTATCGCAGAAGACTTTACAACCTTCAAACAACGGATACAAAGAATACCCAGAATTGGAACAACTTTTTGTTTCTTGTTCGGAATAATCGTTTGGACTTACAACAATTCGGATAAACAACATCGGGCGCAGTGGCAGAGGCTAGGCAACCAATTAAACCAATATGCCATTTGGGTAATACGTTCCACTTAAAGTTGTACGTCTTTACCCTTTAATTTATTTGCAATTTATTTTTATTTAATAGGTACATTAACAAACAATAGATTCAGCATTACATATTTAATTAAACGTAAGATAGTTTACAATCTGAAGTCCAATTAATATACACATCATTCACATCCAAAACTTTAGCGAAGAATAATTTAGAAAGAAATGAAAAAAGGATGTCTTTGAATCCCTTTTTTAGATTTAACATAAAATTGGGCAATCATTTACCTACTGGTATTATTAACAAACATAAAAATAACGTAATCGTTAATACGATCACGGAATAACAACATTTTGTGTAACAAAATATATTCACAATGATTGTTTGCTTGTAGCCTCGAGGTAAAATAAATAGCATTTTTTCATTCAGCTCTAAGAACCCACTAACGACGTATAAAATTCCTTGTAAAATCCCTAAAACGACTGCCTTATTAAACCTTAAGCGATGAGAACCTAGTTACGGTTTTATGGGGCAGGAAATTTTTTATAAACATGTGTGCCCACTGGCGCGTAATGAGATTTAATTTTTACAAGGCGAACAGTGCCCTTAATAGGGCACTTGCAAAGAACAGGGGCATTATTCATGTGTGGCCGACCTGACAGATAACACGGTAGTCCCTGGAGCAGGGCAAGGCACCCATGACCTTATAATCGGCTGCAAAGCGCAAACTTATGTTACGGGACTAACAAAGTATTACACTTCTGAGAATTTTCTGTCAGACTAAATTACTCTTTGTCTATCGACAAAATTACTCTTTGTCGATAATTACACATATACTTCTTCTCCCTAGCCTTTATTATTCCCAAGTCACTTGGGGTCGGCTTTTCTAGTCTAACCGGATTTGACTGGATATTAATTTTTACACGGAGCGGCTGCCACCTGACCTTCGCAACCCTAAGGCTAGACTAGTGTTATGGATATTATAGGGCACTGACTTCCCAATAACGACTGCCATAGATGTTCATGGCAGCCGGGACCGACGGCTTAACGTGCTCTCCGAGGTACGAAGCAGGCGATAATTGTCAATCAATACGCACATAATTTCGAAAAGTCATATAACTTCCGAAAGTCAGAGGTGGGCGTCGTGGGTTCGAACCCGAGACCCTCTGCATTGCAGTCTGTTGGTCTCCCCACTGAGCACATATACTTATGATAGTAAAATATTAATAACATTTCTTTAAAAAGCTAGGCAAGGTATATTGGACCCCTCGCTTAGATCTGGATGGAATCTGGAATCACCAAAATTGGAGTAACCTGACTGAAAATTCGCCGAACTATCCTATAGTAGATTACAGTCAAAGAACCTAGTACTATGTTCCCACAGTGAGGAGGCACGTTGAAGATGGGCAATCCATTAAACCCTGGTGCTGCAAACGTTTATAAATTACGGTAACAGCTTACTATCAGTCGAGCTCAATAAATATCCAAGTAAAATGATGATGAAAGAAAAACAATGTGATTTTAATAGTTAAAAAGTAGTTAGCTCTCAAAGCTCACAGTGCGCGCACATCCTTAAGTATTTGAACGATGCCTTACTTTAGTTAATATTTAGCTACAATTACGATGTTTTATCCCATAATCAAGTAATGTTTGGTTCGCGGCTATAAAAATGAAAAATTGACGAAGAAAAAATGGCGGAAAGCGTGCAAAACTCGAATATGAAAGGTCGAGGTTATTTGGATGTTAATACAGCTTTTGTGATGATCAAAACATTACGTGGCAGATTTATTAACTCTTAAAAAAGTGTAAAATTGAGTGCGCTTAGAAAATTAAGTATAAAAAACGTTCAGTTTCTTGTACGTTACAACTTTAGTAGGGTTTTTAAAAGTTTATTTAATAGGGTAGAGTGTGTTGCTTTTTAAAGAATATAGCTGCTTATTGAGGTTTTTTCTTTAGATGCAACATCTATAAATTGCACTGCCCGGTTTAGCCAAGTATACATATATAGTGTAAGTTTCCAATTAGGGTATTTTTAGTTTTAGGCAATAGGCTCGTTTGTTATAGCATGTTAGTGTTGGTGGATTGCTTTTCCTTTTCTTTTAAGAGACAACTCTCGCACTAGGAATAATTCCCGTGTCGCGGGGAACGTTACAAATATTCAAACAACGGACATAAAGAACATCCAGACCAGAACAACCATTTGCGGATCACACAAAGTTTTGTCCCGTGTGGGATTCGAACCCACAACAGTCGGCGCAGTGGCGAGGCGACCACCTTAACTGCGCCACCTGCGCAGTCAGCTATCTATTAGGCATTCATACTCCGTACTGCTACTGAGATTACTAAACAAAAAAACCCTATAATCCTTTGCGCGACCCAGGAACCAAATCTAAAATCACATACACAGCAGTCGTATTTTCAACAGCCAATGACGTAGTTTGCCTAACAATCTATAATGATACATATGGCTGATGATGGTACATATACTTTTGCCTGCGTACCCCTTACATATTAAATCATTTTCCGACATGAGTTCAAAATGTGACGGTACCAAGTTTGTTCCAAAATCTGTTTACTGAGCCCATATGTTACTATGTTCAATGGGAAGTTTAGTTTCAAGTTCAACTTGTAGCGGCAAATGTTTGACTAGTGTTGTACTCGTGCGGCAAGTTTTGCGCTAATGTTATGTTATAAAGTGTAACAGGAAGAAGTGGTCATATAAGGTTTGTATATTAGTTTGGAAAGTCAACTTTGTGGATTAAATAATAGCAGATTTGATAATGAACAATGTGTATGATATTTATTAACAAGAATATTCGAATGCTAGAAAGGCGGAGATGCTTAAGTGAGTTTCGTCACTGCTTTAAAGCCTAATTTTAGGTTCTAATCCAATAATACAACAAAAATTTGTGTGATCCATGTATATATTTGTGATGTGATCTATACATGGATCACACAAATTGTTTATTCTGAGTATAATGTTTCTAAAATCCTCAGCAATACATGAATTAATCGTAGTGCAGATGTTGTTCTTTATAGAAAAATAACCCTCGGATATTTTGAAATAATGTGTCGATAAAAACAGTCAGTATATTGCAAAATGGTAGGTTGACGTGAATCACCCAAATTTTGGCAGATAAGGTTTTAGGTGCCGGGTATTAGAGGGTGAGCCTATTGCCATCTACCGAGCATAGCTGCAGACTTCGTTTTACTACTGCGATTTTTATACCAAAAATCTCAATGAAACTGCCTAAGCTGGGTATCGAACGGCATACACAACAGTCATATTCACTACATTGCTGTTGCTAGTATAATATCAAATATACCTATTACAACAATTTAGAATTAAACTATGTTATTTAAAGGTCTTCAAAGAGACCTTATTGCTTATAGAGCGGAAAATATTAAATGGAAAACTCATTTTCCATTCCATGATTTAATCCTTTTATTACTTGTCGCTGAAATTATTAGAGAGAGAAATTAATTTGAAATGAAGTAATCATTTACATTTCATTTACAGGTATTAGATTTTATGGTACGAGTGGCGTCGTAGTTTAAGTTACTTCGCTATATTTCAATGGATCGATCGTTGCCGGTTCGATAACCCTCCAAGGAATAATAATTCCATAGATTATTATATCATTACATACATACATAGATTCATGCCTGTTTTCCAGAGGAGTAGGCAGAGACTACGGATTTCTATTTGCTACGATCCTGACACACTTCTCTGCCTTTATTTACTATCATTACTTTCCTCATACACGCTCGCTGGTGTAAGGTACTCTTAACCTGGCCTATGTCCAGAACGTCTCCGATGTGATCAAGAAACGTTCGCCTAGGACTACCTCTTGCGACTGTTTTATTTATACGAGCCTTATAAACTTTCTTAGTCAGTTTTTCTTGTCCATTCTTTCTACATGCCCAAACCAGCTTAACATACCCTTTTCTATTCTTGTCACTTTATCCACTTTCATGCCGCATCTCTCTCTAATTTCAATATTCATCATATTATATTATTTTAGGTAGACTAGTAGGTTAGACTTGGACACTCTTTTAAAGACACAGGAAATGTGCACCTGTTTGGATTTAAGTGTTCTAACATTAATTGTTCCTATTCATCTAGAATCCATATGCAATGTCGATGCTTATTTATAAGATATGGTCGAGCAACCTTATTTATGAACCACTTTCAAATATTTAAGAGAATAGTACTAACTCGTGTCTAATGTACTCAGCGTTGAGTGTTAGTTGAATAATAGTTAAGTAACAGCAACCGGCCGTTGATCAAAGCTTACTCATTAAACAAGGAATTAGGAACTAATTAGTTTCAAGGTAGCTATGTATGAGAGAGCGAAATTTAAAAAGTAAGGCTGGGAATATTGTGGTAGTTCAGTAATTGGACGAAAAAATTAAAGAGTTAAACTTAATTGCTACGAAATCAAATGTGAATCTTAGCAAATGCAAATCCGTAGTCTCTGCCTACCCCTCTGGGAAACAGGCGTGAATGTATGTATGTATGTACTTAATTGCTAGATTCTACTCCCTGGTTTTATGCTCTTAATTCGTTTAGAGTAACTAGCAGTAGGCCAGATGCCTAATGGTGGGCTTATTCTTACGTAACACCTATGTCGGCCTCAGTGGCGTAGAGGTTAGTGTAACCAACTGCCACGCCTAAGGTCGCGGGTTCGATTCCCACACAAGTCAAACATTTGTGTGCATGAACATGGATGTTTGTCTTGGTCTGGGTGTTTCTCTGTATAATATGTAGGTATTTACAAAAAAAAAGTATATGTATGTTTATCCATTGTCTAGTACCCATAGTACAAGCTCTGGTTAGTTTGGGCTAGATAGTGTTGTTGTGTGTATGTGGTAGAATATTACCTAGCACAAATACGCTCTCTAAGGTCCGATTTTTGTATTCAAGAAACGTGTCGGTTTACTTTCAGACAGTTAATTTTGACACGTGTTCTATAGAAAATATGACAAAGTTTAAGCTATTTAAGTAGCTAAAAAGACTCGTTTTTTACATGGGATCATTTTGTGATATTGGTTGAGCCCTTTAGCCTGGTTTGAGGGGTCAACCAAAAAGCCTTGCGACAAACAACGATATTATATTATTTAATATTCTACTTGGTATTTAATTACTTTAGGATTGAAAGAATAAAAAAGGTATAAATAACTTCTTAATAATATGGTCGACAATATTTGTTTCACAAACAGAAACAAATTAAATATAACAACAACAATTGAAAAGTCACAAAGAGTAGGCTTATCGCCTAAAGCAATCTTTGTGATATTACTTTTAGTTTAGTTTAGACTTAATAACATTGTACATTCTAACCTATTTCTATTTATGATTATATTATTTAATTATTTTTATGATTTTATTATAGTCGTGACCAATTTATATTATAATTTTAGTCAAATCGGATTGACGGCTGAATCTTAGTGTTCTATGAAGCGACTGACTACGATTAACGTATACCAAACTTTCACAAACTGGTTAACAGTATTAAAGCCACAAACTACCAGCTACGGTTTCAGGTCCTACGTAATACACAGCATAGTTCCAAACAACGCACTGCTACTGAAAATGTATTGTCTGAAAATGCAATAATAATTTGTCTGATCCAAGATCTCACTCATAGCAATCGAAGTAACGATTTTTGTGTCATCGTCAAGACTATTATACAAACATAAGCTAGTTTTATATGTAACCAAATATAACCACACAAAAACCGAACTTAAAAATTCATAATCATAAAAAATGAACAATACACAAATGAATTGGCTGTCATTTCACCGCAACTCTGGAAAATATTTGCGTACACCAATTTACATACGAGTATGAGCAAGGCAATCGTAAAAATGGCGGAATCACTTAATTTCGTTTAACAGAACACCTGCACGCCATTTAAATTGACAGTTGTATGGCAGCCATGTTGTGAGAGTATTCCAATGAGGGCTTTATGGAAACCATTTTTGTATTTGCAATATTATACAGACATCTACGTAGTAAAGTGTTCTTTTAAGAACGTTGTGCAGTCTGCATGTGCAAGTAACTTTTAATATATCAGTTGCTAAATAGTAGCGATAGACGGGAAGCCATTGGATTGCCATGAACAGGTCTCGAGTTCAATCTCAAGTCACGGTCCTCTGACTTTTCGAAGTTATGTGTGTATTAAATAATTAATTACCACTCGCATTAACGTTGAAGGTCGCCGTCGTAAAGAAAGTTGTATATCTGAGAGTCTGAGTCTAAGTCTGCACTGGACTAGCAGCTGCCCTAATCATTCTTCTCAATCTGAGAAGACGCCCCATTGATCGCAAGTCCAAAATCTCATCCATTGGGCTTCTAGCGCTTCCAAACATTTCACCTTGCCATTTTTCATTCAACCAAACACAACGGCCTGTACAAACCGATATTAAGAATATTCTGGCACAAATGTTGGCAAAAATCTTATTTTTAAGGATTTTCAAAGCGGCAAACCGAACGATTGGCCATAACGAAGTAAACGCCAACACCAATACAGCTTGTAATCTGACAGCCCAAACTGAATTAATATGGTAAATTTTATTATATCCCCTTGTTGCTGGAGTAATGCAGTAATTTTGGTAAATTTGTAGGCGAAAATTTTACGTATTTTAAGGTGTAATCGACATATTGGTTTGGGATAGCCTGCAGTAGTTTACGATTTTCCTTAAAAATAACAGTCTGCACATATGTATATAGTTAGTATTATTTTTATGTGTACCTGAGGCGAGTCGGAATACTTAATTCCTGACCCTGCTTTATTTATTTTTATATGGAGGTCCAACAGCTTATACTAGTTTGACAATACATGTCAATAAATATATGATAGCTAATTACAGGTGCGTAATTACAGCGAAGATACTCTCACCACTCAGAGGCAACTCGAGAGCATATGTAAAGGATTCATACCATTTTGTGAGTGAGATTAAACACCTATGTCTCACTAACAATGAAACAATGGTTAGTTTTGATGTACAGTCATTATTTACATGCATACCTGTACATGACTGTATTGAAATAACTAAAAGGAAGCTAATAGAGTACAATATGCCTGAGGAATATGCAGAACTACTTAAGCATTGCTTAACAACTGGCTATCTGTTGTGGGACAATAAATTCTACATACAAGTAGATGGTGTGGCAATGGGCTCCCCTGTATCGCCTGTTGTTGCCGACATATATATGGAGGACTTCGAGGCTCGAGCTTTACAGACTGCCCCCATCACACCCAGGATTTATAAGAGGTTTGTAGATGATACTTTTACAATATTACCAACAGATAGTGTTAGTGTATTCCTAGAACATCTTAATTCCATTAATAACAACATCCAATTTACTATGGAATTAGAGGCAAATAATTCATTAGCATTCTTAGATGTACTTGTCATCAGGAATCCTGATCATACTTTGAGCCACACTGTGTATAGGAAAAAGACCCATACAAATAGGTACTTGAACGGTGAATCTCACCACCATCCTAAACAGTTAGCTACCGTGGGAATGTCTTTGTTTCAGAGAGCCCACGGGATCTGTGACAAGAAACACCTGGACGCCGAGCTTCAACATGTCAAGCAAGTACTGCAAGACAACAAGCTCCAACAGCCGCGCCGCTGTCACAGATCCCGAGAAAAGCCAGCCACAGTCGAGCGCCAGCCTGCTATACTACCTTATGTAAGGGGTGTCACTGACAAGATTGGCTACATCTTGAAGCGAGCTTCAATCAACACATACTTCAAGCCGCCAACGAAGATAAGTCAATTTTTACCATCCGTCAAGTGCCAATTACCTTTACAAGATGCAGGGGTCTATAAAATAGATTGTGACTGCGGACTCTCATACATTGGACAAACCAAGAGAAGCATAGGCACCCGCATAAAAGAACACATAGCTGACGTTAAACACAAACGCTCGTTGAAGTCTGCTGTGTGTGAACATGTACAACAGGGGACCAACCACTACCTGAGATTTGACAAACCACAGATTCTCGCTAAAGAACACCGATTCCTACCAAGGATGCTTCGCGAGGCTATTGAGATCAAAAAACATCCAAATTTCAATAGAGAAGATGGTTGGAATGTACCACCAGCTTGGGATCCAGTACTTCAAATAGTCAAACCCAAGAAGAAACAAACCACAGCTAGACTTCATGATACTTTGAGCTCATTCTGCGTAAATAGAAACACCAATAACTAAATTATGTTCGGGTACTTTGAAATAACCACACTGGAACATTGAGACAACTACCATCTTAGTCTCCCCGTGACCATGGCTGCTGAAAAGCAACCGAAACGTCGGGGAAAGTGTAAACTTAAAAACAAATAGATTTGATAGTTTTAATAATTTAATTAGCTTAAAATTAGTAAAGTTTAATAGTATAGTATAGTAGTGTAACAGTTTCAAAATTATGTAATAGAGTGTTAAATAAACAACGCGATAAAATCCGTATATAGTAGTTTAATTTCAATAATTACAGGTGTTCACGTTGCTTTGTCTCGATGCTGGCTATTAAAGATATAAACATAATGTTAAAGTAATTTTGGTAAGTAAATTGCATACGTATATAATTTCAGACCTATATTACCAAAAATAGACACCCACATGACGCCAGCTATTGTTTTAGATTCCACTTAATAGAGGACGAGTCGTCTACTGGAATACGTGCTGAAAATGTTCTGACTGTATAACAAAATAGCAATTTGATCGACCTGGAAATACATTATGAGATCTCATAGAATTTACTGCCGCTGCACCCTCGAAGTAAAATTTCCAGGTTTCTTAAGAAGACGCTGTGTTGTCAGTGAGACATGTTATTTATTGCACTGGCAACACAGACTCTATTTTTAAAGCGGAGATAATGTTAAAAACCTCCTTCGGCAACCACTTATCATCAGCGTATGATTGTTTGCCTTAGCAAAAAAAAAGAGAAACATAATTAGAATTTGGTTAGTATTTTCTATGCAAATTTTCCTCGAAAATTTAATATACATATATATAGAATTCTATTCTTTGGAGGAATCTTCAGTCTTATATACAATATATTTATGTGAAACATATTTTGTATGATTTTTGCGACGGCTTAGACATGTAATTTTAAAAACAGAAGAGCTTCATTCATGATAAAATACGTATATAAAGTAGGCATCACGTCTAAATTCTCGAAAACATTCGCAAAATATGCTTTTGAGGCCATATTTAATAGGAAGCGAACCTATTGGCGATATTCCAGACTCAATCCTAATACTATAGAATTATTAATAGATAAATCTAGTAACACTTTGCTTAACCCGAGAATCGAAACCGAGACCTCATGCACAGCTGTCGCCTTCATTACCACTCCACCATCGAAGCTTTAGTCTCAGTCAAAGAGTTAATTATATCCAAAAATTAATTCTATCTATTCCTATTATTTATCTGAAATGTCTGCTTGTACAACGCCTACAATTAGTAACTAGGAACGTGAACTTACTAGGTACAATTAAGTGAACTAGACTTACGTCTAAGAGTTTCACCTGTAGAGGAAACTTGCATTTAACTAATACGGTACAAATAGATGCAATTTCGTGTATTGTAGCCACAGCGCGGCATGCAAAGTTTCTCAATTAGCATTGTGTAACTTTACATTGTTTACACAATGTGGGAATCTTTAAATGACTATTGTTTTATTACTAGGCATGGACTACGCTCAACTCTTCTTGTTCTTAGAAGAGGCCTGTAGGATAGTGGACTAGTTTATGTACAGAGCTGATAATATTATTAGGTATGTGTCGATACATAGTATATAGTACCTAGTAATAATCTTCTTCAAATTAAGAGCAAGGAATCGATTCTCGATTAAATATTAGAATATAGATTGCCACTAAATCGAATAGGTCGTCGATGCTTGATTGACTAGAGGGACAAGAAACTGATACGTGAGCTTAAAAAGGGTGGCAAGAATATTTTTTTCGTGTGTCTATTTTTGCTTATAGCCAATATTGGATATTGATCTGTTTGGATTTTATATTAAAACGATCTAATTCAGGTTATCATGATTTAACGCATGTTAAAAACGATCTAAAAAAATATCATATTACACCGATAAATTTGATTTCTCGAAAACCTAAATGTGATTCCACAAAACGTATGCTATCGAATCAAATATGCATAGACAAAAATAAAGTGCCGTAGTGCGCTAAACATTTGATCTTCACCTCTTAGATCACCGGTTAATTAAAAAATCTTGTAATAATCTATACTTAGTTCAAAACTAAATTGCCTTAAAAAAACTTCGCTCAAATCTAAAATGTTTCAAATTACGCGCAATTTTTAGATTATATCGCCTCCAAATTCCCAGAACATAATTTTAACCTACCCGCTATTACATGACCCATTCTTAACAGCAATTGCGTAAAAAACCAAATATTTGTACGAGACCGCTAATAGGGCATTTGAAATGCTAAAACGAATAGCCCAGAATGAATGGCACTCACAGCGAAGCCTCAAAATTGTGTTGAAAATCGTAAAAAACTGAACACTGATTTTCGATTTCGAATCGTAAAAACCGTAATTGATGTCTGGCCGAAGAGTGCATGAAAACATTTTATATTTTTTATTTTTGGTTAGCTGTTCAACAGTATTTTCCAAGCTATCTGATTTTTTATATAGTTAACTGCTTAATTGGATGTGAATTAGGTGATGCTTTTGTCAAAGGTTGTGGAATGAGTCTATAGGCGATAAAAAGTTATGTTATGTAAAACTATCACGAGCTAAGAGTTTATCTTGCCGTTGTTTTAAGTTTGTTAATTTTTTTGCAAGAGATTGATTATCCTTTGTCTTTTGTAAGTGGATGATTTGTTTACGTTAATTGTAATGTATTATACTTATTTATACTGTGATATTAAGAAAAACTAAATAAACCGCAGTAGCCTAGTGGGAGACCGCTCGCTTATCTCTCGGCGTATCGCTTGTTTTAACGGTAACGGAAAACATCGTGAGGAAACTTGCATGTCTAAGAGTTCTCAAAGATATGTGAAGTCTGCCAACCCGCACTGGGTCAGCGTGGTGGACTATGGCCTAACCCTTCTCACACTGAGAAGAGGCCCGTGCCCAGCAGTGGGACAGTTTAATACAGGGCTGATATTATTATTATTATTATATGTTTAGGCTGTCCGAATTTGGCTTGTCTACTCAGTATTTGATGACTTACAACCTTCAAATCATGCAATAGCTGAACCCATATCTCTTTGACAAAAATTAATAAGCAACCCAATCCGAAAATTCCAGATGGAAAGTATTGTATTTCAAATAGGTATCAAGTTTTGATGTATATTCCAACAAATAATTTCAGCCATGAATCAAGATCTCTTCAATTTATATTTATGTTAGCGATACGCGATTGTTATCGGAAAAATGTCGAATGATTCGGAAATAATATATTCCATCCCGTATTCAAATGTCACGTTACAAACGTTTGTAGTCTACAGTAACTGATTACTATCAGGCGTACCAATCGTATATTTATTAACAAGCTTATTAAAATAAAAAAATCGTTGACAGAATCTACAAGGGTTACAAGGATGCCGGGAAAAGATTCCTCCTAGTGATACGGCCGCCCATTTTTGTATAATTAAGTTCTTTGATTGTAAAATAAAGAATGTATTTAATGCTTTAATTTTATACTTCATACACGGTCAGCTGAATAGCCACCTCGTCTCTACATTTTAATTTTATGCTACTATAGTGGTATTATACAATCATATATACCTGTATGTAACTGTATCACGTAGCATAGACGCTTGTAATATTAAAAATATTCACCACGCGTTAAGTAAATGTGCTGATAGTGCACCGTTCTAAGAAACTTGCGAATGATGCCCTAAAGCTTGAAGAGCGTTAACGACTTGTAGCTTGTGCCGAATGGCAAATTTGCAAATAAAAGTCATATTTAGTGGGTTTTAGGGCCGAACCTTTCGATGCTAATGATAATGTGCATAGTAACAGATTTACAATTATAATGATATTTTATCTATGAAACACTTTTTAATCTTAGTCTACAGAATGTATATAATTATATAGGTATTTTAGAAATAATTACATATAATATTGTCTTACGTTTACGAATGTTATTCGTTAAAATTAAACTACTTTATACGGACTTTATCGCGTTGTTAATTTAACACTTTATTAGATAATTTTGAAACTGGTACACTACTACCATTAAAGTTTACTACTTTTTAAGCTAATTAAATTATTAAAGCTATTTATATTTAAGTTTACACTTTCCTGAGGTATCGGTTGCTTTTCAGCAGCCATGTTCACCTATCTTAGTCTCCCAGTGTTAATTTCAATTAATTACATTATACCTAATCCTCAAAATATCACATTTATTAGCGACGTTGCCATTTGGAACAAGACGCAAGCTCTATAAAATATTTTTTTAGTATCCCTTCTTCGAGTCTCGCACTAGGGATAATGCTTGCATCGCTTGGGACTTTGGTAAACATTGAAATTTCAGACACAAAGGACACTTAGATTCAGGACAACTATTTGTTTTTTCCATGTGAGGTTTGGATTCGCATCAAAATCGACGTACTTTGATATAAAAGTATCTTATAGTGATCGTTATTAATATAATATATTTTTTAGTCTTACAACACTCAAGGTTATTTCTAAATATGGAGTTATCTATACAAACAATGGCCTTAAACATAGATCGTTTAAAAATTACTTATAATCGATTAACTACAAACATTTCGAAGCTCCTTAGCCGATTATAGAATCGGTAAATCTTCAATACGACAATCGTTTTAATCGATTAGACGCTTAGACGTTTTCGGCGTTCGAGAGATCGGATATTACTTGGACATTTAATAAGTAGATTAAAATTTACTCTAAGACGGATTTCAGTCTTCGCATAATGATTATTTTTTTAATTGCTTGGTATAATGAAATGGAATTTTCGCTTCTTATTATTTTAAGAAGAAATTATTTTGATTCCTTTGACATTTTTATATTGGATGTCGGGATATTACATACTTATTTATATATAACGCTATTTATATCCATTGAGCGGGCCCGGAAATACATTACGTTAAGATTTTATTAGGCGAAATTGTCTTATCTAATGATAGCCGCCAAATAAATTTCTAATTTTACTGATTTTGGGTAAGCCTATCATAGCTGTAGAATTGAAGGTATCTTTATAGTTATAGTTTCATAAATTGGTTTACTTATACGGCTACCTGTATACGGTAAAACAAAAGCGTACCCACTTCATTTGGTTTTCACTTATATATAAAGAGTCGTCGTTCATACAGCATAAAAACTATCATTTTCGTGAAACTGTTTGTGAAGGCAGATTAATCCCTATGTCGTCTGAAACATAACAGTGAAGTGGGAAAACGTGATTACTTAATTGAAGAACTAGACTAAAGCAACAATATTTATTTGGTTAAGTGTATTTTCTTAAGTATTTGCTGCTTTGATGGTATCGTGGTTAAGTTGGCTACTTCGCTACTATATCAGTCTAACGAGAGTTGCAAATTTGATATCCGTGTGGTACTTAAAATGTAAAATTGAATGGGAAAGCCCACTGTTGACAATTTTGGTTACAGTACGACTTATATGAACGTCCGAAATTCTTGCTCACTCCGTTTCCGCAGGTGAGTGAGGTGATTTCGGACGCTCATATAACTCAATAAACATTTTAAGCACGCACTAACGGTAAAGGCTGGTGAAGTTTAACATTTTGTTCGCACCTGAGTCTTCTAGCCAATCCATTGATCTTCCTTTAGGCTAACCCTGACTCTGTACATAAGCTATTGAATAATAAATTCCACATTAATTAGTGTATGGTAGGAATAAACCCCTAAATCAGTTCCCGCGGGAGTCGTAGGCCAGCGATAACGTTCCCTACAATGATATACAGAGCCTATAACATACATCTTATCATGGCTACGCTTCGAAACGGACGCCTATGTACACAAACCGCACTAATAACTCTTTCATTTAAGCATACACACGTTGGTATATTATCCTAGTACCCCCAGGATATACTAAGACAGAGATGTATTATGCCTTTATACGGCGCAGCGGCAGTGAATGTGATCTCTGTGCATGAGCTATGTGGTTTGTCTATCAAGCTCCAGTAGCGACATTCAGTCTGCCACTCATACTAGCTCTGGTTTTAAATCCTACGAAACAGAAGACAAGCCTATTGACATCTAAGGGTCGCATTGTTGGACTCCATGCCACTACCGATAATTTCTTAAAAAGAAACTTAGTGCTAAATCGGGAATTGAAAACAGAGACTTTACGGGACTCTACAATGAGTAGCAAAGAAAAGCATAGGATTCTGCTACGAAACCAAGATGGCTGAAATTTTATCCTATGTACTTTTTGTTAGAAACATTAAAAGTGCAAAGGATTTTCCCTTGTTTAGCTTTGTTCTTGGAGTTGTATTTACATATTTAACTAGGCCCGTGGGATAAGCAGAATTGCCAGTCGAATTCATACACAAATGAATATAAGAAATCGTAACTGTTTGCGTCTTTGTTATATTATAAATGCGGAAATGTTTTAGTTTATTATTTTTACGTTAACATTTCTGAAAGGTGATTTTTTTACAAAAAAATTCAATATCTTTGGTTTGTAAATTATAAGCATGCTTGTTAAGAGAACTCAGAACTATCGCAAGCACTTTAGCTGTGCTGGAGAAATCAGCAAAGCTAGAATGCTTGAGATTGTTCTGAGTTCAAGGCGTATTAGATGTGTGCGTGTTATCGTTTGCAGGGCCAATGCCTTATACACTGGATTTCACCTGCTTGAATTTTTAGTAATAACACGAAATTGTAGTAATTAGATAAGTGACATAAGTTCGAAAATAAAAGGCACGAATAACTGCAAAATGTCATAGGCGTCTTACGCTTCGGTAAACACTTTACATCAGGTAGGCTGTATATTTACTTCGAACTTATTTGTTAAAAAAGTTCATATCTTATTGAGACTTCAACAGCAATATTAATTGACACAAAACTACATAGACCATCGGAGATTTTGGCGGGTGGGTCTATGTTTGAAGTATAAATATTCTTCTTAAATATGTAATCGCATTGTGTGTCAGAATGGAATTCACACTCTTTTGCGTTCTTTGCCTTGGTAAATAAAAAATAACTTTTTCTTGTACTTGACGCATTTTGGGGTTAATATACTTTTTCTTCCTATGGGAGTCGTTCGAGATTATTTAAATATTACCGCTTCCTTATATAGATAGCAATATCTTTTCATATTATTTTTTAACGTCTTCCTCGCGATGTGGCTTTATTTTGGAATCACAGGTAATGTGAAGTCCAGAGTTGAATATCCGAGAGAAGTAAAATACTGGTCATTATTTTCTGCCTTACAAAGCAATCTTAAGTATGTAAGAGGTAGCAGGTAATACTTATTAATTAGTGACTAATCATAAAAAAGCTCATCTATAAACGTTACTCAGCGTTTAGTGTCAGTTAAATACCTAATAGTAAAGCAACAACGGCGGGCCTTTGTTCAAGAATTAATCTTTGATCTTGATCGTCTTGAGAGTTATTTAGTTGAGAGATGACTAAATATTAATTAGTGATAATTCAAACTGTTATTTACACGATAACAAAAATAAACATCGTTCATATTTCTATGGTGATTTTATTAACGCCATCACTTTTATATTTTATATCTCTTTCCTTTGCTCTTTATTAGATAAAGATGCATCACATCGCCTCCTGATGAAATCATAACGTGGATTTTATTACTTTTCCTTTATGAAATATAATACTATGTAGTATCGATTCACTCTCTGTAATATGGTGCTTCCTTACAGTTTAAGGATAATCAAAATTGAATGTTCGTAATAGAAAATCATTTCCTCTTTATTATCATAAGATATTTTATATCTAATACATAAAATGTGCCAACGGTTAAACGATATTATATTACAAAGTTATAACTTAGATTAATATTGATGTAAGACAAAGATAGCGATAGTAACTTGTGACGTAATAAGTTAAGATTGATATATTAATTGCCAGTTTGAACAGTATAGTGACCACAGATTCTTTTGGGGCGCGATCATTCTAATTGATGGACGGCTAAGTGCAGTCTACATCGTCTGTTTTACGATATATTAGCAGATTTTTTTTTTGTATTTTTTTTATCGTATAGTTTGGCAAACGAGCAGACGGATCGCCTGATGGTAAGCGATTACCACCGCCCATGGACACCCGCAACCCCAAAGGAGTTACAAGTGCGTTGCCAGCCCTTTAAAAAGGAATGAAGGAGGGAAAGGACAAAGGAAAGGATAGGAAAAGGATCGGGGTAACTTACTCACCAATACGAAACGCAACAGTACGGGTACCGTTACTTCACGCCGGTATTCTGTGAGAGGGTAATACTACCCCGGTCGATCCGGCCCATTCATGCTGAAACCAGCGAGGATCTACTACCAAAATATACAAATATAGTATTCTTTTTTTAAAACAGACAATGAAGCAATTATGTCTTAGGAATAATTCATTTGTGTGTAGTGTCGCGTGGGCTTTCACAAGCATTCAAACAACGGACACAAACAACAAAACAACATCCAGATTCAGAACAACTATTTATGAATCACAACTAATCGTTGTCCTGTTTAGGTTTCGAGCATTCAACACTCGGAGCAGTACAGTGGCGAGGCGAACACTTAAAACACTACGCCATCTTTGTAAACGAATATGACATACAATTGGGTCGCTTAGTAATAAGCACACTTTGATTGTATTTAATAAGGAAAGAGGGTCCCTAGCATACTAAATACCTACTTTTTTCTTCTATGTTAATATTATATGTCGGCCTCATAGCGTAGTGGTTAGTGTAACCGACTGCCCCGCCTGAGATCGCGGGTTCGATTCCCGCACAAGTCAAACATTTGTGTGCATGAACATGGGTGTTTGTCCTGGTTTGGGTGTTTCTATGTATAAATATGTATGTATTTACAATAAAAAGTATATATGTATGTTTATCCATAGTCTAGTACCCATAGTACAAGCTCGTTAGTTTGGGCTAGATGGTGTTGTGTGTATGTGGTAGAATATTATTATTAACGTGTTCTGTACTTTAAACATTAAGTTTGAGTTTAAACTAACCTTGACCAAATATTTCGGCAAGCCATCTAACATTAGATACATTATAAATAAATACATTTCCTTTGTTACTTGACTGACGATGTAGCAGGGCTAGTAAATACGATTGATATATTTCAGGTCTTGGATCAAATCCGGGTAGCGCAGTATTCTTGTCAAGTATTCATCTATAGCGGGCTACAGGTTCGCCCCGTTTTAGGTAGGATCTAAGTTCATAGCTAGCAAAATGAGGGTGTAATATACATTTTCTACATATACGGGCAAAAAACTATATATAAATATATATCAAAAGATGTAATATTAAGACTCTTAGTTGACTTAGAAAAACAAACTACTGATATATTCTTCTATTCAAATATATTATCTTTAAAATGCTATCTCTTTTCTCGACATTTTAAGATAAATTAATTCTAACTGGCCAACAAAATGTTATTTAAGAGTACAAATAAGAGCCAACTATATTTATAACCCATCGTAAATAATATTATAAATAACTAAACAGCGTGAGTGTCGGCATTAGCTAATACAATAAAGTATGATATACAGTGGCCTGTGATTTCATTATGATTAATCAAGAAACATTATAATGTAATTTCGTAATAATTATTGTTCGTATTGTGACCTGTTTTAAAAATGCGTTTCCTGTGCCCAGAAAGCCAAAGCTAACTATCATATTAATATAATTTAGAGCAGTCCATGATTTCATTATAATTAATTGAAAATCATTTTATAAAGTATTTTTGTATAATTATTGTTCTTATTTTGTTGCCCGGTTAAAACTGTAGTTTAAAATTATGTCATATAGTGTTTTAAAATAAACAACGCAAAAGACTGCGTATAAAGTATTAATACCTACTTAAATTGCAATGTAGAACGCGAAGTAAGCATTTTTAATAAAATAACTAATTCTTAATTCACTTATCTTTGATTTACATGAAAAGAATCTATAAATCTAAATTCGCCTACTTCCAAATTTCCAAATAACATAGGTACATATTTTCCACATGTATCGATAACCGAAGAGAATAAAAAAAGATAGTAAAAAATAAACCAAACAATACGCTTTAAATAACTAAAAGTAAAATAGAACTACTAAAAATAACTTTAATTACCGTGGGGTACGGATAGCTTGCGATAAAAAATTTAAGACAACACTGTATTAAAAATCCACTTCTTAGTAAATTAATGTCGAAGTTTAGTAAATATTTTTAGTAAAAAAACATTCCTGTTTAATTTTAAAACATTGTTTAAATTTTGAGCTATTTATACATAGCCAGATGGCGTCTTTTGAGTGATCGGGAAGGAGTTCCAGAATACCCGCTATGAGACGAACATAATTTACCTACTGGACACTGAAAATTTCCTAACAGAAAAACGCAATAACTCTCTGCTTGACACAGGAATCAAATTCAAGACGTTACGATCATAGGCAAACATAAAGGCAGCCATTATCAGATTAATGGATGGAATAATTCGTATGAGATACGTCATACGAATAACTCCATCCATTAAACAATTACTTATTTACCTAAGCATGAAGGATTCTAACTTATAACAAGCCTTTTCTTCAAGCCGTGTCTTAAATAGACTCTAAGATCAAAAGTCTAGATGATAAATTAATTTTAACTTTACGTCAATTATTTCTATTTAATTATTAATAATTTATATTTGTAAATTTAGAGTTGCTACATATATTTTTATCTGAAAAGTGAAATAAAAAAATATCACCCGAAACACAAGCAAACATGACTTTCAATTATAAATATGGTATTACTAAGTTCACTCATATTGCAAATTGTATACTATTCTCTGTGACACATTTTCGTGCGGTCTCTGTATTGTGAAGGTATATCTGTGATTTAAATCTTCGGTTATTTGCCTGCGATATAGGTTACACTAGTGCAGACATTATCAATATAAACTATTAATAAATACAAACAACTTAAAATAAAAAAATACGCCTTATAATAATTATACTTAAAAAAATTACCTTAATCATATAATACCTGTTACTATAGTAATAGAAATTATATGATAGTATTCGAATATGTTGACAACGCTATGCATAATTGCGTGTGCTGGGCCCTTTAACAAATATACCTGCATGCCAAGTAGCTTTGTGCACTCTTGCATTAGTACGTCACTCTTTTCTTCGAAAAATACTAAAAGATAATGTTCGTCACCCTCCGTCAAAACAATTTTAATTAAAAGTGTAGAATAGTTTTTTTACGCTTCAAAGTAAATGTTCCTAAACAAATACTACTACTCAATGTGTCTACTTTCAATGAGCGTAATGCCATATTAATTATAATCATTGCCAAAGCCTTCACAGTGTGAAAAGGCCCGTGCCCAGCAGTGGGATAGAGATTCATGCTTGTTTCCCAAAGAGAGGCAGAGTCTACCACTAACTATGATCCTGGCATATCTCTCTTGCTTCATTTGCTCTCATTACATTATTCATGCATGCTCGTTGGTTAAGAGTACTCTAAGTTTGGCCTTTATTCAGAATGTCTCCAATTTGGTTTAAAAACGTTGACCTAGGTCTTCCTTTTCTGCTCGTCCCATTGACATAATATGCCTTTAATGAGTGTCAGTCAATACCTCGTCTTCTATTATTCCTCGTGTACCATTTTATATTCCGGAGGATAAACATTTTTTATTTGTAAAAGAAGATTTAAAATAAAGCTAATCCTACACGTAATCGTATAATTAAGAATAGTTCAGTCCTTATTAATTATCATATAGTTGACTTAATGAGAAAATTAAATATTGCATAATTCTCAAACTTAATACTGACGAATATATACTAAGCAAATATATATGACATTAAAATTTACTTAATAATCAGACGAATAAACAAACAGAAAATGCCTAATAAGTTGAATAAGACAATGTTGATAAAATTATAAAATGTACGTAAAAAAATAACCTACAAATTGGCGAAAAAGAAAATGACAGTATTTTACATGAGAAGCTAAGATATTTGTTTTGCGTATCTTTGTATGAAGAACAACATGTAAAATACCGATTTTACTAAAAGAAAAGAATTAATTGAGCTCAATATATAATATATTATTTACCATGTGCATGTTAAAGACGTTTAAATACCCACACATTTTAGGCAACATTACATGACGTAAAGTTTAAATCATCGCCATACCTATCTTTATATATATAAATCTTCTGTGCGTGTGTTTGTAATTAAATACCTCCTAAACGGCTGGACCGATTTTGATGAATTTTTTTGTGTATAAACACACAAAGTGGATTCGAGAATGGTTTAGATTCGGTTTATTTTTTTCCTTTTTTTTTTGCTGTCCCAAAGGCACAGCAGCCAATTAGAATGTCAATACTATAATATATTATAAAGACAACAGTTACCTTTATTTCAGTATTTTCATAATCACACACACCTATATAGGTACCTACACCTTCAAATTATGCTAATGACATTAAAACCCATATCTCGGATATTTGCTTTACCCAAACACGAACTTACCACTACACATCAGATTGACATGCCACCCACCAACAATTTAGCTCTTGAAATTCTTTAATACAAAAATAATTTATAGCTCGCGATGTCTCCACAGCGCTAGCACTGAACGAAAACGTAATTTGAATAAATACAGCTCCCTAGGTTTCGAAATGAGACTGCTAGAATATTTCTTGAAGAAAATGGAGTAACGCATTCTTACATAAATATTTTTCAAGCGAATCTTATTTAACATTTGATTTGGTTAAGGGAAGAATGTAGGATAAATTATTCTCAGTTTACATATTCATTTTCAGGGTACTGTACCCTTAACGGGTTCTATAAAACCGGTATGCATTAGTTCGGAAGAGCCCATAAGTCAGCTTTGAGCCTTAGATAAATTATACAAGTCAACGTAAAATTAAAATTATGCAACATTATATCCCATTTTAGTACATATAATTATTTACAAAATAATTAATTATTTTTAGTAAACAATTATTTCAAACATCATTATATTATTAAAATAATAATCAACAAAAGTATAAGTAATATTAATTAAATTGCTCATTTAACAATAATTATAACTAAAAAGGTTCACAATGCAAAAGGATTTTTATCGCTCAGATCTTTCACGAAACAAGCGTAAGACGGTGTCACGAATTATTATTTCTCCAACGAAATGTAAGCACGTTTTCATTAAACTACAAAGGGAACATTTGAATAAACGCTATTGTAATAATTATCGATTTCACCAGTTATTCTTAACAAATAACCTTATATTTTTTATTTCAAAACTTGCTCTGTAACCGGTTTAAATACGGATTATAAAAGTATGTAAAACACAAACCGGTAAAAATAAAATGTAAACAATTAAATCGTATAAAATGTGCAATAACTCACCATGGAAGGAACCGGCGATTCCTTTAGTAATACACAACACAGACCTCCATATCAATCCACACGGTAACCATACACGCACTCACGTCACAGCGAACATAAAATTTTTAAACGATATCACGATTCGAATGCGGAGTTTCACGAAACAGCGCGCGATCGCCTCTCCCGGCATCCAGCGAGCTTATGGCTGCGAGTTTGCGTGGACCGCGCCGCCCCCCACCTACCACATACCATCATTTTTCCCCGGTCCAACACCATAAAAATATTTCGCGCCCGTATTGCGCAATGCATTAATCCTGCAAAAATAAACAGGTAATTATTTTTTTTACTACAAACATTTTAGCTTTAAGTTACGCAGTTGTAAATTATGGAGGAAATAGGCGTAATTAAGCCCGTTTTACGTTAAATCCGTTCAGCGTCAGGAATAGGCCGGCAAGGAATGTTTTAATGTTTAATTAAAAGGATTGTCACGGGAGAGGATTTAGCGAAACGTGATAAAAATACTAATCAATTTGAATGCGTGGCGAGTGAGAACATTCGTGAAACAATCGTGATTTCTTTTCGAGATTTCTTCGTGTCTTTGATGTAAAATGACGATTGTTTACAATACCCTAATTCTTTATAAGTCTGTTGGACGGATGCTTGCTATAAGCGGGATTTAATTAGTAAGCTATCTAATGTCGTAAGCTGCAATGACGGCGGATATGTGACAGCATCCCCGGCTATCCCGTTTCCTAATAGTGATGTCAGCTAAAGTTATACGGTTTGTTTACTGCAAGATTTTAATAAATTTGGTTTTAGTTTCTTTTGGTAGAATTACTTTTATCTTTTCAAACGAATATCGTTGTACTGATTACGTAGTGCTTTTAGTATAAATTTGGATGTAATTTGTGTGCGTTGAATAAATGTTTGTGAAGTCCTTTGTGACACAGAAATTACTGATAGTCCTTTGAAAATAAAAAGTAAATCTACAACATATTAATTTTTGATGACTTGCATTTACTTGGTCTCTAAACAATTATCTGTAGATTACAATAAATATGTTTATTTTCAACTCTCTAGTAACATAAACTTACTAATAAATAAAAACTCTCTTTTAACTCACCTAAACATACTAGTTTTTGACCGCGGCTTCACTCGTATAAATGTAAGTTATGCACATTTTTTATCCCTCGGGTAGAGTATTTTCCTAGATAAAACGTATGCTATGCTCTATACATGATGATCGGTCGAGTAGTTAAAGCAAACAAATTTACATTCGCATTTACAATAATAGTTAGGATTTTATAGATTTTCGAAAACATTTTTGTTTCTGTTTTATTAGTTTCGTAACATAAATTTACACTGTTCAGCTTGTGGTCTATGGTGAGGTCCTGAATATGATGCCCGGTGTAGACAGAGTTTTGTTAGTTTTATCTGTAGCAAGTTATAACCATATTTGGAATTTGTTCCTCGTTGTTGGATTGCCGTCTTATTAGCAACGTTTAGGTATTATACACGGGATATACAAGAATCTTCTATGTTTTAATAAAAGCTTCTGCCCACGGCTTCTCTTGCGTAAAAGTAGGTTAAGTTATGTTAGTAAAAGAGGCCTCTCGCATGTCGTGTGAACACCAGGTGTTCATAACCACGAAGGCCTTCCTTTAACTTTTTATCAGATGCTCAACGGGTTAAATAAAATATAGCCTATTTATTCGGTAATGAGTCGGTTGAGTAGCCTTTGCGTTGAGAGCAGCGATAGCTCAGTGGGGAGACCAACAAACTGCAATGCAGAGCGTCTCGGGTTCGAACCCACATCGCGCACCTCTGACTTTCGGAAGTTATATGACTTTTCGCAATTATGTGCGTATTGATTGACAATTATCGCCTGCTCCGTGCCTCGGAGAGCACGTTAAGCCATCGGTCCCGGCTGCCATGAACATCTATGGCAGTCGTTATTGGGGAAGTCGACACAAAAGATCCCACTGGGTCGACGTGTCGCCGGTCTGTACTGACTGGCCCCCCACACAAGATAAGATAAGCCTTCGCGTTAAATCCTTACAAACAAACAAACAAAAAAATCTTTGCTCTTTATAATATTTGTATAAGTATAGATACATTTGTCACTTAACAAAATTACTGATTTAATTACCACTCCAATATTTTTCTGAACTTTATACATAAAGTAAAAAAAATTACAAAAAAGAAAATGCATTTTCACAACTTTTGTAAACCTTGTTTTTCATGACATAGCTGTGGACTGTTACTGAATTGTATATTTCGTCTAGGATTATAATATTTTGACTCATAATTTGTGGAACTAACACACACGCTATGAAAATGGTTGTCTTCTAGAAATACAAATTTAAATGTCAGCTCTTGTTAAAATGTGTTGTTAGGCATATAACTTTGCACAATTATTTGCAATGCAGAGGAGTTTCACACCGACATTTCACCAGCTACGGTTTAAGTTTGCATAATACGAGGCAAACATAAAAGGGCTTGTAGTAGCCACACTTTAAGAAATATAAAATTATGACTCTTACGTGTTTAATGGAAATTACAATATTTGTAAAAATGAACCTTCATTTATTTGTACAAGTATCTAAACGAGTCGATCGTAGTAGACGGGACAATATGTAGTATACTTTGCCTACACAATACAAAGACCACGCTCATGCGCAAAATTGTATTTTGTATGGCAGCAATAATTGACAATAAGATACCCAAATGTTGGAAGGAGCAAAATATTCATGTTTAAAAATAAATTATTTAACTTTTTGGCTGAAAACGCTTACTATGATATCCAGGACTTCCTAAATGCAAAGTTATAATTCATTAAACGTATTTTACTTTAATAACTTGATTTATATAATAACTAAAAACTAATTTTAATTTGCATATATATATGAATAATTTTATTTTTTTTCTCTTTGTTACATTTATTTGCATGATTTATATTTAAAATTTGTACGCCCTAACGGCAAATTATGACTGAGCTACTATGTTTTATATTTTCTAACTTGTATACCTATGTGTGCATACTCATGTTTTAACAAATAAAAGTATCTTTATCTCTTTCTGGGGGCTGGCTCCACCACGCTGGCCTAATGAGGGTTGAAGACATATAGATACATATAGTGGTAAAAATATAACAGTTGATGCAAACATGTAATAAGACAATTGGGAACCGCTTTACAATCCTCAACAGGCCCCAGGTAGACGACGCCAATGCACTCCCACCGTTCGCAGTATAAGCGAACGGAAAGAGAGCCAGCGATCTAGTCCCCAAAACCCATTTGAAGATTGCAAAACGTTCACACACATGAGACATAGATTTCGTCACGATGTTTTCCTTTACTGTTAAAGTGAGCAATAATTAACTATTTAAAAAGTACAGACTAATTTATAAGAGGTCAGTTTTTTGATTCAAGTATCATGCTATTTCTATTTTTTGACCAAGTTAAACAAAGGTAGCACGACACTTGTTTCGAAAACCTTTCCTTGTGTAAGTGAGGCTTTAGAGGTGCGTGCCCTGAGATCGAACTCGACACAGAGGTGTGCAGTCTTTACGGTCTTCTAGTAAGCTATCGCTTACTGATGTCAAATCGGCACATTTTCAGCCTCCCTGCTGCTACTATCAGTAGCAGCAGGGAGGCTATAATAACGAAAAAAAAAGAAAAAAAAAGAGAAAAACGCAATAGCGATATGACCGTAAGAAGCTTATGTTTATGTGCACTTATCCCATATGACCAACGAAGCAAGCAATGTTTACTACAAAAACTAGTCAAGGGCAAACAAGACTGTCGCTCTAAGTAATCCATAATTTCCGTAAAGCTTTTCGCCATGATCTTTTTTATTATACACTAGCTGACCCGAAAGTCGTTGTCCTGTATACAAAAAAACATTTCACGTAATTAAATTTAATATCAAAACGTCAATCAATTCTTTTTTCATAAGTATTATTTAAATTTACCGCATTTCCCGCGGATGTTACGCAAATATTCGTTCGTACAAACCTTGTCTTGACCTTGTCCTGACAATTACAAAGACAACAAATAAAATAAACAGCCAAATCGGTCAAGCCGTTCTTAAGTGATGCTCCGTCATACAATTGGCAATTGATTTTTATTTATATAGATATGACAGACAAACGAACAAAAATGGTCTTTATAGGTACTTAGTATCTTTAGAATCATAGAACCTCAAAATCATAACTAATTAAAAAAATAATAAGACTTTAAAGCGTCTCGTAGACGTCTTTGGCATCTCATTACCTGCATGCTAATTAGAGTCTGCAAATATTTTTGTAATTAATTTTAAAAACTACTATAATTATTTTTATTTCTGACTAAATGAATACCTAGACATAAACAATGTCCTGGGGCTTATTTATGATTTCGTCTAGTTACAAAATGGTGTCTTCAGGCGCTGAATCCTAGAACTTACATTTCTTTAATGCGTTTTCATTTTCTTCATATTTTATTTTCAGAAAAGAATTTCTCAGTCAGACTCTGAAACTGTGACACGGGACATAAAACGATAGCTGGTGAATTGTGGGTGAAATACACTTCAGCTTCACAGTTCATTTATATATATTTTATTGTATGTATGTAAACAGGATACGAAAAATAACAGCAAATTTACTCACACAAATTTTTCTTTGTTTGTACGATTTTCGATGCAGTAACTATTTTTTTTTATGTTATAGTAGGCAAACGAGAAGACAGATTGCCTGATAGTAAGCGATTACTGCCGCCCATAGACACCCGCAACACCAGAGGTGTTACAAGTGCGTTGCGTTTTTAAATAAATATCATATAATAGTATTATTGCTAGCGCAGGCCATCCTTTCTTTCTGCCTACGTAAAATTAGGAATACTATTGGGTATGTTTTAATAAAATTCATAAAGAATTGGATGGCTTACATGTCCCAAATTGTGCAATAATGGAACTTACGTAGGGAAAATTATTTAATAAATAATTGTTTAGCTCAAAAATTAACACTAAGGAATATCATAATCTATTGGTTAGTGAGTTTACCGAAGCTTTATTTACATTAGTGCTAAGTTGTCGTAAAGGTTGAGCCTGTGAAAAATACCTGCAAGAAACTCACGACCACTATTTTAAAACATCAATTATTTTACAACGCTGTAAGTATATTACAACGCATATCAACAAAGTGTTGCAGCCATTATACCATACATTACTGACTATATAAATCTACAAGAAATAAAAATAATTATTTAACAAAATTAAGTAACTAAAATAGAGCAGCAATAGCTCAGTGGGAAGACCAACAGACTGCAATGCAGAAGGTCTCGGGTTCGAACCCACGTCGCGCAACTCTGACTTTCGGAAGTTAAATGACTTTTCGAAATTATCCGCGTATTGATTGACAATTATCGCCTGCCTCGGAGAGCACGTTAGGCCGTTGGTCCCGGCTGCTATGAACATCTATGGCAGTCGTTATTGAGGAAGTCGACACAAAAAGATCCCACTGGGTCGAAGTGTCGCCGGTCTGTACTGACTGCCCCCCTCCCCCGCCCCCCCCACACAAGATAAGATAAGATAAGATAAGTAACTAAAATAATTTGGATTTAGTAGTATTATTCAATATCAATCTGTAATAGACAATAGGATGACATGCATACACTCCGTAAGGCAGTCCGTGACTAAACATAGATATACATTTTATAAATTTTATATTAATAATAGTAATAAAACGCTCAGAATAAGCATTTCTGAAAATATAGCGGGTATTATACACATCAACTCATACACAATAATACAACAATCTGCATAACTAACTCACTACCTCAATCTACAAAATTGTATTCACACAAAATAGCCTGCTTAACTTCCAAATACAATTTTTATCATCTCATAGACGTAAATAGAGTAATATACTAATATATGGAGCTTCTAAGTTCATTGGCAACTAAACAGCCAGGGCATTGACCCCAGTCTGTTGTACGTTACGGACAAAATGTTCATACTCAGCTACATATACTGCAGCAAGCTGAGAATTATTAACTTTTTATGTGCATATTTGGTTAAGTTCTCAATAATAATAAATTGGAATAGAAAAATGAAAGGAAAGTATGTATTTATTCAAGCAATTCAAGATCAAGATGCTTTTGTAGAAATTATATTCTACAAATTTATATAGTCGTTTTTCTTAGTTGCATTATTTAGTAAACTAATATCTAATGCAGAGATAATACATACATATATGTATCTATGTATATCTCTCTATGTATTATCTCTGCACGATATATTTTTTATTTTTTGTCATCTATATTTATTTTAGAACAAATATGAACATAAAATGAGTAGGTATGTTGTTTACCAAATTAGTCAAGTAAGAAACAGTTTACTATAAAATAACTAGTGTCTGCTCGCGGCTTTGCCTGCTAGAATCTAATGTAAATGATTATTTATAATACAAAATTTGTATTATAAATAATCATTTACATTATTATTTATTAAGCAAATAATAATATAGTGTTTATCTAGGTCATCTTCTATTCGAATGCAAAGTTTAATTTAAATTCGTTTAATGTTTTACACATGATTGTGTAATAAACATCAAAGCCTCGTATCTTTTGACGCATTAGATATCGGAAAGTACCTTCTTATATTAGCACGCCATCTGCTCAATTGTTGAAATGCATAAAAAAGATTTTTAAAATGCTACAGTTACAGAATGTCGTCGCTTCAGTTAACTTGTGGAACTTAGTTTGGATGACAAGCGGTAGACAGGCCCAGGACTTATACAGTATTAATCGGACATTTTCATCAGCTTTTCTGTCAAATGATAACTCATTTGTAATTCTTTTTCATGGTATAAATTAGTGAAAAACCACAAGAGGTGGGATTACTGTGGCATATACTCATTTAATTATTGTTTTCATATAATATCGATTTTGAAAACAAATCTTATGAATGGCCGTATTGGCAGTTTATATGGCCGTTTGGGGATAAAAACCTTAAACTAATAGTGAAGTAGTAGTAAGAATAATAGGTAATATCAAATTAATTTTAAATACTAATTTTGCCCGCTTCAAGCTGTGTCTTAAGATGCATCCAAATCCGCTCAATAATAATTAACGTGTGATTTGGTAACAAATATACGAACATCTTAAGAAACGTTTACGTTTATAATATTAGAACGAAGTAGGATTAACTTCTTATGGAAAGTTCTTATAGAAGGCATGAAGCTAATTTCATTTTCACAGGATACTCAAAAAGCCTTATAATTGAATAGCGATTTATGATGGATGACAACTTTATTTTGAAAGTATATCTTCATAGGCTTTTAAACCTTTGCCTGTATGTAGTAGCTAAGCTAAATGCAAATTCAGTAACTTCATTAATATCATAAATTTTGACGTTCATAATTCTTGGATTCCTTTCTCCTACGTCCGTGTCCCCCCTCGCCTTCCCATGGGCTACGGTTACTGCTTACATTCAGGTAGACCGTGTTCTTGGTTGCCATAATTTTATTTTCAATAGCGATAACGTAGTTGTGTTTACTTGGAATTGCTTCTACAATGTCAAGAAAAACAATATATCCAGGCTGTAGTGATCATTTTTATCATTAGGCGGGCGCATCCATATTCTAGCACTAAAATAATCATAGGTATAGATTATAGACATTATACTGTGAGAATCATAAAGTCACTTCATTTAATAAAAATGTCAATATCGATTAAATACAGAATATTTTTAAAAGCGTATTGTTTAAAGTTGTTTTAAGGATATTACAATAATGGAAGATTTGGCCCAAATCTTTATTTGAAGCTATTGCCAAGAAACGATTTAATATACTTTTAGCGTATATTTGCGCGCTGATTTGGCAATGAAAGTAATGTGCAGGCCAGTTGTTTACTTAAAGGCTCATAAAAGACAATTGCTTGGAATGAGATATTACGACTAGTAAAGGGCCAAAACGCTTAAAACATATTAGATTATTTGAAAATCCTTTAGGGTTGACCTTATAATAAGTAATACAGAAAAACATTTACTTAGAAAGCCGGGCACGCCATCGTTATACTTATATTTATGTTGATACTATTGAAAGAGAACCAAATAGTTTATTTTCAGTTAGGTTGGATAAATGTTTAGATATAATTATTATTTAATATTGTCTTCTGTTTACGCGAATGTTATTCATTGAAATTAAACTACTATATACGGATTTTATCGAGTTGTTTATTTAACACTGTATTCATTATATGTTCAGTCATTCAAATAGTCAAACCCAAGAAGAAGCAAACCACAGCTAGACTTCATGATACTTTGAGCTCATTCTGTGTTTAATCTAGAAACACCAATGATTAAATTATGTTCGGGTACTTTGAAATAACTACACGGAAACATTGTGACAATTACCATCTTAATCTCCCCGTGACCATGGCTGCTGAAAAGCAACCGAAACGTCCTGGAAAGTGTAAACTTAAATATGAATAGTTTTAATAATTTTATTAGCTCATAAATTAGTAAAATTCAATAGTATTATACACAGTTTCAAAGTTATGTAATACAGTGTTAAATAAACAACGCGGTAAAATCTGTGTATGGTAGTTTAATTTCAATAATTATTATTCTTTTTTATTTTAGTTCAACCCGATCATCACGTTTCGATTAGTCTGTTATTTTTATATTTTCGATTTGAGAGAACTTCAGGATAAAAAGTATATAATAATACTAAATAACTATTATACTATACTGTAATAGTATAATAGTTATTTATTTACATTATTAATTATACATTAAATGAGCTTAAACATTTAGGTATATATAAAATAAAATACACACCTATATGGCAATGCAAAGTTGTGTAAAAATTTCCAGTCAATCCATCAACTTCTTGGCGAGTTTTGCGGAAACAAACATACAGACGCTGACTTATATAAAGATAAAATACTATTTAATTGCAATAAAAAGAATAGATAAAGATGTGATAAGAAAGATATATAGGCATACTATTCTGTTAAAATACTGCCCTATATACATCGCTGTTGCAGCGACGAAGGATCAGTAGGCCAGGCCTACCACGAAACGATATTTCGTGCCGACTGTTTGTACCCACAGTTATTCCGAAATTCATCGTAACCTTTTTAACGTCCTAAACCTTTTCATGAAGTAGTCGGGCTAACAGAGTAATGTTATTTTGAAAGAAAGAAATCCAAAGAAACTTCATTGTAAGTTATTTCGTTCGGCCCGAAGTTTTGGATAGACATTTTCACGGTAGACGTACTGATTACTTCACAATGTATATTCATTTAGCTGTAATATGATACACCAGCGCTCTAGTACTGAATTAATTACTACAGCAATACTCAACAGAAGGCATAATATGTATGAACCGAAATAGATAAAAAGATAATTTTTCAAATAGAGCTAAGCATTACATTTTTTAATTTTTTAAGCTTTTTATTCAGATAAGGCGAAAAATAGGGCAGATGTCGTAAGTCAAATTGTGAAATTATTAAATATTTAAGGTAAATAGTCACATACTCAAAATACAAAGATTTTTTGAAAACTTCCAACTTTTTCCGGAAGAATGGGCTGGCTGGACCGGAGTGATACCACGGTCTCACAGAAAACCGGCGTGAAATAGCGCTTGCGTTGTACGGGGGAGAGAGGGGAGGGGGAGGTTCATTGAAAAGGTCGGTTACGCACTTGTGAATCGCTTACCATCAGGCGATCTGTCTGCTTGTTAGTCTCCTAAAACAAAAACAAAAAATATGAATAATAAAAATAAAATACAAGCGTTTCAATTCTAGTAGTAGGGATAATTGTTAAATGACAGGAAAATAATGCATGATCCAAACTGTACGACGTAACCGCTATTTAACCACAGCCGTGCGAGGGAGATAGCGAGACATCCCACTTTTCCTTTCATCCAAATTTAAAATGTGATTTACTATCTTATGTGGCAACTAATTTTAAAACATATTGCACAAAAAAAATGTGTTTGATTGCTATTTATTCTTTCATGTAAATTAATGATTGTACAAAATTAAACATTGGCAACTACCCTATTATTGTTCGAGTTCTAATTTGCCTCATAAAGAGTGATGAATTCCTGAAATTCGTCGACAAGCACAAATGTGTTAGTGAATACGATTTTAAACAGCGCTACGCTTTCGGTCGTTCCTAAAACTATCTTGACAATAAATTCGTCGTTGCGTACGACGAAATTGTATATTATTAGGTCTTTAACTATGAAATTGATTTATATTCTACATAATATTGTGGTTTCAGTACAAAACACATTGGTTATTTCAAAAATTATATTTTATTTCGTGAATAGACTATTTATTTTATTAGTAACTGCATTATTAATAATAAATTTCAATAGCCTTATATACAACTAGCTGAACTGCGCAACTTCGTCTGCTTCACATAAGAGAATTTTCCCCGTTTTAGCAACATTTTTCATTGATGCTCCGCTCCTATTGGTCGTAGCGTGATGTTATATAGCCTATAGCCTACCTTGATAAATGGGCTATTCAACACTAAAAGAGATTCTGAGATCAGCGCGTTCAAACAAACAAACAAACTATTCAGCTTTATAATATTAATATATATATTTTTTATTTTTCATGGCATAGTTTTGCAAACGAGCAGACGGATCGCCTGATGGTAAGCGATTACCGCCGCCCATGGACACCCGCAACCCCAAAGGAGTTACAAGTGCGTTGCCAGCCCTTTAAAAAGGAATGAAGGAGGGAAAGGACAAAGGAAAGGATAGGAAAAGGATCGGGGTAACTGGGCCTCCGGCTCTCTCACTCACCGATACGAAACGCAACAGTACGGGTACCGTTACTTCACGCTGGTATTCTGTGAGGGGTAGTACTTATATATAGTATAGATTTGTATTTCAATCTGTTTGCCATAATTACACGATGATTGACGTTTTTGTTAATTTATGACTAACCATTGGACTAAATACAAGCAACTACACATAATAAAACATGCAAAAAAACAAAGTAATTAGCTGGCCGTTCAAAAAATATTGATGAAACAGTATGAATACCACAACGTTACCGATTTTTTTCATAAAAATGTAAAGGCTAATAATTATTATAACAAGTGAATTATTATTACGAAACCTATTTTTATTACCAACTAATCCATTAATGTAGAATTAATAACTTTGTATCCAGTTGTTATATTATTATGCCATTATAAATGCTTAATTTAGTTTAATGTATTTTTATTGTAAATGCGTATGTGAGTTCGTTTGTTTGTTATGCATTTATGCCTTAACTACTTGACCGATCATCATGAAATTTCATACATTCGTTGTCAGGGGTACAGAAAAGGATATAGGGATCATCAAGAAAAATATAATCTAGATCTTTTGTACACGTTATACGTATGTTTGTTAGTTTGTTTGTAACCGACTCCATTGGACTTGATTTTGACCCATTTCAAACGGTCAGATTTCATTTAAACGTTGTAGACTAATTATCGAGGACCGACGACAATACAATAAACTAGTAAATAAAAAAAATATTAATAGTTTGAAAAACTAAAAAAAACACGCTTTATTTAAAAAAAACAAACAAAAAAGAAAAATGATTTTTTTGATTATTTAAAATAAGGATAGACTGATTAATAAAATTTTTCATTAAATAGAAGCAGATTTACGCGAGCATTTACGGGAGCAGCCTCGGGCAAAATCACGTAATTAAATAAATAAATTTTCCAAGAAAACTAATCACTCACACCTCACAGTGAGTTTGTTTAAATACAGAATTGATGTTGTTTAATATTGGTAGCAGCGTAAATCTTCGTTTACAATCCATTCCTCGTCTGTCAAGTTACAAGTATGCTTGATACCAAGACCACTATTCATCAGGTACACTCCCAACTAAAAGTAATAAACTGCTCTAAACTACGTTCACATAAAAGCTATTAAAGTGAAAAAGTGCTTTTAACCATTTGTGTCTTACATAAAATAAAGTTTTAGTTTTTAAACAATATTATGCGATATTACTATTCTCGTGTTAAAGTTTCAAGCGTTCGTAGTAAAATAAGATAGTTCTCATGTTCTTTAAATAATTTTCTTTGTTTCAGTGATTTAGCATAATAATGCATTTATGTTGGTAAACTAATCGGCTGACGATAATAAGTCAATAAATTATGTTCATGCATTTTAGTGTGGGAGTCGACTGCAGCCACTAATTTGGTAATGGTACGTATCGACCGGCTCGCTCGTGATTATACCCATCCCATACAGAAAATTGGCCTTAGTGAAACGAAGGTATCGTTACTGCATTTTACCTGGTAGGTAGTGGTTCCGGAAGCTCACATACAAACCTTTCTCATTCATTCAGTTTAATCTCTTTTTTTACCTTTTCTTTAAAGTCTCCAACGCGCGAGTGATTCTCTTGGTATTGCAAACTATTATAGGGTAAGGTTCAAGGTTACGGTAATTGCTAACCTTAAGGCCGACAGTATGCTTCCTTGCAATGTTTTTTTTCTCACTAAAATAAATCCTATGTCGCGGGATCTATACAATCTTTCAAACAACGGACACATAGAATACCCGGACTCGGAAGAATCATTAGTGCATCACACCAATTTATTGTCCCTTTAGAATTCAAACCCACAAAATTTGTAGTGACGTAGTGACGAGGCCACCTCTTAAACCACTGCGCTCTCTGTGCAATCAAATACAGGACAAACTAACCGTATTTTTTAAGAAATTGCAGTTTCTTGTTAGAGAATTCTTTAATACCTTCTCACAATATATACCTGACTAGTATAAGAAAGTATTCTTAGAAACTGAAGCAGGAACCAATTCCCACATCCACTAGAAAATAACCAGCTAGAACTATTTTTATTTTATCTTTGGATCAGCATAGAAATAGGTTTGCAAGTAGGTTGGTTAAATTGTACGAAATGGATCCAACTATCCGTTCTTTAGCGCGGAAGATGTATTCAATTACTGTTTTACCTAGTTCTTTAATAGGTTTTCATGTTGCTACATTGTAAGTTCTTAATTTTGTAAAATATACGATTGTTTTCTTTAGTAAATCTGTGAAGAAAATAAGTAAACGATGATACAAAAAAATAAATTCATCCCAGTAATGGAACTTGTGCACAATGAAAGTAGCTGTCGCGAGGTACTTGCGTAAATTAATGTGGATTATTTGGCGATGTAAGTCGCCTCATTCACAAGAGCCATTAGGCAATTGTTAAGAAATTATTCTTGCGATAGCTGGGTTACATTTAGATAAGTTGATGAGGAGCTAGATAATATAATTCGCTTCACCACTGCACTGCGCCGAGTGCTGGTCAATCCTCTCACGGAGCAAAAATTTGTATGGTCCATTATTCTGCCGGGTCTGGGTGTATTTGTTTCAATTTTTGTTATGCAGAGATAAAGCCAAGCAAGAGCAGATCTTTTCTAAAGTAAAGAATAATCACCGGGCAAGTGGATAGTAGTATTGATTGTATTCTGTAAGGATATTCTCAATAGCTGTAGAGCCTGGAAGTATATCCGAAAAACGGTAATAGTCTTGTGAGACAAAACCTGTAGTAGTAGTATAGCTGGCAAAAAGTGGATGCATTACATCTATGCTTACCCCTTCAGAGATAAAAAGCGATCATGCAAATACCTATTTGCTTCCATATAGAAACTTACCCAAATTTTCTTGGCAATTTTAGGCTAAAGCTAGGTAACTAACTACCTATCCTGGTAGTTTATTTTTATCTTGAAAGTAATGTCTAAATTATTTATTTTGTATAAATAAGATTTCTATTATAACAAAAATAGAAATAGTTTAACATCATCCCCAGTATCATTTTATGTCCAGACTAGTATTCATATTCATAATACAAAGAGTATTCATGGTACAGACGGAAAATATAAATTTGTTTGGGTAACAATCACGCGAAATTGGCAATTATCCAACGGCTCTAAGCCCTGACCGGACCGAACTGAAATATTTCCTTTAATAGCATACACTATAATTGTACATTCCTTCCGTAGTATCATAGATCAAGATTTAGCGTAGATGCAATACTTTGTCGAATAAAAATCTAAAATAGTTTTATACCTACACATTCAACAAAAGCTTTTCGCTTAATAAAAAGTCTCCATCGTAGCTTAATACAGACGTTTATTAAAAAAATGGTGTTTTAAATTTATGTATCACACAGACATTGAATAATTATTCCTAGCGTACCAAATTTAAAATATACGTATGGACTATACATTACCTTGATGAAGGTAACTGTTTACAAAAGACTGTAGTAACGTGCAGCTTACTAATAATAGTATAGTAGGTTTCATAAAAGTTGAAATACAGTTACTATAAGGTTACACATAGTCTCCCACCTACTTAGATCTCCGAAGGCAGACATAGGTGTAAACATTTCGCCAACTATCGATTTAAGTCCCACGCAATAAGAAGCGATCCTATTGGCGTCTACCGGGCACAGTTTATGACTACAATATTTATATGTATAATATGCATATTTAATTTTCATTCACATCTTACACAGCGATGTGCGCTAAGAGAGTCCAATTGGACTTGAAATCGAGAAGCTATAGTTCCGAATCCTGTCCATTGTTCTACCGACGTGAACCTGACTCCTAACATTCTTGTTTAGCTAATAAGAAAATTTCATGCAGGTAATTTCTCACAGGCTCAATCCTTTGCCTGAGGTTTAAATGTAGGAATTAGCACCTAGTTAAATAAACTAAATAAAAACACACTAATTGTTTTGACATTCGTAAGAGTGACGTAAATGAATAAATTAGTTTATACTTTAAGTTTACTAGTAGGTATAACCCAACTTGCTAGTAATCGAATGAGTAGTCATTCAAGTTAATACTGTCGCTTCTGCCTCCGCTGTTCTATACTTTGACACAATTTAAAACTGTCTGTTGTCGGTAGAGTAGCGTCGAGGACTTTTATTGCGGGTTGTGTTTATATGGCAGTTTCTTATTATTATCAATGTACATAGTTCACGTCTTAAATGCAATACATTGTTTATATTTATCTTTGTTGTAACACACGTTATTACGCTTCTATGTACTTAAGACGACTGAGGTTAAATACGAGATGGAATTTTGACTGGTTTTCTGGCAGCCTGCCTTTTTAGTGCACTGGCTTGTATTAATGATCGCTTTCGATCGGTGTCCGAGATGCTTTCCATGACTAGTGCTCTGTTATTTTTCGGTTAGGAAATGATTATATAATAATAGCATGGCGATATTGTCTTGGGGCTATTAGGCTGGCCAATTATTAGGCGAGACCACCCAAAGATAGTGAAATGTAACTGTTCACGACTAATGAGACGTCGTCAGGATATATTCACACACAATGTAAAAATTGTTCCTGAATAAATAAATGATATAAAATATACATCTTCGAAGGGGCAGGCAGAGGTGTATTAGAAAGAAAATAAAGAAAGAACAATTCGTTATTTTGGCACACAAAAGGGCACACCCAAAACATGAAAATAAAAATTAAAAAGCGGAACAATAATAAAAACCAGAAAAATAAAAACAAATACTAATACTATAATTTCATTTAAAATGGAAATGTGTCCCGTCTGTGCCAAAATTCGGACATCCCTCAGTGTACGTTACAATTGATTGATTATTACATCCACATTTTGTAAGCTATGTTTGAAGTGGCATTATGTTAAAGAATCTATATCCAACCAAATACATGTTCAGAGCTGGTTACTTTAAAAATTTCTAACTGTAACTTCCATCGACGCTTTATATGACCCGGAAATTAAACTTTGCATCCTGCGACCGAAAATAAACATAAACGCAAACTTACTTCAAAATGCCAAAAACCAGTCATACTTAGTTTACACAATACCTATACTTTATTTACATAGAAATAAGTAATTATTTCAACTTAAAATAAAAAGTTTAATGCTTAGAAGAGTTCCCTTAAATACAACATACTTATATATTTACATAGTTTTTATTTTTATTTTTATTTTATTTATTAGGACAACCAGTAGTTGTTACATTGATACATGCACGTATATAAAAATATTATGTCAAAATCAAATTGTAAATGCACAACATTTTTAGGTGTCACAACATGCATAAAGACTTAGTGAGATAACACTGATATTACGGTAACTTTAAAGTTATACAAACATGTTCAAAAATGATGACATATTCAAGTAAAAAAGTATAAAAAGTATTGAATTTAGTAGATTTAGTATATTAATTGCATAATTAAAAGTAAGGTATTAAAAGTAAAAGTTTTAAGAGTAAAGTAATTGCAAACAGTATATGCAATAACAATTCAAAAATAAAGTAGGTACATAACATAAGTTTATTGTTTCCTTAACAACCTCAAAACAACTTTTTTAAATATATTTTAAATATATTTTTTAAATATATCTATAAGATAGTTATATTGGTGTATACTAATGTTTGTGGCATAGGATTAAACCTTCATTTGTGGCCGCTCTTGTGGTCATATTGTTTCGATTTCCCCGCTTCATGATAAGTATTATTCTTGGTACAATTGTAGCGCTAACACACGTACAACGATAGATAATCTCACGCATATATCCGAAATAGGTAGAAGTCTAGGTATTTCACTCATATTTCAACAACTATGGTTTCACGTCTCACATTATTGTAGGAGCCTATTGCCGTTTGCCAGGAAAAGTTCCAGGTTTCATGCTGCTATCTTTTCTATTTATGTACTGAGCTGCTTCTACGAATCTCTTCACAGAAAAGCACTATGCTCTTTTGCCAGTTTTATATCAGTCTTCTAACTCTTGCTATTGCTTCCTCACTAAAGAAGAACTGGTCTATCCCAACGCCTCTTTGACGACCTATCTCTATCCCAACGCCTCTTTAAAACTCTACTCACCGTAAGAGCTGATGTTCTAGACGACTTAAAGTAGTCAAAAATAAGTTAATAGTATATTTAAGACGTCCCCATGCAACACGTGCTGTCTAGTGTGGAAAAAGCCATTTAAAAAAAGGAAAAAGTAGTAACCGTATAGAAGGCAAGCAAACGTGTGCTTGGTTGGTTTGGTTGCTTGTTTTAGTTAGTTAGTTTAGTTGGTCTGCCTGATGGTAAGCAATTATCGAAGCCAATGTGAAGGGTACGGTAGGCAAGTATTTAAAAGTGCTATCACTCACCAAACGAAATGCATCAGTAGGTACATAGAAAGCTACTTGACATTGATATTCTGTAAGAGAGTAATGCTTCGCCCTTCCACAGTTGAACGGATACATTTATGCTGTAAACAGCAAGGCTCTGCTAGTTTTAACGAACCTGTATCTCTCCTTGCTTTAAAATTATTATATAACATAAATAAACAGTTCGCATACAATTCTTAGTTACATTTATCATTCAAAGCTTTGTTGTAAATACTCCTTCATAAGTAGTTTTGTTTTAAATGCTATAAATAAAGACTTCTACTACATTTGCAACATAATAATTAACGACTGCTTTTAGCGATAACAGTAAAAATAGAGAAGTGGAATTATAACAACTGCCTTGGTGGCGCAGCTGTAGTGAATGTTAGTGCTGTGCATGAGGTCTCTGATTTGATTCCCGGATCGAGCAAAATGTTAAACTTATCCTTACTAATATTATATAAGTGAATATGAGTTTGTTTGTTACTCTTTCACGCCTTAACTACTTGACCGATCATCATGAAATTTAGCATACACGTTGTCAGGGGAACAGAAAAGGTTATAGGGTACTTTCATCCAGAAATTATAAATTATGTTAGCAAAGCCACGGGCGAAACCTAGTTTAAGTAAATATATTATTGAAATAGACATTATGTTCTCATAATTTAGACATAATATAAAAAAGAATACTGTTATCGCATTTTATACTCAAAATAATATTATATATCTCTAACGTCTAACGCTTTGATCTACTTTGTAAACAAGAGTTTGATATTTATAGCATTTATTTTTATACAATTTAGATATTATAATTCGTATACATATAAATCATGTATACTGATTGGCGTAATTTATTTGTTTTCGGTATCGTGAAATGTGAAGATTTTTTTCAGCTTTTATGTGATAACAGTAGCTTCACATTAGTATGATTTATATGTGATATTTGTGGCACAATGGCTAGCGATTGATCCGTAAGCTCAGCCAACGTTACGACCGCGAAAAAAACAGTTAAATGTTAGTTACAAATACAATTCGTACACCAAATATGTTAACATGTAACCAACACCATTGTTCACAGATTAACAAAAAAAGAAAGTCGTGTTACTCCGTAAACGTTATGCTCGTAGATGGATGACCAATTATATAAAAAGTCAATCTCCCCGCTAAAACAGTATGTAAAGCCGTCGGCCCGCCGATCATGAACTTCTTTAGACATATATACATATTCTTTATAGACTATAGAGATAGAAGATTACAGAATAGAGGCAATGTAATATGTAATCTTGTCTACCCCTTCTGTGACAGCCTCGACGGGGCTGGTAGGAGGAGAGGCACTCACGTTTTCCAAGTATGACTTAAGATCCTACGTAATAGGGAGTGAACCTACTGTAGTCTGCAGGGCAGTGTTCAAGACTCCATGCTTCCACTAAGAATTTCTCGAAAATAACTCTGTAGCCTGCCGATTCAATCCTGAAACTTTATTCATAGTAGTCGTAGTCACATTTGCTGCGCCACTGAGGTGTTCAGATTCAGTATCTTAAATTTTCTGACGTATGGCCTAACCTTATCATTATCCCCAAGGTTGTGAAATTTTGACAACAGATCTTACGTAAACACTGGCTTTCATAACAGATAGGGTACAAGGAAAGGTTTCAGCATGAATGGGCCGGATCGACCGGGGTAGTACTACCCTCTCACAGAATACTGGCGTGAAGTAACGTTACTCGTACTGTTGCGTTTCGTATTGGTGAATGAGAGAGCCGGAGGCCCAGTTACCCCGATCGTTTTTCTATCCTTTCCTTTGTTCTTTCCCTCCTTCATTCCTTTTTAAAGGGCTGGCAACGCACTTGTAACTCCTTTGGGGTTGCGGGTGTCCATGGGCGGCGGTAATCATCGCTTACCATCAGGGGATCCGTATACTCGTTTGCCACCCTATAACAGAAAAAAAAAGAACTAGGAATCGGTTATATTGGGGCAGCCCGACTGCTCGACTACCTCTGCCCTCAGAAAATCGCAGGCAATCTGGTCTACTTTATCCGTAGTTTAAATGATTTCCAGGCTCCTTGACGAGATAGCGTGCTAACAGAAGACCAGTTTGACCCTGCACTAGATGCATAGTCCTTTTTGAAGAATTTACAGTGTTCGTTCAGGTGTATCAATCGACTTATTATCAGATGAGCCTACTTCTATTTACCAAATAGATAGCAATACTTCGTACTGAGAAATTCCTATCAGAAAATCTCATTAACATACTACCTGACATTCGACCCATCTTAACCATCAACTTATGCAGGCTCAACAAGACATTCTTTTTATAAAGAAATATTGTGTTTATTGTCAATTTTGAACGTCGTCTCAAGCGTAAGTAGGGATCAGCCTTTTAGATTTGGTTTTAAACAAAGTTTATGATCGAGATGTTGTGCGTGATGTTTTTTATAAGTCTCAGTGTTACTTACAATTTGATTATATCAAGATTTAAGGAGATTTATCTTCAAAGTTTTTCAATTACGACAGCATAATCTTTAGCAGTATCGCTTTGAATGAAGAGGATGACAAGTATATATAGCACGTAATAAGGTTGAGATTGAATCTTTTGACTTGATAGCGGAGTGGTAATAAATTATTACCGATGCGCAGCAAAGTAAATATTATTCATATTGCAATTCCCCGTGCTGCTGTTGTCTTTTTTATACATCACTGGCTATAAGTGACGATACCTGATTGACATAGTCCTGGCTTAAACATTGGCTTCTTGACTATACATGGACCAACCCAAACACACAGATAAATAATATCAAAATCATGTTCAACCGTACAAATTAAAGTATTATCTTCTTTATATATATAATTCTTCTGTACGTGTGTTGACAGTGAACTAAAACGGCTGGACCGATTTGAATGAATTTTTTTGTGTGTGTTCAAGTGGATTCGAGGATGGTTCTGATTTTTTTTTTCTCGTAAGTGGTTAACCTAGCCTATTATTGTATCGGGCACGCCACGATCGTGGCGGTAAGTCCCGTTTTTGAGAAGTGGCTGGAGAGGCGGCATGGCGCCCTCACCTTCCGGCTGACACAGGTACTGACTGGCCACGGTTGTTTTGGCCGGTTCCTGTGTCGTATACGCCGGCAAGAGACGCACGGTTGTCACCACTGCGGCGACTGCCGCGACGTTGTAGAGGACACGGCGCTGCACACTTTGGCGGTTTGCCCCGCCTGGGCATCGCAGCGCCGTGAGTTGATCGCGGCAGTCGGATCGATTGCCCTCTCGCTCCCAGCCGTAGTTCAGTCTATGGTCCGGAGTGAGAGGTGGTGGAATGCCGTCGCCTCCTTTTGTGAGGAAGTAATTTCCATCAAGGAGGCGGCGGAGCGGGAGAGGGAGCGTTTAAACCCTCTCCCCAACCGCAGAGCCGGGCGCCGGAGGGCGCGCGATGACCTCCAGCCACCCTGAGGTTTGACCTGGGGGTGGCGGGCTTTGTGGGCCTGCCCGCCATCCGTTCAGCACCAGGTCCGAGAGGCGGCGTGCGTGTTCCCACGCGCGCCTCTGTGTCGAGTCCGTCTCTCCCCTAAGGGGGAGACAGTAGGGAATTTTGAGGGAGTCCTTTGGGTAGGTCTCTTTGGGTAGTGGCCTGCCATTTCATACGGCGGGCCGAAACCTCGGCGGGGTCGCGACCGCATGCGAAAGTGATTCGCGCGGCCCCGCCGATAGTGGTTTTGTCGAAGAACACCGTGGTAGGTTTAGTCGGTATTCCGGGAGGTACATTATTTCTTTTCCATCTTCTTTTACCCCGGCGAGTCCGACATAATCCCTCCGCCCCCGCGGAGGGATACGCGTCATTGCATTCCCGCACGTAAAAAAAAAAAAAAAAGCCTATTATTGTATGGAATACAAGAGTTAACACTATGAAACGAATTTTAAGTAGTCACCTTGCCACTGCTACTAACCTGGGTGCTGCGGGTTCGAATTCAACATGGGACAAAATTTTGTGTGATCCACATATGACTGCTCCGAATTTAGTTGTCCTTTGTATCCGTTGTTTACTTATTTGAAAAGTCCTCCTCGATACTGCAATTAACTCTAGTGGTTAGTCTATTTTCCAGAATTATTAAAAAAACCTGCGGGGCAGTCTTTGGGGACTGCCGATAGAAGTGAAAACTAAGTAACCAGCGTGCGGTGACGATGACGCGAATTTCACGCTTTTTGTTCACCCAAAAAGTGCTCAACGCGCCTAAAGAAGTTTTCACTTCAAAAAGGTATAAATCAGTCAAATTAGCTTTAAATGTGTGCTATAATCTTACTTTTATAGTAAAGTTATCCTACATTATGTTTACACATATATATCGTTTCCTGAGACGAGTACTCATATTCATACAACATAAGAATATAATAACTATATTCACATTAAAGTTCTTTACAAAGTCAGATATATTCAAAAGGACGCCATAGCTAAGTGGAAATGGTCAGTGTAGTCACAGTTGGATTACATTCGTATCCGCTTTCATATTTAGGAAGGCAAGTCTTTGAAAACCGTCGCCGTAATTTCGTTCTCTCTCAAATATTTCCCTTTTCAGCAGGAAATGTGTGTAAATAGTTTTTGAAGTATGAAATGCATGGATAGTAAATAAGTCGAGAGAAATGTAATCTAAATAGAAATTGTAAAACTAATGGAAAATAACTTGTAAGTTATTTGTTATTGAAGTTCTAGTTTGGTGGCACAGTGGTAATGGATGTTGTTGCTGTGTATGAGATCTGTGGTTCGATTTCTGGGCTAAGCAAAGTATAATTATGCTTTTTGTCAAGACATAATTAGTAGCAGTTGCAGATGATACTGCTTTAATCTTCCATGCCAAGACATGGACAGAGGTTGTTGATGTAGCCTAGGAGGGACTTAGAAGTACTGCCAGCTGGCTGAAAAACAATTTACTAACTCTTAACGCAAGTAAAACAAAACTCATAGCCTTAAGTATATCCAAAAGGTCTGCTCCTAAGCAAGCTCTAAAAGTCAAACTGCACACATGTCAGTCTGTCAAGCAACCAACTTCATTGCAATGCCAATGCCCGACTATTGAACAAGTTTCATGCATAAAATATTTAGGCATAATGATCGATGAACATCTCTCGTGGAAATCACACATCGATGCAGTTACGAAACGTGTAAGGAAGTTAGCTCACATATTTAAAAAAATTAGGTCTGTAGCAGAACCGCAACTTATTCGAACCGTATATTTCTGTCTCTGTCAATCTGTCTTGGGTTATTGTATCATTGCTTGGGGTGCGGGGAAAAAAACATACCTTCTCAAGCTAGAACGAGCTCAGCGAGCTATTTTAAAAATAGCGTTTCAAAAACCATGGCGTTATTCTACTAATACACTGTACACAGAATGTAACCTCCTTCGCGTGAGACAGCTTTATATTAACTCGGTACTTCTCCGCTTTCATAAAATTACGAAAACCATAGCGCGAACCTCTTACAGAACTCTTAAGTGGGATATACCGAAAATCGTTCTGTTTTTGCTAGTCAATCCTACACTTTTATGGGACCCTATCTATACAACAAATTCTACAAAAATAATAATACAATAATAAACCTAACATCATTCCGCCTTAAAACCACCATCCAGAAAGGGCTAATTCTCAAAGACTATGCCCATACCGAGAACCTCTTAAACATTGGTTTTTAATATCACATGCACACGAACAAACACGTACAAACTCACTGACTAATACACACACACTCACACACTCACACACATACACACACACACACACACACAAACACACACACACGTACATGCACTAGCTTCTATTTTTGTTTTTCTTTAATTCTTTTCTTTTTCATTATATTTTTTTTTAATTTTTGCCACCAAGAAAATAATATTCACAAGACATGCATTCTCTTTTATTTATTTTTAACTAACGGAAGGGACTGGACCCCGCGACCCAGGGAATCCTAGGGTGGGGGCCAGAGATATATTGCTTTTCTTTTAGTGTCCAAGTTAGTGTGTACTGATGTAATATATGTATATGTATTGTACTAATGTTTAAATGAATAAATATTATTATTATGGTTTTATTATTATTCTCTTTATTTAAATATTTTCAATATATTTTTCATTTTTAAATATACATATATCTATAAAAATACATTTAAAAATATAAAATATATGGTACCCCACCGGCATCGGGAACAGGGTCCAAGCTGCCGGTGGTTAGGATTCCAGAGATAGGAACCTCCTCACAATGCGTGCTGTATCTAAAAGCATTATTATTATTATTATTAGCAGTTCGTCTGTGACCGACAGAAGGCGATGGGCTGGTGACATGTTGTTTTAATGAAATTGCGTCTACCTCGTCAAGGGGTATATGTGTGTGTCTATGTACATATAACTAATACTTTGTAAAAATTATGTAAGCCTTTTGAAAACTATTTAGTTACCATAAAGTAACAGGTGTGGAAAGTGGCAGTTCCAACAGCCTCCTGAAGACGGTGGCCAACAGGCTTGATGTTGACAGTGCTACTATGCAGCACTGGACACGCGTTCACATAACCAAGGACGCCGCAGTTACATATAACCAGTATGTGTAATAGTGGTATCCTGTTATGTACCTAGTATGAATAAATATGTATAAATTGTTATTTACTAACATAGTTTTTAAGATTATTGTTACTAACACTATGGATTCCGGTCCGAAATAAACGAATTTTATTTTATTTTATTTTATTTATTTATAAAACATTTTTGCAAAATCATTTCAAGCTGGAATGTTATCTTGCTATGTCGTTCACACGTTTGTATTTAACTTATGGGTACATAACAATGTGTGTCCAGTATATTTTTGGGTCATTTGACATCATATAGGTTAAATTGTTTAGGTAACGTAGCTGTTACTGCCATCATGAGCCTTTACTCTAGAAGAAGAATGGGATAGCAGTTAAATGAAGCAAAATAAACTATAAAATTTAATTTAAAAAAATGGAACGTTATACAACGGTCTATCGTAAGTTCTGATTTCAATTCCGAGGTTACACAATTTTGTAGACAAAGCACTGAATCTGGAAATGTGCCTCGCCTTATTTTATTATTTTATATTTTTTAACACACAACATCATAAATATACAGGCAGACTTATATATAATAATATCAGCCCTGTATTAAACTGTCCCACTGCTGGGCCTCTTCTCACTGTGAGAAGGGTTAGGCCATAGTCCACGACGCTGGCCTAGTGCGGGTTGGCAGACTTAATATATTAGTGTAAGTGTGTGTATTAGTGTAACCGACTGCCACGCCTGAGGTCGCGGGTTCGATTCCCGCACAAGTCAAACATTTGTGTGCATGAACATGGATGTTTGTCTTGGTCTGGGTGTTTCTATGTATAATATGTATGTATTTACAAAAAAAAAAAAGTATATATGTATGTTTATCCATTGTCTAGTATCCATAGTACAAGCTCTGCTTAGTTTGGGCTAGATAGTGTTGTGTGTATGTGGTAGAATATTATTATTATTATTATTATTATCTTCGGGAACATTATGGAGAACTCTCAGACATGCAGGTTTCCTCACGATGTTTTCCTTCACCATTAAAGCAAGCGATAAATAACTATTTAATACGCATATAACTTCGAAAAGTCAGAGATGCGTGCCTCTGCATTGCAGTCTGTTGGTCTCCCCAATGAGCTATCAATACATATATAGCAATCGGAAGTGTAATAAAGATATTGTGAAAAGCAGAAATACCTTGACGCAGTTTTATTATACCTGAAGTGTTAAAAGGTTTTTACAAGGTCGGCAACGCGCTAGTGGTGCCTCTGGTGTTGCAGGCGTCCATAGGCTACGGTGACCACTTACCATCAGCTGGGCCGTACTGTTAGGCGGCAGCCGCGAATTGTCTTTTTAAAAAAAACACTTTTAGTTCAGCTAAAACCACACTTTAATTCAGAAAGATTTTACACGTACAAACACCTACAACCTCACTTTTCTTTAGTACAAAAATGACTATCTGCGATTGTTCTAACTGCACTGTCGAAATATCTATCTGCAACTGACTTCACCGCGTGGCTTATGGCCGTATATATAATATAAATAGTGCAGAGGTCAGCATTTAATTACGAAGTAATTATGGATATAACATCTCCCCCCTTTAGATGAAGCATTATCTCAAGAGATGAGATGAGCGAAATCGAGTTCAAGAAAAATGAGGTTTACAAAGATTTAGAAAATTAGAGGAATAAGACAAAACATATAAAAATAGTATAAAGATATATGTAGTAAAAGCTGTTGTATACAGTCATGTAAAATTAGAAATATAGCTTATCATATAAAGAATTTTATTTTAAGTACATTTAAAAATACTTAATTATTTAAATTTCTGTTAGATGTATAGTGAGAGTTATTATCACTATCAGATAAGGAATTTTCAACTTGATCAATCATTTCAATGGAATTACGGATTCTATTTTGAGTTTGAACACTTCTTCTTGTATTACATTGATTAAAGATTTGAATGCAACAGGGTGATCGATTTTTGTAATTGAAATAATAGCTATACAATTTATATATAATAAACAAAATTATCGTGACAATCATAGCATAAGTAAATCCTGAATAATAGGTCGAATATTTAACAAAATGAGATTGATTTTGATATTTATTGATTTCTATTTCTAAGTCATCTAATTTATGAGAAGTATGCTTTAAAGAATCTAAGTCTATATTACTTAAAGATAACAGAGATAACAATGGAATTGTTTTGTTAGCTAAATGTCTATTACAGCAATTATCTTGAGTAATATCAAAATCAATAGTAAATGGGTTATTATACATATAAATCATAGTGGTTGATGGTATAAATTGTAGAGTTTTCGAATAACCAATACAATCAGGGGTTAATTTAAGTAACCCGGTGCCAAGTACAGAATGGTCTTTAATGCCATTTTTGCATTTTACTGTTAACTTATTTGGGTTGGATTGTACATAAATCCATTCGTTTTGGTGTAATTTGTGCCAAATATCAATTTGACCATATAATAGTCTAAAATCATACTCTTTAGGTAGTGACAACACTACTTCCGTTAATAATTTCATCTCGCAGGATGGGTTAGAATTGCTAGAGTATATAGTTATTAGTGGACAAATAGAATAATCATTATTTATTTTTAAACAATCCTTTATATTTAAATTGGACAACATGGCATAATTTAACCTATCATCCGTGATGGCTAGGTAAGGGTTTGTTGGGTGAATAAGGGCAAAAACATTAGGGTTGGTTTGATCAGATGGGGTAGGTAATGGTATTAATTTGTATACGTTATATTTTATAGGTGAGATAAGAGGAATTTGGATGACAAATACAATTCTTTTCTTATAATAATATGCAGTTAGTTTTGATACATCTATTACTGTATGTATAGTTTCTATATTGAGAGGAACTGGAAAATCTAATCGTTTGGTTATGACATGATTCTGCTTAGTTAGTTCCATTAATAAGTTAGAAGGTGTAATTACAGAGGGATGTAAAACGTTGGCTTTCGCAAATAAAATAGAGTTTAAAACAGAGTCTAGGAAATTAGAAATAGTTAATAAGGAACCTTCGATAATATTAAGTAAGTTATTTATTTTAGATATATACAAAACCTCATTATTATTTTTAGTAGTTTGAATTAAAATCTCATTAAGCTTATTAATTTGGGAAGTTAATCTAATTTCATTTTTATTTAACCTTGAAATGGTGGAATTAAATGTATTAATGGTAGACTTTACTATGTGGATATTCTCTTTCATTAGATTATACAATTCATCTTCGCTTTGTTGACATGAGTCAATAGCGGCATCATATTTACGTGCATCGTCTGCATCTAACGTTCCAAAGAAAAACTTTAATATTTCACCACCAAATTCAATCGATCTTTTGAATCTATTTGGAGAATCTGAGGATATGATATGAGACAGAGAATCTAATTTAATGAGATTAGCTTGTAAATTTACTTCAACTGGACTAAAGAGGTCTTTACATTGCATGAATTCGGTTAATTGTGATTTAATACACAAGTCTAAAGTGGACCTAATTAAGCTATCAATATTATTAAGATGCGGTTCAACCGATACAATATCTATATGTGTTATTACTTTCCAATAGTCATTATAAAAATAAACAGTTTCAATAGGGTCGAAATAAATTCCTGGGCTGTGCAATATCGGCGTTAAAGAAGGCTCTGCGTGGCAGTGACGCCATAACGTTCTGAAAGAGACAACACTACGAGTGAGCGGGTTTGATTTCATTAATATGATATTTTATGTGTTTACGATTAATGCAGACAGTGACGTTATGATTACCGTTCACTTTGATAATTTTGTAAGGACCTTTCCAAATAGGGGATAAGGCCTTTCGGAGCCTGTGGTGATGTTTTATATATACCATATCACCGGTTTTATACGTGGTACTACGACTTGATTCATCATAGTAGCGTTTTGAAGTTTCTTTACTGTTTAATATGTTTTGTAAAGCTTTTTCACGGCTAAATTTCATCCTATATTGTAAAGCACGCACATACTCATGATACGTGTTGTTATCATTAATTTCGTAAAGCGAATTCGGGATGACGGGTTTATAACCGAATAGCAATTCAAAAGGAGTGAAACCAGTGGTGGTATGAGGAGTAGTATTATAAGATAATAAAGCTGTTGATAAGTAACAATGCCAATCGTTTTGGTTTTCGTTGACGAATGATTTTAAGTATTCTTTCCAGGTAGCATGACTACGTTCTAGAGCTCCATTTGTCTGCGGATGATAAGGGGTAGTAAAGATAGACTTAATTTTACATATATTTGTAACTTGTTTGAAAAGCTCTGAGGTAAAGCATGTACCTAGATCAGTGAGTATAGTCTTAGGGAAGCCGAATAGCGACATAAAATGTATAAGATTACGGGCAACTTCATCGCTGGTGGATGTGATCATAGGGTAAGCACAGGTGAATTAGTTAGATCATCTTGTAACGTCAAGATGAACCTAAATTTCTGCAAACCGGCCTCTGGTAGAGTTCCCACTATGTCTAACGCTAGTCTTTCAAGAGGTCTAGTGCTAGTAGAGGTAATCTCCATAGGTGCTTTATTTGAGCAACGTAAGGGTTTATTTATTTGACATAGTTTACAATTCTTTACGTAATTTTCTATATCTGATCGCATAGACTTCCAATAATAGGATTCTTTGACACGACTCAACATCCGTTTTATACCCGGGTGACCGGCAATGGGTGAGTCATGATTTTCTTGGAGTATTTTGGGTACTTCAGCTGGAGTAGGATAAATTAACTGGTTTTTGTAAATATGTACTTTAATGTTTGTATTATGAAAGATACAATTTAGCATATTATATATTTTATTATAAGAAATCTTTGAAAATGGTTCACTGAAATCTGATATCGCGAGCTCGGATTCGTCTATGTTTTGATCTTGGACAGTGTCGCGTAACTTTATTAAAAGAGAATAGATTGTTTTATAATTAGTTTCGTCGTAATGGTGAATCTTAGTAAATAAGAAATAGTATTGTTTATTATTAGATAACGTAGTAAATATTGTTTCTGATTCACGCTCGGATGCAATTATATCAGCTGAGTTTTCAATTTGAGAAAGAATGTTTTCGCAATGTGGCATAGAATTATCAAAATCTAAGGATGTAGGGCAAGCTATCAGCTTGCATTTAGTAAGATGTAAAGCTTGAGAGTGTTCCTCGATTTGTGTATTTGTTGGAGGAATAGATTTAGTAAATTGTAATTTAAAATATTGCTCATAAGAATGATTATTAAGACTGTTGCTACGTGTAGTAACGAGTACTGGATGACGTGATAACGCATCGGCATTAGAATTAAGTTTACCTTATTTATATACTATTTCGTAATCGTATTCTTCAAGTTTTAAACGCCAGCGAATAAGACGACTTCCGGGGTCTTTTACATTGAAAAGCCACACGAGAGGTCTATGATCGGTGATGATTTTGAACTTATTACCATAGAGATAAGGACGGAAAGTTTTGACCGCAAATAATATGGCTAACAATTCCTTCTCTGTAGTGGAGTAATTACCTTCCGCTTTATTGAGTGTGCGCGAGGCATACGCAATAGGTTTATCTTTGCCGACTGGCCCTTGAGAGAGTACTGCGCCTATGGCGTAGTTACTTGCGTCTGTAGTGACGAGAAAAGGTTGAAAGAAATCAGGGTACTGGAGTAGAGGAGCTGTAGTTAGTTTTTCTTTTAAAATATCGAATGCAGTTTGTTGTTCCGTATTCCAACAGAAGGCGGTATCCTTTTTTAATAGAGAAGTTAAGGGTTTAGTTATCTTAGAGAAATTTTCGATGAATCGGCGGTAATAGCCGACGAGACCTAAAAACGATTTTACATCTTTAGGACTTTTGGGAACAGTGTATTGTGAGACAGATTTAACCTTATCGAGATTTGGAGAGACTCCTTTATCAGTGATAGTATGACCTAAATAGTTTACTTCACGTCTTAAGAACTCACATTTATCAGGCTGGAGTTTTAAATTAAATTGACGGAGTCTATCAAAAACTAAGCGAAGCTTTTCTATCATGGAAGGCAATGAATTGGCATACAGTATACAATCGTCAAGGTAGACATAGCAGTGCAGACCTTGAAGACCTGATAACACAGTGTTCATAAGCCGTTGGAAGGTTGCAGGGGCATTTTTGAGCCCAAACGGCATTCTAGTGAATTCATAATGACCTGAGGTACCATTTGTGTTAATTACGGTGAAACCCGTTTTTGCAGTATCAGCAGAATTAATTTCGATTTGGTGAAATCCGGATACTAAATCTAACACACTAAAATATTTAGAGTTGCCTAACTGATCTAGTATATCGGAAATGAGAGGGATAGGATAAACTTCGTTTACGGTGACGTCATTAAGTCGTCTATAATCTATGACGATACGCCACTTCCGTTGCCCTGAAGCATCCATCTTTTTGGGGACTACCCAGACAGGGGCACTCCAAGGTGAAATTGAAGGTCTGATAATGTTTTGATCAAGCATTTTCCTAATTTGCTTGTCAACTTCATCTTTGTGACACTCAGGAAAACGATATGATTTTACATTAATGGGTGGTGCATTGCCTGTGTTAATAGAGTGCTGAATTGCATTTGTGCTGGTAAGGGGGTCTCCCTCGAGATAGAATATGTCAGTAAAATCTGCACAACACTCTAATAGAGCTTGGCTTTCTTCTGAATTAAGATGATCGTGCCGAATTAGATTTAGGACACGGTCTCGTCGATCACACGGTGACGAGGAAACAGTGTGAATTATATTATGAGATTGATAAGTTTTAGGGAATTCCAGAGGAGTTAATTTTACCTTGAAGTCTTGTATTCGAACTTCAGATTCAGTGGTATTTAAAACTGAGATATTGACTCGATTATTTGGTTTTAAACTTACTATACAATTAGCTAAATAAACACCTTCACTTATTACGTGATCTAAAACAAGCGCTTCGCGTAAGCTATGTATTTCTGAGATATCATTTGACACCATGCATTCGACTACTGTTTCACAGCGAGCCGGTATGACGTAGGTCTGTTTATCGAAGTAAATAGGTAGTTTGTGACCACGCAAATTCATGTATTTAGAATCATAATCTATATTGGCGTTATAAATTCGTAAAAGATCGGTACCAATAATACCGTCATATTTAAGATTTATATCATCTGTAATGACATGGAATTTGTGCAAAAATGTTTCTTTACACAACTGAAATTCTAAGTCAAAGGCACCCAAGGTTTCGTTATAAGATCCAGAGTTATTAATACCCTTGAGGCGAATAATCTCCTCAGTTAGTTGAGGTTTAGATAATAAACTAGATTTTTTCACGATACTGACACTCGCACCGGTGTCTATTAGAAAGCTAAGAGGCTTTTGCGAGCAATTCGTAACGAGATAAGTAAAAGGTAAAGAGACTTTGTATTTATTAATACTTGTTTCAAAAATAGGTACAGAAACTTTTGAGTTCTCTGGAATTTTATTGACGCCATCAAGGACGCGAGATCGAGACTTTATAACATTTAAATCACTTTGAGATAAAATAGACTTAGCACAAATATGAGATAAGCCATTAGTAAGACTCAGATTATTTTGAGATGTATTATAAGATTCAGTGTAAGATTTAGTATTAAGATTTGGTAAGTTATTTTTACTTATAGTAAGACCCGAACGATTCAATTGATCATTGGTATATGAACTAGTAAGAGATTTAGGATAAGACTTAGTATAAGATTTAAGATAAGATTTAGTAGCATATGACTGTTCAATAGGCAGATTTGATTGAGTTTGAATAGTACTCGGCTGTTCATTGTGCAGCTGAGAAGATTTAGTGAAATAATTCGTATAAGATTTAGTATAATAATTAGGATGCGAATTATTATAAGATTCAGTGTAAGAATTGGTATAAGAGCTAGTATTCGATTTAGGACAAGAATTTGTATGAGAAATAGTATAAGAATTTGTGCCGTAATGACTTATTGACTTCGGCAGGCACGCATCCGAAATCAATTCACGTTTAAATCGCATTCATTATTTTCAACATGTGCATAATTAGAATCATGTTCACAACAGTGTATACGCGCAGCGCTATTCGGTGCATGTGAACTTGCGGCATTGCTTTGCGCTCGATGTGCGGAATCGGGTTGCGTGTTCTGAGAGCGGTGTTGATTATTATATTGACGCTTGCGACACTCGTTTATAACATGACCTTTATGCCTACAATATGCACAAAACTTATTATTATAATGAGAATTGTTAAAATTGGAATTATTAGAAGAATTGGGAAATTGTCGATTGCCTGAAAATGCCTTAAAATGAGATGAAGGATTTGGAACATGAAAGGATTTTTGAATTGGAGGAGAGCTAGATTTCTTCTTGAAACATTCATTGGCAGTGTGCCCTTGTTTATTACAAATTGTGCAGGATTTGCCTGCACGTTGTGATAAGCGGCGTAAATTAAAAATTTTCTCTTCCTCTACCGCTAGTGTCACGGCATTATTTAAGGAAGAAGGATTTCTGCATCGAACTATATTAGATATGTTTGAGTTAAGACCCATTATGAAAGTATTTAAGGCAAGATCCTCCATGGCAGCTATTCTGCCTGCGAGTTCTTGTTGATTTGAGCATGAATAATGAATGTCTGCCTGAATTCTAGTTAAACAGGCTTCGATTCTTAACGAATATTGTGTAACTGTTTCTGTGGCTAATTGTTTGCAGTTTTGAAGATCTACTAATAGATGGGAACTGTGCTTTCTTTCACCAAAAGTTAGTCGCAGAAATGATTTCAGCTCTGACCACTGAGTGAATGTTTTTAGACTGCAAGCGAGTTGCGCTTTGTCCTCTAATTGAGATATAATGTATTTGCATAAAATGCCCTGCTGTTCAGGCCCTGCTAAAGACATAGCATTATCACAATTTGTTAAGAAAGCTGGCAGTGTTTCACGGTCTCCCTTGTATGGCCTAATGAATTTAGTAAGTACATTAAGGGTAACCTTTTCATTTTCGGTTTTGACGGACATTTTTGGGTTTTAGGAGGTATAAGAATACACACAGAAATATGAAGTTAAAATAGAATAAAAAAATAACAATAAAAACTTACAGTATCAGGATCCGGAACATGCCTGGACGCACTATGTAGAAATATAGATTTAGGGTCTTTAGAGAATTCAAATTCAGGAGAAACTGTGAGTCCGTGACGCGCGGTCCGTTCAGAGACGAGTTGTGACACGTACACGAACGAGATTGATGACGACACGGGGCGCGACCGAAAGCGAGTGGACGGCTTCAAGGATCCGTGGCGTTTTTGATGATGACGAGTGACGACACGGGGCGCGACCGGAGATATACGGGCGGCTTGAAAGATCCGTGGCGTTTTGAACGATGGCGAATGACAAGTGCAGTTGATGTTGGAGACGAAATATGTTAAGCAGTTTCTCTGTAGGCAGCAAAGCTCGGTAGCTTGAGACGGTGTTGTTGCGGGCTCACGATGCAGGCGGAGGCTTACCGTCGACCACGTGGTATGGCGGTGATGCAGGCTCGACGTAGGAGGAGACTTACTGTCGACCACGATGCTGAAGTGCTTGATGCGGGCTCGGCACGAAGGGCTGAGGCTGACCGTCGATCAATGTGACGAACGCGCGGCGACCACGGATTCGAATCTCAGGGTTTATACGGAAACCACTTACGAGATCCCACTTCTGACACCAATGTTAGGCGGCAGCCGCGAATTGTCTTTTTAAAAAAAACACTTTTAGTTCAGCTAAAACCACACTTTAATTCAGAAAGATTTTACACGTACAAACACCTACAACCTCACTTTTCTTTAGTACAAAAATGACTATCTGCGATTGTTCTAACTGCACTGTCGAAATATCTATCTGCAACTGACTTCACCGCGTGGCTTATGGCCGTATATATAATATAAATAGTGCAGATGTCAGCATTTAATTACGAAGTAATTATGGATATAACAGTACGCTTGTTTGCCATATATATTTGTATAAAAAAAATGTTCTTACGAATACATTGCTGCCTAACTGTGCGATGATAAACTGGCGTACATATGTAATAATATATTAGCATATATGCAGAGTTTGAATAAAATGCTATTACTATATGTGAAAATGTCTCTTACTCAGTCACGTGTAAATTAAAAAACGCATTCGGACGAAACTTAGCACATAGGAACAATGCCTTGGTAATCCAAGGTATACCGGGATAAAAAGTGTTAACCTGCTAATGCAGGTTAACACTTTTTATCCCGGTATACCTTCCTGTTGTAATTCGGGTGAAACCGCAAACATTAACTAGTAGAGAATATAACTCTGCTCATAGTGAATGGGGGCGTTATACTGCAAACAACTTGTTCCTTACGCGTATAATGCCCTCGACTAAAGTCTGCTGTGAGCGAATGAATGAATGTACTCCGTCGAGTATACAACTCGTTCATTCAGTTGCACTGTAGTTTGTTTTGTTTGAGTAAGTAGTAAACCTGCATAGCTCTTTTGTAATTCTTACCCTTAATAATGTTATAAATGGGTAAGTGTTTAGTGGTTTGTTTTTGTTTCATGCAGCAACCGAGAAGCGATGCGGTTTAATTGCTGAAGGATAATAATTTATCATGAAAAATGCATGTTTTCCCTGTGGCATAGGTCTTTAGTTATTATTTATGTCAGTAAACCGATAGCCTTGTAGAAGACCGTTGGAATGCTATACAAGGGTCTCAAATTGGATTACAAAGCACTCATTTCTGATGTTTTGAAGTTATATGCCTATTAAACTGTTTATTATCACTCGCTTTCGGTAAAGGAAAACATCGTGAGGAAACCTACATGTCTAAGAGTTCTCCATAATGTTCTCAAAGATATGCGAAGCGAATCGACTGCCAACCCGAACTGGGCCAGGTCATTTCTGTTCACCTGACAACATGTATGCGAAATTTCATAATGATCGGTCCAGTAGTTAAGACGCGAAAGCCTAACAAATAAACAAACAAACTTACATTCGCGTGTATAATATTACTAGATTATGCCCACGGTTTTGCCCACGTTAATATAGATATTTGGTCGATAGATTTATATCTCTCGGGCACAGTATTTGTAACTCTATGTCCTTTTCTGTACCCTTGATAACGATATGCAAAATTTCATGATGATCGGTCGAAAAGTAAAGGCGGGATAGCGAAAAATTTGGTTAGTTAGGATGTTACGAATATAACAATGAATATCATTATAATAATATAAGCCCTGTATATACACTCCCCACTGCTAAGACACTCACTCTTCTTAGCGTGGGAAGGGTTAGGCCATAGTCCACCCCGTTGGCCTGGTGCAGGTCGGGAGACTTCACACTTCTTCGAGAACATATTATTATAGAGAACTCTCAGATATGTATGTAGGTTTCTTCCCGATGATTTTTTTCATCGTTAAAGAGAGCGAAAATTAACTATGTAATACGCACATAACTGAAAAGTCAGAGGCGTGCTTGGGTATGGATCTCGAGATCTCAGTGTGGCAGTCCAACGGACTTCCATCGCTGTTTTTTTTATATACTGTCCTCTAGACCGAATTTCGGTCACGGCGGCAATCTTAACGGAGACTGGCCATCTGCGCAGGAGATATTATAGTCTTGTGCACTATAAAATCTCCTGCGCCGATGGCCAGTCTGCGTGTGTGCAAACACAAGTGCACTCTCTGTTTCCTAACCCTCATGATCCGATGGAACGGTAATCCGACACGACCGGAGGGAGATCAGGCGCAGGATCAACGGCTTTACGTGTTTTCCGAGGCACGGGGGTGTCTAACATTGCCAACTTCCTAAGTCCGGGCTGCTATTGAGATTTCTTAACAGAAAAACCCAAAAACTTTTTGTTGGCTCGACCTGGGATTCGAACCCGAGACCTCATGCTCAGCAGTCAAATTCACAACCACTGCGCCACGGAGGCAGTTTATATATACATACATATATTGAGGCAATATGAATAATAAGTGAACCAATGTTACGACTCTTTAAATTACTATGTTAAGTAAGTAAGTTTTATGTATGAGCGTTTTTATTATGAAGAATATTAAGTGAGTGAACATTCGTAATGTAAATTCGGGTTTGCGTTTTGTAGAAACATTTTTCGAGGTTAAAACATCACTTTCTTATAAAATATTGCAAAATACGGCTACGGTTTAGCCGTAAATGCTTAAAATGAAACGCCTGATTGATTGGATAACATTTTACTCTATACATATAGTTCTCGCAGTAAGCATCACGGGCACCTTACAAACATCAAACAATGGGCGATTGGAGACAACTATTTATGGATAAAATACGCATGAAAATAGAACCAATGACTTTTGGCAAACTGTTAGTAGTGAAGGGTCCATGTCAATAATTCATCATTATTATCGTAGTTCCAACACATTCGAAAACAGTTATAAACTCATGTGATTACAAGAAACAGCGCATGAACTTTACAGAATAATCGCTCAACGATCAAGAAATATCAAATAACTCAATTAAGGATTCGAATGATTTAAGTGCCAATTCAGCATCGCACATAGGTATTTTAATATCAGTTTTAGCCTAGCCGAGAGCTCTGGGCTTTGCTTACATAGTATATCAGTATTATATAGCCTATGTTGCTCGAAGCTAAACCGAAGCTTTATAATCATTAACAGAGTTTTTAGAATAGGTTTAGTAATTCCAGAAATATCCCAGACATGCAAAACAAAAAATATATCTATGTATGCATGTATTATATACGTATAGATACCTAATATAAATATATGTATCTTAGACTTTTTAAGTGAGTCAATTTATAACTGCAGTAATGAAAATAACCATTAGCGAAATGTCACCAATATTTATACTTATTTTGTCTCTCAAGAGTGCAGAGCCGCGAATTTTAATGTCAAGTAGCTGCCTATAAATCATCACTTAATAAAATGATTAATGGCTGGAACTACGCCGCAAATTGTTTATTTTTATATAAAAGCTTCCAATAATTTAGAATAATTGAAGTGTTCTGAAGAAACAGCGCGAAGAGATTTTTGTGGGAGCCTATCATCAATTATTTCTTTATGAAAGTTGAAAGTTTTAAATCAAAGTTATAATTTTGGATGAGAGCTTTCTTAGTATTTTTAACAAGTAGAGAATACATATTATTAATACTAGATTTTGCCCGCGGTTGCACTCGCCTAAAAGAAGGTTACTACCCCGTGCAGGAGACGGGGCCCGGACAGACCGGGCCAGCACTAGTGTGGGGCTGCGGAAGAATTTGGACTCCCACGGCCCCGCGCGTACGTGCGAGGAGACACCCGGGTGGGGAAGTCCATGAGGATTTACCCAAGTAAAAAAAAAAAAAAAAAACGTTAGTAACTGTACTTTTTCTGGATTAATAGTACACTATGTTCTTATCTGAAATTTCACATATACATACGTGGTCATGGGAACCACGTGTATGTAAAATTTCTTAATGATCGGTCTATCGGTCTAGTTGTTAAGGCGTGAAAGTGTAACATACTAAAAAACAAACTCACATTTACATTTATAGTATAACTAGCTGTCCCGACAGACGTCGTCCTATACACACAAAAATTCCCGAATCCACTTGAACTCATACAAAAAATTTCATCAAAGTCGGTCCAGCCGTTTAGGAGGAGTTTAATTACAAACACATGCACAAAAGATTTATAGATATAAAGATATTGATTAGTTGGGATTTTAACAATGCACGCCTGTTTTTTAAAGAGGTTGGCTGACATTTGCAGAGCAGTAACTGCAGAGGTAACTGAAAGTTCGAAGTAAAATATACCTAAATATGTGTTCATGAATACGTTACTAGTAATATCCCTTATTACTATTTACATTTTGCCATTTATCTTTTAAATCCTCCGTAATGGAGAGTAAACATTTTGCCATCTAGATTTCATGCTGCCACAAAAATTGGCCTGATCCGGGGATCGAACAACCTCACGTTCGTATAACAAGTTAAACTCATACCACGGTACAATAAGGCAAGCTATTATAAGCAGATTTTACGACGAAAAGTCAAAAGTGCCTTGACCTTTTAAAACCCAAGACTTTGGCAGTCTGACCGTTCTCAACTGCAGTGCCAAAATTGTTTAGAAATTTGGAATATTTAATACTTAGGTATTTTGTTAGCTCCGTTGCGGTCAGGACGCACGTGCCGTGGTCACAAGCTGAATTTAAATATCTATTGTTAAGGTTAAAGTGCCTCGGTGGCACAGCGCTTCTGAATTCGACTGCTGTGCACGTGCTCTCGGTTTTAATTCCCGGAAAATAATATAGAGATTTTTTGTCATGATATTTTCAGTAGCATCATGGATACTGAAACTGTGTCTGGGCAATGGTATTAAGTTCGCCTTATAAAGTGAGACTTAAACCCATAACCAATGAAATGTGGGTGTAGTATATTCTAGAGATGTATAAAATAATAATAATGACAATAATAATGTCCTCCAAACCGAATTTTGGTCACGGCGGCCAATTTTAGCCAAGACTGATCATCTGCGCAGGAGATACTATAGTGCACGATTATGTGCGCAAACACAAGTGCACTCTCTGTTCCCTCACTCTCATGTTCCGATGGGACGGTAATCCGATACGACCGGAGATAAATCAGGCGTAGGACCAACGGCTTTACGAGCTTTCCGAGGCACGGGGGTGTCTAACACTGCCAACTTCCAAACTCCGGGCTGCTATTGACATTTCTTAACAGAAAAACCCAATAACTTTTTGCTGGCCCGACTCGGAATTCGAACGAGAACCTCATGCACAGTCATGCGCAGTCACATTCACTACCGCTGCGACATGGAGGCAGTCAAATGTGTACAAAATACAAAGTACAGGGTATACAGGTGTGAGACCAGATGGTCTTTAAAAAAAGTATAAATATTACGTACTTAAGAGTTTTCTAAGCCAGTCTGTTTATTATGGAGTCATATGTAGACCGAGGAGACTGTGGCTCACGTTTTCTTACAGTAGCAGCGCGGAGGCTGGAATTGTGCACGTGAGACTCATACCCTATTACGTGGGCCTTTAAATCATAGTTTCAGGGAATAGAATAGCTGTAATTCAATTCTGCCTACATCTTCGGGAACATAGGCACGAGAGGTAGAATAAGGTAAGTGAAACTGCATAATTTGGTACAAGGTGGTAGCTTTTGAGTGTAATTGACCGTGTATGCCAATAATATGGTGACGGTATAAACGAGATGGATGTAAAAACACAGGATTAAACCTCTTCGTCTTCATGTGACCTTTTTTTCCCATCAGCTTTTTGTCATGTCCCACTGCTGGGCAAAAGCCTATACTTAGACTTCCAAATCACTCTGTCGGTGGATATTCCCTGACCTTATGACCCCTATATCTCAGGTGTCTTTTAACCCACAGGGCCCATAATGCCCCAAGGTGTCTGTACACCAAGTTACAAGTCAATCGGCCCAGTGGTTCCGGAGCTATGTCTGTCACTAACAAACTGTCACTAACAGACAGACACACAGACCCACATAGTGTTTTCATTAATCTCTTCGAAGAAAACTCAGAGGTTAATAAGCTTGTTTACCTGAATATGTCCTATTTTGCTATAGCGTTTCAGCCGGTAAGTATGAATCCGGGGGCTCATATCTAGCTCTACTATCTCTTTCCTTTTTCATAAATGTCTGCACATATCGCATTGTGGTTTATTTGGTCGCTTCACCACTGCCTAGGCTCCAAATGTTGTAGGTTCAGTCTTCATAGAAAACAAAACAAAATTGCGTGATTTTCAAATAGTTGTTCCAAGTCTGGGTGAATTTTGAGTTCGTTGTTTGAATGTTTGTAAAGCCGCCCGCGACACATGAATTATGCCTAATGCTGGGTAATCGATTAAAAAAATCTCTCTGTCAAGAATCCTTATGGTGAAAGAAATATTATGAATATACCATTTATAATATTTGTTTCACCCAGAAGTTTAAGCAAACATTTTCATGGAAGGCACTAAAACACAATGCCTTCCATAAAAATGTCTGTTTTGTATTAAGTGCCAAGCTTTTAAAAACCATCAATATTTTTTAAAAGCTTAGCACTTGTGGGAACTTATAGTTAACTTAAAAACAGTGCGAGAGTAAAGATTCGCAGATGTTTCTCGTACAAATGTGTCTTGCAGTCCTCATGCGACAATTGAACTCACTTGTTCACTACTTGGGATCATTGCAAGCACATTTTTAGATTATTTATTATTTCTGGGTAATAGCAATAAGCCAGAAATAATAATTTATCTAAAAATTTCAAAATAACAAGAAATGAAATCAAAGCCAAAGCTAAAAGTCATTTCCAGCTTAGGTCACGAAGTAAAACCTATGAATATCAAAGTTTAATAGTTAGTAAAACCAAATGTATTAGTTTAAAAGTCGTAACAATGCAATGGAATATAATAGAATAGAATAAGTTTATTTACAAGTTTTACATTGCATGAAGATGGTACATAAGTTGTTGTTCTACATGTTTTACCAATTATGGTGTACGAAGAACAATTTTCTCTCGAAAAAATATGAATTTAAATTTGTATTACTAACAATAAAATTATAATAATTAATTCGCAAACAAATATTTTCAATAAATTGTGGGAACGCATTTTTATATTAAGTTATTTGTAATACGGTTTATAGAAATTCATTATTATACATTGAACGAATTCCAAGTAGTTTTATAGAAAAGAGAGATTCCGTAATTAAAAAGCAAGTAAAAGATTTCAATTCCTCATCATTTCCATCTTGTAAGAAATAACGACAAAAAAATTACCAGTCCTAACTAATATTATAAACGCGACTTTATCTGTTTGTTTGTTACGCTTCCACGCCATAACCACTTAATCGATCACCATAAAATTATCACATACACGTTGTCAGGAGAATAGATAGGACACCTTTCAGCCAGAAAAAAAACTGGTCTCGAGAGATAGTAATTTATTGACAGAATTTAGAATAACGCAAGCGATGCCACGGGTAGAAAATAGTAATGTATATCAGGTAAATGTAAATAGAAGAGTGGGACGGAAGAATCTAGGCGAACATCGTGTGGCCTGATGAGCGCCGTTAAACATCTACATTGGTATAACGAACCTTTAACTGAGGAGCGTGCATGGAAATCGGAATGTGAACTAATCGAGCAACAGAGATATGGTAGGATTATAATAAGTGCAAAATTTTCTACATATCTTTTGGCTTCTGGCGTGTCTATTTTTTTTTTGCATTGGTAATGCATGCATTGCTTTGCATTCATAGATAAACTGAAGTCTTAAAGCCTGAGTGGATTCTGAAACAGTTGTTTCAAATGTTTGAGAAAAGTACAATAGTTTGTACACAACCCAAGCTCTTGTCTCGCGTGCAAACATTTACCCACATCAATTGACAGCTAAGTAATTGCGAGGGTTCCCTTAAACAAAAACCAGAATGTTATCCGTTCAGTTTCACGAACAACCGCAAACAATATAGTTAAACTTACAAAACAATTGATTTATTTTTTAAAGGATTGACAGCGGAGCCCACCCTCGGCCTGTCCAGGGCACACGATGTTCCATTATTCCGTCCACTCGGCGTTTTTAATGCGACCTCTGTATTGGACCCCTGCAATCTGCCGAACATATATCATTCGGTACAGGACCTACCTTTAAGTAAAGGTGCGTGCTGACCTTGTGCTGTACTCAAATTTAATTATTTAAAATATTACCTATGCATCATACATCATATTTTACTAGTAGTTTGGCTTACAAATTATTGGAATTATTATTGTGTGAGGCATGAAACTTTTGAACGAGAAGGTGACAAAGCCAATAAAAATAAATATTTTCGGTTAATTCATAAGAATGTCCAAAAATTACCTAAAACGATAGATGCCACGGTGCCCGTTAATTGTAGGTAATTATGAAATGTTTTAGTTACTGAAATGTGTTTATATTGTTTTACACAGTCGGCTTATTATAAAACATGGTAATCTTATCCTTAAATATATTGTAAGGTTATTCCTGTGATCTATTAAGTTGACAGCGACCTAACCACGCATGATCAGTTAAGCTTAAAATATTGTATGAAAATACATTTAGAAAGGATTTTGTTAATAAATAAAAAGATAACATTTATGGCACAGGGTTTCGTTTGTTTTAGCTTCAATATGCCAGTGTTGGCAGACACACAGTCTCCATATTTTAGTGTAGCAGAAGTTTATTAGAATTAATGTTTTGCTTCGAGAAAAATTGTTATCCAACTACAATTTATTTTTTATACATACGTTGAACTTTGGCAGCCTCTAGTATTACTTTGCTCGTTGGTAATAATTTAGATAATTTTAAATCGTTCACGTGTATATATACTAGGCTTTAAAGATAAGTGTATCACGTTAAACGTCATATGCCTCGGTGTCATAGTAATAGTGAATGACTAATTAACATAAGATCTCTAATTCAATTCGGTGGTCAAGGCAACAAAAAGTTATTGCAATTGTCTGTCAAAAAATCTCAATAGCAGCCCTAATTTAGGAAAGTGTTTTGTTTGTTCCATATCCCGTGCACTGAAAAGTATGTTAAGCCGTTGATTCTTCTCTTTTTGACCGTGATGACTTTCATCACTTCAGATTAAAGGAGGTAAGGTGTAGAAAGAGCACCGAATCTTGCAAGCATTTTATATTTTTTTAATTACTAACATTGAGAAACTAGCCAACGTAATCCTGATGGTAAATGCTGAGCACCGCTTACCGAAGTAGTTTTCTTAATTTAACATCACGGTTGCAGTTTTAAAGTAACAAAACCAAGCCGCCTACCTGCCTACCTACCATAAACCCGATAAGCATGCTGTCTAACTGATAATACAGCAGCCTACTTGAAAGGAATGGATGCAAGAGAGTAGGAGGAAAGAAGAAAACCTATCTTTACTTTCATCTCTTATCTTCGATCGAGGATTGAATCCCCGCATACGAGTAAGAACCTTGTATGCTTGTTTGTAATAAAACAAAACACATTTAAACAAAATAATAGCAGTCAACAGCTCACGACATGAGAGCAACCCCTTATAACTGACGAAGTAACATCAATTTCAATATTTCATATCGGACAGCGCTGATATTTCTGGATATATTTTACTTGGCAGTATTGCCTACATTGATATACTAAAAATAATCAACTAAACATATTTCTTACTAATATAATGCTGGACTATGTTCTTCAATATGTCTAAGCCAAATATAATTGGTAGGCTCAACCAAATATGTTTGTAATAGACTTTTATTTTCTGGAAAACTGGATTAATGTTATTATTATAATAATCTAGTAATGCGAAAGTTGCGTAAGAGTTCTCATGTTTGATTTCCGGATGAGGCAAAGTCTTATTGTGTTTTTCTGTCGAATATTTTTCAGTACTAGCACGTTTTGGAATTGTGTTTGGTAGACGGCAATAGTCTTCCTATTTCACATAATCCCAGTATAGCTATCGCCATTTTCTAGAATCAGAGTAAAACAGACAATGTTGTGTCGCTACTGAAAACACATACAAACGTACATCCACATTCCATCAGCTACATTCTAAGTCCCACGTCTGAGTGTGCACGTCTGACTCTAATAATAATTAAACTGAACCCAAGATATCGCTATTGACGACAAAAATAAACGCATTTCTGGTACTACATGGGATACAAGGATAAGACATTGGACTTTCTATAGGATCGTGGTTTTGAACCCCACCAATTGCACTACCGACGTGAACCCACCCTTAACACAAACACTCTAGTTTAGTAGATGGGAATACAAAAATTCTAGTAAATTATTGAATCAATTAGGCGTTACTTGGCGGCAGTCCATCGTAATAAAAATAATTGAGAAGACACTACAAAAGTTCAGGAAATACTTATTAGACCTATTATTTTATTAGAAAAGTTTAATTATACTAGATGAGTTCTTAAAATATAAAGGTTGTCTGAATTGGTATTATAATTTAATTGACATCTTGAATATTATTGTTAATTAATATTTATTATTTTTATTATGATTATCTATTGTAATTTTGTGTATAACAAATTAATTATATTCTTTGCCTCTAATTTTTATGTCAATGGACCTTACGAGTAAATTGTGTTACGTGGTTCCCCGAAATGTGAACGTGCGCAAAGTTCGTACTTGTGCTCTGTTTGCGATTAGCACATGTCGGGCAAACTCGGGCCTACGGTGCCCCATACATAGAATGTTGAAATCTTATAATACAAATTTTATAGATATCGATATAGTATGTATAATATGCTTGCTCGAAATTTCAATTTAAATCAAATGTCCTTAAATTTTTTTGTACGACATAATATATGCAATGAATAATTTCAAATTATATAATTGAATCTTAGCTAATATTACAATTTAAGCTAGAAATTGTAATTTTAGTTTATTTTGAATAACATTGTATTTTAATAGTAACTTTATTTTATATTGTATTATTTATTTTTATTTCAATTTATATTTAAGTTCTGATTTATAGGTATGTAATCTAAATGAATTCGTTGTTTGGCAACAAAGCTATTTCTATTTCCAAATCTATTCATATTATTTTTTGGATTTTTGTATTGTTTAATTTTATATAATATCTAAATAAATATATTTTCATATTGTTTTATAAATTATTGTCAATCTAGTGGCACCTATTCTGTATAATTTATGCTTAATTTGTTTATAATGCAATGGGCTGCAGCATTGCTATTGATATGTTTTATTTATGCCTAATATATAGTATAACTATATGATGTAGCTGTTAATAAATAAAATAAAATCCATGTCGTGGGATCCAGGCATACTGTAACTTGCAATATTCTTCGAACACAAAATTTGCGTCGACACGTGTTTCGCGTCTTCGCGAGGCTCCTTCCAGACAGTTTCATAAAGAAAGACAATTTAAAAAAAAAAGTGTATTTACGCGTCCCTCTCCGCGGAACAGAGAAAGTGGAGAGGGTAGGTCGGACTCACCTGGGGAAAGATGGAAAGTCCCGGGTCCTACCGGCTGAGCCCACCACGGTGTGCCACCTCATTGCTTTGAAAGGTAGGCGAGGCGCTGGAACTGAAACTACTTCAGCGACCAAGGAATGATTAACCTAATCAAAACTCGTAATTTATTAATCAAATTGCAAGTAATGTTTGAAAAAGGTTTATGGATACTTACTTTTCGCTAGCACATGCATACCAGTCGCATACATTCACGCTGCACCACCAAAGAGTCTGGCAGTAACTCATAATACATGTAAATTATGTTTATACAGGGTGTCCGGTAACAATTTTCACATTTTGAATAGACTTTATTTCTGAACGAGAGCAGCAGCTATCGGGGCGCGGGTGGAGGCGTTAAAAGCGCCAGCTCTGTGAGTTTTTTATGACGTAGCCTCCCAAACTGAAATAGACTTCATCACTGAAGAAAATGAAGTCGAAAAAGTGGCTAATATCCTCTCGGCGTAGTTTATTCTTGTTTGATAATAATTTTCGTTAAATTTTTTAATTATCTGTATTTTGTAGGGATGAAACTTTAGTTTCTTTCTTATATCCCCAAAGCCAACGAGCGCTAAAAAACTTACGCTGAGCCGTAATGAGTGAAAAATTACTTGTTAAATATGCTTCGATAGCAAAAGCACGGTGCGCCCCCGACTAACGTTCCATTGCGACTAAAAACCCCTTGTAGTTGCTCTCGTTCAGAAATAAAGTCTATTCAAAATGTGAAAATTGCTACCGGACACCCTGTATTAGCAAGTACGCTCATTTGGCAATGACGCTGTTTGGCAATTAATTAGTTGTTCCTCTGTTAGCCCGCACAACTTGCGCACTAAGCAAGATTAATTGAGAACACACAGTATGCCAGTTAGCTAAACTTATATTAGATACTAGTTTTAGCCCGGGTTTTGCCTGCGTGGAGCGGTTATCGCAACAAAATGTTTAACTTTGCCTTCTAGTGGCAGAATATTAGTCGTATTATTAGAATACTATCTTTTGCTCTGCTCTTTTTCCTGGGTGAATGGTACCCTATGTCCTTTTTTGTACTCCTGGTATGCGAAATTTCATGCTTTTGTAAGTGTAAAGCATAACAAACAAACGTACTCACCTTTTCATTTACAATATTATAATAATAATAATATTTTATTTGTTTATAGAAATGAGATTGTAGATTTACATTGATTTAGGCTATTATGTGTTACAGGTATTCATTTATACTCGTAGTTGACAATATGTGTAATCTACAATAAGTGATGGGTAGAGTACTGTTCACCTAGATAGGCTACTGAGCAGGCGTGTTTAGGAGTACAATGCCGGTCCCCTATAAGTACATTTCTATTTTTGATGCATGTGTCATGTTTAATTATTAAAATTAATAACAGCAGTAGTTTATCAGTAAGTAAAACAATTAGACAATTACATTTCTTATTAGGTTGTGTGTGTGTGTGTTTGGGTGTATGGGTGTGTGTGCGCGTGTGTGTGTGTGTGTGTGTGAGTGCGTGCGGGCGTGCGTGCGTGCGTGCGTGCGTGCGGGCGTGCGTGCGTGCGTGCGTGCGTGCGTGCGTGTGTGCGTGTGTGATTGTGTGTGTGTGTGTGTGTGTTATTTATATAGGATTTCGGTATTTCCAGAACTAAAAGAAAGGAGCAGTTTATTTTGTTATAGAGAGGACCGAGATAAATGGCGAATTTTCTAATGAAGGAGGTGCGAGCGGGTTAGTTTACAGATTTTGTCTTTCCGTCGTTTGGTAATTTCTATAAAAGGTGTTCGATGATGTTGTAGTATGGTTAGGTGTAAAATAAATAGCTACCTTATATATTAAGTAAATTACACGCTTTATATAGTTCGTTTGTTAGGGATAATAAAGGTCGGAATGTTGAGACCTTAAGTATGGCTCGATGAGCTATCTCCTGTGGCTTCATATTTTTTTTTTTTTTTTTTTTTTTTTTAATAAATAAAATGTCTTGTATGTTTTTAATAATAATGGTCTTAGCTGCTCCTCCCTAACTAAAGATACGATAAATGATGATAGACTGGCAGAGTGCATAGTATACATTACGAATGATAAAAGGATTGGCTACGTATCGCAACGTTTTAAAAGTGAATATAAGCTTTCGAACCCGGCCTGATAGAGTGTTAATATGGTGCCTGAAATTTAAGTTTTTATTTAGGATTATGCCAAGCTACTTAATCTGATTTACTGGAGTTAGAGTTGGGCATTGACAAGAAGGGTTAGGGTGTGAAGAATAAAAGTGAGCTATTTAGGTTAAGGGTGTCATGGGTTGAGAAGTTGTGTTAAGCGAGAAGGTTATGAACTTTGTTTTATTAGGCAGAATCAATGCCATTTTGTGTAGTTGTTTCAAGTTCTGACCATGCCACTGATGACCACTTAGCATAAAAGGCAGTATCGTCAGCAAAGGATACAATTTTTGCGTTTTGAAATTTAAGGTCGCAGGGGTCGTTGATGAATACTAGAAATAATGTGAGGCCCAAAATAATAAGGAACCTCGTATTGGATAGGAAGTTCATCACTAAAGTGTTTGTCTATAACAACAACTTGTGAGCGATCTATCAAATAATTTTTGAACAATTCAAGGGCAAGGCCTCTGACTCCAATGTTTTCCAGCTTCATTAGAAGGATAGGAATAGGCACTGTATCAAAGGCCTTCGCAAGGTCCAAGAATATCGTTAAGACCGTGTACTTGCGTTTAGATTTTCTAATACAAAATCTAGTAGGTTATGGATCGCATCATTAGTTGTGAATATATATTGTTAGGGCTAGGATATGTTTACAGCATAAAATGTATCTAGTATTTTAATCCTAATTGCACGTCCCGTGGCATATGATTGCGTTTATGGCGCGATCTAGCAGTCTGTCACGTACTCCAAATTAGAGTCGGTACTTTGAGATGGATGCATTTTTTTCTGTTTTTTTTATATCTGCCAATAACCTAATCATATAAGAATCGTAAAATGTCTGTGTCGAACTGCTTGAAAATCTTGCTAGTAAGAGAAAGAGAAAATTTTTAGTAGTGTAATAAAACATTTAAGTAAAATAGTCGAAACGGTGGTACCTCAGTATTTGAGAAGTCGTATTTCATTTCAGTTGCTGTAATTCTAGCGCTGTGTTGTTCTAGCTTAATTTCATCTGTGGTTTTAAAATTACATGTGATTTTCACCCGTGGGTGAGATTTCGTTAAGGCTGTGTTTACAAATGGCGATCAAGATCTGGTGTATGGATAGCGGAATAGTTTATGTGGTAACCTAGCCATTATGTGTATGTAGTGTTGGGTTTCATTATACGAAACAAAAAAAAATATGATCTACTAGTCGTTTTGAATCTGGGTGCTTCTGAATGCTTGTCAAGTTCACGGGTTACTGAAATAATTTCTAGTACGGCAGCTGTTTCTGGACGCCTCGGGTCCTTTTCCTTGATTAAGCATTAAGTTCTCGGGGCTTTCTGTAAAGAAACTTTTAGCAGCACAGAGTCTACAACTGTGCCCTTTAAACAGCAGTCGGTTCGCTCCCTATGACATAGAAGCTAAAACGATAGTTGGCAACATGTGGCAGTAATACATGCCTCTACTCTAACTATTCTTTCGGAGATGAGGCTGAGACTATGTTTGCACGTTACTGTTATAAAACATATATCGATCTTGGCCTATTCGGAAACTCTAGACATGCTTATGCTAAACCTTTTTGGGATATACAGGCGTGCATTTACATCTTTAAGTATCAGCAGTCAATGCACAGCATACAGACAACTGCACAGTCTTTATTTCACACTTTTGCTTTGTTGTTACCAAGCCGTCGTAACCTGGTCGAAAAGTAAGGTAAACATTAAGCCATCGCGTTAATACCCGTTACGAATTTTCAATAGGCATCTTACGCTCTAAGAATATATCTTGTGTCACGGAGACTTTACAGTAATTCAAACAACGGACACAAAGAACACCCAGACTCGGAACAACCATTTGTGAATCACACACATTTTGTTCTATGTGGGATTCGAAGCCACAACACTCGGCATAGTGGCAGTCGCAAGGCAACCATTTAAACTACTACACCATATGTGCACTCCCATCATTGTTGAACTTGGCTCATCTATACTAAAATCTGACATGCTACAGAAAGCAAAGTCTTACAACATAAAAAATAAAACAAAACTCCAGGCAAAACACCTCGGGCTCACTAGTAACGAGGATACTCCCATATTCATATCAGAACAACTGACTGCTAAGGGAGCCCGTTTGTTCTTCTTGGCGAGAGACTTAGCAAAAACGAAGCAATACAAATTCTGCTGGACTGCATTTGGCCGAGTCTTCGTGAAAAAAGATGAAAACTCCCGAGTTATCATTATCAAAAGTGAGGCACAGGTACATCACTTGTTGCAAGAACTGTGACTAAGTTTTGATAAAATCTTTATTTTATTACTGTTATTCATTGTTCGTGCATGTGCTAGTAATGTAAGTTCCTATATTGATACTTTGGTGAAAGAAGCAAATTCGTTTAGTTCTATATTAATTCTGTTAAAAATTACACATGCGCGGCTCAAATACAATGTAACAAAATTAACTATTTACACAACCAATATACAATATTTTAAAACACTTACAAAAACTCTCTCTCTGACTCACACTACACACACATACCTCCTCATACAAGTACCCTACAATACATTCAATCTTTCTCGCACACTTATATTGAAATATCGACACATAACGGTTTCTCAGCAGTTATACACGATCGTAAACTACAAGCAGCACCATGCGCCTTACATATACGAACATGGATAGCAACCTAAATACCTTACGAGAATTAGACAATACAGAAATTGCGAACTCAGCTATATTTAACATTGAGCAAGTACAAAACTACTTGCAACTAAATAAGCACAATTTTACAGTGGTGACACAAAACATCAGGAGTATTTATGGTAACTTCGATGACTTACAGTTGAATTTGTCGCTATTGAAACATAACGCAGATGTTCTGATATTAACCGAGTGCAGGCTTAATTATAACAGACAAATACCACTACTTAATAACTACACCTCTTACTACACGATAAATCAACTTAATCAGAATGACGGCGTGGTAGCGTATATCAGAAACGACCACCAGGCTCGGGTAGCAGAAATTAAATTGACACATGCCTCTGCTATTCAGGTGTCAATATCTGACTATACCATCATAGGCATATACCGTTCCCCATCTAACACGTGTGCTGATAACTTTATAAACTCTTTAAACCTTCACCTAGAGACTATCAAGACACACAAAAACATTCTAATCGTAGGCGACATAAATATTAACTTAATTGATAAAACAACAGAAACAGCTCAGCAACGCAATAACAGGTTAACATATCTTAACATGCTAGCGGTACACGGACTTCTTCCAGGACATTGTCTACCTACGAGAGAGCAAAACTGCCTAGACCATACTTTCCTAAAAATTGACAAAAACAATAATTCGGCCTTTGTAGCTATATTGAACACATCTATTACAGATCACGCTATGGTATTAACAAACATAACCCATAAAATTAAGTTTAAGTTTAAAACCCAAGTTAAATATCAAACCATCTTAGACTTTGATAATTCTTATAAGAGTCTAATAAGCACTGATTTGTCATTTCTTGATATGTCCAAAGATCCGGATTTCATAGCTGATAAACTGGTAGAGGTGATCAAAATGGCACTGCTTTCTAACACTACGACTAGGTTGATTTCTGGTAGTAAGCGAGCACTAAAGCCTTGGATATCCGTAGGGGCATTACGCTGTATTAAACTTCGTAATAAAATGCAATTACGATCAAGGAAAGAACCCCATAATATAATCTTAAAAATTACATTTAGACGTTTTCGCAATTTTTGTGTGAACTTAATTAAGAGATTAAAAAGAAAATATCAAAGAGATCAATTATCGGTATCAATAAAAAATCCTAAACAACTTTGGCTAAAAATTAACGAATTTACACAATTTAAATCCCCCAAATCCTCTAATGCTTATCTTTTAAATATTTCACCGTACCCTCTAGATTCAATAAATCGTGTCAATCAGTTTTTTGTAAAAATAGGTAAAATCTTAGCTGAAGATATAATTAACAAATCTGGTCCCCCTAACAGAACATTGAAATCGCACTCCCAGGCTGCCTCATTTGTGCTACTTGATACCGACCCACAAGAAGTGGATGGCATACTGGTGAATCTTGATTCTGAGAGCTCACCTGGCTGGGACGGTATACCGACTAAGTTCTTGAAAATTTCTAGGGACTTTATTGTACCTTTAATAAGCCAACTAGCTAATTTATGTTTTGCATCCGGAAAATTTCCTACCGCTTTTAAACGATCTCTGGTTACTCCTGTGCACAAGGGGGGGGACATGAACGATGTCAATAACTACCGACCTATATCCGTACTAACATGTATCTCAAAAATATTAGAAAAATTATTAAATAATAGACTGATCAATTACCTAAATAAATATGATATCTTATCCAAGTCACAATACGGATTTAGGCGAGGAAGATCTACCCAAGATGCTGTTAAGGCCTTAACTAATGAAATCATAACTAATGTGGATAAAGGATACAAATGCCTAACAGTGTTTCTAGATCTTAAAAAAGCGTTTGACACCGTTTCTGTCCCCATCCTTCTGCACAGGCTTGAAACCATTGGCATAAGAGGTGCGGCTTTGTCACTTTTTAAAAGCTATCTGTGTGATCGAAAACAACAAGTAAAAATTGGTAACATGATAAGTGACGAAGAAAACGTAACTTACGGAGTCCCGCAGGGAAGTGTGCTTGGCCCGACACTGTTCTTGATATACATTAATGATTTATGTAATATTCGGAGCAGTGGCGGGCGGATCTTCTCCTATGCGGATGACACTGCGGTTGTTTTTACTGGGACATCATGGAATGCTTTGCAACTTGCTGCTGAACGTGGTCTGACGGAAATAGCTAGTTGGCTAAATGCAAACCTTTTAACCCTCAATATAAACAAAACTAACTTTATCTGCTTCACACCTAATCAAAGGACACAGCCAGGTGCTGACTTTGGGATCGTGATTCATGAGTGTGCCAACCCACTGCAGGACTCTAATTGTAACTGTCAAAACATCCAACAAGTACGATCCACTAGATATCTAGGTACAACAGTTGACCAAAGATTGTCCTGGCACTCTCACATTGAAATTATTATGACTAGGGTTAGAAAACTTATTTGGATTTTCAAAACGTTGCGTCACATATTGCCAGCACAGATACTCAATACAATATATGTTGCCCTGGCACAGTCAGTGATAACATATTGTATACCGATCTGGGGAGGGGCCACAAAAATCAAATTCTTAGATGTAGAAAGAGCCCAGAGGTCTCTTATCAAGGTCATGTATTTCAAACCTTACAGGTACTCCACAGATAATCTTTACAGGATTAGCGGTCTGCTGACTGTTAGAAAATTGTATCTTCTGAACATAATTTTAGACCTGCATAAGTCACTGTGTTTTAATCCAGCAAATCTTGATAGGAGACGGAAAGATATTGTGGCCCACTCCCCAAGGGTTCGTACTGTCTTTGCTAGACGACAGTACACCACACAATCAACATATATATACAATAAACTAAACCTTAAATTGAATATATATCCTATGTTGCTATATGACTGTAAAAAATCGGTAACGGATTGGCTAAAAACGCAAAGTTATGAGGAAATAGAATTAATTTTAACCCGAATCTGTTAAGCACTAAAACGCAATACGCAGAATCACTCAAACCCCCTCCACTCATGCTGATACATACACACAGACACACACACAGACACACACACACACACACACACACAGACACACACACACACACACACCTCCTATTCATGCACACTCACGCATGCTGCATACCATACGCACACACATACACAAACACACACACATACACGCACACTAATGGAGCCGCCGAATTCTCTCTCTTCTATAATAATTCTTTTCATTTTATTTCTTTTATACTGGTTTCTACTCAACATTGTAAAATTAGATAGTAAGTAAGGGAAGTTGCGAGGCGACCCCATCACAAGTATTTTTATAACTTACTGGGAACGTCTCAATTTTGTGATGCATGACAATGTTTGAGAAACAATAAAAACCATTTTTATTAAAAAAAAAAAAAAAAAAAAAATGTGCAGTCGAATAATTATATCTATAGCTACAAAAAGTTTGCTACATCTGACATCGCCCTAATATAATGTAGAGGATTTAACAAGCAATTATTGCCAGAGGGGCGCGCATGTGCTTGGCAGGTAGCGTCAGTTCAAATCGGTAGTTTATGTTACGTGTTAGTTTTTGAAACTGACTTATCTTGTTAGTGTCGTGGCATGCCGTTAGGATTGATCTAACTTGAGGTTAAGGGTTCGAGTTTCTTAGGATGATGTTGATGGTTTGTTGCCAAATTCTTAGTACCTAATAGCGTGGGATCTGGTTGTGCACGGTAGGCAATACCTACAAGATCATACCAACGATCAAAGTCAACGAAATATTGGCTTAATAGCTCTCTGCTTACTCCTTTGGGTAAGAGGCCTGAACCTATGTTTTATAATATTTTCTCTGGCAGTTCTGGTGGTTGTCCTGTTGGTCCAATGACATAAGTTTGTAAGCTTACCGGCGATCGTGGAATTCCGGGATAAATACCGGCATCCGGCAATACGTTATCCAAATTTACTCTTAATATTCGCTTCAAGACAGGTATTACCGATATTGGCACGTATGTAGCAAGGGTAAAGTGTCCTCCTTCGTCATCCTAAATCCTCAAAACTGGGCATATATTACAACGGGTTGGACAATAGAGAGACGCCGTCGTCGGTGTAGGCCAAGGAACGGTGGCGTGATGATCAGGACACATTTTTGAAAAACTGGCATACCGAAGGTCTATATTGGGACTGTTGGAAAAATGTGAAGCAGACTTTAGCGCAACAATGAGATGGAATAGGGATAAAAATAATTCGCCGTAACAGAATTTAGAAATGTTATCGATGATGGATACAATACGCTTACTCGTATTACATATCAAAATATCAGTATTGTACACCGCTGCCTTCCTCGGCAACGAAGGCGTGAGTATATACGTACTTCATCACGTCAAAGTGGGTGTAGCTCAAGTATGCCGGTGAAGGTTGTAACTTTAATTGAAAATGGGAACACTTAAAATCAAGTGGTTGAAACTTTAGGAGTATCCAAGGCTGCTGTTTTTGCGTTTACGACAGAGTACAAAGCGGAGCGGTATTTTTAAATAGGTCAAAATTATACAAAATGGAAGTATTATTGTGATGAGTGTGTTAAAAATTGTCTCGAGCGCAGAAGTAGTGCATGTGTATGAAGTCTCGAGTAGGATTTTCGGGTCTGGCAAGAGCTATTGCTGACTTTTTTGTCAAGGAACATTACGGAGATTAGAAATTGACTGTAAAAATGACGAAGTGGTTTAAGTGGGCACCTCCAATGCCAGTGCAATGAGTGTTAAGAGAGGGATCACGAAAAAAAATCCACAAATAGTTGATGGGGGTCTAGGTATTTTTGTGTTCGTTGGTTAAATGTTTGTCAAACTCTCCGCACAAAATGTACCCAGAGCAATTGCTAGGTTTAAAAATATTAATAACAACACTATGCCTGGTAGGCGATAATAGGTTCGCGTGTTTTACTAGAACCTAAAAAGAAATCTCACTGTACATACATAATTATGTGAGTGTAATAAATTACCTACTTCTTCGTGTAATATAGGTTATAGGTGGTGGACCATGACCATCCAATTACAGGTCAGCTTTCTAAAATAAAAAGATACATTAAATAAGAATCAAATAAACCAAGCAAAAACCTTTTTAACTAATAAATATTGCTATAGTATAAACTGATTTCTAAAAGATAATACTTCAAGATTAGAAATAATAAATACAAAACATAAATGCATTCGTCTAACTTGTATTAGTTTATAATTTCCTCTAGTCCACTTTGCTGTGCCTGACAGGTTTTATAATTAATTGTTTAAATATATATGTTTACCACCTAAGTCTACATTATAGAATGCAAATAAAATATTGAGTATTGACCTTGGTTTTGTAGATTCAGGCAATTAACTTATCATTAATCTTAACAATTTAGACTTCATCTCAGGCTGCAATATGTTTTTATTCTGGGTTCGTAAGTGGATATTTTACTATAAACTAATTTTAGCGGTTAATTTTTATTAATATTTACTTATTTCTTGATTGTTTCATTGATTGTAAGTGGTTTTATACCTGGAGCTCCTATAAAAACTGATTTGTAAAGTAAACAGTATAATTGTAAACTTGGCGATTTTCCTGCCTGTTCTTTTCATTCGTTTTAAGCTCTTGTTTTGTTCAACATGGCAACAGGCAAATGTAAATGTAATTTCACATTATTAATTGTAAATTTGACGTTCATAAGGTTTACTTTGTGACCTATATGAATAAACAGATTTTGATTTGACTGCTCTTTATACCTTCCATATTAATTAATTTGACATTTATTTGTCTACGAAAATCCTGCACCGAATTCTGCTTAAATGTAACAAGCTGTACTGGGAAATCCACCCACAATTTGTTGCAAATAATATTGTTATTCAAACATCTGAGGTATTTTATAACATTCAGTAATATTACCACAAGACTAATAAAGCAAATAAAGGAAGAAAACTTTACGAATAAACGAGAAATATTCTCGGATTGTGAAACTTTCAGAATATATACATTGGATTACCGGTGAATGTACGACGGCGCGGTGTTAGTGGCGTGTTTTATGCCGATTTAGATAAATAAAATATAGGTATGAAAGTTTCCGAATCGGCGATTGTGTCACCGATGGCAGGCAATTCGGTAAAGTTTGCAGTTACTGGTGGAAATCTGATTCTTGTTTCTTCACATCTATATCCACAAAGGAGTAGGCAGGGACGTATAATACTTATATTTTGCCTGATTTGGTACCACGTCATAGTAAATATATTAATAGTAAGTTTTACTAAGCACTAAGCAGCGATAGCTCAGTGGGGATACCAACAGACTGCAATGCAGAGGGTCTCGGGTTCGAACCCACGTCGCGCACCTCTGACTTTCGGAAGTTATATGACTTTTCGAAATTATATGCGTATTGATTGACAATTATCGCCTGCTCTGTGCCTCGGTCCCGGCTGCCATTAACATCTATGGCAGTCGTTATTGGCAAGTCAGTACCCTATAATATCTTGACACTGGTGGTTGACCTTAGGGTATCGTTAGCCTTCAAGTTGCGGAGGTCAGGTGGCAGCCGCTCCGTGTAAAATCTGATATCCAGTCAAATCCGGTTAGACTAGAAAAGCCGTCCCCAAGTAACTTAGGAATAATAAAGGCTAGGGAGAAGACGAAGCAGAGTCCAAAACTTCTGCTATTGAGAGTTTCTTAAAAGAAGAACCTAATCATAGCGCGTCTGACCATAAAATTAGTTCTTTCTAAAAAAGTTCTCAGTAGAAACACGGAATCTGGTACTATGACCGGTAGATAATAATAATAATATACTCTATCACATACACACAACACTATCGAGCCCAAACTAAGCAGAGCTTGTACTATGGGTACTAGACAATGGACCCGTGTATGTAATTCAATGATAGTGTTTTTCCTTTTTAATGTAATGTACCTAATAATATCGAGCATCCTTCTTTCTTTAAGCGTATTTATTTCTTTATGTTAATAATATTATAGTGTAATTTGATGTCAATGTATAGAACTCAACAATTATATTGCAAATAACACATTTTCTTTTTAAATTTAAATTTGCGTGCCAACATTGGTGAAATGTGCGAACGAATATTATATGTAACAATCATAAATGTACCACTTTTTTGCAAATAAATTATTCTATTCTATTCTATTCTATAAACATACATATATACCTTTTTTTGTTAATACAAACATATTATACATAGAAACACCCAGACCAAGACAAACATCCATGTCCATGCACACAAATGTTAGACTTGTGCGGGAATCAAACCTGCGACCTCAGGCACGGCAGTTGGTTACACTACCCACTACGCCCTTTATTACGTAAGACCTATAAACCATATCTGTCGAAATGCAGGCGTTATACACCTCTGCCTATCCAGACAGCTATATAAGCGTATATAATATTAACATCAGCCCTGTATTAAACTGTCCCACTACTGGGTATGGGCCTCTTCTCAGTGTGAGAAAGGTTAGGCCATAACCTACCACGCTGGTCCAATGCGGATTGACGGACTTCACATATCTTCGAGAACATTATAGTGAACTCTCAGGCATGCAGGTTTTCTCGTGATGTTTTCCTTTATTGTTAAAGCGAGCGATAATTATCTATTTAAAACGCACATAACTTCGAAACGTCAGAGATGCGAGCCTTCGAATCGGACTCGAGATCTCTGCGTGGCAGTCAATAGGTCTCTGACTAGGGTATCGCTGCTCAACTACCTATATTAAGCGCAATAATATGTACATATTATCACGCTTAGAAGCTCGCTCCTACGTGCGACTTAAAATCGTAGCATGTGAAATATGGTTTTGATATGCCTCTGCCTACCCTTTCGAGGCCAAAGGCGTGAAGCATATGATAATAATATAATAATGTTTATTTCAGTTAAGCTACACATATATTAACATTTATACATATATACTAGCGGTCGCATAGTGGTCAAAATTCGACCAAAATTCCTAAGCTTGCTACTTTGTTTTCTGTTTTTCTCTATTACATATAAATAAGGTATAGGTAACCATAGTTACAAAGAATAGTACGACGTCAGACGAACAATGTCGAAATACTACGAACGCGATTCGACTGCGTGTTTCAAATGCATGGTTGTGTGCGTGTAGTGTTTTTTCATTAATTTAATGTATTTCTATTGCATATTTTATAAAAATATTAGGATTCGCCCCTCCTTCTCCATATAAACTTTAACTGTGCATTTCATACTTCTCCGTCAGCGCAATTTTCTTAAAAATGGGTACATAGTTTTTGCTTTACGTATTAATATATAGATGTATGCATTCTAATAGTACAATGCATTACAGTACCGTCTTATAAGAAGCGAGGCCATAACGTTACTATCATCTAATGCAGGGCTTACTCTGGTTGCCAGTGTATAGAACTCAGTTCTACCTGTCCATACATCCCGCACAAGACCACCCACTAACGGTAGAGCAACACAACCACAATGAAACGTAAAACATTTAATGCATTTAATTGCAGCATATTAAAAATGTGAATGGAACAGTCGCAAGATCGAATCGATCGCCTAGATCTGCCACCTAGGCGATCGTTTCTTGATCAGATCGGAGACGTTCTGGACAAAGGCCAGGTTTAGAGCATCTATAACCGGCGAGCGTGTATGAGGAATGTGATAAAAGTGAAGGAAGCCAGAGAAGTGTGAGGATCGTAGCAAATGTAAATCCGTAATCTCTGCCCACCCCTCTGGGAAACAGACGTGAATCTATGTATGTATATTAAAAGACGTCTACCGCACCAGGTATAATTCCTGTGTCGCGGGGGACTTTACTGACATTCAAACAACGGACACAAAAGAACATCCAGTCTCGGAACAACCATTTATGGATTACAAGGTTTGTCCCGTGTGGGATTCGAACCCACAACACTCGGCGCAATGGCAGTGGCGAGGTGACTACTGAAATCACTACACCATCCGTGCAATAGTATGTAATGCGCTGTACATATGTATCTAATATATTAGTACCATGCATAATACTACCGTCTCATTAGTAGCGAGGCCATACAGTCTGCCAGTAAAATATGTTGCAACGTTACTGCAAGTTTAGAGTAACATACAACTTCGGCTAGTGGTTCTCTGAAACTATTTGTAACTTTACTTACATATTCAAAGTGCTTTACTTGCCAACTATAGCAGTTTCGCGCCTGTTTATCTGCAAGGGGTAGGTAGAGCTTACGCTTCGACAAAAATGGTAAGGTTCTACGTTAAAGCATTTGGCAGCCTCAATGGCGTAGTGGTTAGTGTAACCGTCTGCCACGCCTGAGTTCACGGGTTCGATTCCCGCACAAATCAAACATTTGTGTACATGGACATGAACGTTTGTCTTGGTCTGGGTGTTTCTATGTATAAAATATATGTATTTACAAAAAAGACGAAGTATATATTGAAATTAGTATGTTTATCCATTGTCTAGTACCCATAATACAAGCTCTGCTTAGATTAGGCTAGATAGTGTTGTGTGTATGTGATATAATATTATTATTATCATTTGAACTTCTACAAAGAATTTCTTAAGAGGATATCCCAGCACATTTGCTCGAGTCCAGAATCGAATTAGTGACCTATCAAAGGTGAATATTTGACTGCACGAATGGTGCAGTGGTTTAAGTGATCGCCTCAACAATACTACTACGCCGAGAGTTATGACTTCGAATCCAGCATGAGTCAAAAATTGTGTGATCAATAAATGGGTGTCTGGAGTCTGGGTGTTCTTTGTGTTTGTGTTGCTCTAATGTTTATGGACTCCCCAGCGATATATGAATTACACATAGTGCAGGCGTTGTCTTTAAAACAAAAATATATTGTATGTTTATCTTATCTTATCTTGTGTGACCCAGTGGGATCTTTTGTGTCGACTTCCCCGATAACGACTGCCATAGGTATTCATGGCAGTCGGGACCGACGGCTTTACGTGCTCTCCGAGGCACGGAGCAGGCGATAATTGTCAATCAATACGCATATAATTTCGAAAAGTCATATAATTTCCGAAAGTCAGAGGTGCGCGACGTGGTTTCGAACCCGAGACCCTCTGCATTGCAGTCTGTTGGTCTCCCCACTGAGCTATCGCTGCTCTTTTATATTGTATGTTTACTATAGCCCGATTCTTATATTCAAGAAACGTGTATTTTACTTAGTAACGGTTTATTTTAACACATACATATTTTATGAAACATAATGATGTCAAAATATAACTATCCGTATCTAAAACGACTCGTTCCTTGATATTAGAACCAGGCCTATGTCCATCGGTTACTATTCTGTATGCTGATAGAAGGGTATACAAAATTTCATGTATTTTACGACTCCTCATAAGTTATGAGATTTGGGATGTTATAGCCTAGTAACTGAACGCTCCGACGTCGATAAAAGGTATCTTTCCTTAATTTAAAGCCTTAAGTCCTCTATGGAAATTATAATATGTTTTTATCTAATAGCTAGTTAAGGTTTACATAGGCTTGAGAGTAGGTTAGCTTTTAACGCTCAATATTATGCAGGCTGTAAGCTGTATAAAAAACTCTATATAATATTTTTTTTGTTGTCGTAGTGTCGTTTTTGCCTCGAAAGATATCTCGCAAGTACAAAGAAATGACGTGCAGTTTTATTTCGAAAATATGACGAAATGGGCACACGACAATGAAATCATACTAAATTTTAATAAAACAAAATGAACATTAATGCATAAATTGTAATGCAAAATGCATACATTCACCGTACAATCTAGGGGCAAAAAATACAAACTCACAAGATAATGCCATAATAGGACACACGTACGAGTGTTTACATGTAAACAAATCCGCCTGTAACTGCGTTAGACTCCAGTATGTCGAGGATTTAAATTATTTAGGCCTAAGGATAGATAAAAAAATTAATTGGTAACAGCATGTATCTGATGTTTGTAATAAGTTAAGATCAGTGTTTTATAAGTTTAATCAACTAACTAGAGGACTAAACGTAGAAACTATAAGAGTTGTATACTACGCCCTTACAGACTTACTGATTAACTATAGATTAATTGTGTATGGACGGCTTTTTAACATTTACTTAAAGGACATTACATTTACAAATTAGGCTGGTAAAGTATCTAGTTAGTAAGAAAGTAAAAATATGTGCAATAAAGAGTATAACAAATTATTTTATATATGTAAAGTTTTGCCAATAAAGTAGAATATCTAATAGATCTAGAATACTACTATAGGCAACAATATAAATATTTTGTAGAGAATAAAATTATAATACCAGAAGGGCTAGAGAACAGAGACTAATTACACCAAAAATAACAAATTATTATGGAGAGATAACAAATAAGTTTATTGTACCAGAAGTATTTAACAACATATGTAGAGATGTTAAGAGAAAACCCTAAAATAAATACTAGGTTATTAAAAAAGATAAAAGAACACATTGCAAAATGGAATTTGAATTATTAGTATATTAATGCAATATGTACCTATTAATATACCACTGACTTAAATTGGAATAATAATATTTATTGTTAGTCATCTTTTGTTTTTTCGTTTTATATTCTTTTTTGTGTTTTATTTTTGTTTAACGTGTATAACGTAGGTTATGTAATAGAATTAAGAGCGCATCTCGCCGTTAAACTATTACTTTGGCGAGTTTAAAACATGTAATAAATCTTAAGTTATTGAACTGAAGGTTTCGTGGCTAGCTGTCACATTCTTTCTTTTTTAATTATTTACTTCCTTTAAATGCCCGGGCTAAATGCTTGTCCCCTTTTATGTCCAACCTAAAACCGAACTTGGCGTTAAGTAGAAAGAATACAATGTTATTAGGTTATTCCGTCAAGACATTATCAGAAACGGCTTCGAGTCTGGAACTGTGCCCCCCTATGGTCTAAGTCATAGAAAAAGCGAAATTTTATATGTTTAATTGTATTTTATTGTTATCCATATCGCGGCTTATTTTACTTATAACCTTATAACAATTATCGTTTTCAAAATAACTTTTCCTATTCCTTTGTAATAATTTCATAGCAATGTGTAAGTGTGTTTTATTTACGTAAACAATAAATAAAACTGTGAAGTTAAAATGGTAACAGACATGTTATTTGTTAATCTTCGACGTTATTATGCTTTCTTATGTAAGTAACATTTTCTTGTGTTGTAAATAAGAAATAAAGATATTTATAAACCGGAATGTTGCTGTAATGTACCTCTGCGTTTCCCAGAATTCCAGAATCCCAGAATTTCCGAGAATCTACGCGTAACATATGTTTACAAATAAACTAAAGTCTCGACTATCTTAAACTGAAGTCAGTTTTACATTTCCACTCGCATTTTCATACATAATGAGACCTGATTGTTAGTAGCCGAGCACACAGCATGCGAAATTTACATGTTATCTGAAAGTGATGGTGATATTATATGTAAATAGGCCATTTTTAACCCAGATAGCTGGAAATGTGGCCGTATTCCACATGTTTATCGGAGAAAATTGGTCATATGGGGGCCTCAAAATTACTTTCAATATAATTCGTTCGTTATCAAAGGAATTACATTAATTTTTATTAGAAAGGACATTGGGATATGGTTGGTATATAAATATAAGTAGGCTGAAGTGTATCACAATAACGTTTTGTTAGCTATGGTGGTTTGTTCCGCATTTGCCCTAACATTACGTCCCACATTCCAAAATGTTCCTCAATTTTTTATTCCTTTTCCGTTCTTAATTTTTGTGCATAATATGGTTTGCAAAACCAAAACGTGGTTAAAATTATATTAAATCTTTTCGTTGTCGGGCTCGTAATGTCATGTAATCATAAGCCCAAAGTTTCGCCGAGAGATCAAGAAGGAATTTAAAATATTCTTCGGCTGACGGTACAACAAAAAGTCCATAAAAAAAACAGGGCCAAAAATGAACATAATTTGGAATGAAATAGGAATTACACTAGGAAATTAATATTTATTTAAATTTAGGGGCATATAAGGAACACTTTTCGAGACGAATGCGTATTTATACGTTTGGGACGAAACATAAGGGACGAATGCGGAACAAACCGCTATGGTTTTAGATTCAATGAAATAGGATCTTTTGCTTTCTATGGCTCATAGTTCCAAATTCCGTACTGTTATTGAGAATTTATTGAAATCGAAAATTTTAAGAAGCCCGAGACCTATATAGCAGTCGCATTTACCACCGAGACAGTGGTTTTATTCTCTGCTATGTCCTGTAACATTTCTACAATGATACAATGATCGATATTGTACTACTTGCAATCTGGTACCCAGTATACAGTATCCAGTCATTTTTTAATTTAATAAATAATAGTTTAAATAAACTAAAACACACGCTTTATTAAAAAAAGTAGAAAATAATGTATTAATTTTAATGTAAAAAAGTGTGGGGTGTCCCCAGACCAAGCCAAACATCACACAATGCACACAAATGTTTGACTTGTGCGGGAATCGAACCCGCGAGCTCAGGCGTGGCAGTAGGTTACACTAACCACTAAGCCATCGAGGCCGTCAAATAAATAAATAAATAATTACACCTTAATTGCGGCAACGATGATTTTAGGACTTAAGTAATAAGGGCGAATCTATAATATACCAATCTGACAATATCAGCGATCAGCTATCTATTGTTAAAGCAAAATGTATGAATTGGCGATTAATTTGATGACCTAAGTGAGGTTGACAAGCGTATTGTTCTTGGCATCGCAAATTCAACCCCTATCAAGCTACGATCCTACCTAATATTATAAATTCAAGACTTTATTTTGCGTTAGTTATTATTGTGTAGCGACTGCCTCAGTGGCGCAACGGTAGTGCACGTTATTGCTGTGCACACGTTCTAGGATTCAATTTCCAGGTCAGTCAAATTTTCTGTCAAGAAATTCTTAGTTCATGGGTCTGAGAATGGTCCCAGTGGACGATAATTTTCTCGCCTTTATGCCTGATTTAAAACCGAATTTGGCGTAATATAGATGACCTCGACCTACCCCTTCAGGGACATATACGTGAGACTATGTACTTATGAGTAATATATTTCATTTTTAAAATCAGCAGGATAATCCTAATAAATCCCCACTTAATATAAAAAAGACGAATGTATGTAGGTTCGTTTGTTTTTGTCACGCTTTCACGCCTCAACTGCATGACCCATCATCATTAAAGTTCCCATACACCTTGTCAGATGTATAGAAAAGGACATGGGGGAACGTTCATTATAAAAAAAAAGTACTGTTTAAGAGGGACGGAAAATGACGTAACTCGCAAGCAAAAAATCTCGTAGACGATAAATAGTTCTTATGTATTATTTGAAAATAGACATAAAGTACTAATATTGATTACTTAGTAAAAGTACTTAAGATCCATTAAATAAGATAGGCGGAATTAGTGGCTAAACTTGAGCACTAAAAGAGCTAATTTAGCAAAATTTAAGTTGAAAGTCAGAATTAGACAATCAGGATTACAACTGTTATTTCAGATCGTAACGTAGTTTTGAATTCGGTGGTTTTATCATATCTCTTTATTACATCGTTTGTTACCTACCTTAAAAGTCATATTTAAGCTCTCACTGATCCAGATAATATCAGTGAGTAAACATAGTTTTTGATAACTTCAATTAAAGTATAAACACTACGAGTATTTCTAATCCATTTTTAGCTTGTTTAATCTCTTAGCGATAACTACCAACTATTATAATATACCAGTTATGCCTCGGGAACAGTTCCTTTTTCTGGATAAAAGGTACTCTATGTCGTTTTCTGTACTCTTGACAACGTGTAAGCGAAATTTTATGATGGTCGGTCGAGTGGTTAAGTTGTTAAAACATAACAAACAAACTCACATTCGAATTTATAATATGAAGTTAGAATGCAAACAATTTTCAGCAACTATGGTCGCAGAGAAACTATTAAATAACTGCACTACAACACAAATATACAGTCAACACATAAGTCTCCCCGTAACCATGGCAACTGCAATAAAAATTCAACATACTACGAACTATAGTTCTGGCGCATTTATGTTACAGCTTTAAAACATTATTAGTCCACAAGGCCAAAAAAAAACCAATAACAAACCCTGTATTAACCTAAAACCCTTTCACAATTACAGCAGCTACCAAAAAAAGGAAAATCTTCACACTAAAATGGAACTCTATAAAAGCAAAATAATATCGAAATATTGTGTTTCAAGACATTCACACTACAAAGTTACGAGCCCCACGTACAAGAGACTCGATCCCTACGCCCGACACGTAGTAAACATGAAATACGCTTCAGTGAGGGGACAGCGCGCGCTGTTCAAAAATGCAGCCTCCGTCAACACGTGGCGTGGCCTAGACGAGCCATTGACACACATACACACTAGCCGTCTTAACGTTCTCTTTTACTGTTCAAATTACCGTGTACGTACATACATAGTCTCACACCTTTAGCTAGACATACATACATAGATTCACGCCTGTTTCCCAGAGGGGTAGGCAAAGACTACGGATTTCCATTTGCTACGATCCTGACACACTTCTCTGGCTTCATTCACTTTCATAACATTACTCATACACGCTCGCCGGTTTAAAGTGCTCTTATCCTAGCCTTTATCCAGAACGTCTCCGATCTGATCAATAAACGTTCGCCTAGGCTATGGATGAATCTTTTTAGACTCCCAACTGGCCCCCCCCATTGGGTGAGAGAGGGAACACCCCAGGTTTTTTAGTGGGTATACCAGCACTCGGCTGGTGAGTCCCACACGCCCCGCCGGTGCCGCCCCCTAGCCGGCGGGTAGTGCATTAAGCAATTTTCCCGGGTACCAAAAAAAAAAGGAATGTCTTCTCCTTGCAACTGTTCCATTCACACTAGCCTTATAAACTTTCTTAGTCAGTCTTTTCTCGTCCATTATTTCTACATGCCCAAACCAGCTTAACATACCCTTTTCTATTCTCGTCACTATATCCACTTTTATGCCGCGTCTCTCTCTAATCATACTATATTGCGCATACATATCGCCAGAAATGTTTTAGGTCCCGATAGGTGACCAGCTATTAGTATGCTGTTGAGGCAGGCTCTTTTAGCTGCCGTGCTGCTACTAAGAATGTCTTGTAAAAACAATAACAGTTTGCTCGAGCCTAAAATTGGATTCGCAAAATCACGACGGCAAGCAAATTCAAATTCAAACCATTTATTTGCTCGAAACTTTGCTCGAAGTTGCGTAACTTAGAAAAAGATTACATGTTCTGCTCCTTAGAGCGTGCATATATAAATACATTAAAATGTTGTGATTAATATACATTACTTTAACTTATTTTCTAGGTGTTATTTTGTACTATAATAACATTATTAAAAAAGTAAATTAAAAAATTATTTTTAAATTTATGTAATGGCATCTTATTAACGGTTTGGGGAACCTTATTAAATATCGTAATAGCGATACAAAACGCATTTCTTTTTTAATATTTATAAACGTAATTTTAACTTATTTTGGTACCTAGACATGTTATTGAAACTTTAAAAAACTGTGGAGACTTTTTTACAAACGTACAAATTTCGTGTATGTATAAACAGGACAAGGGAAGTATTTTATGTTTAATAAATAGTGGCCTACAACTGTCCAGGAAGCTGGCCCCACATATTGCTCTAACGCATTTCTTCTGTGCTATGAAAACTCTGTCTACGTCTACTGAATTTCGCCTATACCATTACTACATTCGCATATACCATACCTAAACCATAGACGAGACATATTATTATGTATTGTAGGTAATTAATGCAGTATGTATATTTACTGCTTGCCAAATTTTTTTTTAATACGCGTTCAAAACGATCTTACAGGATAGTTTTTTAATATGTGCCTTCCAACTGCAATATTTATCTAGAGTGATATCTAAGAATAAACAATCGTTTACAGTATTCAATTGTATTCCATTTTGCTGCACATTAAAAGGCTCAATACTTGATTTGTATGTCTGAAACTGTGTTACATTCGTTTTTAATATGTTTATTTTTAAGTTATTTAGGTTTAGCCAGTTGATAGCATTGTCAAGAGCTAGATTGATGTTTGCTTGTAATTGAATATTGTTATTATTTATTATTAATAGTGTAGTGTAATTGCGAATAGGATAGAGTCATGGAATATAGCATCTGGAAGGTCATAAATGTATAATAAAAATAAAAGTGGAGATATTGCCCCCTTGTGGAGTACCATATTTATTATGTTTCAATGAGCATCTGTCATTGTTTTGTATAGTTTTATAAGTTTTAGTTACTTCGACACATTGTAGTCGGTTTTCTAAGTAACTTTTGATCCACTCATAAGCATTATTGCGTATTCCATAATTGAACATTTTTGACAGTAGCGTTTTGTGACATACAAAGTCTCTAAAAGCTTTTGTCATATCTAGGAATTGACATGCTATCTTTAACTTGTTATTAAGAGATTCCGTTATATGTTTCATTAAAGTAAAACAGGCTAAGGTTGTTGACCTGTCTTTTCTTAAACCAAATTGTTAGTTTTTCAGAATATTATAAGTTGTGAGAAAGTTTTCTAATTTATTATACCTATATGATTTTTCAAAAATTTTGCCAATGTGGGTATAAGTGTTATGGGTATAGTTGTTCATATCTGTTTTAATACCTTTTTTGAACAGAGGTGCAGGGAAGCATGTCATTGTGCTTATTGAAGCAATATAAATATAATACAGAGGTTGAGATTTCGCTCAAACTGGACCAACTTGATTTAAGAAGTATACAGCTTTACCATACAGATCATAGCAGATAAATAATCTTGTGACATGTGCCTACAGTGAGCAGGGTTATCAGACTCTTTCAGAAGGCGTTGCACTATTAGTAAAGCCAATGTGATCTTGACTTTATTTTTTGTTAATGTAATCTTGCTTGCACTAACAACAGAGCGACTACTTTTAAAAGAGAAATACCTATGATACCCCTTTACCATTAGGTAGATCGTTTCCTTGTTTATTACCGTAGTATTTAAAAAAAAAACGAATTTTTGCTCGGTTAAATTACCACGTCCGCTTTTAAAACTAAAAAATGAATCACAAGCAAAATATTAGGTGACGATTATTTCTTACGCTGATCGACTCTCAAATCAATTCAGGGCATAATTGTCGCTTGCTGAATAAGCATTATTTTGGTCGTTAATTTTAACAAGATCGTGATGACATTTCTATAATTCTTTAGTAGCTTTAACGGAAGTTTATTGGCGTGTAGAAAAATAATTTATATATGAAATTTAACGTTTATTTATAAAGGAAGCAGCGACAGTCCAGTGAAAACACCATGAAATTGGTAAAGCATAGGACTCAGTTTCAATTTAATTGCTCTAACTTTTCGAGGTTATGTGTAAAAGAATTTAGTTATTGAAAATTTACTACTCTATACGGATTAAATCAGATTTCTTTGTATAAAGTAATTTTATTTCAATGTATAACATTCGCCTAATCATAACACAATATTTTGTTAATTTAGTTAACGATCGCTTGCTTTAACGATAAAGAAAAATATTGTGACTCTTTAAGGATTCTTAATGATCTTTTTTGATGATCTGCCATAGTGTACAAGGCCCGCGTAGAGATCTTCGGCATTATGCTGTTTCAATATGAATAAAGGTCCGTTTTGTTGTAATAAAACCATTGCCAAAATTATTACCACTACTGATATTTTACAGCAATTTAAAAATAATTAAAGTTGAATGACATGTATATGGGTTTATACATAGTGACTAAAGGAGCAACATCGATTTTTATTTAGTTTACTGTAAAAAATATGCTATGCCTGTTTAGATCGATAGATCGTTATACCGGCTAAACTCGTGGACTTTTTTCATATTAAATTGAAAATTTGGGTGCTTTACTCTACGAATAGTAAAAAAAGTGTTTATTGAACGAAATGTAGAATAACAGACTACCAGTAAAAATGTTATTGAAACCACTTGCAAATATTTGTCACAGCACATTTCTAAAGAAACCGCACGATTGGAGTGTCTGTTTCAGGAAGCTCTAGCAAAAACTTCAACTAAAACCAAGTCAACAAAGCTTCGGGTGACCCTAAAATTCAGGAATTCGCCGAATAACAAAGGCGTTCCAACAATATTGAAGATATTACCCCAACTATTCTAGGACCAGAGTTTGATTGTTCCAAGCTGACCTATGACAATTCATCCAAAAAACGACGACCACCAAAACTAGAACAGGAAGGTCATTCACAATAATGATTCCCGAGAGACAATGGAAGCAAACTATCGAAGTTTAAATATTCATCAAATACCTTATATCTGTCGTGGGGACGTCGGAACGGCCAAAGTTTCCGTGGAATCCCGGCAAACGACATTAGGCAAGTGCCGGCGGATCCCTGATTTGTAACTTCACTAAAGTAGGCCGGGGATTGGGAATTAATTGTCTTTTAGGCCTGTTCCGAGGACTTTCTGTCGGTTTCTTGCCGATTGTGAGCGTCTGCAAAATTAATTCTTCTGTTTTCAACTTCGTTTTGATTTAATGTCTATTTTTATGGAATAGAAAGGGTCATCGGAAAGTTTTGGATGTTGATTCCTTTTGTGAGACGTTCAAAGCTTCGATAATTTTATTTGTCGCGAGAAATACAAACTGTTTGATACGATGAGTTTGGTAATTTCACGTGGCTCCAAAAATCAAATGTTGATGTTAGTACTTGGAGAGAAAAGTGGTATGGATAATTGTAACGATCATTTATCTTTAGCTTTGTTATAGACGACGTTTTAAGTACAACTATTTTATCGTATTAATTTAATTTACTTGAAATTTTAAACACATTTTTATTCATATAATCTTGACATTTTATCATTACGGCGGTCGACATGTTTGTGGCTGTACTTTAGACGACACGGGTGACCACTACTTCCTTATAATAATTATGAAAGGAGTTAAAATATTTAACTTCGTTGTAACTGGTACATTAGCATGACCCTGATATCAAACACCTCATTTATACATAGCTGACCTATTCACTAGAGTTGCGTCATACGACTATACAACATTTTTGTTTCAAAAACTGATGCATGCCTGTTTCATTTGTTTTTCAATAACTGTCCATACTTGTTCACTGCAACCAAACCGACGAGACAAAAGTGGAACAGAACTTTATGATTAACTCCAGCACAACTCGCCTACACCCCTACATACTACAAACGGGACATGTTTAAACAAAAATACTCAAAATGGAATAGTGAAAGCAGAAGATGATGCATGCAGCTGCTGAGCCACGTGTCACAATACTGGGTAAATGAACAAGATTGTAGACCTTGTGTTGTACCTGCGATGAGTAGATATCAAGGCTTCTTGAGGCGATGTGCTGTAAGCATACACAACGTCAGTAAATGCGCCTACTCTACATGAGGTCTCTAGTTGAAATCCTGGTCGAGTCAACAAGAATTCATTAAGATTTTTGATATCTCCTACACCGATGACTAGCCTTTGTTAAATTGACCGCTGGGGCCTATATGCGGATTTGTAAACTACAGCACAAATATCTTTTTTTAAAGCAAGGTCCTGGTGATGTGCAAGTCGTATTGGATGTTTGGTACTTAATCACGTGTCCACCATTTATCGGATTCTATAAAACGTAGCAGATAAATGTATATTTGTCTAGTAGGTATTTCATACAATATACCGGGATTTCGTCTAATATCCTGATAGAATAATCAAAATATATTTTATACCGATATACCGGATACTAACTTTGCCCGCGGCTTCGGAGACAGTACTTTTTTCTGGTTGAATGGTATAATGGCACCTTATATCCTTTTTGTACTCCTAACAATCAAATCTGTTATGATTTAGCCCACGACATTGTCCAAGTAACAGACATCCCAGCAAACTTACACATTTTTAATTCATCGCAACAAGAAAATTTAGACCCGAAATAAATATAATTTTCATTCACTCATATTTCGTGTACAAACGGGAGATGTTTAAACAAAAAAACTCCAAGCATAGTTGCTTCAGTTACATGAAACAATAGCGGAATATTCAGAGCATATTTCAAAGTAACTCTCATTGTGTGCTCTGCTACAAAACGAGTAATAAAGATGGGAGACAATTGTTTTACTGATGCCGTTATGGTGGCTATCACTAAAAGAGTTTAGTGTCTGGTTTGTGAAACAACTTCTGGAGCTCTTGGGGTTTGGTGAACAAAAGTTTATTGGGGTTTTAAATTATGGACTGTCGTATTAGACCTTTGTTATATGTGTCTATGTTTGTGGCTGATTGTGAAGCAATACCAGAATCACACGCAAACTTTGGCACAATTTTAGGAGACACCAATTTTTTTAATTTATCTCGTAGACTACTATTATTTTAAATCAGTTAATTCATCCAGCTAAACTACAATGCTTGTGTTAGAAGTGGGTTTACATCGTTAGTATAATGGGTGGGATTCGTACCTGTGACCTCTTGATCAAAAAACAAATGACACTACAATACAATGATTCTTGAGTCAAGCAAAATGAAGCAGTAAGGAATCTGGCAATTTGCCTGGTATACGACTATAGTCTTACTGCGTATTACGTGGGTTTAGACTAGTGTTAGACACACTACAGGAGGCTGCAATCTATTTCCATGGTTGCACTTCAGTTGCGTTTCCCTGACTAATTTAATACGCACAAAGGAATTACATAAAGACAATTCACAAAATTATTTACAATACCAAAAGCACAGTACAACGAAAAAAGTCAGATAAAACGAGTACATAAATAGTGTTAAGCGTTGAAAAAATATTTGTCCACCTGTTGCTTTGTTAGCGAACTGTCGTACCGTAATGTGTCAAACTATGTGTGAATTGCTTTGTCTAAAGTGCTACGGAAAATAAAGGTGGCACTGTTTTGTCACGTGACAATTTTGGAACAAGCTTTTGAAAATTTGGAACAAGCTTATCAAAAACTGTCAAAGCTCTCATAAGTTTTTAGTTTCTGACGTACAATCGAAATAACGTTAGCTCAGCTAAAAAATTGAAGAAAGCGCTTGTCACTGTTGGCTGGCGCTTGACATTGCTGTACGACATTTTTACTTGTTACCGTAAAGTAGATGGCTACTTTGTTAGCTTTTACGTAATATAAAAAAACTTGCGGATTTAATATGGTTATTCTATGGTTAACAGGATAAGTGATATATAGAATTGTTTTTATGCATTTTATCGATGTAGGGTTTTCAAAAAAACAATATAGACGTATAAAGGTCAAACTATGACTGCCATGTTAAAAAAGTTAACGCCTGCTCTTGGCGCTTATGCATCTATGCGGTGCATATGGCGCGTATTAACGGGTTAAATCTGCTCAAAATAGAGTATAAATCTAGTTCCAGTGTCATAAATATCATAAATGGTATGTGCTCTCCTAAGTTTAATTCTCAGACTATGCATTTCAATTGCTTTTGATATTTTTAATAGTAATCCAAAATCTCAATCTGCTTTTGCGAGATGCCATAAAATAGGGCAATTACGTAGGATTGAAATTATTGTTATTTGAATTAGGTCACATCTCTGCTTACCCTTGATGGAATTTCAAACGTTATGACCATTTCCAATAAGAGGACTAAACGACTAGACGGATCAGTATACAACCTTATTTCGGCACCTCTACACGTACAACGGCACATATCATTTACATACTCGCGGCGCCTCACGGAACCTCCCCATCACGTCTCTATATTACCCCGCGCAGCGACGATTCGGTAATTCCGAGCGCTTATACATAGATTAATTATTGATGTAGACTGGCATGTTTTTGGTGACACATTGATTAAGGGGTACAAGTAAGTTGCCTTCTTGAAGACCACTGGCGCGTTTTTTGAGATCATCATAATGAGCGTGTACTTCTACTTTAAAGCTGAAATAGCTCACGACCATGAGGGTTTTATGATTATCATTTGCCAAGCTATTATCATATTTGAACGAAATGCATACCTTATGTGTTTATGTTCTTATGGTAATTTTAAAGGTAACCTGAAGCTTTTAATATTATCAACCGTTATTGAGTAAGCATAAAGATTGTTAAAAAATATTTAAAACATTTCTTCAACTAAATTTAATATGATACAGCGATATTAAATCCAAAACTGTGTATTTTCCTGATGCTTGTTTGTTTTTGTTTCACAAAAAATTCACTGGACGTTACATCTTATTCCGTTAAGTAGAATTGAGTTTTGATGTATAGTGTGTTCCGTGTAAATAATGTTGCATATTTAAATTAATTTGAGCAAAGTCGCGGACATAGTCTAGTTATGTATATTGTAAAGTAAACACATGTATTTTCACGTTGTATTATTACGAATATATCCTCGCCTTAAGTTAGTACTTACAATATTGTAGGATATATTATATATTTCTGGCAACTATTGCGCGGCAATCAAGAAATAACGACATTTATTAATTCTATGCATTAGATTAAATTATTCGAATTATAATGCCAGACAAAATCCTTACTTATATTATATATGCGAATGTGAGTTTCGTTATTTGTTTGTTTGTTACGCTTTTACGCCGTAACTATTTGACCGATCATCATGAAATTTCGCATACACGTTATCAGGGGTACAGAAAAGGACATCCAGAAAAAAAGGTTCTGTTCCAGAGAAATAGAAATTTATTGACAAAATCTATACTAACGCGAAAAATATAGTAATCATTTAAAGGTAAAATATAACTGTGACCCTCTGACAATGTATTGATCTATGTCGCAACGTTGCTCGCGAAAACCATTTCCCGTGACGTGAATGAAGTGAAGAAAATGTAGTCGAGCCTGTGTAGCCGATATCGGAAACAAATGAGTTTAGTTAGAATCGCCTCGGGCTCAGATCAGCGGCGAGAATTCGACGAGAGGACTGAACAGCGCAGGTATTTCACGTAGACGCCGAAATAGGTTAATAGGGTAGGTTATCTTTAGAATTTTCTTTATGCAGTATCGATGTGAGTTGTTCGGAATAACATTCGAATTGGTTTTGGCCATTTTTGGTATTAAATTGGCCTAAAATAGAGTACCGATCTAGTTTCAGTGTCCTAATTATAGCACATAATATTCTTTCAAACTAAAATAAACGACAATTTTTTATTTAAATCGTATTTGACGTTTAATAGAATAGATCGACAATATATTTTGAATAGTTTTTGTTAAGAGAATTGGCCTTCAGAATTCGAATGAAACAATATTGATTCGAATACATACGAAAATCTATCAGTCTGTATAGGCAGACCACAAACCTCACATACCCAACAGTTAGTTTCAATCAACCTTTGATATGGTCCACTTCTATTTGTATACACTATACTCAATGGTGTGTCGTTAGATATATACAGTATCTAACGTTCCATGCACGCTCCAAGCTCAACCGAACACACATTTGTGGATATTCTCAACTAAAAATACGGAAAAATCTAATTCTGGTGGCCAGTTTAGGGTAGCACATGCATTCATGGAACGATTCTTCGTGCCTATGACCACTTCATCGATAAATACCAAAAATCTACATTAAGAACACGGTGTAAGAGCAAAGAAAGATCATTAACTCGTCCGCCACATAAATACGGAAAGTACCGCATAATAACAAGATTCGAATAACAGCCAATAAAAAAAGATCATCGACACGATGGGCTGTAATAAAATGAAAGTGTCGCGCTCTTAGCAAAGTGTTGTCAAATTATGCATTCGATTATTCGATTGTTATTTGAGTAATAATCATCGAACAGCTAAATCGATAACTGTATAAAAATTCTGGGTTATTATTTTAATGTCTTACCATAACAACCGCACGTCGCTGGCTATGAAAAAGAAGAAGTAATTTTTTTAATGTAATTTAATTTTTATTTTTCCCGACAAGTAATATGTCAATTATTAAAAGTAAATTCCAAAAGTTACTTCGTAATTCCTTGACTTTGTACATAGACAAACATTTTGCTAATACATACATTCATATATACATTGTCTCACATTTATATCTTCAAATAGATAGGCAAAGGTGTGATGTGTTTAGGTCCTACGTAATAAAGGGCTTCTTGTCATTTACCGTGCATAGTTCCCGACTCCTTTATATTAAAAATATATACAGAACAACATAATAACACTTTGTCAATGTCGGTAATCGAACCCTTGACTTCATACACAGCAAACTCATTTTTCTACCGCAAAATACAAGCAATCTGTTTAGCTGACGTTATGCTTGTACTGAGAGTGAGGTGCCGTCGATATTACAATTATGTCCTCCAGAGCAAATTTCTGTCACAGCGGCTAGTCTTGACTGGCCATCTGCGCAGGTAATATTATAGTGCACAAGTGTGGGCGCAAACACAAGTGTACTCTCTGTTCCCTAACTTTCATGATCCGATGGGACGGTAATCCGACACGACCGGAGAGAGATCAGGCGCAGGACAAACGGCATTATGTGCTTTTCGAGGCACGGGGGTGTCCAACACCGCCAAATTCCTAACTCCGGGCTGCTAATGAGATTTCTTAACAGAAAAACCCAATAACTTTTTGTTGCTCCGACCCGGGATTCGAACCCGAGACAGCACAGCATCGAACCTATCAGCCATCGCTAACAAGCTACTGCCGCTTTTCATACCCTAAGCGAATTTTGAATTTCTAATTCAAGATTTTTCTAATGAAAATCATACATTATGGAGTTTAAAACTAACCTGGGTTAGTTAAAGACACAATTTCGCATATTTGTGACATTAATAGTATCGCGCGTAAAAGAGAAGCGAAGCACAAAAACTAAAAATGACAACAAACAATTGAGAATTCGGATCAAAGATCTCTTGCACAGCAATCGCATTCACTAATGCTGCGCCATTGAAGCATTTGCTAATACATTAACAATATTGACTTTATCGACACGGTACCTACATGTCATTTCAGAGAAAACAACGAATTACTATAACAAAAGTTATAAAATAATGGTAATTATAAGAAATCACAGAATAAACCGACGGTAAAAAACTTACATAAGAAAATAAGTTCATTAATTGATTCCAATTGTTAGGAATTAATTGTAAACACTTAGCGATTTGAAAATAGTAGCCATTAGTTTCTTGCCTACTTAGTCTCAAGACAGCTCTATTTCTTGAAAATGTTATTTACAAATTTTTATTATGTACTCTTGCTATGTTAATTGTTGAGTTTAAGGTATGTTTACACATTTTTACGAAAATAGAGTTTTGAACTCTGACTTAATAGTGAAATTAGATTACAATCCACGGTTTTATCAAGGCTTATTTTTAAAACTCTACTTTTAGATATTTTGAAACTACTAATTATTATTATTAATGTTGGGAAAATTAATGTAAAGTAGTAATTTTTATTTTGACACTTTCTCCAACATTTCGGTTGCATTTCAGCAGACATGGCTACGCAGAGACTATCCGTTTACAGAAGTTTAATTCTAATACATTGTCGTAAGACGTGAGACAAAATATGTCTTAGTAGATTTATATTAAGTTAATGTCAAAAACCTATGACATGAGGAATGGATTTGTTTATCTTTATATGAAAGAATACTACTCTATATCATGTGCAATTTATCGCTAAATACGACCACATCTTTATTACACATTATATAAATACATACATTATATACTATGTCCCTGAAAGGGTAGGTATATAGCACCTTCACGATTCCATTGACTCACACACACACACACACACACACACACACACACATACACACACACACACATACACACATATACACACACACATACATACAAAAACACATACATTCAGTCCGCTGATATTGTCAAGCCAATTAGTCCCATAGTCCCACGAAAATTGTAATACCTTTAAACCCTTTCCTGGACGAATGGGTGGCCCCTATAACACAGGATTTTCCTAGCATTGGGGCCTCTATTCACATTAGTATGTATTTTAACTAATATGTAACCACATTATAATGTCATATGCTATGTACTCTCTTGGCTAATAATAAATTATTATTATTATTATTATTATTGACTATATTTTTTGTTTTAAAATGAAAGATGTACTCATTACTGTGCTCTGCCTAACTTGGGAATTACACTCTCACCATAAAATAAAAATACATTCACAAATAAACTACCAGAGTAGAGAAGCATACGTAATAACATGTAAAAATGTTCAATAAAGAAATCAAGTTCGTTATACATCGCTTGTCAATACCGAGCTGTCCGTCGGGACACAGGTAGGAAAACGGCAATAAATGTTAATTTTCATTGCACGCGGAAGGAATTTTAAGCGATCCAATCAATTTTTATTATATCTTAAAAGGGTTGCAAACGAGCGCATCTGTTCAAATTGTTTATCGCTTGCTTAATGACGCAAGCCGCTGTTGTCGTTGTATTAATTCGTGTATAAATTTTACTCGTATTATTTTTTATGTTCTATTAGTAATTTAAAGAGAATTTATTTTTCGATCAACGCTTCAATTACTGCATGAAGCTATATTTATGTAACTGCTACATTTTGACCGCGGCTTCGTTCAAGTAATTTTAGGTTTGGTTGGGTTGGGTTCGTAATAGTACTTTTTCTAAATGAAAGAGGTCTATGTCTATGTCCTTTTTCTCTTTTATGTTCTTCTATGTTGTCTTCCTATGTTCTCTGTACGTCTGACAACGTGTTTGCAAAATTTCAACTCACATTTAGGACTAGATTTTGCCTGCTATATTTGAATTTTCTATCCCTCAAGAAAAGTTATTTTTCCTTGATGAGAGCTACCTATGACCTTTTCTGTACCCCAGACAACGTGTATGCGAAATTTCATTATGATCAGTCAAGGAATTTAGGCGTGAAACCGTAACAAACAAACAAACTAATAAACATTCAAACAAACTCACATTCGCATCCATAATATTAGTAAGGATTTCAGATTGAAATTAAACACTTTATACGGATTTTGTCGCGTTGTTTATTTTACTTTATAACACTGTTATTACATAATTTTGAAAAAACTCTAACACTACTATTATTGAACTTTACTACTATTTAAGCTATATACGAGGGTGCGTTTTTAAGTTCGCGGAATGGAATAGAAGGGGATGAAATAATATTACAAAATTATTTTTCCTTTTCAATATATTCACCTGAAACCCTAATACATTTCTCAGATCTATGAATTAACTTATGAATACCTTCATAAAAAAATGTTTTGTCTTTCTCTGAAAAATACGCCGAAACTGCATCCTTCACTTCTTCATCGGTTGAAAATTTCTTTCCTCGAAGCTCTTTTTTCAGATTTGGAAAGAGATAATAGTCGCTGGGAGCCAAGTCTGGGCTATAAGGTGGGTGATCAATGATATCGAAGCCCACCTTGTGCAAAGCAGCCAACGCAACTCGACTCTTGTGAACAGGAGCATTGTCGTGCAAGAGCAGGACACCTTTGGTCAATTTTCCTCTTCTTTTTTCTCTGATTGCCTCTTTTAACTGCTCTAAAATTGAAGCGTAGTGTTCTCCGGTTATGGAAACACCTTTTTCTTTGTAATCAACCAACAAAATTCCTTCTGTGTCCCAAAAAACTGTCGCCATGAGCTTTCCCGCCGATTGCGACACCTTGAATTTCTTAGGCGGTGGTGTACCCTTTTTATGCCACTGCATGGAATCTTGTTTAGACTCAGGTTCATAGTGATGAACCCAAGTTTCATCCCCAGTAACAATTCGCTCCAAAAAACCATCCTTGTCTTCATTACACTGGCTCAAAAACGCACGCGAACACTCGACGCGCTTCTGTTTTTGAGGCGGTGTGAGCATTCTAGGTACCCATCTTGCACTGACTTTTGTCATGCCGAGATGATCATAGAGAACCTTGAAAATGGTCGTTTCAGATACTCCAACCATCTCTGCGATTTGTTTTTTCTTCAAACGTGCATCCTCCAATATTAATTTTTCGATTTTTTCGATAAGATCTGGAGTGGTGACCTCAACAGACCGCCCAGGCCGGGAATCGTCTTCAATTGATTCCCTGCCTTGCTTAAAGAGGTTGTGCCACTTGTATACCATGGTTTTTCCTGGACAAGAGTCCCCGTATACAGATGACATCTCTTCCAAAATGGTTTGAACATTTTTTCCTTGCTTGGTAAGGAACTTTATAACGGCGCGAAACTCGATTTTCTCCATACTTCACAATTTCTTGCAGATTGAGTTGCTTGAGGGACGATAGTTCAAAGACTAATGACCTCATTATGATAATACTCGGTATATATACTAATTATTAGTTGCTAAACACGTTAGTGACTAAACAAGCACCCCCACCACCTTCCATACCCTCCATTCCGCGAACTTAAAAACGCACCCTCGTATTTTGAACATGGCTGCTGTAAAGCAACCGAAACGTCGGGGCAAAGTGTAAACTCAAAACTCAAATATAAATAGTTTTAATTAAAAATATATAGCTTAAATAGTAGTAAAGTTCAATAATAGTAGTGTTAGAGTTTTTTCTAAATTATGTAATAACAGTGTTATAAAGTAAAATAAACAACGCGACAAAATCCGTATAAAGTGTTTAATTTCAATGTATAACATTCGCGTAAACATAAGACAATATTAAGGATTTCAGATTTCGGTTTACACTTTTCACAACGTTTCGGTTGTTTTTCAGCAGCCATGGTTACGGGGTATACTCGTATGTATGAATTTTAAAGTAATATGTCCCTGACATTTTGCGAATTGGACGTGTGAACCTGACATTCTGCGAATCGGACCAATAATTGTGAATAGAATATTCCGCAAATTTAAAATTCTAAATATCGGACAGTGGATTTCAATTTATTTTATAACCTGACTGTTTGCCAATTTGCCATTCTGCGTTAAAACTTGTACTATTATTGTAATCTGCTAATTATTTATTTTCTGCGTAGTTCGATATTTCCAATCATAGTTATAATATAAAAGTGAATGTTTGTTAAAATGTTTGAATGTTTGTAACTCAAATACGCGTAAACTGTTGAATCGATTTTGATGATTACATATAGACCATGTCCTGGATTAACACATAGGATTATAATTCCAATATGCTTTCTTTCATGCACGGTTCACGCAGGCCCATAATGAGGGCTAAAACTTTTCTATTCTGTTAAATTATTTTATTAAATTAAATTAATTAATCTAATTTAATATAATGAACCAAATTTATTAAAAAAGAACGGTCAAGATTGTAATGAATTGTATGAATACAGTGATCATGAGTATTTATTGCTTGATGAATAAATAAATACCCTATTTCAGATGAGACTCATCTGAAATAGGCTCTTTATTATTTAGATTTTCCAAAATCACGATATAAATATAAACATGTTGTATTTTACAGATTTAACTATTTTATTACCATGGTACATTAATTGAGAAATTTTTACATTTGTTATTTAATTTTATCTCGAGTAATGTTTTTATAAATTCTGGAGTTGAAAACGTTTTGTAATAATGGATGTTCTGTTACAACAAAACGTTTTCTACTTTAATCTATATAACCAGGCAATATTTTAATTAACGCAGTATCGCAATCAGCTCGACTTTTTTATCCCGGATGAGAAGGTTAAAATTTTAATAATTGTAAGCGAGTATTACAAAGATTTAACCTGTCACAGCCGCGGGCGTCACAATAAGCCGCTTACCTTTAGCCTTTAAAAGTAAGGTTGCCAACCACACACATTTATAGTAAATACATAGATATACTGTTCATTGAAATTCTATTCATTGAAATTAAACTACTTTTTACGGATTTTATCGTGTAGTTTATTTTTAAAACACTCCTAATCCTAACCATAATATTTAAAAAAACGAATGTTTGTTTATTTGTTTGTTACGCTTTCACGCCTTAACTACTCGACCCATCATCATAAAATGTTACGCATACACGTACCTTTCATCTAGAAGACACTAATTTTACTAATCTAACCTAACCTTACCTACATTTAGGAGAGCAAAGCGGCAGGCAAAATCTAATTATTACATAATTTTGGAACCTTAATATACTATTGTCAAACACTGAAACTAGTTATTGTTTACATCTATTTGAATTATAAAACTATTTAGAATTAATTTTACACTTTCTTCAACTTCTACGTTGCTTTCCGCCAGCCATATTCTCGGGAAGAACTGCTGAAAAGCTAATCGAATTTGAAAAATAAACTACGCGGTAAAATCCGTATAAAGTAATTTAATTATAATGTAAGTATAACATTATAATATATACGTAAACGTAAGACAGTATTACATATATACTTTATCCTGAGGGGTTGGTAGCATATTACACTTTGTATTTCTCCAGATATGTTTTAGGTCCTACAAGAATAACAGCGAGCCTATTCCTGAATACCTGGCAAATTCTCAGATTTCATGATGCTACTGTAAGGCTGCAGTTAGATGAGAGCGGAGAAGCCGCGCGGCGGCCGCGTACTAGAATTCGTGAATAGGGAATTTAAACTCTATTAACTACGCCACAACATTCAAATTCTTCCCAACAATGAAACAGCGCGGCGCAGCGCGGACGCCGCGTAGCGGCCGCGTGGCGGCCGAGCGGCGGCCACGCGGCGACCACGCGGCATTCGTTCATATATAGTTTAAACTCTATTAACTAGGACACACCGTTCAAATTCTTCCGAACGACGAAATCACGCGGCCTCCGTGCGGCGGCCGCGCGGTCTCTCTGCTTCCCATATAAACGGGCCCTCACTGTTCTAACAAAAATACCTTACTTGACATACTCACTATCGCCCGCAAGCACGTACCAAGGGAATATTATCACATTTAATAACATATACAAAGCGATAAAATCCGTATAAAGTTGTTTAATTTCAATACATTAAGCGTTCCTGAGCCTGATACCCATAACTCAAGTTAAATCTTACCATGGGTATCAGTGTTCCTAAATGCTTTGCGTCCTAAGTTTGTTTAATTTCCTTTGTATGTAATAGCTGTATGGGTTTTGGAAATAAGTACTTATTATTATTATTTGAATAAACGTAAGATAAAAATTATGTGCCAAGAAGCAGTCACTACACAAATAAGTATGCTTAGTTTGTGATATAATATATTTCACTCAAAAACAGTTGTCAACCCTATTCAAACGCTGATGGATTACAACGTTCTGATATCATCTATGTTTTTCTTCCATTTCCCGGAGCTATTTTCTGATCCAAATTTGGTAAGTCAACTTGCATAATAGGATTTAATATAAGTTTGGTTAAAATAGGTTACAATGGCTATTGAGGGTTAAGTTGAAATGCTTACTGGGCTTGTCAACGTATAGGAGAGTATTGTGTTTGGTTTATATATATTTTTATATTTAAACAGTAATTTCTTTCAAGCGATACAGGATCGTAATTAATCTTTCGAATGATTCGAATGTTCAATAAATGATTCAATATGTTAATCAAACACGAGGTATTATTGGAATAATATGAAAACCATATGCAATAATGTGCATAACTAATGGTTTCTAGAATTAAACATGTGAAAACAAACCTTCTATTCTTATGTGTAAAATCTTCGGCTGAATGATTATAATAAGTTAATTAACATTTTGTTTCTAATTAACATAATATATTTAAAATTATTTACAAGAAAAATATAAACGGAAGAGAAAAATTAAACTGCAAAATCAAAAAGCGTCATAATATTCCTCCACATCGTCGTCAATTGGCAACGTGCCCAGAAGACTGGCAGGACTGCCACGTTGAATGGCAATGCTTATTCTTTGTGCAAAGAAAATATCAGCTCTCTGGTCACACGAAGCGTCGATGAGCCGCTTAGCTAGGTCTCTATAAACAGACCTAGCACTTGGACCCCATGCCCCAGCGTTTCGACACCAAACGGCTCAAATATAATGATTATAATGAGATGTTATATAGGTAAATAGCAATATTATATAGGTACACATTCGCCTGTATCATATCTTAGATATCGATATTTTTTTATTAAGATCTCCGAATCGTGTTTATTACTTATATACTATCAAGGAAACTATAGGTCAACAATTATAATATAACTTTATGATACTAAGTTATTACTGTAAGATACGTACAAAGAAAAAGATAACTACAAGGCAGCGATAGTCTAGTGGGAAAGCGTTGGACTGCCACGCAGAGATCTCAAGTTCAATCCCAAGGCGCGCAAATCTCACTTTTCGAAGATATCTGCCTATTAAATAGTTAATTATCGTTTGCTTTAACGGTGAAGGAAAACATCGTGAGAAAACCTGCATGGCTGAGAGTTCTTCATAATGTTCTCGAAGATGTGTGAAGTCTGCCAACACGCACTGGGCCAGCATGGTGAACTATGGCCTTACCCTTCTCACACTAAGAAGAGACCCGTGCCCAGCAGTGGGACAGTTTAATACAGGTCTGATATTATTACCTATTGTTAATACTGTAAGCGTGTAAGACTGTTTCTAAATAAAATAAAAAACAACGTAGTTCTTATTATAACTAAAATAGGTGACGTTTATTTTTCAGTAATAACATTTTTATGGACGATTTATGAGCTAGGAATCTGCTGTAATGCGTAATCCGCAAAGTTCAACATACACAATAATATAATAGTTATGAATTTATATTGAATTGTCCATATTGTATGTACCAAAACTTGGGCACAGTGTTGCCATGATCACGGACATTAATGTTGGTATTTAAGTTACGCACATACCGTGATATATGTGCTTAGTTAATTTTAGATCATAACGCGGGAACTTGTGGCGATTTATCATAAAACGCCGTACGCACGTGGAACCCGCTCACTATGAAACTATGGGTGGAAGGCCCCACTGATAGCGGGTGAATCGCTATGTAAGCTATGTGTACAAGTTAATAATTAATTTCACATACCTATCATTATAAGTACTTTAGCATTTATTATATATAGGTATGATATGGATCATGTTCAAATGCTGCCGGAAACCCGTGCGATGTATTTCAAACCAAAAAATTGTCACCCAAATGATGGGTGCTAGCACCAAAGTTAGATTTGGGAAGATCATTTAAGTTATTTTATTATACTGCTAAGGAGGTAAAGAAGAATTCGGAAAACTTACAAATAAGCATAATCGCTTACCGAGTCGATGGTCTCTGGCAATACCTGGGGTATGTCTCGCGCGTTGTCTACCTAAGAGAGAAGAAATTCAAGATGTGACAAATGGAATTGTTGAGAAGTCAGACACAGAATCTCTTACTCACGCAGCAAAACAGCTCATTAGGTCTTGTGGCAGTTGCCTGTAGGAGAATGGGCCACGCGCAATCGAGCTACCTACCTCAAACGAACCGTTACCGAACAATCGGTAGATGATAATTAGCGATTAAAAATGAGTTTTATCATCGCATGAGAGCTCGAAAGAAGATGTCAATGAACCTAAGAAGAAACGAACAGATAGAAAATAAGTTGGTTTTCCTCCCGTGTCCTTTTGTAGGTAGGCTTCTATGTCAATTTTCTAATTACGCTACCCGCTCGCATAGAAACCACCGCCGAACTAGGTCATCGATTTAGCGGTTAACGCCTTATAATAATTCACGTATTCAGCCCGTTGATTGGTCGGCTGCGTTACATGCGATTATATTCTACCGGCAATGACTCGGCGCGATTATGCTCGCACATTTCTTTGTAATGGCCGTCTAAGGGTAATGGGTACGGATGGGTAATTATTTATGTGTTTAATTTCCGGGTAATGATGAGTGTGTTGGAGATGAATGAGGATTTACTACGGCTGCAGTAATCTTGTGCATGAATAGCGAATGCAGGGTACAATGCGGCAGATTTTATTTATGAGGTATTCGAGTAATATGGCGCTCGTTCAATATGTATTGTATAATTGTCGATGTGGTTTATCGTGTTTAAATATGTCGTACGCTTTTATGTGAGCATTGGTTTTTTTTATGCTATAAAAATGGTAAGCAAATATTTGGTCTGTCTCTTAAGCAAGGAGTATCACTCGCATACTCTATAATAATAATAATATTCTACCACATACACACAACACCACCTAGCCCAAACTATGCAGAGCTTGTACTATGGGTACCTACTAGACAATGGATAAACATACATATATACTTTTTTTTTGTAAATATTAAAAATAGAAACACCGAGACCAAGACAAACATCCGTGTTCATGCACACAAATGTTTGGCTTGTGCGGGAATGGAACCCGCGACCTCAGGCGTGGCAGTCGGTTACGCTAACCACTACGCCATCGAGGCCGACGTAATACGTATACTCTAAAGTAAATGAGGTTATGAGACCCACTTGTAGTGAGTCTCTAATACAAATGGTAACACTGTCACTGTGATTCGTCAAGCGATTCTGTTTTTCTTCATAAAATACAACTTTCTCACTAGGAATAATTCGCGTATCGCGGGGGACTACCTACAAGGATTCAAACAATTTACACAAACTAGGACTTGGTTCAACCATATGTAGGTGTATATATATAGACACCTACTTGTATACACACAATTATTTTCCCTTGTGGTATTCGAACCTATCTTATCTTATCTTATGTGTGAGGGCCAGTCAGCACAGACCGGCGACACCCCGACCCATTGAGATCTTTTGTATCGACCCCAAGATTTATCCCTTAGCTATCTCCCTATGAATGTATTGCATCAGTCGTAGCGTACACTTCAGAGGGAGAAGCCTGAAGTCCTCAAGGTTTGGATATGCCAATCCCATCAGACCAATCCTCAATCCAGCCAACGCGTCGCATTCACATAGTAGGTGCGATATGGACTCGTCCTGTTCACCACAGAACACACACATTCGAACCTACAAAGCTCAATTGTGATAATGGTAAGACGAACACATGAACCACCACGCCATCAGTGCACTTAAGTTTTTTTCGCCGATTTACTTTAAGTTATTTACTTCTGTTACTGCTTAAATAACATTTTCATTTAAATTTCAAAATATTTACATTAATTAATATAATATATTAATTTACAGTAAAAGCATTGACTTTAATGTCAATATTATCTGCCAGTCAACTGCGAGATAATGAAGACATAAAATAAAGTATACATACTGCATGAAATAACGCTGAAATTAAAATATAATTGCAAAATAACATAATTATTTACGTATATTTTGTGTTAATTTGCAATTACGAATTGGTTGGCATGTTATGGTTATTCGTATACAATATGTATACACATAGACATATGCTTGTTTCCTGGAAGGGTTAGTAGAGTCTAGAGATTTCCAATTGCTACGACCCTGGCATACCTCTAACTATTATGAAAGTGAATGAAGCAACAGAGGTTGCTTCATTCAGTTTCATTATAGTTTGATTGCACGTTCGATGGCATGTTATGATATTCTTAAAATCTTTAGAATGTTTTAGATTTGTCCAGTTCCCATTTGCCTTAAAAGTATACAGTGTGTATAATAAATCCTGTCCGATCGTTAAAGGTAGTAGTAGCTTATTATAAGTACGTGGGTGTCATCCTTTTATAAATATTAATAAAAAATATTACCTCGGTAAATTTAATTTATTTAAAATAATATCTTAATATAATCTATGGCCCATGGCAACACCGACAATTTATAAATCAGAATATCTAGGTATCACTAAACTTTATAAAGGTTCACCGCCGCCGCAGCGCGCCACGCCGATTCCTTTGAGAAAAGCCGCCAAACGTTAGCCGACGCGCTGTATGTAGTCTACAAAGAGACCGCTCGAAGACGGTACAATAGGTTAATTCTTTGATATAATCCGGTCGCCGCGCGTGCACGTGCCTCTATAAAATAGTAACCTATTTATTGTAGGTACGCATCCGCTGATTTTGCTGATATTTATAAATAACTGCAGCATAATTAAATCTTTCTCTTTATGAGTAGATACTTTTTAAGACGTTACAGAGTATTTTAATTTGGTTTATCATATCTAAGTGCATACCTTTAGTTAATAAAAATATCAACTGGTTGTAGGCTCCGTCGATCATGCTCCACATGTCCACCTCCAGTGTCAACACACATGCGACACCGTTGTCTTAAGGCACTACGAACACTACGCAACACAGTTCAGTTTGATTTTATTTCTTCGAAAGCTGTCACAATACAAGCTCGCATTTCTACTCTTGTGTCACAAATTTTAGCATACACGATTTGTTTCACGTGTCTCCACAAGTAAAAGTCTAATGGTGTTAGGTCTGGGAATCGCGACGACCACGATATTGGTCCTGCACGTCCTATCCACTTGTTAGGGAACTGGGAATTAAGGTAATTACCCACTGCACGTAAGAAATGAGGCGGCGCGCCATCATGCTGGAACCACATAGATCGATGGAAATTCAACGGTATCTCGTCTAATACTTCGCTAAGTACGTCCCTTAAACACAACAAATAATTTGCACAGTTCATTTATTTATTTATTTATTTATTTATTTATTCATCTCTTACTTACAACTATCATTACAGGTATAACCCAATGCAATAGTGAAGATAACAATAAACATACACATATCTTATTTTCTATAACTTATTACATAGAATGTTATCCTTGTGAACTCACTCAGTGTACAGGTAAAAATATCTGACTGTTCAGCTACCAGGTTAAGAGTGCGAAGCGCCCGTGTCAGGAGCGCCTCATTCAACAGATTAGTGCGTCCACTAGGTACGGCCAGCAACTGAGGCCGACGTCGCCTCCACACATATCTGTCCGGCACACTTAAACACATTAATTCTAAAATGTTGGCGTTATGTGCCTTGCCTCTAATTAATTTAAATAAATATAGGACAAGTGCAAACTCACGCCTAACTCTCAGCTCGTTGTATCCAACCATGCCTAATATAAACAAGGTTGGATACATAAGCGGGTAAAACGGGTATACTCCATAGAGCCTTAAATATAAATACCTAACAAATTTGTTTTGTATTCGCTCCAACATGAGCGAATACAAAACAAATTTTTACAAATAATAAATTTAATTTAAATACAAAACAATTCATGTTTTGATTAAGAAAATATGGTCCAATAATACGATCACCTAGAATACCGGCCCACACATTAATACGCCAACGATGTCGAAAGTGTGATTCTTTCATTGTTTATGGATTTTCAAGCGCCCATACGTTTTCATTGTGGTAGTTAAAAAACACCCGTTCTCTTGAATGAACACTCGTCGGTAAACAGCACATGCTCCAAAAATCCATCATCCGCTTCGAATTTCGTTAACATCCAAGTGCAGTACTGACTTCTAAATGCATAATCTGAGGGCAGAAGTGATTGAACTCGCCGGTAGTGGAAAGGATGCTGTCCATCTTCTGATAGTACTGTACACACTCGCATGTGACTGGTGCCGAGCTCACGCGCAGCAAAGCGTGTACTGCGCTTGGTCCGTGCGAAAAATCTAGCACTTCTTCCTCAATACTATCGCTATTGCGCGATCTGCCCGCATCAATGTGATGCGGCTTTTCTCCGCGAACACTGACTGTATTGTACACGCAGTTGTGAAGCCGTTAAAAAGCGCGTTCCGACGGGACTGCTAGACCTTGTGGTCTAGAGAACCGTTCCTCGTACTCCGTACACGCAGGTGCATAATTACACTCGCTCCTACCTAAGCACATCAACATGTTAAAGTATTCAGGGTTTGAATACGTCATATTATCTAACAGGGAAAATACTCAATGGCGGAAGTCCGAACGAAAGTGATTTCAGCGCAAGACTGAGTACGAAATCGTTTGCACATAATTTACTTAAGAAACGATAATAATAGCTAGGGATGGAAACAAGGACTTATATTTTAATCGATATCTTCAATTAATATGGCCTGTCAGTAATAAAATAGAAGTTCTGGTTTTCATGTATATGTAAAATATGAAAACCAGAACTTTTATGTTAATACGCCAAAAACGATATCAATATCCTAATAAGAAACACACAGTTATTATTATAAACCAAAATCAAACCTTTTAATTTAGGCATTCAGAAGGTAGGTGTAGGGACCAACGCCTATGCCTGTTATCGAGGTTCAAACATAGCAACGTGGATGTAATAACACACCCACGCCTATCCTTTCCGGATACAGGCGAATGACTATGTAAGTATTCTTTTTATTTAATTTTAAATCTGAAAAAAATACCCTCACAATTTCATAGAGTTGAGTTTTGGAAGCAAGAGTCTTCATTGTATTTAACAAATAAAGAAACATTTATCTTTAATATTACATACTTCGATATTTTTATTTGATCGATAGTCACATCCCTCGCGCGGTGCTTCTGTGCATAAGGCGGTTTGTTTGGCGGTGTTTTTTGACTAGGCGCCGATACCCTTTGACAAAAGCCGACAGTTTTTAATAGAAAAATAAACACATCAAATAAGCCGCTTTTTAGTGAAGTATTGCCAGTCTGTGCGAAATTTCAGGATTTCAAGGGTAAAATTGCTGATCGATACCGGGTTAAAAAATAATATGTTGACGTTTTATGATGATATAGACTTTTTTTATAATTTTTTTGGCATGTGTATCAAGAGAGAAATAAGCCCTTAATAGATTGGACAGGATTTTGTGTTTACATTGTATAACAAAAAAGAAAAAGCATGGATGACAAAATACTGATTAAGAAAATCAGTCGCTACTCTATAGGCAGAGTATGATTATAAATATATACCAACAGAAACTTTATTAGTAATCAGTGGGACTACAGTATAATATACTCGTACAACAGACGGGTAAATAAAAAAAATCTATATAAATATACGATATGTCTGTTTACCAGTGTCTGAGAGTTAAGGAGGGTGACATATGGTATTTTTATTTAATAAAATAAAAAATACAGATTTTTGTTTTTTAATCCCTTTTTGTTCTTCTATGAAAAATATATTAAATAAAATGTATTATTAGTTGATTGTCTACATTGTTAGCTTTCAAATGGGACATATTTCGTCTTCCTAGGACGTCTACAGCGATGGTAATGATTAAAACAGTACAAGCGCCCGAGCTTCGAGGTAAAAAAAACAAAATGGCTGCCATTTTATCATGTAGGGACAAGAAAAAATTGAGATAGTGATTTGTCGATAAAAATATCATATTTCACCCCCTTAAGTCTCCGACACTGGTAAACAAACATATTGTAGGTATATATCTAAAGTTTATACCTGTGTACTTTTTTTTTAACTCAATGTTGAGAATACTTTTCAACTACTGTTCTGATTCTGGGTTTGACTTCTTGAATGTTCTCTCTCTTGAAAGACAACGCCCCCACTAGACATAAATTATGTGCTGCCGGACTATGAAGAACACCTATACTCGAAACAACTTTATGTAGTTAACACAACATTTTATCCCAAGTGGAGATTGGCTACAACACTCGGTGCACACAAAAGCATTGACGAGGCAATCACTTAGACCACAACGCCATCTATGTTTTTAAAGTTCTCCGTGACACAGAGCTCTATCCCTAATACGGAAGAGGTCCATAAAAACCTTAAATCACAGTTTACACAAATTGCTACGACAGAAACTAAAACACATCAACGTTTCACAAGCAAGAATTGTCCTCTAATATTAAATGGAGCGAAAGTTTCACATCAGCATTAGCCAAAATAGCCAGCCGACTATTTCTTTTGCTAAGCGATCCTCTAAATGGTTAAGTTGCTCATGTTTTTGTTCGTTTATGATCGTTTCGTTAATTCTCTGTGCCTATCTCGCTCGGCCGGCACTCGGACACATTAAAGTTGACATTTGAACGCTTAGTGCTGAACATAAATAAGAGATTTGAACGAACTTTTAGTTCCAATTTTAATTTGGCTTTCGTTCTGAAATTTGGAGGCATTTCCTTATTGGAAAGTTGTATTATGATCATTGTTATTGCTAACCGTGTAACCTAGTTTTTAACAAACTTATTTCTTATTTGTTCAACTAGAGCATACCTCGCTGTGATTCAGGCAGACATGCCATTCTTTTGATAATTTCGGGATAAAACATATAAAAAGACACTCTTAGGAGTATAGAAATGGAACGTTGTGCAAAAAATTCAAGTCAACCAATCAACTACTATTTGAGTTCAACGTACATAAACAAGCTAGAAGCTCTTTAAAGTGTATATATAACTCATAATACATACCTATAACTAATATAATCATACACAACGTACATTTGACGGTGACGTGACATTGTCACGGCACATTTGTTGCGTCCGCGCGAGCCTAAACAAGCCTTTGGGAACAGCCCTCACTTCATTTAACGCGCAGTCACGGTATAAGCTGTGTAAGTAATCTCGGTTTATATTTTGCTCTTTTTTCTTTCTCTTTAAGTATTATAAGTCGACATGAACTGTCGTACTCGTATGTCTGTATATACCTATAGCGACAGAGATGTATTACACCCAAATTCACCAGCCGTGGTTTTAGGTCCCCACTTAATAGTGGTTAAGCCATTTGCCATGCTATGCTATGCTATGCGTAACACTGTATACAAATTACTCATTACTTGATGTCTACCTGGTGAATTGCCAGACACATACAGAAGTTTTCTTAATTCGGACCTCAAGACCAGTCACAAAAACATTAGAAAGAAAAATTTAAAAAATTTGCACTTACTCACGCTCACATGCAGCAACGACAACCTCATTGGTAGACCGTTGAACTGCCGCGCAGAGGTCTCAAGTTCTCGGACAGCAGCTATGTTTACGGGGAGACTAAGAATGTCATCTTAGTCTCCCCGTGAACATGGTTGCTGTAAAGCAACCGAAACGTTGGGGCAAAGTGTAAACTTAAATAATATTCTACTACTACTATCACATGTACACACAACACCATCTAGCCCAAACTAAGCAGAGCTTGTACTATGGGTACTAGACAATGGATAAACATACAAATATACTTTTTTTTTGTAAATACATACATATTATACATAGAAATACCCAGACCAAGACAAACATCCGTGTTCATGCACACAAATGTTTGACTTGTGCGGGAATCGAACCCGCGACCTCAGGCGTGGCAGTCGGTTACACTAACCACTAAGCCATCGAGTTCGACATTATTTTAAATTAAATCAAATAGCTTAAGTAGTAGTAAAGTTCAATAATAGTAGTGTTAGAGTTTCAAAATTATGTAATAAAAGTGTTTAAATGAACAACGCGACAAAATCTGTATAAAGTGTTTAATTTCAATGCGTATTAATTACCTCATAGCATCCTCATTAGGCTAGCGTGGTAAACTGTTCTAACATTTCTTTCGAGAATTGAACAGTTTCAGCTTTGGGGCAACCATGAGGAATCCAATAAAATTTAGCTCTACCAGAGATTCAAACCCCGCACATTTGAGCCGAAGAATAATTCAAATATCAACGCAGCGAAATTAATTTACACGTAACACAATTTTGACTTTCCCCTTCCGCGAAAAAAGACTTAAAATAAGCCATCTTTATGCATGAAGTAATAAAAAATATCATCGCAGTAATTTCGCGTGGTTAGCACATTCGTGTTTTACGAGTACACGTGCTTATATGATTTGTGAACCCACTCTCTCTCATGTGTTTACGATGTTCCATCACTGTCACAAACGCTTCTATAGTTTCTATCTACAATTATATAGCCCACAAGATTTTGCCGCGTAAATGTAGCTTGTGGTAGGTTATTTTTCAATTTTTTTTATACGACTAACGTGGCGAACAAAGTTACGGCCCACCTGATGGTAAGTGGTCACAGTAGCCTATGGACGCCTGCAACACCAGAGGCATCACCTGCGTGTTGCCGGTCCTTTAGGAAAGGAAGTGGGAAGGAGAACGAGCAGGAAGGGGGAAAGAGGATGATAGGACCTCCGGCACTCTCACTCACCGAACGAAACACAACAGTAGGAGTACTGCTATTTCACGTCGATATTTTGTGAGAGGGTAGTCCTTCCCCGGTCGAGCCGGCCCATTCATGCTGAAATCAGCGAGGTTCTACTACTCATAAAAGTTAAATAAAAAGGTTAGTAATAATGCCCTTTTTTCTTGATGAATTGTACCATAATCCTTTTCTGTTCCCCTAACAACATGTATGCGAAACTTCATGGAGATTGGTCGAGTAGTTAAGGTGTGAAAACGTAACATATAAACTCACGTTAACATTTATAATATTATAAGTTAAGGTATATAATATTAATATACCCTATTTCGTCTATAGTCTTACGTGTATATTCCCGAAGGGCTAGATATACATATATATATATATATATATATATATATATATATATGTATATCTTGCCGGCATGACCAAGTATATAAACTTTATAAATACTAACTTTTGCCCGCAGCTTCGCTCGCGAACAAAACTACACAACAAAACATAAGTATCATATGCTCTTTTCTGTACCCCTGATATAATAAATAATAATAATGTCCTCCTGACCGAATTTTGGTCAGGGCGGCCAATCTTAACGGAGACTGGCCATCGGCGCAGGTGATATTATAGTGCACAAGTGTGTGCGCAAACACAAGTGCACTCTCTGTTCCCAAACTCTCATGATCCGATGGGACGAATAATCCGACATGATCGGAGAGAGATCAGGCGCAGGACCAACGGCTTTACGTGCTTTCCGAGGTGTTGGTTTCACAGGGGTTTCTAACATCGCCAACTTCCTAACTCCGGGCTCGTATTGAGATTTCTTAACAGGAAAACACAATTACTATATGTTGGCCCGACCCAAGATTCGAATCCGAGACCTCATGCACAGCAGTCGCATTCACTACCGCTGCGCCTCGATAGCAGATCCCTGATAAAATGCAAAATGCCATGGCGATCGGTCGAGTAGTTAGGGAGTGAAAGCATAACAAACAAACAGTGTCAGGGGAGTAGAAAAGGACACAGAGTATCTTTCATTCAGAAGAAAATACTATTACTAACCTAATCTACATTTACGCGAGCAAGGCCGCGGGCAGAATCTAGTTTATAAAATTTATACTTAATATTATAAAGCTGAAATTTTGTTTGTTTGATTGTTTGTTTGTTGAATGCGCTAATCTCAGGAACTACTGGTGCGCATAAAAACATCTTCTATTGTTGGATAGCCCATTTACCGAGGAAGGCTATAGACTATGTAACATCACGCTACGACCAATAGGAGCGGAGCATGAATGTGAAATGTTGCAAAAACGGGGAAAATTCTTTTATGTGAAGCAGACGAAGATGCTCGTGTCAGATAGTTATTTATAATGCCAATTAAAATACGAAACTATCCGTTCTCACCTTACCTAACGGAGATATTTTCTTTAGCAATTCTTCGTTGAAGTAAGTTTTCACCCGGAACTACTCGACTATTCATAACAAACTTCCTTTTTTTAAACTAACTTCGTAGATAGTTTGGATATGGTTTGTGAAGAAAGTTGAACAGATGATTGCACTGAGAATAAAAATGGTTTTATGAGAAAAATTGCGTTTTTTATTCTTACGGAATAGATATCATTAACAGTAGTAAAATGTAATGTTGGTAACATTTCAGGAGCAATGGTTTCAGGTCCTACGTAATAGGAAGTAAACCTACTAACATCTATCAAGCATATTTCTGAGCTCCTACTTTTTAAGAGAATTGCCAATTAGATAAACTATGCTCGGTCCGGAAATCCGAATCCAAGACAACGAAATTGGCCTGAATCGCAAACTTATAACATTCCTTACTTCTGGTAGTCTTAATACAAATTATTCTATAGCTTAGTTTAAATATATTTATGTTCGTCAACTAAATTATAGGTATGTTATGTAAACAAGTGAATATGTATTTATGTTTATATAAGTGTTAATGCAAATAAATAAAAAATAATAACGAGATGGGTATAAAAAACCCAGGGAAAAAAAGGGATAAAAAGTCGGCCTCGATGGCGTAGTGGTTAGCGTAACCGACTGCCACGCCTGAAGTCGCGGGTTCAATTCCCGTACAAGACAAATATTTGTGTGTATGAACATGGATGTTTGTCTTGGTCTGGGTGTTTCTATGTATAATATGTATGTATTTACAAAAAAAAGTATATATGTATGTTTATCCATTGTCTAGTACCCATAGTACAAGCTCTGCTTAGTTTGGGCTAGATAGTGTTGTGTGTATGTGGTAGAATATTATTACATATTATTAACATCTTCATCTTCATGTGAACTTTCTTTTGTTTGTTTTTTTCATCAGCATTTTGTAATGTCCCTCTGCTGGGCAAAAGCCTCTCCCTTGGACTTCCAAATCACTGTTGGTGGATTTCCTCTGACCTTATGATCTTGTGACCTCTATATCTCGTGGGCCTTTTGACCCACAGAGCCCATATTCGAACTCGACCGAGGGATGACCCCAAGGTTGGCACACCAAGTCAGTCGGTCCAGTGCTTCCGGAGCTATGCTTGTCACTAACAAACTGTCACTAACAGACAGACACACAGACCCACATAGTGTTTGCACTAACCTCTTCGAAAAAGACTCAGAGGTTAATAATAATTATTATTATTATATTTGATTTTGCACGTATTATAATTCAAATAGAATTATAGCCACAAGAAAGAGCAGTAAAGTACAGCTAGGTAATAAAATTGAATTTAACTTTCTTTACTACTATATATCAGTTATAGTTATTTAATATACTGTTACATATAAACTACTACTGTTACTGTTCATGTTTTATATATTAGGTTAACAGCAAACATTAAACTTTATGTGTGGCGAAGGTGGATGTAAATGGAAACCAGGAACAACTTTATAAAACATATTTATTTGTTTAAATGGGAAATTAACACAAGAATAAATCACACCAGTATTAATAATATTTTTTTTAAAACACAGGTCACATAATTCTCAATATTCATAATTTCACATGGCCTAACTTATAACCTAAATGTTATAATATTTAGGTAAAATCGTTAAAATATAATACAGCTATTACAGTGAAAAATAAAATAGGCTACTTAACTTACGAGGCTTTTGGTCCGTTCTCTTCTACAGCTCACAACAGAATAGAAAGAAATTCTGCCCGGGAGGGCCTTTTATAATAATTTTATATGTGGGTTGCCATTACTCAAACAAACATAGAATCAGACTTAGAAATAATCAAATTAAATAGTACATTTTCACAATAAATATTATTAAATAGTATAATATGTTTAACACAATATTTTTAAAATAATAATTATTACAATTAATATTTTATCCTGATCTATTACACGCGTCTTCGCTTGCTTAAATGTGTCGTTTAACTTCAAACAAAGGTAAATTCATTGTACGTTTACTGAATTTACCTTTTTCTAAAGTCAAACGGCACTGATGTTGGTTAAGTCACTGTTCTATCCATCAGGAACAGTACTTTTTATGGATGAAAGGTATGTGCCTGACAACGTGTTTGCTAAATTTCATGATGATCGGTCAAGTAGTTAAGAGCAGCGATAGCTCAGTGGGGAGACCAACAGACTGCAATGCAGAGGGCCTCGGGTTCAAACCCACGTCGCGCACCTCTGACTTTCGGAAGTTATATGACTTTTCGAAATTATGTGCGTATTGATTGACAATTATCGCCTGCTCCGTGCCTCGGAGAGCACGTTAAGCCGTCGGTCCCGGCTGCCATGAACATCTATGGCAGTCGTTATTAGGGAAGTCGACACAAAAGATCCCACTGGGTCGAAGTGTCGCCGGTCTGTACTGACTGGCCCCCACACAAGACCCACACAAGATAAGATAAAATAAGATAAGGCGTGAAAGCGTACCAAACAAACTAATATACATATTTATAATACTAGCTGCGCCCCGAGTTTTCACCCGCGTAAATTCCGATGCCGTGGAAATATTGGAATAAAAAGTACTATATGTTAATCCAGCTCAGGTCAGGTCATCGCAATAGGCTCAATAGTTTTTGTGTTAAACACTAACAAACCTCCATCCATCCATTCATTCTCACAAGCTTTCACATTTAGGCAAGTAGCCGTATATAGTAAGCCTATAATATTAGTAAATAGACGAAAAAGGTCTCGTTACAAATTATTGTTAATATGAGTACCTATAGTTACATGACCAAACATAGCGCACTTAGATATAATTTTATAACAATAATATATTTATATTGATATCAAATCTGATATCAATATAAATATATTTCCGCATGAGCGTTTTCTGGACTTAAATGTTCATAATATAATGTTCATGCAAAATTGCCGCAGCAAAATTTGCTGTTTAACCACATTTCACATACATTCATGGTCTCCCGCCTACATCCGCGAAAAGGTAGGCAGAGATGTGCAACACCAACGTTTCGCTAACGATGGCTTTAGATCCCACGTAATATTGCCATTTACTGGTCACAGTTTCAGAAACGGTACCTACTGCTATTGAGGATTTCATGACATAAAACCTAATAACGCTGAAAATTAAACTACTATATTATACGGATTTTATTGCGTTGTTTATTTAACTAATATAATAACTATACTACTATTAAACTACTGCGGGGACTCCTCGTGTCCATGGCTGCTGAAAAGCAACCGAAACGTCGGGGAAAGTGTAAACTTAAATACAAATAGTTTTAATACTTTAATTAGCTTAAAATTAGTAAAGTTTAATAGTAGTTATAATAGAGTAACAGTTTCTAAATTGTAATCCGTATATAGTAGTTTAATTTTCAATGAATAACATTCGCGTAAACAGAAGACAATATAACTTAATAACACGTTGCCCGACCTAGGATTCTAACCCGCGACCTTAGTTTCTTCAATTCACCGCCACTACGATTCTTTGTATATTTTATTTGCGTATCCTATTAGTGTTTACCTATAAATATTTGACGATGTGTACATAAATAATATATATGAGTAGTAGAGGCCCGCTGATATCACCGCATGTATGGGCCGGCTCGACTGGGGAAGGACTCTCTCACAGAATATCGACGTGAAATAGCAGTACCTATTCCTACTGTTATGTTTCGTTCGTTGAGTTAGAGCTTCCTTTCCTAAAGGGTCGGCAACGCGCAAGTGATGCCTCTGCTGTTGCAGGCGTCCATAAGCTATGGTGACCACTTACCATACCAGATTGGCCGTATTCTTGTTTGCCACCATTATTTTTTTATACAACTATTGTATAAAAAAATAATGTATATAAATAGGTATATATATATATATTTTATATATTTACCTACATTCTAATTATATTTCGTACAAAAGCCAAATCATACCATTACAGCTAAAGGAATAACTAATGGAATAAATTTAATTTACCCATGAAAACAGATGCCATTGTTGTAACAAGCCTTAACACCGTAACCCTGGTCCAATTGAATATTTATGATGGAATTACTACTAAATGTTATTTTAATGTGGAAATGAATGGTATCGAGTTACGGTGTCCGATTCCCGTGCTGATAAACTGCAGACGTTCAATTAATTGGATCACGGAATACAAATTTGTGCTTTGTTTTTGTAGTTCTATGTATTTATATCATGTTAGGTAGCTTAACGAATAATCTGCTGGTATTTTTAAACAATATAATATAAAAATCGTTATTTCCTTACTGATATTATAAAGTATTCGAAAGTCTGCCTGTCTGTCTGTATGTTAACTTTTCACGGCTAAACCACTCAACCGGCTTAGATGAAATTTGGTACAGGTATAGTTTAAAACCTGGGAAAGGACATAGGTTCCTTTTTATTGATGTACGTACCTCGCGGGCAGAGCCGCGAGCAAAAGCTAGTATATGATCATTTATTTAGTGAATGAAGCCAGAGAACTGTGTCAGGATAGTAGCAAATAAAAAATCGTAGTCTCTGCCTACCCCTCTGGGAAACAGACGTGAAGCTATGTATGTATGATTATTTATTTATGTTGAGTAGTAGTTTATGGAGAAATGGTTGCAGCACCTTACAGTTATGATTTGTAAACGAAATATTATTGTACACTTGGCGATTAAAAAGAGTGGCTATGAGTTTCTTGCCCGTTCTTCTCATGACCCCTACACCCTTGCTTTGCTGAACGTGGCAGTAAATGTAAATTCACACTTTGACATTCATAAGTGTTACCATGTTAGAATTTTCAAAATTATGTAATAACAGTGTTTAAAGTAAAATAAACAACGTGACAAAATCCGTATAAAGTGTTTAATTTCAATGTATAACATTCGCGTAAACATATGACAATATTTGATTTTGATTTTATTAATTACAGTGGTAAAACATGAATACAGTCTATGAAGGTAATCAGCTGCCCACCAGTTGGTAAACGGTAACTACACCCTATATATTTTGATTATAATAATAACTAGAAGTCGTCAAGTGGTCAAAATTCGACCATAACTGATTTAAATTTTAAGTTTTATTGTCTATAACTATACCCTTATAATCACATTTTATTTAGTTATCTACTCCACATGTGTAACCATAGTTACAAAGAACTCCACGATATCAGCCGAACAATGCCGAAATATTACGAACGCGATTCGACTGCATGTGTCATATGCATGGTTGTGTGCGTGTAATGTTTTTTCATTAATTTAATGTATTTCTAATGCATATTTTATATAAATATCAGAATTCGCCACTCCTTCTCCATATAAACTTTAATTGTGTCAAATTTCATATTCCTCCGTCCGCGCAATTTTTGTAAAAAGGGGTACAAAGTTTTTGCTTCACGCTTGCTATATAGATAATAGTTTTGTATTCAAATGTCCCACTGCTGAGCCATAATCTACCACGCTGGCCCAGTGTGGCTTGGCATCCTTCAAATATCTTCAAGACCATTATGAAGAATTCTTGGACACGTTTCGTTCACTGTTATATCCATAACTTATGATCGTTTGCAATAACAGAGGTATTTAATCTATACTAATATAATAAAGCTGAAGAGTTTGTTTGTTTGTTTACTTGAAAAATTATTTTAGTGTTGGATAGCTTATTTATCGAGAAAGGCTATAGGTTATATAACATCACGCTACGTCCCACGAGGGCGGCGCAGCAATCATAATACGGGTGAAACCGCGGCCATATCTAGTATGGGATAAAAGAAATGAGGAAGTGATTGTTTGCCTAAAAATAGTACCTAATACTGGTACTGCGTTATGGTAAACAACTCTTATAAACCAGGTGAAACGCAGAAACAGTGTTACTGGTCTTCTGGTTTCTTCCCTAGAAGATGCGGTTAATTAGTAACGGCAGATTCTAAGTTAAGTCTTGAGATAATAAATCATTATTCCCGATTTTGAAAGGCTAATCAACAACATACCAAAATCAACTCATGTCAAATGATTTGATTGGCAGTTGTTAATTTAGCCTGCCGGTCACAATAGTTAACATGCGTTTGACAGTCTGTTAATTGATTTTTGAGTTGATCTGCCTTTCAGAAACTGGGGGTATACCTGACCGAATATGTTTAACAGTTAGCTATGCTATGCATGCTAAATACATTGGATAGCTAATTGATTCTTGGTAGCAGGATGGCTGGTATTTTGTAGTGGATCGGTGGACAGCAATAGCTTCGCCCCTCTATTGCTTGGGACCTGCCTCAATCTGACATGGACCTGGGTAACTGCCTCCGTGGCGAAGCGGTAGTGAATGCAACTGCTGTGCATGTGCAATGAGTCTCGGGTTCGAATCCTGGATCGGGCCAGCAAAAAGTTATTGGGTTTTCTGTTAAAAAATCTCAATAACAGCCTAGAATTAGGAAGTTGGCGGTGTTGGACACCCCCGTGCCTCGAAAAGCACGTAAAGCTGTTGGTCCTGCGGCTGATCTTTCTCCGGACGTGTTGGATTACAGTCCTATCAGATCATGTGAGTTAGGAAACAGAGAGTGCACTTGTGTTTGCGCACATGCTTGTGCACTATAATATCTCCTGCGCAGATACCAGTCTCCGTTAAAATTGGCCGCCGTGACCGAAATCGGTCTGGAGGACATTACGTTACGTGACTTGGGATCTAAAGGAGATTGTACTTTTTTGCCCCAAGACCAACAAGCATTTAATTTAGATAAAAATATTATTATATTTTAATATACTTATTACCGCTTAACGTATCAAACGGACACTTTACGTTCCTTATTAACCTCTGAGTCTTCTTCGAAGAGATTAATGAAAACACTTTGTGGGTCTGTATATCTGTCTCTTTGTGACAGGCCATAACTCCAGCACCACTGGACAGATTGACTTGGAACTTGGTATGCAGACACTGTATTGTCATACCTTGGTTGAGTTTAAATATAGGTCCTGTGGGTCAAAAGATCTCTGAGATATAGGGGTCATTTCTTTTACATTTAAGACGAAGAGGTTGGCTTTTTACACCCATCTCGTTTAATATTTAAAAGTACAGGAACAAAGAACTTCGAAGATGTCGCCATCTTCGACAATTTAGACACCGATTACATGTTGGTTAGGGATGTCTATTCTATTAAATTTTTTATCGACTCGATTTCTAATACTGTGATACATATTTCATATTTATTTTGTTGTATTAAAATTATTAATAACTCCATCTAACAAACTAACAGATATTTACAACAATAAGTTGGCAGTGTAATAACCTATACATAAGTTTATACAATACCATACATAATAAGTTTGAAAAAAAATATATAAAATATTTTTAAATAACCATGTTTTATTTTTACTATATTCCGTATATAAGTATGTAATATAATCAAGCGAGATTCACAGCCATATCTATTCAAAATCAAAATTACGCATATGCACAATAAATTATAATTTAAATAATTTTCTTTTAAAATATATCGATACAAAACTTGATGGAAAATTCGAGTAAATGGACATCCCTGTTTCTTCGACTTCCGTCATAGTGTCAATACTCAATAACTCAATCGATACTGTCAATATCTGCTACAAAAGAAGAATAAAACCTGAATTTTCATAATTCAGGTTTTATTCTTCGTTTGTAAATGTGTTTATATTTTTACTAACTACTACTTCTGATATTAATCCAGCACTTGGGCGACACCAATGCATTATTTTATTATTATTTACATATTCTTATCATCAACTTTAGTTGATATTAATTTTTTAAACACCTACGTAAATATTTTACAGAATCTCCATGCTTATCTAGTCCCATACTTAGCTATAGACAGTTATTTCATCGTAGTAATTATATTAGTCAAAAACAATGTTTTCAGCACGATGGTAAAATTCAACTAATCAGTCAATTCAACACACTGCAGTCCACTGCTGGACATAGGCCTCCCATTCTTTTGGTAGGATTACTTCTAAGTAATTGGTCAGGCAACAAGAATAAAGCATACTACAATTTGTCAACCACGCGCCGACATGCCCGCGCCGCTTAAGATAAATAACCTCAAAATCTTTAATTTTAATTTTAAACAAATCTGTTTTCCGAAGTTACCGTCATAAAATGTTGTTTTCGTGAGCATATTGTAGTATTATAGAACACGTAAATAATTTTCTTCGCTGTTTGTTCTGGGGCAAACGATGTATGGACGAGAAACAATCTTCTTTAGATGCCAAAAGGAAGTAGCAATACACATCTGCTTACTCCTGCTAGGATACACATGTATATCTATGGAGGTGAAATAATTAAATTGCAAAATGATTCAACCCAAAAGCGGGTGGTGCAAAAATATAAAGTTATAAGTATTCATTTAATATGAGTAAGTAGATTCTCGAATTTAAAGACTTTGTGACAAGGGTTAGCTAGTAGAGATAAAAAGACAAAGTCAAAAAACTTATTGGACACGTCAATTAAATAATATATTAATATAAGAAAAAAAATGCATTGTAATAAGCCTGTTCGAGGAATAGAGCTCTCATGAGAAGAAGCGGGCAAGAAAGTCATAGACTCTTCAATATTTACAATAAATTTCATAACGTATAAAATCAATTTACTAACTTCTTTTTTTATATGAGCTTTTTTATGTGTGGTTATTACAATTATAAATTACAAGAGAGCCTAATAAGCTTATAGTACTAGAAAGAATTATTCCATTTAGCAAAATATTTTATTTATTCGAATGATTAACTTAACAATATTATGGTATGAATAATTTGCATACTACGTTTTAGTCCTCCGTTTTCCCGCGGGAAATTAGCCCTGGTTGTTCATCTTATCTCTTACATTTAGGTTTCACGTAACAGGGATCATGCTTACCTTTCCTCTACCTGGCTCAATTTCAGACTTCTAATTCAATTGTGAAATTTACTGCTACAAAAACGTTGTAACCTGGCAATCGAAACATCTAACTTTCAATTAAAGTGCAGATAATTAATTGCATCACAATCGATATTTGCACTTGTATAACTTTTATGCATTGATTTATATCATGTATTTCCACCAGTTCAAAATTAAAATAATTATTAAGTAATTATAATATAATAAAAATAATTTATTCAATAATAATAATACATAGGTACACATTTTTGACATTTTAATCTGGTGCATATTTTACTTAGGTATACTTTAATCGGCCGACATTGTGCATTCTAATTTAATTTCAAGCGCTAGGTTTTTATAAAGTATATCTATAATTAAACTGCTCTTGACAGAAAATTCCAATTACTCTGCCCGATCCAGGAGTCGAACTCAACATCAGTCTGCATTCACCAACGACGCAGTGACATAATACGCTGTCAAGAAATCAATAATGTTATATTTTTTACCTGGCCACAGTTAATGATCTCTATCATGTAATATATTGTGAATTCAGTACCACAAAATCCACTAATTCATAAACTTTGACGTTACTGCAACTCTTTTCTAGACTCTTATGTACGGCAGCACTACAGCGGCAGCAGTACCAGGCAGTGAGAAATTTATCCAAGGTCATTGGCAGTATTCGGTGCCTTAACAATATAATAAGATGAATAATTTGCATATTACCTATTTAGGCCACCACGTTCCCTTGGGAAATTAGGCCTGTTTGTTCAACCTATCGACACTATAAGACAATTGAATAAAGCCAATTATTATATTATTCATTTTAACATAGGTAAGACACAAGGAACCTTGCTTAAAGCTGAGAGCTCGCTTAAACTGGAGCAACCCGGCTGGGAAAGCACTTTCATCGTAGAGCTAAGCTTAGCAAGTGCGAAAAGAACAACGCTATGGAAGTAACGTATTAGTTCTCGTCGGTGGCAACCGAATGACGCCGGTACTGCAAAACTGCCAGACGTACTGCTACGTGAGTGGCTGTCGCTTCCAGACACAGTATTATTTTTTGCTTGTGTTGTGTTTCTGTAGTGTTGTTTCCACGCTCCTTAGATACTGCCCTGTTGTATATTTGTTTTTTATTCTGTCTTCAAGTAAAATCTACTGAACGGATATTTATTTATAATTTGTCAGCATAGGCTTCAACCCACAATCTCAGCTATGTTTTATCTACAGTTGTTCAGTAGTAACAGAGATATAGAGAATAGTGTGATTTACGTAAAGGACATTACAGATGACCTTTAGTCCATGCGGGCGAAATCACGTGCAAATGCTAGTCCTATTGTTATGGGAATCATACACACATATACAGGGTGTGGCGTAAATAGTGGTCCAACGTAAAGGAGTCGATACACCGTGTTCCTAGCTAACATATACCGGGATATTAATCATTTTAAATAAAAGGTCTCAAAAAAAAACATTTTTTTTATTTTTTTAGAAAATCGTTACCTTGCATTACAAATTTGGCTGTATTTTCGACAAATATTATTATTTTTTCATTCTGTTTTTTTATTATTACTGTTAATTACATAAACCAACTTATCCAAATGTTTTTTTTATTATCAAGTTCACAAGTAATAAAAAAAATGAGTTTATTTCCAATTTTCATTACTCACTCTAGCAAATCATGTGACTTTAGGTGCGTGTGGTGTAAAAAAATTGTACTACACCGTCAGTGCCCATTATTTAAAAAAATAGATCACTAAATGCAGATTCTAAAATAGTACAATACTAAGTGGTGGAAGTAAAAACAAGAAAGTTATTGGCATTTAAACAAAAAGGAGCTGAATTAAGGTAAGATTTTTTTTATTAGTAAGGTAAGTTACAAGTATTGTGAAATGTTTTAGATTTAGCAGTAAGTTTTATTTTAACTTTTTAGTTGTTTTAATGGATTTTAAAAATAAAAACTGCAATTTAAAATCAACAAATAAGCATTTATTAATAAAACCATTGATTTTTTAAACTAAATGTTCAAAGTGGCCACCATTAGCGGCGATGTATGCTCTGCACCGCCGAATAAAAGATCGCTTCAGCCTGCGTGCAAATCCGCTGGCATTTATTTCCTCAGCTGCATACTGAATTTTTTGGCGTAAGTCATCGATAGAAGTTATCTCAGTTTTGTAGACTTTTTCTTTCAAACACCCCCAGTAAAAGAAGTCCAGGGGGTTGAGATCCGGTGAACGAGGTGGCCACGACATTGGACCTAGCCGCCCAATCCATCTTTCTGGGTATGTCGCATGCAAATGATCCCGTACAATAACAGCATAGTGAGCTGGACAGCCATCATTCTGCAGCCACATTGTTTCTCGCAGTTGTGGGTCAACGTCTCTCATTAATTCAGGGAGGTCATTTACTAAGAAATTCAAATACCTCTCACCATTAAGAGTTTCAGGTAAATCGAAAGGCCCAATTATTTGCCCACCAATGATCGCCGTCCACAAATTTATCTTAAATTGATATTGGGATCTGGCTGTCCGTATTAAATTAGGATTTTCTAGCTGCCAGCTATGAAGGTTATGCATGTTAAAATAACCATCTTTTTTACACGACGATTCGTCACTCCACAGTATTTTATCGTAAATTTGTGGGTCTTCCCTCATTCTACGAAGCATTTCTCGGCAAAATTGAACTCTTAATGGCCTATCTCGTGGCAACAAACTTTGTACCCTTTGAAAATGATAAGGGTAGAGTTCATGTCGTAGTAGAACTCGATGTACCGTCCTCGTTGATATACCTTTCCTCCGTGCTATGGTACGAACCGACGTTGTTGGGTCTTCCTCGACTAATTCCAATATTTCTTCATCATTGTACACCCTTGGTCGTCCCTCACTAGCGCCGCCTACGCCCGTGCCGGGTATCCTCCCCTCGGTATAGGCGTTATGCACTCTCGCAAACACACGATGATCCGGATGTCGACGATTAGGATATCTCTCCCGATACACTCGGGCTGCTTCTGTTCCGACGCATCCACATTCGCAGTAAATAAGATGCATGTCGGCATACTCTCGCGGTGTGTATTCAGACATTGCTAATTCTCCACTACACTGCACGTGTGTCCAAATCGTCAAGAATTTCAAAGTCCAAATAACGTAAGCAAAGTCGCAGGGATCACCAAAACAACGAGTCCATATCACGAGCAAAACAGAGTCCAGAAAGAAAAAACAAATCGACGGCAGAGATAACACAGATAAAAACGAGGAGCGCATGCGACGTACGGTATTGCACTGGCTAGCTGGGCTATGTTTGTTTCCTGTTTGAGTTGCTATTTTGGTTGTCTCTTTCTCTCTTTAGGAAGACACCGGATTCCTTCCTTTTCACTCCCCATAACGTAATACGCCGATACATTCCAATGGGCTTTTGTTTTCTGCTCTGCTACCCATTTCCTAGAAAAAACTTGACCTTTTTTTACCTGCGGTACGTTTGAGGGTGAGCTAATGTTACACTCTGTTGATGTCAAATGTTTAAAATGTTACAATGAATGATTTCATACAAAATTGCAATACTTTTAAAGCTTAACTAAAAAAATGGTGTTAAACTAATTCAGCTCCTTTTTGTTTTAAATGCCAATAACTTTCTTGTTTTTACTTCCACCACTTAGTATTGTACTATTTTAGAATCTGCATTTAGTGATCTATTTTTTTAAAGAATGGGCACTGACGGTGTAGTACAATTTTTTTACATCACACGCACCTAAAGTCACATGATTTGCTAGAGTGAGTAATGAAAATTGGAAATAAACTCATTTTTTTTATTACTTGTGAACTTGATAATAAAAAAAACATTTGGATAAGTTGGTTTATGTAATTAGCAGTAATAATAAAAAAACAGAATGATAAAATAATAATATTTGTCGAAAATACAGCCAAATTTGTAATGCAAGGTAACGATTTTCTAAAAAAATAAAAAAAATGATTTTTTTTTGAGACCTTTTATTTAAAATGATTAATATCCCGGTATATGTTAGCTAGGAACACGGTGTATCGACTCCTTTACGTTGGACCACTATTTACGCCACACCCTGTATACATAGTCCCACGTCGTCATCCCCTAAGAGGTAGGCAGAATAGTATACCCAGATATTGTCAACTATGCTTTTAAATCGCACATAACAGTGAGCATATTCTCGTTTACGGGTTCAGATTTCGTGCTATTAAGAATTACTAAATAGTAATTCCCAGATCAACGAATCGAACATGAAATTTTCGGCACAGCAATCATAAGCTGCCACCGAGGCATTATCAAAATCATAAATAATTGAAAAGAGGTATAATGTTCCTCTTCATATCGCTCAATAATAAAATTTGTACGTGTTTGGTTATGTCGAAATCTGTGCAAACATGTTTTCATCGTATTTTCTAGGAACTCGCATTATTACCGCTCGCGGCTGTATTAAACGTGTGATAAATCTGTATCTTTGATGTAACATAACGGCACGTTTCTTATCTTCCCAAAAGCGAGGTGTATTACATTTTTGTGTAATACACCTTTTGTTTCATATAAAAGAAATCATTATCGCCTTTATAAGTTTCCACATAAGATATTGCTGTCTTGCAGTTCAAGTCAAGTCAAAGTCGAGTTGAAATCATTAAAACGTTTCGGTCACATAGAAACTCATGGACGTCTCAGTTTTGTGGTTAAAGTTTACCACAGAAACATTTAAGTATGTTGCTGAAAGAAAGGCATGCCTTATTGGTATAAGACTTGCCTTTCTTCTTTCTAACACAAATCTATTTATTTGAACACAAGTAAATTCAGCTGCTATAAAAGAAGTTTTATCCATTATAATATATTGTTACCACAATAATGTTTGTGTAAAAATATGCCATTTAATACGATTTAAAGTGTCTATAAAATATTATTTAGCTTAAAGCAGATATTTCATGTCCTGTATTCCCGTTATCGGCGGAGATTTCAAAACTCTTTAAGCAGTCTCCATACCGTCAGCTCATAGTTCTCTGTTCATGAGCGGGCAACATAGACTCCTTTTGTGATTGATTCTAAGAGATTTTGAGTAACCTTTTATTTCATACGGAAAGAAACTACTACTCTCTTTGGTAACTCTTATTTTCCATCTAAATTATTGCAGATCTAACACGCTTAAATCGAACCCGCAAGACGCGGCGCGGCAGCAGTGGCGAGACTACCACTTAAATCATTTCGCCCAACCGTAACATTGCAAATATCAAACTATAGTAACCACTTATAAAAATGGTTTTTATGCTTATTTGCCACCTTAGTGAGATATCATATGATGAACCGTTACTACCGGTTAACTACCTCGTGTGTTGCCTGGCATAAATCTACGAGCGATCGATGTATTCTATTCTGGTAATGCGAAAATTGGTTGGTTTTCTCATTTCTCAAAAAATCTCATTGACAGCGGTGGTGGCAACCGGATAGCCACTTTTTTTTGGTGGCAAAATGTAAGCAAAAAGATATTTGATTAATTCGTATGAAAATTAATCCTATAAATATTGCATTTTCATCATATTTACTTTGTGACACACTTACAAAAGTGGTGTTCTGTTTAACGAGTAAAAGATACAAAGAAACACGAAACTTTTGACTTTCCATATTAATTATTATTATTTTATATTAATATTTCGACATTTTGTTGTTATATTCAGCATTAAATAAACAAATATTGACTGTCCTTTCAATTTAAGAACCAGCCGAACTACAGAACGTGAAATCATGGAATAATTTATAGAAAAATTACATAAAACCGACGAAAGAAAAGTAACAAACACTATGGTTGCGTTTTGCCTGATGAGTAGAAACTTCAGGATTTTTATATAGTATGATAGGACGAAAAAGTCGACGGGAAGAACCATCCAATTAAAGGAAATCTGCGTTAGACTATTAACACAGTTACTGCGTTTTGCCAGTTGAGTCGAAGTTTCGAAGGCTTCCATAATTACCTCTGACATATTTTTTTCCCATCTTCAATTTTTGTATAGGTTCGGTCAGCGGTGTTTGATACCGCTCATACATGCCTCAATCATTACTTTCGTTTCATATCGTATTGAATTCTCTTTTCCTATAGTCGAGTAGAGCAGCATACGAATGTTACCCAATTATCAGGCAGACCATAATAATGTTAATAAACTTTGACATTGTTTAATAAAGTTTGACATTTAAATATTAAATGTCAGTCGCTAAAATTAGCAAAAAGCAATATCCGATATTATCTAAAGTAATTTCCTCTATTAAGTATAACAAATTATAACAGCTCATCAACTCTTTCTTAGTACAATCAATAATAATAAAAGTTTCGATACCTGTTACGTATTTCAATAGAATTCCGAACAAAATATCTTTAAGCATAATCATTTTCTCTGAGATATCGGGAGGCGGGGAACCGTTAAGTGGAAAATACTGTAAAGGCAGTATTTAATTTAGTACTTTACGTGATCGTAATGCTAATTCAAATATTTGACTTTGAAGAATCTTTTAAATCAGTTGTATATATTAATAAGTACAGGTATCGAGTGGTAGTAGTAGGTAGTAGTGTCATTGTGTATAACAGGTCTAATAAGCCAGCTTGCTTGGGAAATACCACCTTCTTACGGTAAACCGGCTTAAGAAGTGTTACACTGTTACTGCGTTTTACCTGGTGCTCACTTATTTACCTGTCATATTTACATATATTATCATACTGAATTCCCTTTTACTAGAACTGGAAAAGCGAGATTTGTAATACTGGTATCGTTAGCGATCATTGAATAAAGTGAATACAGTTAGCAATTACCATCAGGCATTCCATACATATGCTTAATGCCACTACAGCAGAATAAGAAATAAGCAAGAATTTTAAGTCAGTTGTATTAAAGGTAAGAAGATATTAAGTGCTGTCTGAATTAAAAAAAATAAATCTCTGAAAGACATATTAGGTAAGGCAAATTCCATTTTTATACCAATAATCGGCAATCTGTAAATCAGTCTTTTTATTCATTATCTTCTTAAAAATAACTGTTCTAGCAAGAAATAATTCCTGTATCGCGGGAAGCTTACAAACACCGCGAGGTCCACACAATTATTTACCGTGTGGGACTTGAGCCCACAGCACTTGGCGTTCTGGTAGTGACGAGGCAACCACGTATCTTATCTTATCTTGTGTGGCGGCCAGTCAGTACAGACCGGCGACACTTCGACCCAGTGGGATCTTTGTGTCGACTTACCCAATAACAACTGCCATAGATGTTCATGGCAGCCGGGACCGACGGCTTAACGTGCTCTCCGAGGCAGGCGATAATTGTCAATCAATACGCACATAATTTCGAAAAGTCATATAACTACCGAAAGTCAGAGCTGTGTGACGTGGGTTCGAACCCGAGACCCTCTGCATTGCAGTCTGTTGGTCTCCTCGCTGAGCTATCGCTGCTCTAGGCAACCACGTAAGCCACATCCGTATTATGCTCAGATCAAAAGTGCTAAGTTTAAATAAAAGAGGGCAATAGATTATAAAATTCACAACCAAATTTTCGCCCACATTTTCTTAAGTTATATCAATTGCCTGTATAATACCAGAACAGGTGAAAATAAAATTTCTGTTTTCTACAGATCCTACATCGATATTTGTATTCACAACTGAGTGAAAACCATCCATGTCTCATATTTATATGTTAACCTGACAGGGGTCGAGATGAATAATAATAACCCAAGTGGCAAAACTAATATTATCATTTTAAGAGTTGAACGTATAAACATGATTAGATAGAAATGTACAATATTTTTGATGGTAATTGTATTTTTTGTTACATCTAATTAAAGTTCTGTGAATTAAGATTTTGGGGTACGATGAAATAAAATCCTCGTTCAAAAGATTTCATATTGAGTTTTGGTCGCCTTAGGCCTGTGGTCTAACGAAAAGTTGTTTTAAGAAACCAAAAAGGACATTTTGGGATTAAACTATTTTACCACGTGAAAATATTGCACGTTCTTGAAATGTGGCCGGTAGATGTATGTAAACAAATATGCTTGAGTCTATAATGTGAATTTGAAACCAACATATACCTATGCCTACATATGCATATAAATATGTAGTATGATAATCCGCAAAATAGTCGTTGGACATTCAAGATAATATATGTCCATAAAATATCAACAAATATATTTCAGACACGTCAAAATTCAATAACAAATTATAATAGGAATAATTAAAAAACAGCAAAATAAATATGATCGCAAAATATTGTCTTCGATGCCAAAAATCCGGTCATTTACATTTTAAATAAGATTTCCTAAATTATTCTATACACGGTGAGTGACTATGACGATGCACAAATCCATCTCCGTGCTTGCATGCAAAAATTACCTGATATCAAAATATTAGGTGGAGTTTTGTTTCTATAAACAAAACACGACTAGGAGAATCGCACCAAAAAATTAATAAATGCTACGAAGTAAATAAATTGGCTAGCTCCAAGTTAACCCGTCCAAACATTCATTTATATGCATTCTTTTATTTTCCCGGGCAGATCAGCGATACATGTTGGGTATACAAAACAACTCGTTCAATAGAAAATTGGTTTTCCAAGAATATTGGAATCTGCATACAAACTCGCTGTGTAAACTTCGCGTATGGAAAAAATTGAAACTGCAGAACGAACTGAAAGTATTTGCCTAGTTATTAGTTGTGCTGGATATATACAGGCCGGCCGTTATGATCAGCTATCGTAGGAATTTATGTCAGATAGTGGAACTATTTCTAGATTTAAACCTAACTGCCTACATTTACTACATTTACGCAAGCGAAGACGCAGTCAAAATCTAGTTATTAATAATTTTCTTAGTATATTGACTGCCTTATTGGTATCATAGCACAAATTTGCCGGTTCTGTCCTGGATTTGATTTTCGGGTGGAGTGAAAGTGTGATTTTGTATATCTACTAGAAAATTTGCAGAATGGAGTTTGGAAAAGTGCCGAATTACAATTATATAATTAGGGACCTCAAATATAGCTAATTAAATTAAGGTGTTATACCTAAGTATACACATGCTATACACATATTATTGCTTTAGGTCCCATATAAAAGGTGGCAAAACTGTGGTCAAAAGGTCAAAGCAAGCCTTTTGCCGTACGTTGGTCACAGTTTTTTGCTGCTTCTGAGAGTTTCTTAATTATGAAATCATAACCCTTTCTCTTCCCAACAGCACTCACTACTGTTGCACCACCAAGACTGTTTTGTGGTAGCTACCAACACAGTAGATCCTTTACTTAAGTATAAAATCTTCTTAAACAAATTCATTCTTCAAAATTTTCTTATTAAATTACAAAAGTGACAGCGCCCGTTGCCCGCGAAACCGAAGCTTATGAATTTGCAAGTATTTTTCCAAAGCTTGTCAGTATTGTAGGTGTTTTATTTAAACATTCTCGCACAAAGCTTCACTCTGCGGGGGGCCATAATAAAGGTTCGTATTCAACTAGCAGACGTGATCTTTCGCTTTCATAAGATTTGTGTACACTATAGTGAAAATAAAATTCCAATATATAATTTTATATTTACACTAGCAATACGTTGTACAAATTTAGCTTTTATTTAAAAAGTTTATTAGCATATTTTGTAAAACATTATTAGCATTTTTTATTCTGGCAAACTGCTCTAGTTAAATGAAATAATTGTGTTAGGAGACGTAGATGACTTGTGCCAACTTTATACAAAATTATATAAGTTGTGTCAAGATACATAATTTTGTATAAGAATGCCTTGTACGGCTTGTAGCATAAGCTAGCGCTTTTCTTTATGACTCGTAAGGTCCATATTTCACACGATACTCATTTTGCTTCATACAGATAATGGTTGCTCTAGCCCAAGTAAATCGAACGTCAGTCATTTTTGCCAAAATATTTCATCAAAATTTAACTTGAAGTACCCAATCACGTACCTCCCCATAATCAGTTACGCTTCAATGCGCTCGCACCCTAACTCGATGACAGTCTTACTCGTCGTCATAACGGATTTGCCTTGTCTCGTGGCTTTGCTTGCATATATTCGTTATCAGGATCCAAAGTCTACCTATTGTATTCGAAAAAACTGCCTTCTTTATTTCTGTGACGAAATGAGTTCTGCTTATTGCGTGAAGGCACATTGTAGGTCTTAAGTGACAAAGTTTGGTGTACGGTGGATCTTTAGTAAGGGGATTTGGATCATGGTCCTAAAGGGATGTTTATGTGTTAGCAGTAAAAAGGTTAATATTATTAGGATTTTACGTATGCTGGAGTTATTTGTTTTCGTATTGGGATGTTTTGGTGTGTCGGTTATGCCATGAGTTTTCATACCTCTCGTCGCATTTCCATGCTTTTGTTTGTTTAGCTCAGTGTGGAGACCGACAGACTGCAATGCAGAGGATCTCGGGTTCGAACCCACGTCGCGCACATCTGACTTTCGGAAGTAATATGACTTTTCGAAATTATGTGCGTATTGATTGATAATTATCGCCTGCTCCGTGCCTCAGAGAGCATGTTAAGCCGTCGGTCCCGGCTGCCATGAACATCTATGGCAATCGTTATTAGGAAATCAGTGCCCTATAATATCCTGATACTGGTCTAGCCTTAGGGTATTGTTAGCCTTCGAGTTGCGGAGATCAGGTGGCAACCGCTCCGCGCAAAAACTGATATCCAGTCAAATCTGGTTAGACCAGAAAAGCCGATCCCAAGTGACTTGGGAATAATAAAGGCTAGGAAGAAGAAATTTGTTTAAGAGAAGGGTTTTTATACTAGTTCCATTTTATTTGGTGCAACAACATTTCTGACAGAGCCACTTTTAGTAAATGTAAGAAATTATATGCTGATGACCACACGCGCTTTGCGAGAGTTATGATTAAAAATGAATTTCAGCTCAAATAATTAAAAAAGTGGTGTTTTGTTAAATTATAAACAATTGCTTTTGAGTGTAATGGTAGTGTTCAAATGGCACCGGCAAAAGTTAAAAGATAGATGACGAAAATAGCCAATTCTATGAGCACATTTTTCACTTTTAAATATTCGAGGATTAGAAAGATAATAATTTTTTTTATATGAGGAACGAATACTTGGCACTGGCTGTGTGCTCATTGAAATTATTACGCTATCTATGCAGCTAATCATTGTAATCGACCGAATACGTATAAATATTTCCTGCACACATACGGTGATGTTCTCATAGGCTTGACCTTTTGGCAGAATTTTGCACCTTTTATCTATACATAACTTCAGTAAACTCATTAACCATTTAATACTACCCCAAATGAATAAACGACTTTGGCTATTGTTCGAAGTCGGATACCAAACATTTTTACAACAGCATTGACCCAAAATTAAATAAATAAGTCCGCACAAATAGCAGCTTCACATAAAATCCTTTGATGAACCGTTTGCATGTATGAAGTTTTTTGTTGAACGAGTAAACATAAAAAACGAACACAAATAATACGCATTAAATAAACAATACATACTGAGTCGTTATTTACAGTCCCGCGTTTCCAATATTACTTGAATTTCAATTTTCTATCGTCCACCATTTCAAAGGGATTGTATTTTTACCCCACAGGCAGCGGTATAAGGTTGAGGTTCCATTAAAACTAACAATTATCAATTAAATCTTTAATTCATTCCACTTCGATTTATATTTGCAAAATATTACAAATTATTCGAATACAATAATCATTTTACTATGCACATTATGGCCTTGAATCCTATTGCTAAACAATGAAAGCTTAAAAACCTCATAAATATTTACGATATAAGCATGAGCGAAGACAACAAATCAAAATATATCTTTATACCGCTCTTATCAATGTGTCATGTCGCAATTCTAATGATAATATGCTCGGTACTGATACGAGTTATCAGTGAATATAAATACATAATTATAACACATATTATTTCAGTAGAAACTTCACATCTCTTTCCAACTGATACCTTACTGTAAAAGTTCGTTTTTCTATACTTAGATGTTTAATAACAGTGCCTATCATTTACGTTGATCATCAGCACTACTTTATCATCTATACATGGTGAGACAAACAGGGAAAATTTCGCTGTTATCTACAAATACTGGTCGGATTGCCCATCTGTACCCCGCTGTTCCTTTAGGGCGACAAGCTGGTTTAAAACTGTTCGATCTGTCCCCTCGTAGATAATAGGGGGTAAGATCGTCAATTTTTCGCTGTCTGGGCAAATCAGGAGGACAGACACGAATAACTTTTTAAGGGGTATAGCGAGTATTATCGCTCCGCTTAACGCTCCGCTATTCTAAACGTGCGATGTCAAGGTTATCTTTATTAGGTTTCCGTCTAATTTAGCACTGTGGGGCTCACCACTCGCAATAATGTGGCGATGTAGCTTTTGTACATCAGTGAGGATTTTTTTAAAGGCTTTATGGTGTGTATCTTGTCTTTTTTTGTTTAAATATTTAGAAAAATACAGTGTTTTGCTTAAATGTTGAATATAATTTTGGTGACAAGCGGTAATGGCAGAATGGATAAATATTTGAATTAAGGACGAAGCGTGTAGTTACTAACACATTTGTTGCATTGTAGATGTAAAAATTAAAATTCACCTTGTAAGTATTTTTTTATTACAACTCCCATGATGGTAAGTGGCTACATTAGCTTCTGAACAGAACTCGTACCTGAGGTTGTTTTCAACCCGTTAGAAAATAAATGGCTATGCTTCAAGTGAAAGTGTTACCAAAGCATAATGCTAGCCAAATTCAATTAATAACCCATTGATATTAAAAGAGTTCCAGATTATGTATTGCTCTTAAAAATATATTGACGGAAATTGTATTTTCTTAGAAGAAACAATGGTGTGTTTACAAGCATCGAAATTCATACTTGATTGTAGTATATATCTAAAACAGAATGCGTTGGCTTTATACTACAGATGACATAATTAACATAGTCTATCACGCGTGTTAGTGACAACTAGACAGACGGTACAAATATGTCACTTATATTATCGATCTGACTGTTACCTGCGCTTGACTCTCTTCGTCACTCTGCATTAATATAATCAAAGGCATGTCATCACGGCTCCTCTGTATCTTTTTATATGCGTTAACATCATTATAAGCTTGGTATACGCCTGCTTGCTGCTTTTAACCAAATCTATGGATGTCTGTCAACGGAGCAAAACGTCGCGTTGCAACATACTTTATGACGCCTGGTATACCTCGTATTATACGCCGGGCAACATCGAGTGGATCTGCACAGGTTTATTTCCATCAAATGAGTTCATCTTTCTCATTGAACCACAATATCATAAACGACGGCAAACGTACGCTTGCAATACGTTGTCTAGTCAAAGCTTGGTACGCCGTATGTACGACGTATTTTGAAGCTACATCTCCGTGAATAGTGGGCCTAACTTACGTTTCTCGTCACGATGCTCTTTATTTTAAGATCTGTGGTCGCGTAACTACTTACAGAGACATTTATAAAACTGAAAACTCTTGAAACGATAGTAATTCGAAGGCATTAAAACTTGAAGTATTAATCAAAATCACAATAGATAACTTTTAACTCTTCTACAACAATTATTAATTCAAGTACAATTTAAATCCATTTCTCGATTACAGATCTGTATTCAAGTTAAAGTAAACAGATATCTCTTCGATCTGAAATTCTAATGTAAAAACTTGGTATAAGAATGGAATATCCAAGAACTTGGAGCTAGGAATGAAAGTAATAATTCATTTTGTTCGTGAAAATTTGATTGTAATTGAGTTGATGAAGTCTGGCTCTTGTAACTTGTGGCGTTGCTGGAATGGATTAATAGTTTCGTTGCAAAGAACAGATGGTGAGCCGAGGTAGAAAAATTATCGATTTATTGTAAGCAGCGAAGTTTTATAAAATGTTCTTGTAGATGTGTGAAGTCTGCCAGCATGCACTGTGCTAGCATGATACACTTTATTCAAACGTAATCTTTACCATATAGTAGAGGGCAATTTATAGATATAATTGATATAATTTCGTTATAACCTTTGTCATATAGTAATAGGCAGTTCATAGTTGGACTTGGTACTTTCTAAACAGCTCTATTAAGAAGCCAATGACCCTCACGTATCGTTATCGCGATGTCTTAATATCAGACAGGGGAAGTGATATTAGATTTTTCGGTAGAAATTTTCAGTAGTAGTTTGGAGTCTGAAATTGTGTCGGGTAGATGGCAATTAAATATACTCGTCTATCATCTAATATGGAATCAAAAACAAAGGACAAAAAATATGGGTGTAATACACCGCCGGAGTTACTATAAATATTAATAATTAAATTAATGTGTGCAGTATCACAACCCTTTAGAATTAAGGTGGTGCAATTTCAATTTTGAAGAAACATTTTGGACGGTTGGCTCTTTTCAAACTGCAATTGAATATAATTGCACTAGAACTTTGATTTATTATAAAACGCTTACTCTAAATGGATAAAGTATATTCGTAGGTACGAACCCTTTGCCCACCTGGCTAAGAAATGCAAAATTAAATAAATTGTAGACTGAATTTAAAGCAACGCCTGACTTAAGGATTTTACCGTAGGGCTGTTACGAACCGACTTAGGGCAACTGTTTTAGAAGGATTTAGGGTTCCCCAATATTCAACGTAAAAGAAATCTATGTAAACAATTTATTTTTTACATAGTTTATTTTTATTTTTCTTCTGAATTTATTTTCATATACTAACTAATATTACTAATGCGAATGTGAGTTTGTTTGTTTATTACGCTTTCACGCTTTAAATAGTCTACCGATCGTCATGAAATTTCACGTACAGGTTGTCGGAGAGGTGAAGAAGGACAAATGGTACTTTTCATCCAGAAAAAGTACTGTTCCCTAGGGATAGAAATTTGTCAACATAACCTAGATTGGGAAGCGGTTGGATGGGGGTGGCCTAAGACCGGTCTGTGTGGAAAGCCTTAGGAGAGGCATATGTCCAATTTAGTGAACGTATTTTGGCTGAGTTGATGATGATGATGATGATGAACCTAGATTGACGCAAGCAAAGCCGCAGATAAAATTTAGTTTTATATATATTTATAGAGCATGTCTTCTAACAGGGATGTAACGGTATATTCAAAGATTTCACATTTCACCAACTATATTTTCTTTCATGGGAGAGACGAACTTATTGCTGTACACTAGGTACACTTCAAGGAAACGTGTTACTAGTGAAAATTTCCTAATAGAAAACTCAATAAATATTTCCCGACCCGAGAACGAAGCCTTACAAATGTTGCAAACATAAACGCAAACTTTTGCTGCAAGACCGGCGATGCTGTTTACTGAAAACATATTTATAAATATATTTTTCTACTACTTGTCAGTCGTCTTTTGATAATATAACACGACTATGAGTTACCTAAGTTATACATTGTTAGACATATACATATCTGCTGTTATGTATTTATTTTCTTGCAGAGTTAAGTAAAGGAGGAATAGACCTAGTTTTGGGTATTTATGTTATAAAGTTCTATATCATAAAATATAACTGCCACCTAGTACTCATTTCTTAATATTGACACAAAGTTCTGTAATATCGGTTTGGCCAAATCAAAATACGAACTTAATGGAATATATGTATAAACAAACGGTACAAACTGTTCAAAAAAAGATTATCATATCAAGAGAGCTTAGCAAGCCCTCATAATTACAACATTCATGATCGCAACTTGATTACTTAAATTAATAAATAATTTAAACCAGGAAGAAAACAGAAAAAATATTCTGCATAAAAATGAACATGCTAAAAATTCATCACAAGGAAAGGTCCATGGAAGTGAAAAATATTCAGACATAATGATGCTTTTAACCATATCCTGCATACAGACTCCATACATGTTCAACGAAACCCATTACAAGGGTCATGCTCGCACTTGTCCTTTTACATTTTTTACGACGCACCACAATTTTGACGGAGCGCCCCCATTTGACGGCCGCACTCGTAAAGTCTGATTACGTAAGTTGCTACCGCAAGTAATTGCACGATTTTAATTTTAACGGTTGCTGACGCGGTTGCTTACCATAGAAATAGGGAGATTCTGAATAGGTTCGGTTTTATGGCTAGTTGAGTCGGAATTTTTTTTCGGCTATGTGAATATTTTCGACGCATGTTTTTTGCAGGTAATTGGAGACTATAGTCTAGAATAGAACAATTATTAGGTTATAATATTCGAAATTATGTGCAGTTTATTTAAATAAATTAATGGCATCAAGATAATTCATAGATATTAAACTGATCTTGTACCGAAATGGCTTTTTAATACGTCTCCTATCCCAAAGATATCAAATAAAACAAGAAATACGTTTATTAATTTCGGTCACATTGTAACACTTATGAATAACAAAATTCACACTCAATAAAATGAATTTAGGATTATACGATCAAGGAATCAAACAGAAATTGGATTTATTTACTACATATGAGAACAGGGTTGCTTATTGTCGCTATTGCAAAGCAAGTTTCCTTTTTTTTTAAATAACTGCCGCACTAGGAATTGTTTATGTAATATTGTCTTCTGTTTACTCGAATGTTATTAATTGAAATTAAACTCATTTATACGGATTCTACCGCATTGTTTATTTAACATTAAATTACATAATTTAGAAATTGTTACACTACTACTACTATTGAACTTTATTAATTTTTAAGCTAATAAAATTATTAGGTTAAAATGTTATTAGCTTAAAAACAACACAGGGAGACTCCGTGATCATAGCTGCTGAAAAGCAACCGAAACGCCGAGGAAAGTGTAAACCTAAATATAAATAGTTTTAATAATTTTATTAGCTTAAAAATTTGTAAAGTTCAATAGTAGTATAGTGTAACAGTTTCTAAATTATGTAATACTGTGTTAAATAAGCAACGCGATAAAATCCGTATAAATGAGTTTAATTTCAATGAATAATTTATGTGTCGTGGGGGACTCTACAAACATTCAAACAAAGGACCCAAAGAACACCCAGACTCGGAGCAACCATTTGTGAATCACATAAATTTATGTCCCGTGTGGGATTCGAACCCACGTCACTCGGCGCTATGGCAGTGGCGAGGCAAACACTTCAACCACTACACCATCCGTGCATTCGCTGTTGTTCATAGCAACGCCAGAACCATCTGTAATTCCAGTCTAGAATCTATACGACCAACCTTGCACATCTTTCAATAAATTCAAGACTGTATTGATAAACTCGGCTCAGATCTCAATAAAACATTTATAGCACTCAAATCGTACTAAGTAATTCTCCTTTAATAAAGCATTGAGAAATTCCAACAATTGGATACAGTTAATTTAGTTAATACCGAGATAAATCTAAAATTATCTTTTAAATTAGAAGAAATCTACCATTTTCTTATAACATCTCGTCTTAAAGCTTCTAAAAGGAGAGCTTACTGAAACAGTGTTGTAGCAACGAGCAATAACGACCCTGCTTAAATTTGCAATAAATTGTAGCTAGTTGTGCTTACGGAGGTGCGGATAACTTACGTAGTAAAGTGGTTAGCACATGCTAACAAGCTCATCATACTACACTCACTACTATTCTATTAACGTTAATTTATCATCAGTGCTACCAGCGCCTTCTATTGACAAATTTCAAAAACGATACACCCAATAAGTCATGATATTTTAAATGTACTGATGAATGCCAAATAAACTTAAATTGACTTTCGAATCCTTTTAATTTAATTAACATTCTTAGAAAGAGCTACATTCTTTAAAAATTTTGATACACTTTGTAATCATTCCTTAAAGATTTGGGGATAGAACAGCGTGAGAATCGTATATTTCTGAAGGGATTGACAAAATTGTATTGCACCTGATTTTCGCCAGCTATGTTTTAAGTACTAAGTAATAAGAATCGCTTTCTATTGCTATTAGCCATGATGCTCTTTTTAAGAAATACCAGAAAATCGCATTAGCGCTTTGCCTTGCCCGAAATTATATAACAATTCTCACGGGTACCGCAGCAAGGAGCCAGTATAGCAATTCATGAATTAAATCAGATAGCATTCACGTTAAAAATAAAACGAACCATTGCCTAACATTTCCTTCATACACGAAAATACTAATGGAGATTTTAATGATGTAGAATATAAGATGAAAACATTACACAATTAATTGGATTCTTTGAAATTTTAAGAAATCCCTATATCAAGCAAGCAAACATTATTTCCCAAAAAACGCCGTCGCAATTTCGCCTTCCTCGCTATTAAGGTTAATATTTCGCATTTTGATAAAAGCGTTGAACGCTTGTAATAAAGACAATTAGCTTAATTGCCAGAGTCCTTAAGTTGAGCGACTTTCGGGTGCCATTTACGAAGGATGTATTACATAACACAAGTAAGTGCTAGGGCTGTGCAATTGTGATTTCTTATGGCGTAATTTGGTTGAAGTATGGGGGGTGTTGTCGAATTTATGGGAGCAGGGATGTTCATGTTTTAATATTGTATTTAGATGTAGCTTATGCCAGTTTGATGGAGCGCCATTTTTGATGTAATAATATTTGATATATACTAGATTTTTTGATATGATATATAAGTACCTAGATTTTATAAAGATTACTTGGAATGTGGCCAACATATTACTCCTTATCCCTTCAGCGACGCAGCAGCAAAGAATCTGCAACTGCTATTACATATACCTAAAAACCATAGCTGGCAAAATGTGAGTTTGTAATTCCTGCCATTTCGTTCGAGGATATTGGCGTAAGAATATGTATATATATAATTATTTTTTAAACATATAATAATATACTAAAATAGTAAATGGCCGATAAAGGACAATTAAGAAAAAAAAAAAAGTAAAGAATGTGAGAGTTGTTTATAAGAGCTATAGAAGCCAACACAGTTATTTTTAGAATTATGTTTGTCTCTGTATGCGCATCACGCAGAAACCACAGTACGAAATAAAATGCAGTTTTTGAATATGTGTTGCTGGAGACCTAATTTAAAATCTGGTGCATGTTTCATCTTGATACGTCACCTAGAAGTAGACTATTATGTATGTAGAGCAGCTTACCTGCAAAGAAAGAAAAATATCGCTAGGTACCTCCCGTCATTCCATGCGTACGAGCAAAAACTAGTAATATATATAATTCTAAAACTATATCAGAGTGTCAACCGCACTGAAAACTATTTTGTGCGTCACAGGAGAGTTAGAAGGAAATAATTTAGACCCCTTGTGCTCCCTCCTTAATGTCGCAAAACGGCCTGTATTTCCATTAGTCGCAGCGTGGGTGCCTTCTCGCGTTATATATTCATATCTTGATGTTATTTCCTCAAAGGGTGGGCTAAAATTGATCGTCAAGTACGCGTAGGTATATTTACGATCGGATATCTAATTATTGTTATTAAGCGTTTTCGAGTTTCCGTAATTTGTCTCGGATGTATGTGAACGTGTGTGGTAGGTATTACGTTTTATTGAGAATTTTATATGTTTGAAGTATAATTTGAGTAAGTGTTTTTTTGCGTTATGATTGTCTTGTAACTGTTTCGATTTATCAAACTACCCAATGTGAAATCTTAAGTTTGATAATATTGTCTTCTGTTTACGCGAATGTTATTCATTGAAATTAAACTACTATATACGGATTTTATCGCTTTGTTTATTTAACTCTCTATTACATAATTTAGAAACTGTTACACTACTATACTACTATTAAACTCTACTAATTTTAAGCTAATTAAATTATTAAAACTATTAAAACTATTAAAACTATTTGTAAGTTTGATGTTCGGTTGGACAAATAGTTCCTAGGAGTCAGATCGTTTTTTGTTTTCATAGCGAATGCACGGATGGCGTAGTGGTTTAAGTCCCCTCGCCATTCCCACTGCGCCGAGTGTTGCAGGTTCGAATCCCACACGGGAAAACTTTGTGTGATCCACAAATGGTTGTTCGGAATCTGGGTGTTCTTTGTGTCCATTGTTTGAATGTTTGTAAAGACACAGGATATGAACTTAGTGCGGAAACTGTCTTGTAACATAAGTTTGTACTTACCTACGTTTACAGTTGATCATGAGATGTTAGGTTTGATTACCGGATGGTGATTCTTTTGGTAAAGAGTCTTATAGTAGCATTATGAGATCTATTACTTACTAATTAACTAAAACCATAAATGATAATAAATGGGTGTAGTACTATTGTAATAAACGCCTGTATATGCCCCAAAGGCAGGAAAATTTCAGCCTATGCTTTTGAGATGATAACGAATATAGAGACAGAAAATCAAACAAATGCCCAATTTTACTCAAATAAACATCCTAAATCTATATATCAATACGTGAAGCAAAAACTTTATACCCCTTTTTTACAATAATTGCGCGGACGGAGGAGTATGAAATTTGGTATTTTGAAGTTTCAGTTAAAATTTATATAGAGAAAGAGTGGCGAATCCTAAATTTTTTATAAAATATGCATTAGAAATACATTAAATTAATGGAAAAACACTACACGCACACTACCATGCATTTGACACTGACTTTGACAGTCGAATCGCGTTCGTAGTATTTCGGCATTATTCGTCTGACGTCGTACAATTCTTCGTAACTATGGTTATATAATAATATACCATATTTATTCGTAATAAAGAAAAAAGGAAACGAAGTAGCAAGCTTAAGAATATCGTCAATGAAAGAGTGTGGAAAAATAACAGTTATGTAAATAATAATTTGTTTGAAAAATATATGTAAATTAACCTTTATAGCCTTGGCGAAATCTAAATAAAATGTGATTATAAAGGTAAAGGTATAGACAATAAAACCTTAATAACGATCAAACTTAAAATTTAAATCAATTTTGGTCGAATTTTGACCACTAGGCGACCGCTAGTAATGTTAAAAAGGCGAACGTGAGTTTGTTTGGTACGCATTCACACCTCAACTACTCGACCGATTATAATGAAATTTCGCATAAACGTTGTCAGGGGAACAGAAAAGGACAGGGAATACTTTTCATCCAAAAAAAGTACTGTTTCTAACCTACCTAAAATTATACAAGCGAAGCCACGGGCAACATCTAGTAATAATATAAAACCGTTCATGTTGAATAATTGAAGCGTAATTTTGTCATTATAATAGTAATAATTATTTCAATACCTCACAATGTTTTAGTGGAACTTCAATTTTAAATGTCATAATTAGAAATAGAGGCACATTTGAACGAAACATAAATTTTATCGTGTGGATAATTTTGTTTCGCTTCTCTTTTGCATGCGATAATTGCTGTCACAAATATTCGAAATTGTTGCTTAAACTGGGCCAGCGCGCTTATAAACACCGCAAAGTATTATTTTCATTAGCAAAAATGTTTAATTAGTACTTTAAAATTCGTTTAGGATATAAAGCGACAGCAGCTCATGGTATCGTATCGCAAGTTGATGGCTTTGAATCCCATTTAATATATAATTGTAATACCTAAGTAATATCTAAGTACCTATTACGTTAGTTACTTAGCTTACTTATTCCTTTTTTTTTTTTTTTTTTGGTACCCAGGAAAAATGCTTCATGCACTACCCGCCGGCTAGGGGACGGCACCGGCGGGGCGTGTGGGACTCCCAGCAAGAAGACGCGCTGGTATACCCACTAAAAAACCTGGGGTGTTCCCTCTCTCACCCAATGGGGGGGCCAGTTGGGAACTTAAAAGATTCAACCATAGCAGGCCCCCCCGTGTGGGTGCCGGCCGGGTCATTTTTTTCGGACCCGACCACCTCTCGTCCCCAGGGGAGAGCCTGACTGCTCTCTCCTTTCGACATCAGAAAGGCGCGCGGGAACACCGCGCGCGCCCTCTCGGGGCTTTTAGTTTACGGGTGGCAGGGTCCCCTGAGGCCCCGCCACCCGGAGCCCCTAGGTGGGGGGCAGGAGAGCGACATAAGCGCGTCTCCTGCGCCCCCTCCTCCGGCGGCGGACGTCCGGGGCGTAAGGATCGTCCTCACGCCCCCGCTCCGCCGCCTCCTTCTGCGAGATGACAGTCTCGCAGAAGGAACTCATTGCGCCCCAGCACCTGTCGTCGCCGACCATCTTGGATATGACGGTCGGCAACGAAAGGTCGGGGCCAATCACGGTGACCAGGGCACAGCGCTCCGCGGCCCACGCCGGGCACTCCTCCAGCGTGTGCTGCGCCGTGTCCCGGTCACACACCTCACAATGGTGACATCTGGTTGTCGGCTCCCTACCGGCTATCTTGCAGAGGTACTCTCCGAAACACCCGTGTCCGGAGAGCACCTGAGTAAGCCGGTAGGTGAGCGGTCCGCGCCGTCTGTCCGCCCATTCTCTTAGTACTGGACGGACAGCCTCGACTGTCCTCACCCCGTAGCGGGGCTGGGCCAGTCGCTCATTCCACCTGGCCTCCAGGACCAGTCGAGCCTGGGAACTTCGCGTCTCCACCGCCCTGTGCGTGGGCTCCTCGCCATGGAGGCGGAGGTCAGCGCGCCAGTAATACACTGACGCTTGGACCTCCGCCTCCAAATCCCAGGGCGGCAATGCCGCCAAAACGCACGCCGCCTCATAGGAGACGGTGCGGTACGCCCGCGACACCCTGATCGCCATCGCCCTCTGAGGTCTCCTTAGGAGGGCGACGTTTCGGCGATTCAGGGCTCCAGCCCAAATGGGCGACCCATAAAGGGCCATCGACCGCACCACCCCCAAATAGAGGCGGTGGCAGATGACACTCGGCCCCCCGATATTCGGCAGCAGAGAGCTAAGCGCTCCCGCCGCCGACATCAGCCGGGGGGCCAGGCGGCTAAAATGGACGCGAAAGTTCCAGCGGCCGTCGAGGTGGAGCCCCAAGTATTTCATACTCGGCTCCACCCCGATGCGGACCCCTCCAACAATGATGTGGGCATCTGGTGGCGGCGCCCTCCGAGGCCCGTGAAATAGAAGGGCCCCGGACTTTTCCAGCGCCACCTCCAGTCCCAACATCCTAATCCTGCCGACAACCAGAGCCACTCCAGCCGTGGCAAGACGGGCAGCTGCCCCGTAGTCCTCTCCCCGGGCCGTAACCAGCGTGTCGTCGGCGTAACAAGTTACGCCAACGCCCGGGGGCAGGGCACCCCGCAGCACCCAGTCGTAACCGATGTTCCACAGGAGCGGACCCAGAACCGATCCCTGTGGAACACCGCACGACACCTCCCTCCGGAACGTCTCTCCGTTCCGCCCCACACAGAATACACTTCTCTGGTGCAGGTAGTCCCCGACTATTCGGCGCAGGTAGGGAGGCACCCCATGAAATCGGAGCGCCTCCCTAATAGTCGCCCACGGCAGGGTGTTGAACGCGTTGGCGATGTCCAAGGACACCGCAAACAGCACCCCGCGCAAGGCGACCGCCTCCTCCGAGAGGGCCTTGACGCGACTGATCGCGTCAATCGTCGATCGGCCCTCCCGGAATCCGAATTGGATTTCGGATAAGCCGGGGCCCACCCGCACCAGGTGCTTTGAGAGGCGGGCAGCAAACACGCGCTCAAAAAGCTTGCCCACCTCATCCAACAACACTATGGGGCGGTACGCGGAGGGAGAGTCCGCGGGGCGGCCCTCCTTTCTCAGGAGGACCAGCTTGCCCGTCTTCCACATGGAAGGGAACCGTCCCGACTCCAAGCAGGCGCTAAACAGCCTGAGGAGCCGGTCCCCTAGGGCGTCAAAGGCCAAAACCCAGGCGCGGCCAGGAATCCCGTCCGGCCCCGGAGCGGTGTTTTTGCCCCGGAGCCGCACCGTTGCCGCGCCGAGTTCCGCCATTGTTAGTACTGGCACCCCGGCATCGGCACCGCCTTCCTCAATTTCGGGCGGCGCCATTACGGGAGGCGTGTGCTCCGCTCTCGAAGGAAAGAGAGCGGAGACCACCTCCTCCAATTGCCGGGGCTGGAGACTCTCGGTGACCGGTGGGGCCCAGGGGCGCAACTTGCCCCTGACCGCCTTATACGGGCGGCCCCACGGATCTGCCTCGAGAGTCCCCAGTAACTCTTCCCATCTTTGGGCTTTGGCCTCGCTGATGGCGGACTGCAGGGCGTACTTCCGCTGTACGTAATCGCCCCGCAGCCGTGCAGCTTACTTATTCCTAGCACACAGAATTTCTGATTTTTTCAGCGTTATTATATTAGTTTCTAACACGGCTGTTATGATACATAACATAACGCAGCAATAGGATATGTGACTGCTGTGTATTAGGCCTCAAGTTCGATGCTCGAGTCGGGCAAGGTTATTAGATTTTTCTGCCAATAAATTGTCAATACCAGCACGGAGTCAAGAACTGTTTTTTTTATACAACTAAGGTGGCAAACAAGCATACGGCCCACCTGATGGTAAGTGGTCACCGTAGCCTATGGACGCCTGCAACACCAGAGGCATCACTTGCGCGTTGCCGACCCTTTAGGAAAGGAAGAGGAGAAAAAGGAAGTGGGCAGGTGGAAAGAGAGTGTTTGGGCCTCCAGCACTCTCACTTACCGAACGAAACACAACAGTAGGAGTACTGCTATTTCACGTCAATTTTCTGTGTGAGGGTAGTCCTTCCCCGGTCAGGCCGGCCCATTTATGCTGAAATCAGTGAGGCTCTACTATGTACGCGGTAAACATCAATAGGGTTTGCTTCCTATTACGTGAAACCTTAAAGCATAGCTGGTAAATTGGGTAACACTGTCACACTTCTGGGCACTGTCCGCGTCGTCCTCTTCTATTGTGACAACGCTTAGGCCATAGTCCATCACAGCAGTATGTGTTGGCAGACTTCTCATGATATTTTTGATTCGATAACATATGCAAGTTCCCTCACAATGTTTTCCTTCGCCGTTAAAGCGGGCAATAATTAACTATTTAGTACATCATTTCGAAACTTCTGAGTGACAGTCCAACCGTCTCCTAGACTAGTATGTGATTTATATTTTTGTACATCCAGTCGTTGTTACATTATTTCTACATAACTAAATAAGACCATAAATATTGATTAAATGGACAACTTTTATAGATGTCATAACATGCATAATAAATATCAAATAGAAAATTTAAAAAAAATATTTGTAGGAGGGACAGTGTGCGATTACCTTTGTTAAACTCAAAACGCCTTTACCAAAGACAGCAATAACACAGAGGCTTACTACAAATAAAACAAAAAATCCCAATAATAAACAGAAAATAACTCTCGGGACGTCGGGCGCATTTTTCCTCAGAATTCTTAACCTGTACCTCTTTCCTCGTTCCCTCCAAATCCCTCTGCGTCCCTCCCAACCATCGATAATTGACTGGAGAGATTAACTATACGATTCCGGATATCGGAATAGTAATAATGGCTTGTCTATATAATTCCGCTACAAAATGGGATCTGAATTTTATGAATTATTATTGCTCTAAATATTCGGAATGGGATTTGTACCAGTTTTGTTATTTATGTGTGCAATATTGTTTCATATTGTCTTGGTATTAATTTTCATGATATTGACTATTAATAGGTACCAAAAAATTATTAACGGCTTACAGTTTTCAAAGTAGTATTGCGTAGTTTTGTAATGTAATATATTTTGCTCATAGCTTCGCTTGCTTATTATGATAAAAGTTACTATAGGCTATGGTTAAGAACCAGGTTTGGTCAGGTTAAATTAAACTTGAATCGACGAGCGTACACTGTGAATGTAATGCTAGTAAATGGAGCAAGATAGATATGCCAGGATCAACATGCGGCAATCTAGACTTGCCTGTTATATGTAGGACCTAAAACGTGCCTGATTAAATATGGGTGTAAAACTCTATCTGCAACCTCGGCGATATTATATTCAATGTAGGTAAAAAATACTGCCTTCAGTTCAGAGATTACTCAAAAAGAAAACTTCATGGATAAATTATAAAAAAAGCAAAGATTGATGCCGTCCCCTGTCCTTTTAGTTAATTAACTCGAAAAATTACCAACTTACGGTATGCTTATTTCTCGTGGAATAATTAAATTTTCTCATTATCATGACGAAGGTAATGAATGAATATTTATTAAGTATTATGTAATCCGGGAGTTGTGTCATAAAATAATTAATTATAATTAAGTGTAAACTTGTAGACAAAGATCTCAATTATGAGATATAAATCCCTATACCAACTTATTATAACTGTGATTGACGGTTTATTTAAGGCGCGTTGATTAGTTCTAGGAAGCCGCCCTTGCTTTAATTCTTATCGAGAGCAAAGGAATTCCATTGTCGATTAAATAAGGCAGTATAGAAATTCGAAAAAAGGCAAGTTAAAACACAAGTTAAATCTTACATTGGGTACCAGAGTTCAATAAATTCTTTATATTAACTTGTCTCATGATATACTTATGTATTATGTACTGTGCTCATGCTGCAACGTTTTTAAAAACTAAATATTATTATTATTAAGGGAGAGTAACCTATATTGGACCACTTTTGATATAATGATATATATCTCTGAATTCATTTAAACTATAAAAATGAAACATGCGTCATAATATAGCTTCGACTCATTCGCAATCCACAGTCGCAACTGTTAAAAATTAGCTATTTATTTAAAGGTGTCATTCGGTCCAATTAACGCAACCAGTATCTTAAGTTGGAGTATCAGTACTCTAAATTTTACCACATCTAAATACCAACACCGAAATTCATAAAAAATACACGGTTTATTATCATTTATTCTTTGAACATAAAAATCAGTCTTTATCCTTTGAGCTTAATCAGTATTTCAAATAGGAACAATATTAGGTACTTAACAATTATCTTTAAAAAATTTACAGTTTCTAACAAATTGTAAAGTCATTATAAGCCCAAAAATATAAAATAATTAAGAAAATTTTTATAACTCTGTATAGCATAATAATTATGATATTAATTCAAGCAATTATCACATATGTCAGGGTTAGTTATCAGGTGCAATGTAGAATTTAGGAGTGGTCCAATATACGAACCATGGTAGATTTACAAATTGTCATAAAACATAGAAACATAACTCCTACAGATTCGTGTTTATTTACCGGTATTTAAAACAGTATAATAGATGCTTTCTTATAGTTAAAATGAACAATATCCTAAGTCAAAAATCAACATCGATACAGATCAAAAACAATTTTTCTCTTACAACCGTAATACCTGCCAGACGTCGATACAAAATGACAGTATTGGTGGCGCCACAGTCGCCTCTTTTTCTGTTGCCAGTGTAAAAAAATTGCGTCAATAATAGAAATATAGAAGTGGTACAATTTAAGCATTTAAGCGCCGGTTCAATATAGGTTACTCTCCCCTATATTATTATTATATTATTATAATCGAATAAATCGATGCTGAGTGGAGATATAAAAAAGTGAGATGTGTGACTAAAAACAAATAATAAAAAGGGAAGTTTATATAAAACGCCGCGCTGAGCCATTGTGTAGTACATTGCACTCACAAACACACACACACACACACATATATATATATATATATATATATATATATATATATATATATATATATATATATATATATATATATATATATATATATATATATATATATATATGTATATATATCGCAGAATCAACACAGAGGCACAATTGTTAGAATCGCTATTGATTATTGTTAATTTAGAATAACGCCATCTATCATTGTTTGTCGGCAATATCAAGCAGTATGCTTGGGTGGAGTCAATACATAGCGTAGCAGGTCTTGTTTGACAGCTGTCAGTTGTTAATGTTTGACATTAGACGCATTTGACTGGAGGGACTTCACTTTTTGGTGAGACACGAACGCGAGAGGTCGTTCTGCCAATCTGTATCGAACTTATCGCGTTTCCGAACTATAATCAAAGTTTAATCCATTGCCATCAGCTCGATCACTTGTGATTTTGTTGTCCCTCGATGGCGTAGTGGTTAGTGTAACCGACTGCCACGCCTGAGGTCGCGGGTTCGATTCCCGCACAAGACAAATATTTGTGTGCATGAACATGGATGTTTGTCTTGGTCTGGGTGTTTCTATGTATAATATGTATGTATTTACAAAAAAAAAAAAAAAAAAAAATTTTTATTTAATTTTAAATTATTTCGATTGATCTACCTAAGATAGATAATAAATACTTAACTTTCTATTACGCAGTAAGTGAGAAACAGATTGACGATATTTCGCAAAGAGGTAGTTTATGGGCTCGAGCGTAATATAAGCTTTTTATCTTGACAAAATCCAGGACTCTTGCAGTAACTTTACTTGTCTTAGAACAACAGGAGTGAAAGCGGGAGTAAAAGTAAATAAATATATAAATACAAAATTTTATTGAAGGGCAGAATGCAGAATGTAGCACACTCCTCATCCTCCACTAGGTACGATGGACTAGGTATTATGTTTCTAAATTCTGGCAAACGCAAAGATTGCTTTGTGCCTGACCAATATACAAACCGCGTCGTCAGAATTTATAAACCTCAACAACGTAAAACGTTGTCTCTATAATATATTCCCAAAGAAGACCCAGAGATCATACGAACTTCTTGCCAGCTATGTTTTAGATACCGCATGTCCAAGGGTAAGCGTTTTAGCAAACATTATTCTACCAGTGAAAACTCAACAAAATCAACCGAATACATAAATCCAAACCGAAATTTCACAAATGACCGCAAACAGATTCCACATGCATATCGTGATTCGCACGATAAATATTAAATAATCAAATATAAAATCGAGAATTGCCTATCACAACCGTAAAAAAGATTATGAAATCTGCCCCTCCAATCATGAAAACACTTATAATCAAATAGGCCTATAACTTCCCTATTGAACTATTGCTCTCAATTCTAATTAATGCAGCCATACATTATACTTCATTCATTCCCAGTCCTAAAGCTGTTCAGCCATTTATTCAAATTAAATTCTTTACTGATCTGATTCGTGCTCTTTCTAATAAATTAATGCATTTTACGGATTTTTATTAGCCATATTTCATGATTCATAATTTATGAAAAGCCATTCGAAATGCCTCTTTAATCTGAGGAACTTAACTAGTTGTCCGTGGGTTTGCTTACATATTTTTGCGAAAGGTAGGACAAGTATACCTTTCCCATAACCCGTTTAGACTTTGACAATGCCGATTAGAGAAATAAGAATAGGGTTTTAGAGACATCCCAAGAATGCTTACTGTCAGTAGACCAGGAGGTAAAATCCTTTTTGGTATTGCAACAACCATTTATAGCAAGTCCAATGAAACATTAGAGATTTTCTCTTTTTTTTGTGACTGACTAATCTGATGAGATTTCGTTTAGACAAATCTTGCGCCAGGATCGAAGCAAAGGCAGTCTGAAGTTTTTATCTACCCCAACGGAAAGGTGGCTTTAATATTAAAATGTAAGACGCTGCCCTTGGATTCGTTTACATTAATAATATAGCCTATGTTACTTATAGATTGTGTATTTTTATACTACTGAATATAAAAATAACACCTTTTTCCAACTACTACGATAGTAAGTAGCAAGCAACAATAACGTATGGCTCCTGATAGCAATCATTCATCGTAATTAAAGATGAGATGGAAGGAAATTAATGAAAGAAGTTTGAGCCTTCGCAACTCTTAGTTATAGGAAGAAACACAGTTATATTGGTATTACTCTCTAACCCAGATGAGATTGCTCTTTCGTACCTTCATCAAAAATGGCAATTCATGACTTCCACTTTCAAATACTACATACAAAAGAACTCATTTCATCTCTTTATAATCCTTACTAATATAATAAATGCGAATGTAAGTTTGTTCGTGTGTTACGCTTTCATGCCTAAATTACTCCACCTACTGTCATAAAATTTTACATACATGTTTTCAGGGGTACAAAAAAGGACGTATAGTATTTTTATCCAGGAAAAAGTATGTTGCCGAGGATTAGACATTTATTGACAAATTTTTTTTTTTTTTTTTTTTTTATATTTTGCTCGTCAAAATGACCACACTCCGCCTGATGGTAAGCAGTCGTGTGGTCTAAGAGCAGTGGCCTTCACATCGTCCTCATAGCAGCCGAGGCGATGTTGAGGTCTCTACTTTGACGGCCTGAGAAGGTGCTTTTTCACGCCCCGCTTAAAGGACCCAGGATTGAAGGAAGAAGGAAACACGTGCCTTGGCAGAGAATTCCATGCCTTGATCGTTCGACAGAGGTATGAGGACCCAAACTTGTTGGTACGCACTCTAGTCGACTCCACCGTGTAAGGATGGCATCTGAGCCCAGCACGCGTTGTTCTGGATAGGAAAGGGGAGGGCGGGATAAGGTGGAATAAATCTTCATTAACGCGAGCGTAGCTACGAGCAAAATCTAGTATCGGTATAAAAATATATGCAAAGATATTACATTACAAACATCACACAAATTTTCACAAAATAAACTTCTAGCTTTCTCCCATTTTTATATCCATCCTATCTCAATATTCTTTAAATAAATAATTTCTGAATAAATTACGACGAGTTAATAAGGTTGGATGCTGAATTATGAATTCTGTTAGTCTGAATAAACCTCGTATTTATGCGGTAATCTCGTTGAGCTTACTATTTTTATTGAGTGAATAATTTAGAAGCCAATATTTATTAAATGAAGCGGTTAATCTGCTAAGAGAATATTGGATGAGATATAAATCACTATGATATGAGATTAATCTCTATGTTTGCTACGGGGATTTATGTTTCGCTGTCGAGTCGAATCTTTGACTTATATTATAGTTACAAGGGTAAACCATATTGCTTTTTCCAGAGAAGATATCCTCCACCATAGAAGTAATTCTAGATTGGGAGTTAGTAAACATTGGCCACGATGAAAACTCAGACACGGCACAACTATTTCTGGGCCACATCTTTCTGGTTTTTGTTTCGACTATACCCGTTAAGGTGCACTACAGGCCGCTACTAGTACAGGCAGTGCAGACAATCTAACGGTTTTCATATTATTATGATAGCAAGCAGCATTTGCCTTAGCTCATAATCACTAGCAACTCCAAGGTTATAACTTGTTTGATATCAAATAGTCGCTGTAAGGCCAAAGCGTGGGTCAAAAAATACTTGTCTGATGCTTGCCAGCAAGATTAGAAGAGCCTTTCAGCTCCCTGTGATGCACTTTTGAAAGTAGTAGCTCAATGAATAAGACATTGTATTTATCTACCATCGGGTTTGTATCTTAACCATCGCGGTACCTACGTAAGCACACTTGTAACACAAGCATTTTTAATAAGTTTACAAAAAAATAATAATAATAATAATAATATTCACCCCTCTGGGACAGTCGTTATCTCATCATGAGACTAACGCGATATCGGAGGGCACAGTACACTAGCTTTAAAACTTTCACCTTCACCTTGTGATATAAACAAAAAATGTATCACCAGGTTAAATTAAAGCGCACAAACCGTAGGGCAGCTTGTGGCGGGCTAAATGTGAGTGGCGACACTGCGGTCCTGAATGCCTCAGAGAGTTGGTTAGGGCCTCGTCCCCGGCTTGCCGTTACTAGTTGGCTGGGGTGGAACTTCAAGAGCGCCCGTAGGACTCTCAACTCTGGCTTGCCTTGGTCGACCGGTCAGGGCATAACTACGGGGAATCCCGCTCCGGGTCTCCGTTGTCACGAGACCCGTGATGGTGAAACCGGCGCCGCACCGCTCGACACCCCTAGCCACTCGCGCCTGTGTTGCCCTCTGCTGCTGGCTTGTATGCCTATAGTGGCTTATCAGGGGGCCCATCTAGTGAGTTGGCGAGTCACCGTCTGCCCATTGCATTGATGCTATTAGAGTATTCAGGGCAGACGCAGTTTTTCATCCATAATTAGCAATATACCGGTCCACCAAACACCCATACCTATAGCCCATATATTAGAATCCATACGTAGCAATAGTCCTACGCCTGCTGCGGCTAGTGCCGCTGTAGGTGTTCCATCACACCTTTGATTAAAACTCTCGAAGGGCCTCTTCACGTTGGATCCATGTCTCCGTGTAAGCCTCCCAAAGGGCCAGGTATTTTCTAATATAATATGTTAGAAAGTACCTGTGATAAGAGAAACATAATAATATTCTACCACATACACAACACCATCTAGCCCAAACTAAGCAGAGCCTGTATTATGGGTACTAAACAATGGATAAACATACATATTTAAATTTTTTTTGTAAATACTTACATATTATACATAGAAACACCCAGACCAAGACAAACATCTATGTTCATGCACACAAATGTTTGACTTATGCGGGAATCGAACCCGCGACCTCAGGCGTGGCAGTCAGTTACGCTAACAACTACGTCATCGAGGCCGACAAATATTATAGTATGTATTATACTACCCAAGGCGTATTGCACCCATATTTTATGTATATATATTTTAAGTTTGACGTAAAAAACGACAAGCCTATTGTCGTCTACCGACCTTAGTTGCAAATTTTGTTGATAAGAACCAAATAATGCTTTAACCATAATTGAACCCGAGACCTCATTCATAGCAGTTGAATAACGGTGTCAACGAGGCAGTCACACGTGTACCAACATCTACACTGCTTGACTAACAAGTGTACCGTTGCAGCTGTCAAGATTTTCATTTTATATCGGAGCGAGTCTCGCTCTATATCCTTGACATCCTTGACATTCAATTTATTTTATCCTGTCGAGAAATGTAAGTACACTGCGTTCTCTAGAACAAAATAACAAACAACAAGACACACCTGTGTTGTTCTAGAATACAAAACGGTAATGATTTCAAAATTTATTAATGGCTCTTGTTTTCGATGCGGATAACATGCACAAGTTGAGGTACTTGTTCGAATTTATGCATCATGTCAATAACACATGTTGGTCATAAGATTAAGACGTTGAGCGCCGACGCGCTCGCGCGTGATCATCAGGTATCAGCAAACTCTAAACGTTCAATTGTGTCTGCTGGGTGGTGTTCATATTTTATTTTTCTTTTAAAAACGACAATCCCGCACTAGGAATTATTCCTGTATCGCGGGGGACTTTACACACATTCATAGACACAAAGAACATCCAGACTCGGAACAACCAAGTGGATCACACAAATGTTTGTCCCGAGTGAGATTCGAACCCACAACACTCGGCGCAGTACCAGTGGCGAGGCGATCATAAAAACCACTATGCCGATTGTGCAATCAGACCAGTGTTTTCACGTGCTTGTGAACCACGTGAATAGATCGTGCATGTAGTTTAGTTCACGTTATCGAGTCACGATAGCGTAAATAGCCCCGGCGAGTAACTTACGAACCAGGCCACTTAGAAAGAATTGCGAAAAAAAATTTATGTATGAGAAGACTGGCCAGTTATAATCTATTTTAAAATATGATTATTTGTAATAAATTGCTGAATCGATCTTTTCTTTACATATTTACATAAATTAAAGCTGGCCGTATTCAGATTCGGATACCCGAATGCACACTTTTTATACGAACTTGCTATATACCGCACACGTTCTTAAATTTTCCGTGCGAAAATAATTTCCATCGTTCGACTCGGAATCTCGCCAGTGTGTTCTGATGAAGAACGGAAAAAACCGAATGATGTCGTCCCGAACGTAGCGATCGCTAACATTCTGTATGAACCGCCGCACACGAACGGACATTTCCATTCTGAATACATCAGAGCTAACTAGACACGTTAGCGGGGTGGCGTTACCATACGTACTGATAATACAAATTCCTGATGGGAAAATCCTAACGTCTGCGCAAAGCTGACGGAATGACGAATCTGAATCCCTGTTTCGGAAACCTGATCAGGAAACCGTATATTTGCGGCTGCTAAATATTTATAACATTTAAGCTGGCCAGCTTAAATGTATACAAGACACTACTTGGCTCTAAGACTGATTTTATGAGAATAATTCAATTCTGTAGAACACTTTCTACAGCCTTGAATTTTCATAACTACAGTCTTTTCAATGTTCATTGTTAAGTCGCGGGCATAATTCATTATACAAATACAATATAAAAATGAAGAACGTGTAAATTTGTAAAACTAACAGTTGATAGTTCATGCCCTTTGTTATAGTCCTTGAAATACATGTTCCAAAATCAATTTAGAACAAAGGTCGTTCCAAGGAATAACGCAAAGTGCATCCTAACTAATATTATAAAATCAAATGTAAGTTTGTTTGTTTTGTTTTCACGCCTTAACTACTGGACCGATCATCATGCAATTTTGGATATATGTTGTCAGAACAGAAAAGGACATAGGGTACCTTTCATCCAAAAAAGTACTGTTACTACCTTAACGTACATTTACAAGCGAAGCCGCGGTTAAAACCTAATAACCTATAAAAGTGTATTGAAATTAAACTCATTTATCGCGTTGTTTATTTAACACTGTATTACATAATTTTGAAACTGTTACAGTACTATTACTATTGAATTTTACTAATTTTTAAGCTAATAAACTTATTAAAACTATTTATATTTAGGTTAACACTTGCCCCGACGTTTTGGTTGCTTTTCAGCAGCTATGGTCACGGGGAGACTGTAACGTTCGCGTAAACAGAAGACAATATTCTATAACAGTGTAAATAAGGGTTTTATTTTACATCATATTTTCTTGCAGTAGAACTATAACTACTAGCTGCCTTTCAATAAATCATTATAATAGGTACGGCGTTGCAAACAGCTCTTATGGGAATAAATCTGCAGTAAGAAAGAAACTTAAAGGGTGCTACTTCATAAAAGGTCGGTTTTGCTTATCTGCAGCCAAATGTACAAAGTTTGGACCCCTACTATTTATTTGTAAACACTCTTTTACGTATTGTCACACGAATGGCACAACAGAACTGACATTCGGTTTTGTGTTATTCTGTAAAAGCTTTCGTGCTACTATGGATTCTATAGAAAATGGTTTGATATACCTAGTCTATTCAAATAAGGCTTGAGACAAAAAGTAAACTAAATAACTGCGATTATGACCTGACAAATGACTGCGCTCATAGCCAGTTGCACTCACTGATCGGTAAACGATTAGCGAGGTTAAGCAACGTTGGGTGCGGTCAGTCTATAGATGGATGACCTCTTGGTGGCATTTCATCTGAGCATCTCCGTGCTTCGGAGGGCACGTAAAAAGTCGGTCCTGGTTGTTGCCAAATTGACAGCAGTCGTTAAGCCATGTGAGAGGCCTACGGCTTGAACAACTCTTGACAACAGGTTGGCCACTAACTACAAGAAAAGAAGAAAAGAAGAAGACTGCACGAATGGCGTAATGGTTTAAATGGTGGCCTCGACACTGACACTGCGTCGAGTATTGTGGGTTCGAATCCCACACGAGACAAAACTTTGTGTGATCAACAAATGTTTGTTCTGAATCTGGGTGTTCATTGTGTCCGTTGTTTGAATGTTTGTAAAGTCTCCCGCGACACAAACATGATTTCTAGTGCGGAGGTTGCCTTTTATACAAGAAGAAAAATTAAAGAATGCATCGCATAAGATTTTTTACGCTAAGAAGTCCCTCTTAAAAAGAAAATAGATACTATAATAAACAATGCAATAAGTATGGTAATCTACAAACTTTAATATTACCATTAGTAAACTTGCTAATCGACAGTAAGCATAATGGAAAATGTATTTTATTGGACGAATGGAACGGGGATATTATCATTGAAACCGACCTATTGTACCGAATCGTTATCGTTCCAAACATGTATCCTTTTATTTCGGTCCAAACTTGGCAATTGACAGAGGTGACCCTACTTTTTTATCTTAACGTCTTCACGAACTTGTGACAGATACTTAAAGGATATACAGTACACTACTGCAGTTGTGTTGTTTGTAGTTAAAATATCAATATTTTAACTACAAACAAGTTTTATCAATAAAACTAGCTAATATTGTCTTATGTTTACGTGAATGTTATACATTGAAATTAAACACTTTATACGGATTTTATCGCGTTGTTTATTTTACTTTAAATACTGTTATTACATAATTTTGAAAACTCTAACACTACTATTATTGAATTTTACTACTATTTAAGCTACATATTATTTCTAATTAAAACTAAAAAGTATCATGAAGCTAGACTTCATGATACTTTGAGCTCATTCTGCGTAAATAGGAACACCAAAGATTAAATTATGTTCGGGTACTTTAAAATAACTAGCTACACTTCAGAACGTTGGGACAACTACCATCTTAGTCTCCCCGTGAACATGGCTGCTGTAAAGCAACCGAAACGTCGGGGCAAAGTGTAAACTTAAATACAAATAGTTTTAATTAGAAATAATATATAGCTTAAATAGTAGTAAAATTCAATAATAGTAGTGTTAGAGTTTTCAAAATTATGTAATAACAGTGTTTAAAGTAAAATAAACAACGCGATAAAATCCGTATAAAGTGTTTAATTTCAAAATAAAACTAGCTTTTTGTCCGCGGCTCCGCTCGCGTATATGTAGGTAAGGTTAGATTATGTTAGGAAAACTACTCTTTTAAATAATAAATAGTCTAAGTATGTTACTTGGTGATAATAGAGCTTTTAATGGTGAAAGAATTTTAAAATCCGTTGTTTATTTTTGAGTTAAATCCTTACATATAAACAAAAATCAAATCTTTCTATATCCTCTTTATAATATTGGTATAGATATAAGTAAGTAGTTATACAAGAAGTTCAACAAGGTAGACTGCACATTTGATGCAGTGGTTTGTAGCGATTTCTTGTTTACCGAGTATTGTGGTCTCGAATCCCACTTGGAACAAACATTTATCTAATTTGAAAATAGTTGCTCTAGGTCTGGCATTGGGCATTTGGCATTGGGTGAGAGAGGAAACACCCCAGGTTTTTTAATGGGTTTATCAGCACTTCATGCTGGGAGTCCCACACACCCCGCCGGTGTCGTCCCCTAGCCGGCGGACAGTGCATAAAGCATCTTTCAGGAGAAACAAAAAAAAAAATAAGGGTCTGGTTATTCTTCGTATATGTTGTTTCAATATTTGTCAAGTTACCCGCAATTTAGTGGATATTGTCACTTGAACAATTGTCCCATCAGGTATTCAAATATATTTTACTTATCGCAAGGCCACAACGCAAAATCATTTTGCTACAATTCCGTTATTTAAGCTACTTTTAAAAGCATTTTATTTATCTTTATAATAACCTAAACGTAGTCTGAATATTCATAAAGCATTTTATTGATAATAAAATTCATATAACTGTATAATACATACAATTTCATATACATATTATGATAACATATTTCCTCTGTAGCTATGGGTGGGTTTTATAACTTCGCTCATATAAAATTTTATTGATAAGAAAATTTCAAATATGGTAAGTTGGATAGTAAAATATGTGTGCATATTTTATCGCAGAAACTATATGTGTAGGAAAATCCTAATATTTATGTATTTATGTGTTTCTTTAGTATATAGGTACATATATAATATTAATAAATCAATGTGTAGTAGTATGTTATGCGGTCTCTACGATAGACAAATAAAATTGGTACATCAATTTTTTTTAAACACTGCTCCCTTTTTTGGAATTATTCCTATGTCGCGGGTTACTTTACAAACATTTAAACAACGGACACAAAGAACATCCTGAATCATAAAAACTATTAACGGATCATACGATTTTTTGTCTCATATGGAATTCGAACACTTAACACAATAGTAATTGCGGTGACCAATTGAACCACTCCGCCATCCATGCAGTCCATAGTTCTTGATACATATGGATATACATATATTGTTACAGTTACAAATAAAACAAATATATATTGAACTGAAAAGCACCTTTTCAAGCCGGCAAAGTAGAGACCTCAACATCGCCTCGGCTGCTATGAGGACGGTGTTGAGGCCACTGATCTTAAACCACTCGACTGCTTACCATCAGGGGGAGTGTGGTAATTTTGACGAGCAAAATAAAAAAATTAAACTCTTGTGGGGGACAATTACCGCGCAGCGCTATTGCACACTTGTGCCTGACTATACATAACGAACACGTTAACCGTGTACCTAAACAGTCTGAATTTTAAATAATCAGAACAAGGATCTGATTACTTCGGTAGTGCACCGGTATTGAATGCAACTGCTGCGCACTGCTTGATGCCTAGAAAAAGTGATGGTAGTCAATTCTATCAGTTTTTCGGTAGCAACATAGTCTGAAATAGTGGCCGGAAAAACCCTAATAGGCGTTCTATGAAGTGGGAGCGGCCACCAAAGCTAGCTAAACTAAGTCACTAAAGATCGAACTACAAATTCAATGTCCCCTTAATTCATACTCGTTTTTTAAAGCAATAATAATAAATGTGTGCTGTGTATGTAGACATAATCTATTTATGTTTGTTAACCAGAACTCGAAACTAGAGCGAATGTAATCTAAAATATAAAAGGCCTCACAAAATTTATCAAATGTTGTACATGATTTTACAACATTCGCATAAAATACAAAACAATACAAATTCACTTTATTTGAAATTCGCTTAGTTGACAAACGTATAGTACTGCTACGGTGCTACGCCGCTACGGTCTCCGTAGCCGCCTACGGCTACGAATTTTATTACGTAGTTAGGCGGACTGCACACGGCTGCATGCGGTTTGCAAGCTCAGCTACTGCGCCGTTTTATGCTGAATAAATTTATTGCTCAAGCGATTTCGTATGTATTCGGTTTTGGCTTAAATTTGCTTAGATATAAAGCAAAGATTTATGAGTTTATAGAATATGCAATGCGAGAAATGTCGTTACTGAGATAATAGCATTTGCAGGTGGCTTATATCAGATATATATTGGAACTGAACTGAAACAAAACAAATGCGCATGTATAAGATATCCTGAAAAATATGTTCCTTTCACAAAAGATCCTATCTAGTTCAAAACCAGCGTTACGTATTCGTTTGACACCATGCTGAACTAGGTTTTATTTTATAGTTATTTTTTTGTGCTTTTCCACTTATATTGTTTATGTTTGTCTTAGTTTACCGTGTATTTTTATAAGTATTTGTGAAATTGCACCAAAAGTTTTTATTTTCTTAACAATTTTCTAACTTTCCTCTATCGCTAATAAGTCAAATATTTTTGCATATGTATGTGCTTCTAAAGTAAACGATCTAGTTATTATAAGCCGCGAGGGAATATTTTATCTTCTAGACAAGCATGCTTAATCGTCGGTCACGTCATCCCTTAGCATCAGGTGAGATTATGGTAAAACGCAAACCTAACCTCAATAAAAAGAAGTATTTCGATTGATCCCTATACTGATATAACATTAACGATTACGATATCCAGGATCAATCGTTTTATGGACTCTGAACCATAAAACCATTGGTCTCGGATGTCATTTTGCTATTGAACGTTTGCTGATATAAATGCCTAATAACACTTAGGGTGCGTTTCCACTGACGCGGAGCTGGGCGGAGTGGAGAGGAGTGGACCGTGAACTGGCCTATCACAGTGCTCGTATCTCCACTCCACGCATCAGTGGAAACAGTGCAAGTGGAGCGGAGCGGACTTTCAAATAAAATATATGAATGAACATGCGGCTCCGAGCCGGACAGAACGGAGTCGAGCAGGCTGTGGTGCCGAGCAGGGCGCACGAAGCGGAGGGTAGTGGGACGGTGCGGTGCGGCGGGTGCATTTTAGTTTAGCTAGCGATATTACGTCATACACTTCACACGTCATCGACATTGGATGTGAATCAAAATGGATGAGAAACTAATTGAAAGTGTCATAAAACTTCCATGTTTATGGGACGACTGACAATATACAAATGCAATGAAACCAAAGATATGGCGTGGGAAATCAAAGTGAAAGAAACCAAATTACAAGATCATTGTAGCTCTGGTCTGCTCAGCTCCATTCCGCCCCGCTCCGCTTTGATCCGCTCCACTCTGCTTTGCTCCGCTCCGCTTCAATGGAAACACTTGCTAATTTTCACTGCTCTTCTCCGCTCCACTCCGTCCAGCTCCGCGTCAGTGGAAACGCACCCTTAGCCTAACCGAATTATTGAACCCAAGCCAACGATGTAAACTGCTTGAACGAATTATAGTAATCCGAGTTGTCGCATATGTGGTTATCACAGTTTCTGAAACGCAAATCTATACAGAAGTTAGATAACAGACAGTCAAACGCTTATAAACGGCTGGGATTAACTGACTGGATCAGCACCGACCTATCAAATCACTTGATATTAATTTGATTTCCGCATGTTATTGATTAGCCTTTCGGAAACCAGGCCTTAAATAGTAAAACAGCCTATCATCCTGAATATTAATATCCTTAATGTTATGGTAGACTTAAGTAAATAAAGGCATTAACTATGGACCCATTTGGGGACAAAATAAATAGCGTAAAGGAGAAATGAACATACATGCATTAAGTAATTTCTAAACCAAAAACCTGTATCACAGCTTCAGTTTTTTTTTTTTTTACAAATTACATATACATACGTAGATGCTGCATAAATATACGATACGCCCAAAGGTAAGCGATTTCTACATCTCATAATCGCTGGAAATACTAAATGAATTACTAGTTAAAATAATTTAAAGTTGAGATAAAAGGGATGGGAGAGGTAAGTTTGAAAGTCTGGAATCCTCACATACTGGGCGTAATGCAGTAACAGCGTTACAGCTCTAACACCGGTTTGCTGTAAAATAGTGGTATTTCTCTGGGCAAGCATTGCCAGCATTGCAAGCCCTGTATTAAACTGTCACACTGCTGGGCACGGGCCTCTTCTCACTGTGAAAAGGGTTAGGCAATAGTCCACCACGCTGGCCTAGCGCGGGTTGGCAGACTTCACATATCTTCAAAAACATTATGGAATGGAGAACTCTCAGACATGCAGGTTTCCTCACGATGTTTTTCTTCAGCGTTAAAGCAAGCGATACTTAACTATTTAATACGCATATAACTTCGAAAAGTCAGAGATGCGCGCCTTGGGTTCGAACTCGAGACCTCTGCGTGACAGTCCAACAGTTTCCTTCTAGGCTATAGCTGCTGTTTTTTAATATCAGCCTCATTTAAAAACTACCCACTGCTGCATACAAGTCTCTTCTTAGTGTGAGAAAGGTTAGACTAATGTCCACCACGCTGGCCAAGTGAGGGTTGGCAAGCTTCACATATCTTCAAGAACATTATTTAGAACTCCCAGACATGAAGATTTCCTCACGATGTTGTCTGTACTATCACTAAATAATTTGCAACAACGAACTTTTTCATTCAGAAAATTAACTTTTTGTGTTTTTCTGCGATAAGTAAGTAAGTCTCCAGAGGACTGCATCTCCTGTGTCATACATCTATGACTCATCTTTGTAACACCAGCTACGGAGCAAGTACAACACACAAATAAACTCACGATTTCCCATAGGGATACACAACGGAAAATTTTGACGGACAGGGACAGATTACCATACTACGATCATGTTTGCCTACCATGAGCCCTTAATGCCAAAATATCAGGCTAACTACACTGTTCGTACCATAAGGACATTTATCCCGAAATTTGTCCTGAGTTTCGGAATAACGTTGGAATACGTAACCTCTAAATTGTTTTAAATTCTTTAATGAAGTATTTTTTTTTTATACAACTAAGGTGGCAAACAAGCATACGGCCCACCTGATGGTAAGTGGTCACCGTAGCCTATAGACGCATACAACACCAGGGGCATCACATGCGCGTCGCCGACCCTTTAGGAAAGGAAGTGGGAAGAAGAAGGAGCGGGAAGGCGGGAAATGAGTGTTTGGGCCTCCGGAACTCTCAATCACCGAACGAAACACAACAGCAGGAATACTGCTATTTCACGTCCGAACAATGAATCGATTTTATTTTAAAATAAATAAATCCGAATAAACTTAATAGTAAGTATTTTCGTTGGGCTCAAAGATTCGGATAGACATTTTCGTGGTAGACCTACTGACTGGTACTTGTTTCTGTGACTTAGATTACATTCATCATGCATTCTCAACAACTTAGCGTATGCTAAACATTTATTCAGAATAATAATAATAATAATAATCATTTATTCAACTTAAATTGGTACAAAATGATACAGAGATTAGGTTACATTGTAAATATATAATAATATATAAGGGGTGCCTGTAGTAGGGTAAACCTGTGCTACAGGCATTAAGGGCACATCAATTCTAAAATAATACTTATAAAACATTATTATTTATATATAAAAACTTACGAATTACATAATAAACTAGGTGATTACTATGACTGCTTAAAGAGCAATTTTATTGCTTATTGAACAACAGTCATCAAATTTTCAGTTTGATCGTAGTTCAAGGTTTGTAAATATTGTTGAAATAATTGCTTAGTATTTTCGCATAATTTTTGTCATAAATCGCAAGTATGCCTCCAATCTAGCCATTGAACGATTGATTAGTTATGCCATTGGTTGATTAATAAACTATAAAAGATAGTTCATATTTATTTTATACTAGATTGTCCGCGGTTTCACCCACGTTTATAATAACTGGTCTGCTCTCGCAGCTCGTAGCATGATATAATACAGCCTATGGTACTTCTAGGTAAAGTTGCTTTCTAATGGCGAAAGCATAGCTAAAATCGGTTCAGTACCTAATTCTTGAGTTTATTCAGTACAGACAAAACACAAATATACGAATCTTTCCTTTTTATAATAGTAGTTCACATATATAAGTATACGTACCTTATTGACATATTTTTGACTTCTACTTGTATTATTAAAAGGAGAATATACCGAAGATTTAAAGAAGATCTAATACATAACACCTACACATGGAAGAGCTATTTATATGAAGCCCAAACTAAGTGTAGGTTTCGTGAAACATAATTAATAATTTAGTGTGCGAACTTAGAAACTACCCGTCGCTGCGTCGAGCAAAAACGAACGAATGCCGTAACTTCGGCCAAACTTCTCCCAATTCTAATCAAAGAAAAACTTATACTAATTCAACATTTATCCACAATCTCTTAATGAAAACGCCAAAAGTTAAAGTAATTTGCATCAACAAGTACCGGTTTGTTGAATTCTCGTAAAGTTTGTAAATTAAAATTAAGATTTAATGTGTTTCAGCGGTCAGAGACTAAGTTTCAACTTTTTTTATTATTTACGAGAGACGCCCACTCGGGCTTGACTGTGATTTCGTTTATTTTCAGATTTATAAATATTTATGTTCACTAAAGTATGAAATATTAACGGTGTTATACTGAGCTGAAGCTGAAGCAATATCGTCTGTCTACGTAAAATAATTGATTACTTGGTATGCCAAGCAAACAATTATTTTACGTAGACAGTCAGCGTTTAAAATTTCAAAATCACTGTGCTTGACTTTAATAATTGGTCACGTGACCAATTTTTTGTAATATCAGTAAGAATATGTGGATCGTAAGGTCAAGCACAGTGTTTTAAGATTTTGAACGCTGACTGTTTAACCTATTGAGAGGCAGTGGCACACCGGCCTGTCACAATAGGTTTTTAATTATATCTGGTAACCCAACGGGTGATAGGTTAAAAACTGGGCACCTTGCAGTAGTACGATCTTCTTCTTCGTGTCAATGGTTTTAGTTTTTAGAAGAAGAAGAAAAAGTAGTACGGTGAGCTTGATTTTCAGAATTTTTTAAAGTAGCGTCCTCTTTTATACATAGTCTCACATTTATGTCTCCGAAGAGGTGTATCACACCCACATTTCAAAGCTGTGATTTTAGGTCCCCAGTAATAAGGGGCGAGCTTGTTACTGTTTACCAAGCACAGTCCCGACGCCGTGCTGCAACTGAAAGTTTCTCAACAGAAAAATCCAAAAATTCTTCGCTTGGCCCGGGAATCGAATTCGATATCTAAAGTCACATATACTACCGCTAGGTCACCTAGATACATACATACATAGATTCACGCCTGTTTCCCAGAGGGGTAGGCAGAGACTAAGGATTTCCATTTGCTGCGATCCTGACACACTTCTCTGGATAGATAGATAGTCTTAACCAAAACAAGTAAATCAACCAGAAGTCAAACCCAATGCAGGAACATAACACGAGTTTACTTAATGGAATCTTCTGTTAGGTGACAAAACTTCTTTAGCCTCAAAATACACTTCTGTGCTATTGTATAAAATTCAAACAAATTATATTTTAACATTTATACATACTGTACTTCAAACTATTGATTCGGTGTATAAATTATCTATTAATAAGCGAATTTAGAATCAGAGTATCGGTGTTGCCATAATAAAATGGTAATTTATTCGGTCAATAAGTCTCGAAGCGAGAACAGGGCCCTTAGCGAGACTTGGACCCTCATTTTCCCCCCCAATTTACCGTTATAAATAGATGATGCCCTTATGTTATTTTATTCCGTCCTTCTGTTTCATTCCTAATCTTAATTTACAAATGATTGGTCTTTAAATAAAGCTATAATTTATACTACATACATAGTCTTACGCCTGAATTTCCGACGGGATAGCCAGAGGCGTATTTAACCCATATTTCGGTTACTTTATTAATATATGTATATTATGATATACCATCAGCCCTGTATTAAACTGTCACAATGCTGGGCAGGGGACTCTTCTCAGTGTGAGAAGGGTCAGACCATAGTCCACCACGCTGCCCCAGTGCAAGTTGGCTGACTTCACATATCTTTGAGAACATTATGGAGAACTCTTAGACATGCAGGTTTCCTCACGATGTTTTCCTTCACCGTTAAAGCGAGCGATAACTAACTATTTAATACGCACATAACTTCGAAAAGTCACAGATGCGTGCCTTGGGATCGAACTCGAGACCTCTGAGTGGCAGTCGAACGGTCGCCCACTAGGCTATCACTGCTTTAGTGATAGGTCCCATTTAAAGGGAGTGACTCTGTCCTCCAGCCCTGATTAATAACAAAATGATATTTTGTCCGACCCTGGAATCAAACCTGCAATCTTACATGTATGCGCCTTCACTACCGCAACGCTACAGTAACGTTGTTAATATATGTATGTACTTATTACTGTTATTTATTATTGAGAGTGCAGAAAGAGCGTAAGTCTCCCCATGACCATGACAGCAACCGAAACTTCGAGAAAAAGTGTAAACTTAAATATCAATAGTTTTAATTAATTTAAATAGATTAAATTGTAGTAAAGTTCAATAATAGTAGTGTTATAGTTCAAAATTATGTAATAAAAGTCTTTTAAAATAAACAATACGACAACATTCGTATAAAGTAGTTTAATTTCTATGTGTAACATTCACGTAAACGTAAGACAATATATGAGCGTAAGCTTGCTTAGATCAATCACAAATAGTAACGATCTGAATGATTTATTTAATTTTGGAATGAGTTTCATCCATCAAGATGAAAACAAATACAACTTCTTCTCTCTAGCCTTTATTATTCCTAAGTCACTTGGGGTCGGCTTTTCTAGTCTAACCGAATTTGACTGGATATCAGTTTTTACACGGAGCGGCTGCCATCTGACCTCCGCAACCCGAAGGCTAACGATATCCTAAGGCTAGACCAGTGTCAGGATATTAGAGGGCTCTGACTTCCCAATAACGACTGCCAAAGATGTTCATGGCAGCCGGGACCGACGGCTTAACGTGCTCTCCGAGGCACGGAGCAGGCGATAATTGTCAATCAATACGCACATAATTTCGAAAATTCATATAACATTTAAAACAAATACAATGATTGTAGGTAATTTCATATGCCTGAAAGAACATCACACCAACATTTTTGACCCCCTGATGGTGACACTACTGATAGTGTAGTGGTGTTTGCCTCACTTCTGCCACTATGGTAAGGGTCGTGGGTTCGATCTTCACACGCGACAAAAATTGAATGAGTCAAAAATAACTGTTTGTGTTGTCTGGATGTTTTGTCTCTGTTGTTTGAATGTTTAAGTTCCTCGTGATAGAGAAACTATTCCTGCTGAGAATTCCTTGTTAGAAAACCCATTCACTGTCCCGGCCCTGGTAATCGAACCCAACCACAAACCTTATGCAGAGCTTTCACTACTGATGTGTCTTAGAAGCAGTCGTGATCTAAGATGATTCCATTGAACCAACAATGCCAACTCATATTACCTTACAACAGAAGATATTTCACTTAGGACGCAAAAATATTACTTACCGTGGTACTAAGGTAAAGCATTGCTCAGTCGTGACGGGGTCGTGTCGCCAACGTCCTGTATCGTGACGGACCGAAGCCGTGATTTCCTGTATATTCCGGGATTTATATGTAAAAAGGGCTTGGAAATTCGTTCATAGAGGCCTTACATGAAATTAAGAAGAATAATTAAAATAAATTAAAGATTCATAAGTAGATGGTTTAAACTAGATATAATTTTTTTTAAACTGTATATAATTTGTCTTCCCTCGTGCTTGACAACAATTGGACTAATCAATACCAGCAGTGCTGACTATGGAATTCAATGAGTTTTGAAATCCGTAGTTACTGATTTCTAGTAAAAGTTAAACTGCCTTAGAACCTGTAACGCATCAGAGGTAAATGTAATAAAATAAAGTTAAAAAAACGCTCACGTCTGTTCATCCCAAATGATAAGAAAGGAAGGTATTACACCTACATTGTCCTTTTCTTATGTCTCATGTAATAGATAGCGAATATATTACTGTCAGTCGGGCACATTTGAGGACTCCATGATGCTACTGTAAATTTTCCTAATGCAGTATTCATTAAGAAAATTCTCAGTAGCTGGTTTCTAATAGTGCTTTAGGAACCCTAATTCAAAATAAGAATTTCTCCGTTGGAAGCAGCCACACACTTTTGATACGGGACCAATTTGAGGCTTAAAAAACTAACATAATACAACACTGTCTACCTATTTCAAGATATAAAGCGTCAGTCTATATGCAAGTAGAATACCTTTTAACAAAAAAAAAATACTGTAGTGTTTCCGCGCGAGCAAAGACGCAGACAAAAGCTAGCATGTTATAAACAAATACAAATTCGTTTTACCTCCAAAACATCTTCAAAAAATATTTCCACCACATCTGACCCAACCCTTAGCACAGTATGCAAATTTAATTTTGCCACACGATCCGGGCTCGCTGTGTTATAAAGAAGTCCGTGATCAGGTAAATCATAAAAGCACACAGATATACAGGAGGAAGTGAAACATAATTTGCTGGAAAATATTTTGTTTCTCTTAAGATATGCATATGGCACTGTATGTACGGATACGTCATATATATATTTTTTTTTTTGAGTGCTGTCAGTTTGTCCCTGTTTTCAAAATTATCGATGAACGGGTATGGAAGAGGTATGATTTAGAATCGTTGCTTATTGCACGAATGACGTAGCGATTAAAGTGGTTGCCTTGCCACTATTGCCGCGCCGAGTGTGGTGGGTTCGTAAATTTTGGAACCACACAAATTTTTAACCATGTGGGGACAATAATTTGTGTCCGTCGTTTCCGAATCTGGGTGTTTTTTGTATCCGTTGTTAAAATGTTTGTATAGTGTGGAACTACACAAACATTCAACGCAGGAATTGTGTCGAGAGCGGCTTTTTTAAATAAACAATTAGGAATATGTGCTTAATAGAGAGGAAGGCAGACACATATAAGGATCTAACTAAATCTCTCTCTTGCCCTTTCTCCTTTTATAAATCCACCCATGTGCTAGTTCGTTCGACCACCCACCTCCAGTCCCATCTTTTGCCCGTCTGCATGTCTGTTCGTCCACATTACCAACCGCTAGATAACATAACTCTTTGCCCAGTCCAGCAACAGGACTTCATAATAGATTCCTACAAATTTAATACAATATCACCAATAAATATTTTACAAAAACGACAAAGAATATTTCCGTAAAACAAGCAAACTTTTCGCCGAGGTGCAAAATTTTTCGATTGTATCGAACGAGCTATGCATTGTTGCTTATATTTATAGCGTCATTCGTACGAACATACTTTTCCCTCGGATTCACTGCATGCGTACGCGTGGAGATACCGGCTTGTTTTTCTGTTTTTTATCTTTACGTGTAACGGTAATAAAATCGAATGGAACGATTGCCGCGGAAACTATTTTCCCTTGTTTGATAAAATCGTACACGTGGAAATTCGAAGCGAATGGTCGTTGGAGAACCTAGATAGTCCTATACGGTAACGCTTGTAATTTCTTGAAAGGGTAAACAGAGGTATTAAAATTGCCACGTTTGCCTGCTTTTATTTGGTTCTACGTACAGGGCAAGCTGGACACAGAACCAGACTCAGTGCTAGTTCGCCGAGTCTTCTAACTCAAAAGCCCAATATAGTACATTTATTTTAATAAGGTACTTTTATGTGAAATATCGTTGAAGACTTTACAAATGGCACATTTGAAGAATTATGAAAGATATTGCACATGGAAATAAAATAGGAAAAGGTCTTAAAAGAGCGCTTCAGTTTATTTACGGGTGGCATGGGCACACCAATATACAAAATTAGTCTCCCCGTGAACATGGCTGCTGTAAAGCAACCGAAACGCCGGAAAAAGTGTTATCTTAAATATAAATAGTTTTAATTAATTTAAATAGCTTTTATTGTAGTAAAGTATAATAATAGTAGTATTAGGGTTCAAAATTATGAGCAGCGATAGCTGAGTGGGGAGACCAACAGACTGCAATGCAGAGGGTCTCGGGTTCGAACCCACGGCGCGCACCTCAACTTTCGGAAGTTATATGACTTTTCGAAATTATATGCGTATTGATTGACAATTTTATTGTCGCCTGCTCCGTGCTTCGGCGAGCACGTTAAGCCGTCGGTCCCGGCTGCCAAGAACATCTATGGCAGTCGTTATTGGGAAGTCAGTGCCCTATAATATCCTGACACTGGTCTAGCCTTAGGGTATCATTAGCCTTCGGGTTACGGAGGTCAAGTGGCAGCCGCTCCGTGTAAAAACTGATAACCAGTTAAATCCGGTTAGACTAGAAAAGCCGACCCCAAGTGACTTAGGAACAATAAAGGCTAGGCAGAAGAAGTTAGAGTTCAAAATTATGAAATAAAAGTGTTTTAAAATAAACAACGCGATAAAATCCGTATACAGTAGTTTAATATATTTGTACAATTAAGTTACGGTAATAGGCCACAATCAGCAGCAGTAGCTTACTAGGAGTTAGACCCTACGGCCCACGCCTCTGATTTTTTAAGTCATATGCGTATTAAAGATTTAAGACTGCGCCGAGCGTAAGACGCGGTTGGACTGAATGACAGAGCTCGATATTCAAATCAGCGCACCCGCCATAGTAAATTTGTATGGAGGATTTGAAGTGCTTTTTTGACAAATATGTATCTTTATTGTCAACCAATAACTTAAATATTTGGGACGGACAAATTGTAATGTAACTATTTATGTTTCGTTTAAGCTGTAAAATAGGAAAGATTTCTACTGTAATAATTTGAAATCACTTAATACGAGCTTACGTTTTTGCATTTTTCGTGCAAATTTACGTAATTTTGTAGGCGAAAATATGAATTATTAAGTTTTTTACACGGAGTAATTGTAAACACATTCATTGTTATGGTAAATGTATATTTTATATTTGTATTAAACAAAAACTGTTGATTTTTTAAACTTAACTGTGACCGCCTGTTATGGCTCATTTCGCTCGGCATAGTCTTAATTATCACTCGCTTTAAAGGTAAACAAACACATTATATAAAAGCCTGCGTGCTTGGCAGTTCTATATAATGTTTATTAAGATGTGTTAAATCTGCCAAGCTGCAGCTAGAGGTGTATGGCTTTATCCATCTCATACTGAAAAGTGGTCTGTGCCCAGCTGTAGGACAGTTCATAAACATTACGGCTAATTCACGTACTGTTAATTTAAACACCATTTTAAACCCACTTTTATACACTAAAATCCAGTGGTAGCTAAAACTAATTAAAAAATATAAACCACAAAATTTCACTACTTAATTAGAATCGAAACATTTATAATTAATATTCTTTATTTTTATAAATGTTGTAATAATGTTAATGCATTTTGCAATTTTTAAATCAATTTCAATGCGGCAATATTAATTAAAACTTCCCCTAACTACTAATACTTTACTATGACTAGTTTGTGTATAATAAAATTACAAATTGTGTTTGTTGGTAATAAACTATTACCAATAAACTCAATTTGCTATAGGCTATGTATTTATGTAAATTAATTTGCATTGTGCACGTTTTGTCAAAAACTGCTAGAACGATTTTAAATATTAGAAAGTTATTTTATCTAATAGCAAAATAGGCTATATTATAAGCATCACGCTATAAGCCACGGGGGCGAAGCAGTTATCATAAACGTGGGTAAAATCGCGGGGGAATAGACCTTTATGTATACATATATGCGGATTTTGGTATATCGGATAAAGGATTGGCACTACGTCGATTTCGATTTACGTTTTCTGTTCTACGGTGTATGTAGTTTACGCTATTTGCATTCATGGGATAAAACATATGTAGATATGGAGGCAACACTGATATTTGATCTGGCAACAAAATAAAAATTGAAATTGGATGGGAGTTCTCACGGAAATTGACGACTTGCTTTGAAATTATACGATAGAGCGTTTTTTTTGCTTTTATATTCAGACTAGTTTGGCGATCTTTTGCTGGAATGTTACACGTTTCAACTGAATGTTTGTGCTCAACTATACTTGTATTAGCTAAGCTTGGTAACTGCCTCAGCAGCGCAGTGGTCGTGAATGCGAAAAACCTTGTTTTGGTTTGCTCAGGAAGAACACTTCCTGAATTTTGGAGCTAAACCAAAACAAGGTATTTGGTTGTGTTAAAATTCTTAATAGTAAAAAAGATGACGGTGTTGTGCACTTCTATGCTTCGGAAAGCACGTAAAGCCGTTGATCCTGCGCCCGAACTCTCATAGGTTTGATTCACTTCATGTGGTTAAAGAAACCAATTCCAAAATTTGGATTTTTGTATTCAAAATTAAAGATTGATTTATGAAAAGTAATTTCACAAAAGTCATTGAGTAAGATATAAATAAGTTACGAGTAAAAGTTTATTAGTATTTTAAGTAACATTGTATATGTGGGGTAATACCTACTAAAAATCTCATAGAAAACTTAGTAACCTTTAGACGTTATGATCAGCCGAAAACATAGACGCAAGCTTATCTACGAATAGACTTAATAAAAAATTCCGTAATATTTATAATATGAATAAACTAAAATGGATATTTTAATACAAATATTCTAAATTTAGTACTAGACAGAGGTGCAGGTGTTATGCCGGACTTAATTTAAGATAAGGACCTTCTTACGTTGCCCTTTATGAAAATTGGCCGATGTTAAGCCGACTGAATCGAGAGCCGTACACTGCTGGACAAATAAATGGACCTAAACTTAATTAACGTTAGTTTTCTTACGAAAATAATTTCTAAGAATGATATAATTTGAAATTATTTAATCATAATATTAAAGTACTTTTCCACTTAAACATAATTTGTTGGGGTTTCCATTTCAGACGTCAATGACAAAGTAAATAATTTCAAGATGTACGTCAATGATGAACTACATACATACGTAGTCCCACGCCTGTTTTCTCATAGAGGTAGGCAGAGGTGAATTATACCAAAATTTCGTGAAGTATGATTTAAGATGCTATGTGGACATGACATTGCCATCTACCGAGCAAATTAGCCGACTTTCTGCTTCTATTGCTATTTCATAAGAGGAAAACCCAATAACAATTTTCCCGACACAGTAATCAAACCCGATCGTGCCGCTACTGAGAATATCTTTAAAAAATCCAATATCAGGTCACCCAGTAGAAGATTTCAGCCAAACAACCTTGTCTTGCGGCTATCAAAGTATCCGAACTCCTTAATTCATTCAACACCATATCGGACACAAATGACCGCGAGCAATACATTTTCTATTCTGTCTGCATTATGCCATTCAATTTGTTAAAGGGGCTCTGTTCTAATTGCAGGATGATCTATGATCTTTCTCCTTGCATTAAAACATGGCGAATTCATCTTCGCGGGTCAGCAACCTACGACATTTTGAGTAATGACGAGCCGTATGCCACCTCTTTAGTTTTAAAAGCACATTATTTTCGTCTTGAAGCAAGTCAAGGCCAAAGATATTAGAATCAGACTAAGATATTATTATTCAAGATGATAAAGATCGTCTTAAAATTTCTCGATTGACTGACGTTCTTGTCTATAACAATAGCTCAAACTAATATCGCTGTGTTATTTCTACTGAAGAAAAATCTCTTGAAGATTTTCAGCAGATTTCGTATTTCAGTACTCTTGTGAGACATAAAGGATTATTTAAAATATACGTTCAAAAGCGTTTAAGCACAAAGAAAACCTGCCTTTTATTATGAAGCGAGTCGAATTCTGTCAAAGATGTGATTATTATTGGCGCTATTTTAAAAAGGGTCAGTTTCACCTTTGGTTTTTGAAAGGCAGATCAATTTGTTAAGGACAGTAAAACCCATACAACTTGATTGGCTGACTGTATTAGCAAAGTTTGAATTTGACTCGACGTTAATTAGCCTTTCAGAATCTGGGTGTTAAACTTGAATAAGCATTTTACGTAGTTACTTTTTATTTTGAAAATGTACATTGTTAAAGTTTTGTTGTAAAATTATTAATATCACTCATTCACTTTACACATGGTTTCTATTCAAAGTGTCATTATAAAAAGAGCGTCTTTTTTATTGCGTTTAAATTGCTATAATTGGCAGGCGAAGCACTAAGCAAAAGCTACTACTTATTTTATGATGATTAAGAATTTCTTTCGAATATTATTGAATAAGTATATTTTGATAGATCTCATTATTTTCTATCATCTAAAGATAACGAATGTAATGTTTTATTCTTATTACTTTATTTGAAAAATGGGAACGTGTTTTCAATTTATATTGCACGAAATATTTTCACAGTATTATAAATGTAATTAGGCAGTAAATTTTCTTTATAAGACACTGAAAACGCTTAAAAGTCATTACAGAAAGTAATTATCTTTGAAGAGGTGACCGCTACGTACTTAGCTGGTTTATACCTTAGAGAACACTGTACCTATACAGTGTGTACCTTTTTGAAACATTGTATATACAGCATGTTTACTTTAAAATTGCCTTTTAAAAAAAGAAAACTAGCATACTAGGAATAATTCCTGTGTCTAAAGAAACTTTACGGGGAACAATTTTTATCCTCAGACTGGACAAAAGTTTGAATGCTACACAAATAATTGCTCCCGGTCTAGATGTTCTTTGTGTCCGTTGTTTAAATGTTTGTAAAGACTGCCGCGACACCGGTATTATGACTAGTGCATGAGATGTATTTTTAAAACGATAAAAGATAAACCTTCAAATGTCAGCAGAGGATCCGTGCATATCACGCTGGTCTATCTTCTGACAACCGAGCGCCTCCTTAATTATCGTTATAATTATTGGATTATCAATCGAAAATACAACAAAAGTAAAAGACTGGCTAACATGAGAATAGTAACATTAGTTTTTGACAACCGTCTTTAGACTACGATACCCAATTATCATCAACCGGGCCATACTAGCCTGCCACTTCACTAGTATAAAAATAACTGTACTTCCATCTAATACTGACAAAATAACATTGCTGGGCCCTCGTAAATTCATCGCTTACCTTCTTAACAATTTTCTCGGAATCCCCTTAAACCCCTTACATGAAATTGAATTATTTTATGGCCACCTTAACTTGCACGCACGTGTATATGTTCTCAGTACGTACTAGCTATCACGTCCGGAGGTAATGCTGGTTATTTTTTATGTTTTTATAGCTTACATGAAGAAAATTTTACGTTTCGACATGAATATACAATGTATAGAATTGGTACTAATTCTGATGATAATTGTATTTCTAGCGTAGTAATTGGAATTTAGAGGTAGTTTGAAATTTATGGCAACTCTATAACACATGTGTTTCAATGTATAATATATACGTATTTTCAAAAAATAAAGTATATATGTATGTTTATCCATTGTCTAGTACCCATAGTACAAGCTCTGCTTAGTTTGGGCTAAATGGTGTTGTGTGTATGTGATAGAATATTATTATTATGTTACTCAATTTGTGAGATTCACAAATGATTGTTCTGAGTCTGGGTATAGTTTGTGTCCGTTAGATTGTATGTTTTTAAAGAAAGAGAGACTATTTATATATGTATTTTCTCAAATTCTCGTCTTAAATATTTACATAAATATTCTTCACGGGTATTTTATTGAAGTGGTTGGTAGAAGTGAATTACACCAACATTTTGCCAGCCAGTGTTACGTCCCACATAAGAGACATCCTTATTGTTGGTTGCCAGGCATAGTGCCAGACGCTGTGCTACTTTCAGAATTCTTGAAAACACCACAACCATTTGCCCAGACCGGGCATCGAACCTGAGGCCACATCACAACAGTCAGCAGTAGCTTAGACAAACCGAAAATTATGCGAGGTCTAATTTTTAAATTGTCATAATAAACTACATTTAATTTGGAAGAAAAGGTAAATTATAATTTTAATTTTAATAAGTATAATTAATTTATTGGTTAAAACTAGGAGTTATGGCTGGATTACTTTGGGACAGTACACAGTTATAAATTACGTTGAAGGACGTCTGCCTATATTTTTAGTATTCGTTTAATATATAGGTTTTACGTAATATATGTAATAGACACATAATATTGCAAAGAGTTAGTTTGAATTTTGTTTAGACCGCTATAATCTGGATAAACCAGATGCATTAAAAAAAATCGATGCCTCAGATATGTAGCCTAACTGCTCAGGAAGTTTATAGGGTAAGTGACGTTTGCTAATATATAAATAAACATCGTAACACCCTACATTGCTTACAGATCAACATTATGTTTTAAAAATATGTAAATTCTGTTAACACGCTCTAGTCAAACGTAATGGACTATGGCCTAACTGGCCCTAGGTCATAGGAGGCAAGCTTACTATCAGCCAGGTACAGTACTGAGCTCTTCAATCCATACTAATATTATAAAAAGGAAAGATTTGAATTTTTGTTTGTTTGTAAGGATCTAACTCAAAAACTACACAACCGATTTAAAATTTATTTCACTCTTAGAAAGCTATATTATTACCGAGTAATATAGGATACAGTTTATTTAAAAAAGTACCGTTACTAGCATAACTTAACCTACTTTTATGCGAGCGCATCCGCGAACTAAAGCTAGTGATATATAAAATAATATATCAGCCCTGTATTGAACTGTCTCACTGTTGAGCCCGGGCCTCTTCTTAATGTAAGAACGGTTAGATCATAGTCCACGCTGGCCCAGTGCGGATTAACAGACTTTACACATCTATGAGAATATCATGGAGAACCATCAGGCTTCGTTTAGGGAGACGCGGGGCGTTGCGCGGCGCGTCCAACGTCGCGTCGCGCGGTCATTTCAAACATATGGGAATGTATGAGAGCGTTCAGGCACAAGCATGATCACGCGCGTTTTGTTTGATATTGAGCTCTGCTCGCGGCGGATCACGCCGCGTGCCCCGCCGCGTCGCATCGCTCGTCTGTCAATCGGTTTGTTGGTTCTTCTCTAGCAGTAAACAAAACACTCATACTTTAAGTAACAATTATCTTCTAGTAATATTGTGACGATAATCGCCTAGGCACCCGGCGAACGCGGGCGCTCGTCACTAGCCACCTCTCGCGACGGCGGCGCGAGACTATATAAGGAGCGGACGGCGGCAGTCGGTTCTTCTCCCGGCCCGGCTCCACACCTTCAGCTAAGTGTCCTGATTCTACAAGGACACGAAGCAAGCCTTTAACGAACCACGCCCTGACTATTGTTATGTAGTAAAGATTATTATTTCCTATACTTGTATTCTAAATATATTAAAAGTGTAATTGTCATACCATCTATTATTATTCTCTCTCATTAAATTCACCTAGAGACACCACGCCCCTACGCCGTGGCCTGTTCCTTCTAGATCAACAGATCTCCTGTAGAAACCACTCTAAAGGTTACAATATATCGATGAAATCGTAGTTCATTGTAACGACACGTCTGCGTTGTGAGAAGTTCAAAGAATACTGTCAAAATTGGTAGCTGCGATACCCGCTACAGCAGCCACGGCGGACACTGTCATTTCAGCCATCCTGCACCATGCACCGCACAACGCTCCGCGTCTCCTTAAACGCTACTACACAACGCCTTGTGTTTGTCTTTGTTCGCAAAGCCGCGGGCCCACCTGACGCATCACGCGCCGCTTGACGCGCTGCTACTCCGTGAACGGGAAAAACGCTCGACGCGCCGCGCAACGTCCCGCATCTCCCTAAACGAGGCCTCAGACATACAGGTTTCTTAACGATTTTTCCTTCATATTTAAAGCAAACAGTAATTAACTATTTAATGCGCACATAACTTTGGAAGGTAAGAGGCTCTGGGGTAGAACTAAAGATTTCCGCGTGACAGTCCAATGGTGTCCCATTCAGATCAGGCTATCGCTCCTACAAGGTCCTCAATAATACCTTGGTAGTCTAACCAAAGATGTCATGCATAGCAGTCGGACTCTCTACCGCCGCGCTACCGTGGCGTCTATACACAGACGTATTTATAAGCGTGAAAGAGATTTACAAAACACTATCACGATAAATTATTAATATCACCAACACTACCACCGGAACAATACTATCCAACGCTAATAAAACCGAGCTTATTAGACGTAAATCTGAACCAACAATGCTACCTTCTAAATATTCATCGAAACGCGAAACTTGTGTTAAATTAATGTAACAACTAAATCACTATTCAACATCATAATACGATTCTGGGGACAAACTTATGCAGATTTTAGGGCGGCTATACACTAGAACGTGGTGGCACCTGCTACTCCAAATGTATTTGCATAAACATAACGCGAGTGTGCCACCAGCCTATTGCAAATTCAAACATGGTGGCTTTGTATTTACTTATTATTGTTGTTTTAGTTGGTTGTTCTGATCAGAGATAGGTTTGAGGTTGGCAAGATGGTTACTTTAATTTTATATGTTCCTTAATGTTTATTTGGAGAGAAAATATATGCGTTCTTGGTTGTCTTGCTGCAAAACCTGTTTAACTGTATCCAAAACCATATTTTCCATCTCTTGCAGGATTAAGAAGTCTGTCGTACATATTTTCATCTCTTCTCTTCTCTGTTTTATTAAGATGTCTGTTGTATGTCATTTGGTTTCACTGCATACATTAAAGACGAGACGTTTTAGAAACAGACCCGTACAGTTAGTGTATATCAACTGTTATTTTGTTGTGTTATGTTGGATTTTAATAGCTTCTTAACGGCCTCCTGTGAACTGTCAATAAGAAATCCAGCGATCTACACACCCTAGTAGTAAAGCAATACCAGTAGTTAAATTTATTTCAAGGTCAATAACGTCCAAAAATCTCCTAGTGTTGCAAATGTTTCTAAGCACCCTCACCATCAGACCCGTCTGAAAGTAAAAGGTAAAGGAAAGGAACGTATTTATTTTCTAGACAACTGCTACGAAGATAATATCGCTATGTCGCAGGGTATTTGGCAAATATTGAAACAAAGGACACAAAAATGTGCATAATGAAAATAACTATTTCTGCACCACATAATTATGTTAATCCCGTACAGGGATCAACACAACCGACAGCGACGCAACAGTGTCATGGGGATCACATAAACACATACGCAAACCTTGTTTGCCATCTTAAAAGTACCAAAAACGAACAATTTCTTTTTAATATATGCCCTCCAAGAACGAAATGTTAATCTCAATGGTCTATCTTTCGGCATCATACTTAACTATTCAGTCCATTTCTACAATAACTGAGTTACAAACTTTCCTCAGCGTATTCTGCTCACGCCTAAATCAAAAGACCTTACTATCTAAACAGTGCTGAACAATTGGACGTGTCAGGCAAACGATGCGTTACTGGCATTTGACCTCCAGACATTTTACGAAGGCTCATATTTACATGTTTATTGGACTCAGCAGGGTACTTGTGTTTTAAGAATTATTTAGATATGCTTTTCTACATATTTACATTTAAATATTTTTGTAAGTTACTAACTTTTTAACTACATATGCTAGCTCATATAAGCACTTGGTAAATTGCTAACTAGAAAAAAAAGTGTAGGTTTTGTTATATATTGTACCTATAAAATAAAATTGTCTCTAAGGAATTCTTAGTATATATTTTATCGGGTTTGAACCCAAGGCGTGCATCTCTGACTTTTCGAAGTTATATGTGTATTAAATAAATAATTATCGCTTGCTTTAACGGTGAAGGTAAACATCGTGAGGAAACCTGCATGTCTGAAAGTTCTCCATAATGTTCTCGAAGATATGTGAAGTCTGCTAATCCACACTTGGGCTGCGTAGTGGGCTACTGGCTAACCCTTGTCACACTGAGAAGAGGCCCGTACCTAGCAGTAGAACAGTTGGCATACATGGGCTATTGGGCTAACAATTGACAATTGAAAAGAGAGGTCATGTGTTTCGTGCCTTCTTCTCGTTACAAAGGAATCATGAACGTTTCAAACTGACTATTATTTCAGTACAAAAAAAATAACTGCATCATTTTATTGAAATAATATGAGACTAATACGTTATAAGTGCATTGACGTTTCCAAGAAGTATTTAGGCTGTACTTTTTTATTGAAATAAAGATTTTTGAAGGTAGGCGTGAAGTACCGTGAAGTGTGAGGTTCCTGGATCGGACAAAGTTTTTTGTAATCGGTTTTTTGTAAGGGAGATCTTGGTAGAATTATGTAGCAATATAGCAAGGAGGCTTAAAACGTGCCCGGTAGACGAATATAGCTATAAGCCCATTACTTTATACGCATATTTCTACAGCAACACATTCCGACATTAAGGTACTCTATGAGTTCGAAGAGATGTTCTATCCATGTGGCAATTTTATTTAAAGCCGTCAACAGCTTTGAATAACGCTTGAAGCGTGATTGAATGGCAAATATTCAAACATTTTTACATACTTCCGCATTTATAATATTACTAGTTTAAGCCTGGAGTTTCACCCGCGATAATCCCACAAGATTGGTAAAAATATCCGATGTTTTACCAGAAGGCCAAGTTTCTATCAATCCGTTTAACGGTTTACATGTGATAGACTAACAAACGCTTAAACCTTCATCAATTTATAATATTAGCGGAAAATTAGAATTATTTTTTTTATATTATTTAATACACGGCTTAACTACTAAAGAATTACATTAAAACTAACATTAATGAAAATGGTCATCCATCTAATGACTTAGCCGCGTCAATGTAACTTAACCCCACGAATTAATACGTGCGGTCAGTTACAACCAACGAATACATAATTTTAATCCTATTTACCTTAAATAATTTATTGCAGTCATTCATTACAATGGTTTATGTAAAATACGTACATTCATTGCGTTCGACGGTAAACAAATTGGATGCATTGGATGTTTTAGTTTAATTGCATTTATTTCTACTGATTTGTTACAAATTTAAATGATTATAGGATACTAAGGAATATACCTATATACATATTATAGTCATCTTCTCCTTACTCTCTCTTGAGGCTCCCGCCTAAATACTGGTAGAGATGTAATAGGTGCACATTTTGCTAAGCATTTTTAGGTCCCCCGGATGAAGGGTACATCAAGGGCACGGTAATAGGATTTATTACCATCCATTGCACATAGCCGATTACATGCTTTTACTGAGAAATTCTGGACCAAAATACTCAATCACTTTGCATGGAGATCGAATCCGAGACCTCGCATACAACAGTCTCTTTCACTATCGCTACGTCATCGCCGCTGAGGTTAAATATAAGCAAGATATAAATAAAATTACTTGACACTGTGAGTGTTCATAGCCGTCGAACGACGTCTATACGTAGACAGAATTTAAAGCGCTTCGTACAAAATATATTATTTCTCATAGTAAGTTTGGTCACAAATTAGATAGTTATATTTTGTTGGCTCAGTACAACTCATTCATCGCGAGATGACCTCCAGATACCCTGAGGTTATACCTGGGGGTGGTGGGCTTCGTGGGCCTGCCCACTAACCGATCAGCACCAGATCAAAGAGGCGAGAGGCATGCGTGTTCCTACGCGCGTCTGTGTCGTTTTGTCTCCCTCCCCCCACAACAGGACAGTAAAAATAATAATAATATAATATCAGCCCTGTATTAAACTGTCCCACTGCTGGGCACGGGCCTCTTCTCAGTGTGAGAAGGGTTAGGCCGTTGTCCACCACGCTGGCCTAGTGCGGGTTGGCAGACTTCACATATCTTCGAGAATATTATGGAAAACTCTCAGTCATGCAGGTTTTCTCACGATGTTTTCCTTCACCGTTAAAGCAAGCGATAATTAACTATTTAATACGCATATAACTTCGAGAAGTCAGAGATGCGCGCCTGGGGTTCGAACTCGAGACCTCTGCATGGCAGTCCAACGGTTTCCCACTAGAGAAATAAAATTTAAATAGGGTAGGTATATTTGTGCAGTGGTCTGCCGTTACACAGGTGGCCGAAACCTCGGTGGGGTCGCGATTGCATGTGATAGCGATTCGCGCGACCCTGCCAACTAGGGTACATATGTATCTGGGACAAGGAACACCGTGGTAGGTTTAGTCGGTATTACCAGGATATCTTTCCCTCGATGAGCCCGACATAACCTCTCCGTCGTCCTGTGGAGAGGTACACGCCAAAGCATTAACCCACGTAAAAAAAAAGTACAACTCACTCATAAGTCATTAGTCATAACAGCGTAGGTAGTGTTTTCATTTTAATTTGGGCTAATATAGCAAGTGCGCCAATTAACACATAATTAGCCTTACTTATAAACCACTCTCAAATATTTAAGAGGTAGCTATTGATTAACGACTAATCAGAAAAACTGGCTGTACTGCCTGTAAACGCTCGTCAGCATCGAGTATTAGTTGAATAATAGCTTCGTAACAGCGGTGAGCACAGATCAATAGTTAATAATATCAAGGACTTAGAGAAAGAACTTAAGAGACGGCTTACTAATTGTTGGCTATAGTTTTATACATGAGACTGTATAAAATCAGTTGGTCAACTGTGGCTACCTAATTTATGGCTGGGCCAATGCAGAAGTAAATAGATAGCCGAGCAACCCGATCCGATCTCGCTATACGCTCGCGTGTGTGTGCGTAAGTACGTCTATTTCTTAAATTGTGTAAATCTGTTCTTCTGTATCTCTCTGTTCTGTGGCACTATTTCAACATAAACTACACTTAATTTGTACAAGTGTATAAACGGAAATAAACAATTTAAAATAAATAGTTATATTGTCTGGATTATTCGGCTGTCTAGTGGCCCGTTTGATTTGTATCTACTAATTGAATTTAATTAAATTGAAGCTCGCCCATAAATCGGTCGGGCCGAGGGGGACAACGAACAAAAACGTCATTACGTTTTTGCAGAGCTGTCATTCCGTTCAAAAAGTAATTTACCTGCGGTGCTCAAAGATTTTACTGACAATTTGTTCTCATCTACGTTAATTAAAGATTCACCTTCGCTTTTATTATTTTTGCTGAACTATGTTGTTTGAATTTAGTTGAATACTGTGAAAAGTCGCATGTGAAGATCTATTATTGCAACCACATTTCGCTAATTATGATTTCGGTCTTACGTAATAGTGGGCATTCTCTGATTGTCGTTTATCGGACACAGATCCAAACTTCGTGCTGCTGTGCTGGTAAGAATTATTTGATGGAAAACCCAATTAAATTTTGATCGATCCGGGAATCGAACGCTAGTGAAGTCGCATTTACTACTGCTACGCCATCGAGACAGGTATAAAAATTATTAAAAAATTACGAGCATCTATGAAAGATGCTCGTAATTTTTTATTAATTTTTAATGTTGAGTACTTGGAAGTGTTGATTGCTTACTCCATTTCAAAACATGATTATTTTAATTGAAATGCTAATTAGTAAGCGGGTTTCTCTGAAATTTAAATATGATATTACATTAAAGACAATATCGTAATTAATATCATCCTAATTAATACTATATATGCGAATGTAAGTTTGATTTTTTGTTACGATTTAACTACATAATCGATCATCATGAAATTTTTCGTACACGTTGTCAGTGGTACAGATAGAAAAGGACACAGGGTACCTTTCATCCAAAAAAATGTTCTTCTCTCCAGGAATAGGCAAAATCTAATCTATTATAAATTGTCATCTTGAATATTTTAAACTACTGTGTTCAATTTAATATTAGATAAAATTTCAAATATATTTAGTTCAGCCTGTTGTAAATTATGGTATCATGTTAATTGACGAAAATCTCAGTTTCCATCGAATCCGAAACTCACAGTATGTAAACCTCTATATAAAGATGTATTCTAGTTTCCTATGCATATATTCTATACTCCTGTGAGCAGCCATGGTTGGGTAGCTGAAGTCAAATTGCAGTTGCTTCGTGGAAAGTAATTAACTGCATCAGGTTAGACGGGAAACCGACGCTAATAACATTTATTTGGGCAACCGTGCCGCTCGCTGTGATCCTTCGAAGTGTGCATCTAAACAGATTAAAGCAAGATAGCGTATATATCTCAAATATCCTCGCCATGCTTCAATAGTTTTGGAGCAGATTCTAAGAAATGATATACTGATTTTGGTCTTGTTAAATTATTTATTGCAAAGCGGTTGAGAATAATCAAAGTTAAAATGATATTTGTTCATTTACCTGTCAAATACCGCTAACGCCGATCGCGTCTACGGACTTGTACACGTCAAACCCCGGTGACCCTATATGGGGTCGAGCACACTCGATAGTGTATTGTTTACGTTTGCATTAGTTATTTGAGCTAACGTAAACATTTCACGACCAAGTGTGCTGGACGCCATATGGGGTCACCGGGGTTTGACGTGTACAAATCCGAAGTCCGGTTTTCCGCCGATAGGCGTCAACGGGGTTTGAGCGGTTTAGCTCATAATGTAACACTAATTAATGTAAAATATTTTGTGTTTGGTATTATCGGGATTAGTGTGAACACATTATATAATAGTTTAAGCTTTTATAGTTATTTATATCTTGACTGAATGTATTAAATAACTGATATATTTTGCTTTAGGTACGCGTATGTATAGTATATATAACTTCAATCTTTCTTGGGTCTGTGTATGGAAAACTCAGAAAGCTGAAAATTTACATAGGAGATTTCTTTACAATTATGTATTTATCGAAATTACCACGGTATTGAAATTATTTATTAAAAAAAAGACACAAAACAACAGCACGTTGTACATCAAGATCAAAAAGTTGGTGAACAATGATCTAATACCTAAACTAGGTACGCAGACTTGTATCTTAGGAGTTAGAGTTTTAAGATTCTAACAGATAGATACAACCATGACATTTCTGAGACTGTTTACCTAGTATATTGACAGTGAAGAGTGTGTGACAGTGTGTAAATATTTGGGTGAGTTTAGTGTGTGGGCTATATGTGTACCCGAGAGTGCTTGTGTGCGTGTGGTATGTGAGAGTGCTTGTGTGCGTGTGGTGTGTACGTGTATTAAATATATATAAAAGTAAGTAAAGTATGTGTATGTATGTGCGTGTACATAGTTTTGTGTACGAGTGTGTATTAGCATAGGATGTTAAGTATGCTTTCCGTATTATCGTATGTAAGAGATTGTAAGCATTTATGTAGTTCTCGTTTAACTTCATACCGAGTGAATTTATAAATGTAGATTATTTTGTTTATTTTATTATACATGCGCGAGCTTTGGACAACAAAGTAACGACTTGCAAATGCGGATTGATAAATTGCTGTTCTGCATACAGAGAAGCGTCTCAATAGTATATCTGCATTTAAGATAGCATAGAATGCCTTCGTAGTATCATGCGATGGATGTATAGTTGCCGAACTGTGAGTACTTTGGCATCAGCGTATAACTTTACCATACGGTAGTCAGATGGTTTAAAAAGCATTAATTTAAGAATCGCACGTTGTGCACGTTCAGCCCGAAGTATTGAGGTTTTATACATTCCTCCCCATACGAGAATACAATAACTAATGATAGACTGACACAGACTAAGATAGACTAGAGTCAAAACTTCGGTGTCAGCCGAATGTTGTAACACTTTAAAATTATATATGCGTTTTCTTAACCTCTTGTAAAGTCCTTCTATATGAGAGTTCCATTCAAGCTTCTCGTTAATAATTACTCCAAGATATTTGATGTCACTGACCATGGTGATCGAAAGACAGTCACATGGTAAAGATGACACAGGGCATGTACCTATGTGCTTTTATGCTTACAGAAGATGGCGGAGGCTTAGGAGATTCAGGACGGGAAAATCTAATAAATTTGGTCTTTTCTAATTTTAGTGTTAGGACATTTCTGTACAACCAATCCATCGCTAATCTAAGAGAGTCTTCTGCCCTAGATCTAGCCTTATCCTAGGTCTCATCATAGTATCTCATATGCATATGAACAGATTGCAGTTTGTAGTGGGTAGAAGACATAAATCATTAATAAATATTCGGAACAGCGTCGGTCATAAAATACTCCCCTGGGGTATGCCAAATGTATATTGTTCATAACTGCTAATACACGAGTCTATTATGACACATTGGCTGCGCTTGGACAGGTAATCTTTGAATAGAACTAAGCGGCATTCCGCGTATTCCTATTGCTTCCATCTTCACTATTAGTCTAGAAATTCAGACAGTATCGAAGGCTTTAGACAAATCTAGAAAGATACCATACCATTTTAGTTTATTGTCCAATCTCTCCACCAAGCTGTTTGTAGTCTGCTATAGCATCTTCTGTGGATATGCCGGGTTTAAAACCTTACCGATTATAGGCAATCAACTTATGTTTAGTAATGTAATTAACAAGACTATTGTTTAAAAGGCGTTCGAGAATTTTAGATAGTGAGCTCAAGACAAATATTGATCGGTAATTTGATACGTTGTGTCTTTCCCCATTCTTATTATATAGGGTGAACTACGGCCCTCTTGAATGCTTTATGGTAGATGCCTATGCTAATAGCTAGATTGCAAATGTGGGTGATTGCTGCGGTTAACGCGTTCGAGTATTTTATGATTATGGCAGGTATGTTGTCCCATCCAATAGCACATTCGCTTCGTAGACTTTGAATTACTAATTACACTTGATGCCCGTTCACGGATAAGATAGCAAAAGAATTAGACAGAGGGGACTGAAATATGTACTTCGGGGAATTAGGATTGGGACAATTTTAATGCAAGGTTTTTGCCTGTATTGATAAAATATTTGTTGACATCATTCACAGTAGATTGACGTCCATTGTGTGAAGATTTGAAAAGTTCACTGAGAGTTCTTGATGAAGTATTAGTATTAGTGATCGACTTAATCGGCTTTCCATGTTGCATTGGGATTGTTTTTAGCTTTGACTAACTCATTTTACCAAAGACTCTTTTAAGATTTTTTATAAGACTATTGCAAAAATTTCGGTATCTTGTGTACGTTACCTTGAGAATAACATCGATAGGCGATTTTCTAAGGTTACGATGCATTTTGTCGCCTTTGCACATATAACGGACCAAACCAGAAGTCATTCATGGTTTGAGGGGTCTCAGTTTTCTCGAAGTTTTAATTGTTCTAGTGTGTTTGGCTATTATGCTTTGGATGATAGAGACTAAATGGCCAGCAGCTAGATTTGGCTAAGAGAAATTAAACATTTGTTTACAGTTAAAGTTCTCAATCTTTTCGAATACCTTCGTAGTCAAATTTGGTCACGATTTTTTGCTTATTAAATTTAACACTAGCGTTTAGATCTAGAAATAAGGCAGTGGGAAGATGGTCAGTGAAATATGTGTCCAGAACCAGTACCGTAACAGTTTTCTTAGTTTTTAGCATTATATGGTCAAGACCATAATTATCATTAATTACCCATTCTAGTCGGGAGAGAGAGAGTAAGTGAGAGTTCTATTCTCTCTTTAAATATTTATTTATATATCATGTTAAAATCCTGAAATAAGTTATTAGTGTTTATATATACTTATAACATTGGTATTTGTAATTATAAGCACTTATAAATAAATTTCAGGAATTCTATTGTAGAGTAAAAACCCAGCATTAGACAATTTAATTATTTGAACCTGCAGTCATTTCCATAGCTAGTTATACATATATAAAACACTAACAATACTACACAGTATTGTTACCGTTTACAATATCTTTAATTTATACACACCTATAATATTGAAGATATTTTAAAAAGCAAATAGCAATTGATTATTAAGAGATGCCTTAACACCGAAACAATGGCTATTGAATTTCTAAATTAGTGACTGTTAAATAATTTTATTTGGCTTTCACTTTCAGTTTGATTGCTTGTGGTTGAACTTGAAATCTATTTTAACCATTAGCTTTTTAACATTTTATTTTAACATAACCAAAGATATAGTGCTAAATGCGATCCATGCAAATAACTTTCCAAGTAAACTAGTCCGAAGGCGCATAACGTAGCAAAACATTTTAAATATATTGGAAAAGTAAAACAAGATACAATTATATATAAAAATATATTCAAAAGGCTTATCCAAGATACAACTATTCCCAGGTAGATTTCCTTCCAATTTACCAAAGAGTACTTTAAAGCAGACAGCGCGGTTACAATTTTATAAATAGTTTTGCGAATAGTATTCTGTCCGCGTACGAAGTATAAAAATTGACAAAGTTGGTCAAGCAGCTTGGGACGTTCGCACTACGAATACTAAGCTGGAAAACTAGCATAGTTGTGGGATTTAAAATTCTAGGGCTTAGAGTTCTCACATCAGAATTTTACTTTGGAAATTTTCACTATCAAATTGTAAGCACTTCAGTTTAATTCTATCAAGGTTTTTGTAAACAATGATACATGTAAAGAAGTTTCGTGTGCAAAGTATCTATAGTTTACTAGTCTATATCTATACTAATATTATAGGTAAAGAGGAAATATTAGATTTTTTGTTTGTAAGGATTTAATTCCAAAAAGACCAAACCGATTTTTAAAATGTTTACAATCAGAAAATTATATTATCATCGAGTAACCTACTTTTACGCGAGAAATAAAATAGAAAAAGCTAGTATTTCATACATACATAATTACACAGAGTCACGACCTTTTCCAGAAAGGGTTAGCACTACTTGCTAAGGTCATTCACTTTCTTTTTTTTTTGTACACATTTGTCGGTCTAAAGTCCTCTTAACCAGGCCTGTCTTCAAAATGTCTCCGATGTGATCAGAGAACATTGCCCATGTTTTTACTAACTCACATTTGACTGATATATATTCTTTAACAGTCTGCTATCTTCTTTTTTGCAATGTTAGTATTGTTAAATATTGGAATTAAACCAAGTTGGGTCTTTTGACTCAATGTAAAGATGGGTATCGAGGATAATCGCCGATCCTAAGTTCACAAGCGTTATTCAAACCAGAAATATTAGTACTTGTTTGCCTCCTTGTATGTGATCTACAGTTTCTATTATATTCTGTGTTCTGAAGAATTATTTTAATCTGTTAATTACTCGAATGTCGGATATAATTGTAAATCCTTTATTTTTAGAATTTTGTTTTATATGAACAGTAATACATGGCATAATTCCTGCAACACCTGATACATAAAAGAGTTGTAAAATACTGAAATTAAAATTTGATGGTGAGTTAAAAGCCACTCTTTTGTGACTTTCTTGCAGGTATTTTTTCATAGGCTGAATCTTTGGCCTGAACACATGTAAATTCAGTAAATTTAGTAAACTCTCTAACCCCTTTGATATTCATAGGTGTTGATTAGTGTCCTAAATGAATAAATGATATTCTATCACATACACACAACACCCTCTAGCCCAAACTAAGCAGAGCTTGTACTATGGGTACTAGACAATGGATAACCGTACACATATACTTTTTTTTGTAAATACGTACATATTATACATAGAAACACCCAGAACAAGACAAACATCCATGTCCATGCACACAAATGTTTGAATTGTGCGGGAATCGAACTCGCCACCTCAGGCGTGGCAGTCGGTCACACTAACCACTTTGTCATCGAGGCTGACCTTGAAATTTTGAGTGATGCCTTTGTAGGCATCTTTTATCATCGCGCCGCACGCCACCGGCAGAGGATTCACATTCATTTCAAATTTGGACACAAAAATGATCGCTTACCAAGTTCCAGAGAAAATGCCACTCACGTTTAACTTATGAAAAGATCCCCTTCAGTTACTACGTTTAGTATTAAGGACTAAAGGCATATTTATGTATTAATATACTACTACTATTCAATTTTCTTTATGAAATAAATAAATAAGAATGGGTTCCTGTAAGAAAGGCATCAAAATATTCATAAAGAATATTCATAGACCACAGTTACCGCTTACTTACGAAGTCCTAAGCTTGAATTTATGACTTTGGTAATATAAACACTTTCTTCACATTGAATTATTGATTTCAATGCTGAATACAGAAAAACATTTTCGTATAACCAAATGTAATAAAAATTCAAATACATTTTGCAATGTAAATTGTTTGTAAGTAATTCAATTCTTACTAAAGATATAAATGCGAAAGCGCGTTTGTTTATTTGTTCTGTATTTTATTTTGAAAGGACAAGAAATGGAATGTTTGCCGTGTACTTTCTTTACAAAAAATGCATGAATCGTCGACGAAAATATCGAGATGGGTGTAAAAACCCAGGATTCAACCTCTTCGTCTTCATGTGACCTTTCTCTTACTTTTTTCATCAGCTTTTTGTAATGTTGCCCACTGCTAGGCAAAATGGATATCCCCTGACCTTATGACCTTGTGACCCCTATATTTAAGGGGTCTTTTGAGACACGGGGCCCATATTCAAATTCGACCGAGGCATACCCCAAAGTGTCTGCACACTAAGTTACAAGTCAATCGGTTCAGTGGTTCTGGAGCTATGTCTGTCACTAACAAACTGTCACTTACAGACAGACACACAAACCCACACAGTGTTTTCATTAACCTCTTCGAAGAAGACTTAGAGGTTAATAAATTTTTAACATTGTAGCTGTACTGACTGCACGGCTGACGTAGTGATTAAAGTAGTCAGCACTGCCACGCGCCGAGTGTTGTGGTTTCAATCCTCACACGGAACAAAAAATGGTTTGATTCATAAATAGTTGTGTCGAACTGGCTCTTTGTGTTGTTTGAATGTTTTTAAAGTCCTTTCCATCTCAGGAATTAGACGCAGAGCGGGAGTAATATTTAAAAAATATTGTTCGCTTCCTAACCTACTTTCTATACTTTGGCCAAAGGAAGACTTTTATGGTATTCCGACGCTTTCGTAGACAAATGCTACAAGAACGTAAAGTGAGTCAATTCAAATGAAGTATTGGTAATATAGCTTTCAAGTTATATAAGTACTAACACTTATTGTAATTAATTATCATACTAGCTTAAGCCTGCCGCTTCGTTTGCGTAAATGTAGGTTAGGTTAGTAACAATACTTTTTTCTGGATGAAAGTTACCCTATGTGCTTTTCTGTGCTCCTGACAATGTGTACGCGAAATTTCATGATGATCGGTCGAGTAGTTTATGCGTGAAAGCGTAGCAAACGAACAAACTAACATTCGCATTTATAAAATTAGTTAGGATTGGTACGTAAACTGCGTACTACAATCATTAAACTATATTAATAGAATATCGAGATTTATTTGTTAAGAATTTCGCGTTGCATTAGATAGGTTATATTTAACACGCATACTGCATAGAGACCACAGCCAGTACACTTTAAAAGTACGTAAATATTGCATGATCTTTATAATTCCCGTTAAGTTAAACATAATTCAAGTCAACCAATTTATATAACAAAATCTTTGCCAAGTAAAGCTATTGATAGAAAGTAATAAGCGAAATAAAACGGTCAACGCAGAAGGACAGAGAAACAAATAAACAGAAAAGACGAAGACAATCGCAGACCATAACAAAATAACCTCAGATCAAACCCGACACTCGAGCAAATCAGCAAAATCTCCTCGGATTCAACGAAGCGCAATCCATTCTGTGTATATTTGAAAAAAACACACCCATTTGCCGTCTATCTGTCTTCGCGTACATAATACAGCTAATCCGACGAATTGCTGAAGGGACTTCACCCGACTATTTCTCGAGGGATGCCAAATAAATGTACCTACTAAATTTGTAGATTAAAAACAAAACTTGGATGCCTTGATTTTTGATGAGCTGTTTCTTTGAGTGCGATGTTCGGTGTGATTCTTGTTTGTGTTGTGTTGTGTGTATTCTGGGATGTTAATATTAAAGGAAACAGAGTAATGGTTGTCTCGGTAACGCAGTTTTTGATACGACTGCTTCAGGTCTTCAGTTGGATTCCAATGTCGGGCGAGGTGTTATTTACTGTTTTATTAATTGCTTTATTTACATAATAAACAAACATTTCACGAACTGTTTTGTTATGAAGTAAAACCTGATGAAGCTGGGTGGCACTCTCAATTCATTACGTACGATCACGTTTGACAATTACTTAGTTCCGGAGGCCTTAATCTTCACTTTAGTGCTGTTCTCCCTTTCATCTCCTATACCTGTCCTTGTGTAGGTATGGTAACTGCCAACCATCGGTCAGACCGTGAGCTCATTTGTCACCTATGTAAGTTTAACGTCGATTACGTCATGGTTCCGTGGAATTGCTTCTGTGATGCGAATAATACGCATCAATTCTCGGCGATGCGACGATCCGACGCGTATGACAACCATCCAACCAACCATCGAGATAGATAAACATGATGATCAATAATTAGAATACTTTTATCTGATTTATTTATTTAAAATATGAGATCTCTCATATAGTGATCGTTAGGTAGAAACAAATAAACAACAAAATGGTTATCATTGCTTTGGCCTGTCTGCATTATATGTAGTATTTTTTACTCTTTGATAGTTAATACAAAATAGCAATTGTTTTATTTTGGACTCACAATTAATTGGTTCCCGCTACTGGAAGGTTAATTTGCAGTTATGATAATTAATTACTATTTTGTGAAATAATTAAAATAACCTTAAATGTTTATTTTAAATGTTTTCTTTAATTTTAATTACTGGCGTTATTTTACTCACTTTAGTACCTACTTTTCAGCAAAATTTTCCAGCTCTATTTATTGAATCTTGTAAAAATTTAAAGCCTTTAAAGATGTGTAAATAAAAATGATGTTTATAAAATATATACATTCATAGTCTACCCACAAAATAATAGGCAGGGATCCACATCTCGGCAGTCAAAGCCTAGCTGTTTACCGGACACATTTCTAGACTCCATGCTTTTATAGTTAATAAAAATATCAGCTCAATATATAAACTGTCCACTATTGAGCGCTGAACTCTTCTTATTGTGAGAAGAATAAGGCCATAGACCACCACGCTGGCCCAGTGCGAGTTGGTAGACTTCACACATACCCTTGAGAATATAATGGAGATTTGCAGAGGAAACCTGCATTTCTGGGAGAGATCAAGATATTTTCCTTCACCGTTAAAGCACGCGATTAAGTATTTAATGCTTGTACCAGCAATTTATTAACAAAACTCCAAATCAGACTTTATCTGAATCAAAGTCTTTATGTTTTAGCTTTCATTTAACTCTGGTTTACAGATCCTGCTAGAATCTAAAACTTCGAGACAATATGGTCTGGTGGATAGGTGTTGATAAATAAACCGTGATGAAGTTCAACCGCAGAAAAGGATTCGCTCTGCTGCCGGTGCAAGGACCAAATACAATTAGTCAACTCTCACAGTGCAACGCCTTTTTAAAGAGTTCTACCAACCCTATTTACTACAAAAACACATTGATAATATACAGTTTAATGAACACTCAAGTCAGGTGTCAGTTCAACTAATTTTGCTATAAATAGAGCAACTTTTATTTTATTAAATGAGACTCATCCTTATCTTCGAAAGCAGAAGTCTATTATACAGTTATTCACGTCAATAAGTCAGCTTATTGCTGTATAGCAGATATTGCTACTGACAATCTCAACAGAAAATCGTTAATACACTTGTTCTAGATGCGAATGAAAGCCTGACCGCTATGATCGCACGCGAAAATAAGTGTCAACTTATGGCACGCGTCTAATGCATTCAAAATACTAGACAGTTAAAAGCCTTGTAATAGAAGGAGTTTTCATAACTATCCTTGTCCTTTACTAATAAAAAAAATGCAAAGTGTAATAGAGAGTTGTATCTGAATTGATTTGGATGTAAATGTGAAAATTTCCTACTTCGTTACATAACAAGAAGTAAAAATAAATCAAGTACAATCAACATAAGATGCCTCAAAACTTTACTTAGCGTAAGAAAATAACAAGTAGATACTTATTTTGGTACGATCGCCAAAATTATTATTTAGTTCAAGAGTTTGTTTTTAAATCCACCACCGTTATTTTAGGCATCCCATTCACAATACAGGCCATTCAATTACCCGTAAAGTAGCCATTCTCTCTCGTACCTAATTACGTAAACTATTCTCGTATAAACGTTTACGCTGGTTAATTATATTCGTCACAAACGAGCCCATAGTGGTAAATTTACTGCACTTGTATTCAGTTGAACACGTGCAATAATACCGTAGAATAATGACATTTAAGAGATCGTACATAACACTGTGGGTGACGCCGCATCGAAAGAGCAACGTCAGATCCTAGGAATCATGTCAGATTGAAATTAGATGCGATTTTGCAATGCAAAAAGGGTTAATTTAAATCGTAGACTGGAAGTGGCACCATCGTAGCGCTGACTTGTTTCTTGTAAGAACTGCTCTAAAACGTATATACGTCTTGTGTTTATCTATATATATATGTATATATATATAATAATTTAGCGTTATTATATGTATATATACCAAAACCCAAAATTATAATACAGGTTGAATCTCTGTAGATGGTAGTATTGAATAAGATAATTAATTGCTGCTTGCGCTGCACCTTTAGCAGGCGCGACTTAAACGCAAGAGGCACCTTGCTTGTGTGTTTGGCAGTATATGGTAATTTTTTTACATATCTCAATTCTCGAACGAGGATACGGCCCATCTGATGGTGGTAAATGCTCACCTTATACTTATACCTTATGCCTATGGACGCCTACAACACCAGACGTATCACTTGCGCATTTGCGATCCTTTAGAAAAGGAAGAAGAGAAAAAGGAAGTGTGAAGGAGAAGGAGCGGGAAGGGGGAAAGAGGGTGATTCGGTCTCGGGCACTCTCACTCACGAACAAAACACAACAGTAGGAATACTGCTATTTCACGTCGATATTCTGTCAGAGGATAGTCCACCCTCGGTCGAGTTGTCCCATTTATGCTGAAATCAGCGTAGCTCTAATACTTATGAAGTATCTATATAGTATACTTATGAAGAAGAACTGTTATTGTAGCAAAATTGATCTGTACCTTATTTTAATCGCGTCTGTACCTTATCCGTTCCTTCCCGGTGCCGTGCCGTCGCCTCACGCCTTTTCTGCGTAATTTACGCTTTGCCTGTATAACTTACACATTTTCTGTATAATTTCAATCTCAGATAGTTGCGGTAGTACAATGTAAACGTTAAATGTTTGTGTTGTATATTAATTCGACGCGACTACATCGCAGTGATGTGTACGGGCACTTATTAAGTAGCCTCTGGTTGTTCTCATCTTTGGGCAGGGGCACCCAATGGGGTGCCCCTGCCCAAAGAGAGAGGGAGAAGCTGGTACTGACCAGCTTCTCCCTCTGGACCGCATTCAACGGAAAGCGACTCGAATCGTCGGCGCTGGGTTGTTTCAAATCGGCTAGACCTCTTGGTGCTGTCTTGCTATGCATCTTCTATCGCTTTTACTATCGGGAGTGCTCCGAGGTATTGTTCGGACTGATCCCTGTCGCCTCTTTTCGCCATCGTCCTACGCGACAGAATTTCCATTCCCATCATTTAGATAGTTCGCTGTCCACAATTGTGCGTTTTCCTAGAAATTTTTTGCCTCGCACAACTAAACTGTGGAATGAACTGTCGCCTGCGGTATTTCCGAACCAATATGACCTACAAACCTTCAAGAAAAGAGCGTACTCCTTTTTAAAAGGCTAGCGACGCATTTGTAACTCCTCTGGTGTTGCGGGTGTCCATGGACGGCGGTAATCGCTTACCATCAGGCGATCTGTCTGCTCGTTTGCCAACTATCTCATAAAAAAAATAACACAATAACCGAACTGTACTTTGTTAATGTGGTGAATAATTTGATGAAGTAATCAATAACATAGCTTCATATTATACATAATTATATTCTGTAAATAGTTAAAGGGAGGTATATGTCCACCATATATATATTTAATTAGATTAAACTACGGACTATAATCACGTCTTGTCTTGATTATTTATGTACATGTAAGTGGATGCTCCTATTTACCATACTGCTGCTTTAGAGACTACCATCAATTTTTATCAAATGCTTGAGTATGTTGAGTAGTAGTTCATGGAGAAATGGTTGCAGCACCTTACAGTTATGATTTGTAAACGAAATATTATTGTACACTTGGCGATTAAAAAGAGTGGCTATGAGTTTTTTGCCCGTTCTTCTCATGAGCCCTACACACCCTTGCTTTGCTGAACGTGGCAGTAAATGTAAATTCACAGAAAAAAAAATTACGTGTCACTTTGACATTGATAAGTGTTACCTTGTTACCTAATTTGAATAAATTTATTTTGATTTTGAGTTTATATTGTCAGCCATATCTACATTACAAAATAAAGGCGGTCAGCGTTTTACTAACAAAGTTATTGCTATTAGGAATTTGCTGATAGAAATTGCAAACTCCATTAGTGCGCACTGAGAATTTTGTTGCGAATATTATACAAGTACTTTAGCTTCTGTACAAACAGGGGATTGCTTTTGTAAATACCTAGAATTTTGCCCTATTGCATTCCATATCCTATTGTATTATTTCCTATTGTATTGAATACATAATTTAATGTTAAAGAGTCAATTTAAAACAGTTAATAGTAAAAGGATCACAAGCATCACCTGCGAGTTTACCCGTTATCATTTATAGTAATAATAATGTCCACTGCTAGGCACGGGCCTCTTCTCTCTGTGAAAAGAGTTAGGTCATAGTCCATCACGCTGGCCTAGTGCGGATTGGCGGACTTCACATATCTTCGAGAACATTATGAAGAACTCTCAGACATGCAGGTTTCCTCACGATGTTTTCCTTCACCGTTAAAGCGAGTGATAATTAACTATTTAATACGCAAATAACTTCTTAAAGTCAGAGATGCGCGTCTTGAGATCGAACCTGAGACCGCTGCGTGTCAGTCCAACGGTTTCCCACTAGGCTATCGCTGCCCGTTATCATTTAATAAATAGGAATTCGTTTTTATAATAATCTTTTGCCTCGGTGGCGCAGCAAAATCGTACGCAAGTGCTGTGCATGAGATTTTAGGGTCGATAACTTGGTTGGGCAAAGTATGATGGCATAATTAATTTTGTGGTCTTGTTTTTTTCAGTAACTGCATCAATTCTGGAGCTGTTTTCGGTGAATAGAATAAGACTCGCCCAATTTTCATAAATGCCCACCCTTAGGTCTCAAAACTAAAGCTAATGAAATGATATTCTATCACATACACACAACACCATCTAGCCCAAACTAAGCAGACAGCAGCTATGGGTACTAGACAAAGGATAAACAAACATATATACTATTTTTTTTTTTGTAAATACTTACATATTATACATTGAAACACCCAGACCAAGACAAACATCCATGTTCATGCACACAAATGTTTGACTTGTGCGGGAATCGAACCCGCGACCTCAGGCGTGGCAGTTGGTAGTATTGGTAGTTCCCCGCGACACAGGAATTATACATAATTTGAGCGTTGTCTTTTTTTAGTATAATAGTAAACTTTATTCTTACAAAACCACCTACACTCTTTAAATACCAGTCAAATTAATTTCACAATGAAAGCTAATTGAACCACACATGCCTACAAGCGAAACGTTCTCAGCCGTAAAAATATACGGCCACCAATACCTCTAATTTATAGCCCAAATGCACATCCATTCATTAGCTACAGAAACACGTTCAGAGCATCATGCCAGCAAAAATTAAATTTCGCGTGCCCGTAGAGTCTTTTAAGCTTTATAATTAAGAATTTCTCTTAGTTACCTCACTTCTAATTTACTGCCTGAATTATGGCTTATAAAAAAAGCTCCAAAAAGGGCAGCCAAATTATTTCGCCGCTTGGTTAATTTAAAAAGATCTCTTATCACTTAGCTTCTTTTTTAGAATAATTCGAGTTCACGCTAAGTTTTAAGGCGTTTTTCGAGTATAGTGATTGTGTTTTTTTAATTTAGAATGAATGGGAGGGAGTCTATTATGAAGAAGATCCGGCACCTATAAATCAAATACGTTGAGAGACGCATCCAATTTACTTGGAGATTTGATTCATTGGCCTGGCCTTTTTATAACAGGACCCTAATCTATGTAGGTCTTTGGTATAATTGTTACAAGTTTATTTTTGAAGCTTATTCTGTACAAAAGAATACAATTTGTATTTAGTTTGACTTGAATGCCCGCGAGGTTTTACTTCGCGGTTTCGGATTATTTTACCAATCCCGTGGCTCATAACGTGATGTTATAGTTTATGTTACATCTACATCAAGCAGCGCTTTAATGGTAAAAGAATTTGTAAAATCGGTTTAGTAGTTTTTGGATATATTCATGACAAACTAAAATACAAATTGTGCCTCTTTCTAATATTACTATAGATATAGATGTTTTGTTTTCAGAATAAGCATTGCTAATTAGTTTGGCTGATTAAAACAATTATTAACCACTTTGTTCGGATTGGGAATGAATTATTACAAAATACATACATAATTTTACGCTCACATCTCCGAAAGTATAAGTAAAGATGTATGCATCCATATCTTGCCAGTTATATTTTTAGTCCCAAGAAATCTACATGTTCCAGTATATATGCTGCTGCCAAATTTTCTTGAGACAACCTACATAACACAGCTGGTTCCAGGAGTCAAACCAGTGAGCACACACGCAGTATTACATGTTCGCCATGGAGGATATCTGATTAAATTTGACATGAATAAATTATATTTAGATTCTATTATAGGCATCGCTACTCTGTTGCCTAATTGAAAACAACGGCTATTAATCATACTGTTTGGGTTGGGAAATTGAGTATCACAAACCGTATTATTGATGACAATAAAACAGTTACAATTTGGCAGTAAATATCAGAGTTTCTAACGCACGTATAGCAATAATAGATAGAGAGTGATTTTCAAGTAAGTTCGTAATATGGTTTTACAGTTAGTGCTTAACTACGCTGATACGGTTCCTAAACTATAACTGAGCATATTATGACGGCGCAAAGATTAAGCCTTGGTCTTGCAACTGAAAGATCGTGAATTCGGAGTCCAAATAATATTCCGCTCCCGACGTGAGTCTACTGCTAACACAAGCATTCTAGCTTAGCTGATTTCCTGAAAACTATAAGGTAATGTGTAGCCTAAATTTCCAGTAATCTTTACAAAATACATACTGTAAAATAATTGGGAAGAAAGAAATCTGCTGTGAATCGCCCAACTATTGCAATAGAAAAACATTGACAATACCGAACTCCTCTGCATAAGTACAGAAGCGTCGTGGGACCCAGGCGTCCTGCCACTTGCCGTATTTCGCTTAGAACACAAAATATGCATCTATTAATATACGTGAAATGCATATATGTTATTAAAAATTCAGGCACATATTTTTTATCCTAACTAATATTATAAATGCGATTCTGAGTTTCTTTATTTGTTACATTTTCGCGCCTTAACTACGCGACTGATCTACATGAAATTTCGTAGTCACAAATATAGAAAAGACAAGTCTTTTATCCAGACAAAGTACTTTTTCTGAGGGGTAGAAAATTGACATAACCTACATTTACGTGCAATAACAAAACAAAATTTTAAAATATTCATCTGATCAAAATACATCCAAGAACATTTTGCACATACAATAAATCCATAGAAGCAAACACTAAGCTTTCTCGAGGCGATACCTTGTAATAAAATCCTATGTTCAAAAGAATGCGCTTTCTATGCGTTCCATTGAAACCTTCATACCTACTTATTTAGGTATAAAGGCTCCGTGCCGATATATTGAAGCCTATTGTAGCGCAAGTCTTCTATTGTACAGGTAAATGCTACAAAGAATTCTTACTAGCTACAAACGTGTGTTGAGTGGTTTTTTATATTACGATATGAGCTGGTTTGCCCGGGGAGGTGCAATATCCTCACAAGCAACCAGCGTAAGTTAAAACCTATTCTACACGGTCGAGTCAACCGCCCAACTCAACTAAGGTCACGACGAACTTGGTTGAGTTGAAGCCAAAATTGATCGTGTGGTCGTTGGTTGGACAACCAAATTGAGTTGACATCCAAACGACCTTGATTGCCAGCGCTGCGCTCGCAACAAAGAGCGAATAGAAGGTGTTGAGTTGGCCAGCCAAACGTGTGGAAGCTTGTTGCCCGACCGCGCGTATTCATTTTGATCGAGGCGTTGCGCGAAGTGGATGCGAAATAGCGAGCGATTGTGCAAAATTGGCGGCATTTTTAGAACTATACAGAGATCTTCCCTGTTTGTGGGACAGTTCTGTTCAGTTCTGTAGTTCTGATGATTATAGGGATAAAAAAAATTCAAGCATGGAAATTGCTGCCAGACAAATTAAAAGTTCTTGAACCAAAGATCCAAGAATATCAAAGACGCAAAAAAACGCATAGGACATATGCGTACCGCTTACAAAAGGGAAGCGAAGAAGGTAGGTCAAATTAATATTATTATATAGTAACCTATATAAAAGATATGTAAGTAGGTATATAAATTAAATGAAGGTTTTTATTGACAATCTTTTTATTAGGTAGATAGACAGTATGAGTACTGTTTCGCGTATTTGAAAGGGGTGCCATCATCGCTCACGTTAAAACTGAGGTTGTTTCCATCCACGCGATCGTGTAGAACCGACGTGTAGTTTAGTTGACACAAGCAAGGTCACGGTGGTTGGGCGGTTGACCTACCGTGTAGAATAGGTTTTATACTTTTGTTATAAACTATGACGTTGTTAAGTGTATGTTTAAAAACATCAAAAATATTGTTTTACCTTTACATGTATTCATAGTGATATTAAATTACTTTATATAGATTTTATCGTTGTTTATTTTAAATATCAATTATACTTAGTATTTTAATGCGCACATTTATATTGTTTTAACACATCCAACGCCGCGCCGTGCCCGTCGTAAATAACCGCAGAGGTTTTCTAATATCTGCTACTAATATTCCACGTGTTAAACTATTCATAATCACGCCATGCATGGCTGAGAAGCAGACAAAATAACAGGGAAAGCATAAATATAAATAATTCTTACAATATAAAAACAGTTAAAGTTGTTACTCATTAAACCGCAATAGTCTAAATTAAAAAAACAAATACAAAATATTGTTGAATTACATTGCATCTTACGCTGTCTAATGCACATTATACGTTGCAATACTAATAGTTCTACTAAGTACTAACTTATCAAATAAAAAAGGGATAAATATAAAGCGCCAACCACCTGTAGTCCGTCTCGGTCGCTAACTCGATCAAGATGGAAGATTGAGGTCTGATTCAATTGCATCGCAGTCAGACGCAATAAAACCTCTCGTTTTTGCACTTCCGTAGCAGGAGTAGGGTTGATATCTTCCTAACTTACCTATATATTTATTTGGGGTAGGTTTGATATCTCCCCAACTTAGCTATTCGTTTTCTTCATGCCAACATTGTAAAATACTGAAATTATAATTTGATTGCGATTTAAAAGAGTGGTCTTGAGTTTATTGCAGGTATCTTCATAGAGGCTCAACCTTTTGCCTGAACCTTGCAACTAACATAAATGTAAATTTAGTATACTGACTAACCCACTTTGACGTTCATAAATGTTACTTTGTGACCTAAATGAATAAATGTTTTTTGACTTTGAATTTACTACACTAAGCTACTTATTAAGAACTTAATGTTAGTTAAGTGTTTAAAAGTGAAATTTCTTAAATCAGGTTTTAGAGTCATGACGGTTATACGTGAAATATTTCTATCCATGAAAAGGAAATAAAGAGAGAGGAAAATACCTTATATTACTACTTCTCGAGCGTTAATACCGACATATACAGCATTTTAGTAACACAAAGAAGGTAACGAGCAACCATAGTGATGTCTGAAATACAGATGTTTTTCGTCTAGTTCAGACACAGATGTTTATGTAAGTACTAAATTGTAAATTAAGTTGGTTACTGTATACTTATGTGAATTAGCGGTCGCCTAGTGGTCAAAATTCGACCATTATTGATTTAAATTTTAAATTTGATCGTTATTAAGGTTTTACTGTCTATAACTTTACCCTTATAATCACATTTAATTTAGATTTCGCCTAGCCTTGGCGAAATCTAAATTAAATGTGATTATTACATTTATACATATATATTATTACAGGTGTAGCGTGATGTAGATTAAAAGTCATCAATTGGCTACATAAAATAGTTTAATGAAGTAGTTTTACAAAGGAACACTATAGTAAGACCCGGATATAATTTGATACCACGGTTTCACAGGGTTTTTTGCTTAATTATTAACTGGAGCGGGGCGCGGCGAACTAAACAATCAAAAACAGACTCGGCACTCGGGGTTGACATCGCGGCTTGTTCGCTGTGATTGGTTCGCGGGGCACGGCGCGAAGCGTCGTGCGCGTATGGCGGGAAATTTAAAAGTTTACAGGCGAGGTTTGCGCGCTACACTCTCCTCCTCCAAGTCACGACATCGACCCGAGAGTGACTTGGCAAAACTAAGAGCGCGCCTTGCCTCGGTTCTTAGGCGGCCTACCTCGCAGTCGGCGAGGTTGGACAGGCTCAACGGTCTCAATATCATTACAAATAAGAGCGGTTAAGTCCGAAACATGAAAACGTCCTAGAAACTTTCCCTGGTTATCGACCAACTCATAGGTTGTAGGGCTGACGACCCGTTTAATGGCGTACTGTTAGGAGACCGTCCCAGTTTGTCTTTTTAAAAAAAAACTACTTTTCACACTGCACTGTACTTTAATATAAAACACTTATTTTTAAAGATACAGTTCTACTGGTACCGATTTCCGAACTTCCCGGAGCGAACCGCGTTTCGCGATGGACAGAATCTAACTAACTTTTGTATGAAATAAATTATTGAAGTAAATGAAAATGCTGACCAAGTAGTCACAACACAATGGAAATGTACTAGAATAAGTAAAATGCTGATTTAGCGTTAATAAGGAACTATCTCGGGTTATAACATCTCCCCCCTTAAGATGAAGCTTTATCAATTTTAAGATGAAGCGTAATTAAAGAAAATAGAAAATATAGAAAACGATTGGAAGCTTGGAAATCAGTTTACATTAAAATTAAAATAAAATATAGTTTAAAAAATATAGAAAATAAAGAGCACAATATGTAGAATATTGAATTCATACCCAAAAATAATATAAGACAAATTGAATTTATCATGAGTACAAAATTGTTAAAATATTATTATCTTAAGTTTAACACAAGGTAATATAAAAATAACATTTAAGTAAGCTACTAAAGATTAACAGTGTACTTGCAGTAACATAATAGTTAACATTTGACAATCAGCTAACTGTTTATACCTTATCTTATTAATATACCTATGAGATAAACAACATAGTAAATGATATAATATTAACGACTTATAGTATAGTATAGTAAAATAGAAGGCAGTTTAACGTAACTTAAAAGTTCAGGTTTCTTTTACTTGAATTGAAAAAATCGACTTTACGAATAGCGTCATAAGAGTTATGATGCTGTAAAGCGGGCAAGGATTTAACAGATTTCTTATCATCATCTGACGTAGAGATATCAGACATCTCTATAGAATTAGAAACTTTGGATTTATGTTTAACTGACTTCTGATTATGACATTGATTGAAAATTTGTATACAGCATCCGGGACCGTGATTACGATTCTTATAACAATTGTATAACTTATAAAATAAAAATAGAAATAAAGATACAATTAAAATATATGTAAAGGTAGAATAATAGGTTCCGTATTTAATAAAATGAGATTGCTTTTCCAAATTATTGATCTCATTCTCTAAATCATTCATCTGATGAGATGCGTATTTCAATGAGTCTAGGTTAATTTTACTCAAAGATATGGGAGACAAATACGGTAAGGTTTTATTGATTTTTTCTCTGTCGCAACAATCATCTAATGTAATATTAAAAGTTATATCTAAAGGCGACTTTATTTGAAAAGATTTTACACTAGTTGGAGTTAACTGAATAGTTTTAGAGTAACCAACACAATTTTCGGTTAGTTTTACAGAACCTGTACCGACAATAGAATAATCAACAATATCTTCATCACATTTTACAGTTAGTTTATTAATATTGGACTGGACAAAAATCCATTCATTATTTTTCAACTTTTGCCAAATATCAATATCTCCAAATAATAATTTAGAGTTACACTCAGTGGGTAGTGACAAGGTCACTTCCGTTAGTAATCTAGATTCACAATTAGGATTAAGTATACAAGAGTATATTGTTTGCGTTTCACAAATAGAATATTGGTAGTTAATTGTTTTACACTTATCTAAATTATCAAACATAGTATAATGCATTCTATCGTCACTTAAAGCAGTGTAGGCATTAGAAGGTTGAATGAATGCAAATGTTTTGATATTGGATCCGTTATGTGGAGTTGGTAATGGTATGTTCTTATAGATAACGAACTTGTCGTCACTTATTAGTGGGATTCGCAACACAAAAACGATTTTATTATTATGGTAATAAGAGTTTAATTGCGAAACATCGATAATAGAATGAATATTATTAATACTTAATTGCACTGGGAAGTCTAGCCTTTTATTGATGTGACCGCTCTGTCTATGTAGTTCATCGTATAGACTGATAGGGCTTATAACACTAGGATGTAGAACATTTACCTTAGAAAATAAAATAGCATTTAAAGTAGTATCTAATAGGTTAGAAATAGTAAGTAAAGAGCTTTCTATTATATTTAACAAGCTATTTATACGCGAAATATTGTATAACAAATTATCTGTCTTAGTAACTTGAGATAAGATCTCATTCATAACGTTTATTTGAGAGTTTAACTTAATCTCGTTTTCGTTTAATTTATATATGGTAGAGTTAAAATTATTTATTGTCGACTTAACAATATGTATATTATCTTTCATGAGCCGGTATAGTTCAGACTCGCTCTTTTGGCAAGATTCTATGGCGGCGTCGTATTTTCTGGCGTCGTCGGCATCCAAAGTTCCGAAAAAGAATTTTAAAATTTCACCACCGAATTCTAAGGACCTTTTGACCTTGGTTGGTGTTTGATTTATAGTTAAATGAGATAACGATTGTATCTTAAGAAGGTTAGACTGAATTAGTATTTTAATAGGGCTAGAATAATCTTTACATTGCATGATATCTTGTGTTTGTATTTTACTACAAATATTTTGAGTTTTACGTAATAAAGATTCTATATTAGTTAAATAGGGTTCTAATGATATAATATCAATATGAGTTACGACATTCCAGTAGTCATTATAAAAACGAATATTAGTAATAGGCTCGAAGTAGATGCCGGGACTATGAGTTATCGGAGTTATCTTCGATTCGGCGTGGCAGCCGTGGCACAAGGCTCTGAAAATAAGACATATCAAGATACAGCGGGCTTGATTTCATTTGTGTGATATTTAACATGTTTACGGCCCACTTGTAACGTGACGTTATGTTTATTATGTACTTTAATTATTTTGTAAGGGCCTTTCCAAATAGGAGACAGAGCTTTTCTTAGCCTGTGGTGATGTTTAAGGTATACCATATCGCCTGATTTATAAGTAACATCGCGGGATTTAGAATCATAATATTGTTTTGAACGTTCTTTGCTGTTCATAATATTTTGTATAGCTTTTTCTCGGCTAAGCCGCATTCGATATTGCAAAGCGCGAATATATTCATTATAGGTAGCGCTGTTAGAAGTATCATACAACGAATTAGGAATAGTGGGTTTGTAACCGTATAAAAGTTCGTAAGGGGTGAATTCAGTTGTACAATGAGGGGTAGTATTATAGGCTAATATAGCAGTAAATAAGTAGCAATGCCAATCATTTTGGTTTTCATTCACGAAAGATTTTAGATATTCTTTAAGGGTGGCATGTGACCTTTCTAATGCACCATTCGTTTGCGGATGGTAAGGAGTAGTAAAGAGAGACTTTATCTTAAGAATTTCGGTAAGCTGTTTAAATAAATCTGAGGTAAAGCATGTACCAAGATCTGTTAAAATAGTTTTAGGGAAACCAAATAACGACATGAAATGTACAAGATTTCGAGCTATCTCTTCACTTGTAGCAGTGACCATGGGATAAGCACTTGAAAATTTTGTTAAATCATCTTGGAGAGTTAATATGAATTTAAAATTTTGGAAACCAGCATCGGGTAATGGACCAACGATGTCAAGAGCTAAACGTTCAAATGGTTTAGTGGAAGTGGAAGTGATCTCCATAGGAGCTTTATTTGACTGCCTTAATAGCTTATTTATTTGGCATAACTTACACTGTTTAACATACCGTTCAATATCAGAACGCATGCCTTTCCAGTAATATGCGGCCTTGATACGATTATACATGCGGCGCGCACCTGGATGACCAGCAATGATAGAGTCATGATTTTCTTTCAATATCGTAGGGACCTCGGCAGGTGTCGGGTAAATCAATTGGTTTTTATAAATATGTACTTTAATATCCGTGTTATGAAAAATATAGGAAATCATGTTGTATAATTTAGTATATAAGATTTTAGAAAAAGGGTCTGTAAAATCAGATATCGCAAGATCAGTTATATTATCTAGTAAGAGCATATGTCTTAATTTAATTAGTAAATTGTAAATATCTTTGTATTTTGTTTCTTCATAGTGATGTATTTTAGAATAAAGGAAATAATATGTTTTGTTATCATTAATAACCTTATGCACTGTAAACGGCTCGCGTTCGGAACTAAGCAATTCAGCGGAATTCTCGAGCTGCGATAGTATTTCTTCGCAGTGAGGCATAGAATAATCAAAGTCTAAAGAGACTGGACATGCGATTGATTTTATTTTCGATAGATGTAGACCTTGACTACATTCTTCGATAATAGTGTTTGATGTAGGTAACTTATTTGTAAACTGATCTTTAAAGTATCTTTCATAGGTTGAATTATTAAGACGATTTGAGTCAATGATATTTACCGGATGACGAGATAACGCATCTGCGTTAGAATTGAGTCGACCTTGTTTATAGACAATTTCGTAGTCGTACTCCTCAAGCTTTAAGCGCCATCGGATGAGTCTACTTCCTGGGTCTTTATTACTGAAAAGCCAAACTAAAGGACGATGATCTGTGACAATCTTGAATTTGCGCCCAAATATATAGGGGCGGAAGGTTTTCACAGCAAAAATAATAGCGAGGAGTTCTTTCTCCGTGGTTGAATAATTACCTTCGGCTTTGTTAAGTGTTCTAGAGGCGTAGGCTATAGGTTTATCTTTGCCTATATCGCCTTGAGATAATACAGCGCCTACGGCGTAGTTTGAGGCGTCTGTTGTGATTATAAACGGAGCATTGAAATCAGGGTATTGCAATAAAGGAGCTGTGGTAAGTTTATTTTTAAGGATTTGGAAAGCTGTTTCTTGTTCAATGGTCCAATTAAAAGTGACGTCCTTTTTTAATAAGGATGTAAGAGGTTTAGTTAACTTTGAAAAGTTTTCAATAAATCGCCTATAATAGCCAACAAGGCCAAGAAAAGATTTTATTTGTTTGACATTAGTAGGAGTTGGAAATTCGGTAACGGCCTTGACCTTATCAGGGTTTGGAGATACACCTTTATCGGTGATGATGTGGCCTAGATAAGCAACTTCGCGGCGTAAAAACTCGCACTTATCTGGCTGCAATTTCAGATTGAATTTTCGCATTCTATCAAAAACTAATTTAAGCTTTGTAATATGATCTATTAGCGTGTGGGAGTAAATAATACAATCGTCTAAGTAAACGTAGGCGTGGAGACCTTGAAGTCCTGAAAGAGCCGTATTCATGAGCCTTTGAAAGGTTGTGGGAGCGTTTTTTAAGCCAAATGGCATCCTAGTAAATTCGTAGTGTCCGGAGGTACTAGAATTAGTGTTAACGGTGAATCCGGTTTTCGGCGCGTCCTTGGAACTCATCCTAATTTGGTGAAATCCGCTAGATAGATCAAGCGTGCTGAAATATTTGGAATGACCTAACTGGTCTAAAATATCAGTGATGAGAGGCAATGGATAACTTTCAGAGACCGTCGCGTCGTTAAGGCGGCGATAATCAATAACTATTCTCCATTTCTTTTTACCAGACGCGTCCATTTTTTTGGGAACTACCCATACAGGGGCACTCCAGGGTGAAATAGAAGGGCGAATGATGTTTTGGTCCAACATCTTTCTGATTTGGGAGTCAACTTCCTCCTTATGACATTCGGGGAAGCGATAAGATTTAACATGGATAGGCGGCGTATCGCCAGAGTTAATTGAATGTTCAACGGCATTAGTAAAAGATAAGGGTTCACCTTCCATATGAAAAATATCAGTGTATTCAGAACAACACTCTAATAGTACTTTTTGCTCCTCCGAGTTTAAATGAGAACAACGAATAAGGTCTAAAACCCTTTGAACACGATCAGATTTGGAAATAGAAATAGAATACGTATTTAGGCATGATTCAGAGTTCAGATCGTTTTGTTCGAGAGGTGTCAACTCTGCGTAATAATCTTTGATTTCAACGTCAGAGTCAGTCGTGTTTAACACCGTAATATTAATTCTTTTATTTGACTTGATTGAGACAATACAATTTGCGACATAAACACCACTACATATGGTATGATCTAGAACAAGAGCTTCATTATTAGAATAAAGTTCAGGAATGTAATTAGATATCGCGCATTCAATTACTGCTTCAGATCGCGCGGGAATAATGTAAGTTGGTTGAATATAATTTATAGGTAAAATATGACCACAAATATTCAATGATTTAGAATCGTAATTGATATTAGTTTTGAAATAACCAAGAAAATCGCTACCGAGTAGGCCATCATACTCAAGACTGACGTCATTGTTAACCATATGAAATTTGTAATTAAATTCATCATTAGATATAGTAAAATCCATTTGAAATGTGCCTAAAGTTTGAGAACAACTTTCTAAGCTATTAATTCCTTTTAATTTAACGACTTCGCGAGACAAGTCGGGTGATTTGCTTAGTACCGACTTTTTCACGAGGCTAATGGCGGCACCCGTATCGATAAGTAACTTTAAGGGCTCTTTAGAATAACTAGAATTTAAATAAATATATGGCAAAGATATTTTCTTGATTTTTATATCAGTTTCATAAATTGGAGTAGGTTTTATAATATCACAAGATTTAGTAGGTATAGAATTATATTTAGGGATTGGTATGTCCAATTTAATTTTTAAATTAGCATCATTTTGGCAAGTATTACTAAGCTTTATTGAATTAGAATAGGGCTTTGTATGCTGATGACTCGAGATCACGTCTCGAGGTGTAATTATAGAGTTAGTATAGTTATAAGAATTGGAATGACTCAGATTTGACTGAGATGTAGATTTAGTAAGACTCAGTTGCTTTGACTGAGGTGTAGATTTAGTAAGACTCAGTTGCTTTGACTGAGGTGTAGATTTAGTAAGACTCAGTTGTTTTGACTGAGATGTAGATTTAGTAGGACTCAGTTGCTTTGACTGAGGTGTAGATTTAGTAAGACTCAGTTGCTTTGACTGAGGTGTAGATTTAGTAAGACTCAGTTGTTTTGACTGAGATGTAGATTTAGTAAGAGATTTAGTAATAGAATTAGTAGGACTCAGTTGCTTTGACTGAGATGAGGATGTAGTAAAAGATTTAGTAAAGGGTTTCGTGTCCTTTATGCTAGTCGATTTCGGCAGACACGACACCGAAATCTTATTTAGTTTAAATTATTGTCTCGGGAATCGAACCCGGACTCTTCGGCTTCGCAGAATTTAACTACGCGGCCGTCGCTATCGCGCGGCGATTGATCACGTTGCACTTGGTTCGCGTTCTCACGGCGTTTCATATTATACAGACGTTTGCGACACTGATCAATCGTATAACCTATATTTTTACAATAATTACACCGTATATTATTAGCATTAGGATAGTTATTTGAAGGAATATGGAAAGATTTTTGATAATTATTGTTACTTGTACTTGAAGGTTTTTTATTTTTGTAGCACTCTGAAGCATTATGCCCAGGCTTTTTGCACGTGCTACATATACGTTGGAATTTAGAATTAGAATTAGATAAATTATATAACTTTTCCTCTTCGATTGCGTGCTGAACTGCCTCGTTCAGTGTCGAGGGGTTTCTACACCTGACAACATTACTAATTGAGTGATTTAACCCTAACATAAAAGTATTCAGGGCTAAATCTTCCATAGCGGCTATCCTACCTGGTAGTTGGGTTTCATCCTTACAACTGTTGTGGATATCAGATAATATTCGGGTTAAAATTTGCTCGATACGTAAAGAATACTTTGTGACGTCTTCGCTACTAATTTGTTTACAATTTTGCAAATCCACTAATAAATGAGTCGCATGCTTTTTCTCGCCAAATGTAGATTTTAAGAATGATTTTATTTCGTCCCACTTGGAAAATGATTTTAAGCTACAAGCTACTTGGGCTTTACCTTCAAGTTGGGATATAATATATTTACAGAGCACATTCTGTTGGTCTGTTGAAGCTAAGGACATAGCATTATCACCATTTGTGAGGAACGCGGGGAGGGAATCCCGGTCCCCATTATAAGGTTTGATGAATTTGGTAAGGACTGAGAGTGTAATTTTTTCAGCCATTTCAGGTTTTGCCTTTGGTTCTGATTTAAGTGACATTTAAGTATACAATTGTAATTTTATATATAGAAAATATTACCGTAAAATCGACACACAAAAATACGATATGGCATAGAAAATTAGTGTTCACGAAAAAAAATGTAGAAACAGTGGATATGGAAAAATACTTTAAAAACTCACATAAACACGATCACTGCACACACTTTCATCATTCGTGGGAACGGAATCTGACACGCTCGGATAGCGCGGCAGGGCGACCGCGTGCTCGACGATAGATGAGTGCGGCGCTGGCGTCCACGTGCTGGTGACACTGGATGAGGTGGAAGTGTCGGCTTCGGAGATGACGAGTAGTGTACTCGTTATGATGATGTTGATGAGTTAGATCTGCTGCTACCGGGATGGTGCAGGCTCACACGTTGCGGTGGAGGCTGACTGTCGACCAATCTAGGTTTCGCGGCGACCAGTGTGGTGCGGGCTCTCGCTGCTGCGCAGAGACTTATCGTCGACCTTGGAAGAGTGATGCGGGCACAACCTTGGGTTCTGTCTTACCGTCGATCACACAAACTAGGGTCTCTGGGATTCGGATCTCTAGGCATCAACAGACACCATTTACGAGATCCCACTTCTGACACCAATTTGTTAGGAGACCGTCCCAGTTTGTCTTTTTAAAAAAAAACTACTTTTCACACTGCACTGTACTTTAATATAAAACACTTATTTTTAAAGATACAGTTCTACTGGTACCGATTTCCGAACTTCCCGGAGCGAACCGCGTTTCGCGATGGACAGAATCTAACTAACTTTTGTATGAAATAAATTATTGAAGTAAATGAAAATGCTGACCAAGTAGTCACAACACAATGGAAATGTACTAGAATAAGTAAAATGCTGATTTAGCGTTAATAAGGAACTATCTCGGGTTATAACAGTACGGTCCATCTCTCTGAGGCATAAACTTCCGGGTTAAACCTTTAGGAGCATTACTAAGAGAATGGGTAGTTAACAATACTTGATCGCCAACTTGGAAAGTTGGAGATGGACGTCGGGAGGAGTCAGCATATTCCTTCCGAAGATCTTGCTGCCTTTCGACTCGATCTCGGATATCCTTAAGGGAATCAATAAATTTAGATAAATAGGGCGTAACCTGAGGTACATACGTCTCCTTATCCAATATTGCACGTAGATCGTGCTGTGCATCGAATGGGGTGCGAAGTTCACGGCCATACATCATGTATGAAGGGGTTAATCCTGTGGTTGAACAAGTAGCAGTGTTGAGAGCGAAACGTACCTGGGGTAAGAAGTGGGGCCAATTTCGATGTTCATTCTTGACTAAAATGGAAAGCTGGATCTTGGATCTCGATTCTTTCGCTCGGCCGGGTTGGCCTCAGGGTGATAGAGCGGTATCAGGTTCTGCTTGATACCAAAAAGAAAGAGGGCCTGCTGCATCACAGCGGATATAAACTGGACACCATTGTCCGAAATGACTCGCCTAGGGAAACCATATCGAAGGAAGTACTCTTCGATCATTATTTTAGCACATACCTCTGCGGTAGCCTCTTTAATGGCATATATCTCGACCCAGCGAGTGGCAGTATCCTCGACAAGGAACACCCATTTCTCACCTGTTTCAGCCTCAGGAAGAGGGCCAAATAAATCGGCGGCCAGTACCTCACCTCTCTGCTGTAATACTGGAGTCTGCAAAAGACCGCTGGGCTTTTGGTTTGAGAACTTGTACCTTTGACAATCAATACAATTCTTGAGATAGTCGGTTACGTACTTACGCATGCCTGTAAAATAATATCGCTGTCTAATGCGGTCGATTGTTCGATCGACACCTTGGTGACCGGCAGTAGGAGCGTTATGAAGCTCTTCCATAACGTCTTTGAGCAGGGATGTAGGAATCACCAACTGGGGCTCTTCGGAGTCTGAATCAGGAGCATGACGATAGAGGACCCCCTGATCCATGAGGTAACCGCGCTCTAACCAGCGGTTAGACGTAGTGGAGTCAGAAGTGTTTTCTATATCTTTAATGATCTTACTGACCTCAGGATCTTCCAACTGCGCAGAACGGAGTTCGGCAGCACTCTTCCGTGGCATATCCACAATAACTGAGCAGACTCCACATGTGTCTTGAGTAGCCGCATCGCAGATGGGCCGGCTAAGAGTATCGGCAATAACATTCGCCTTACCGGGGGTGTACTCGTATCGTATATCAAAAGCTTGTAACTTGAGGGCCCAGCGCATCAACCTGCCGCTGGGAGACTTTAACGTCAACAGCCACCTTAATGGCTGATGGTCACTACGTAAGATCACAGGGTGACCTTCAATGTATGGGCGATACTTTTCAATGGCCCACACAACGGCGAGAGCTTCCCGCTCTGTAGTTGAGTACTTTCGTTCAGCGGAGGTCAACAACCGGCTGGAGTACTCGATGGGATGCAGATCGTTACCTTCACCTTGCAGGAGAACAGCTCCTAATGCGTAATTGCTCGCATCTGTGTGAATGATAAAAGGTTTACCATAATCCGGCTGTACTAAGACAGGCGCTGTAATGAGTTTATTCTTCAGCTCATGAAAAGCACACTGCTGCTCTTCTCCCCAAGCCCATGGTTCATTCTTCTTAGTTAGCTTGGTGAGCGGCTGAGCTATTTCGGAAAACCCTGGCACAAACTTTCGAAACCAAGAACAGGTTTGAAGGAAGCTTTTCAAGTACTTGAGATTAGTTGGCTCCTTCATCTGCTGAATAGCTTGCACTTTGGTCTCATCTGGCTTGATACCTCTTGGGGTAATAAGATGGCCCAAATACTTAACTTGGTCGCAGGCGAAGCTGCATTTGTCTCTATTAGCACGTAAACCAAAGACACGTAGTCGGTTGAATATGGCTTCCAGGTCTTCTAGGTGCTTCTGGAAAGTTCCCTCAGAGAGAATCAGCAGATCATCTAGATACACTAATAAGGTAACGTCTTTTAAATCACTCCCAGACCGAAAACGATCCATTAAACGCTGGAAGGTGGCAGGAGAGTTCTTAAGACCAAATGGCATTCGGGTAAAGCGGTACGTACCTAAGGGCGACACGAATGCAGTCTTGTCCCTATCCGCCGGGGACACGCTAACTTGCCAATAGCTTGAGCGAAGGTCTATGGTACTCATGTACCCCTCCCTCTTGGTGGCGTGAAGAAGATCTTCGATGACCGGTAAAGGGTAAGTATCACTTTTAGTGATAGAATTGAGGCGTCGGTAGTCGACGCAGAATCTATACGTACCATCTTTTTTTGGGACGAGGAGGGCGGGCGCCGCCCACGCGGACTCGCACTCCTCAATCACACCATCATTCAACATCTTGTTGATCTCTGCCTCCATAGCGGCCCTCTTCACGGGCGTGAGGCGGTAAGGTGGCACCGCGATAGGTGCATGATCTCCCGTGTCTATACGGTGCTCAGCGAAAGGAGTCGCCTCTCCTCCTAGACGGAAGATATCTTCATGATGCTGAAGTAAATTGTTAAGCTGCTGGCGTTGGTCACAGGTAAGTGACGAGGCTTCATCAGCCCTCAAAGACATTAAGGACACAGGAACCGGATTACCTTGTGATATAGATTCTCCCTCATACTCAAGCGGATACGTTTGCGTACACCCAGAAAGATGCCAAGAAGAAGCAGAAAAATCAATAACCATACCTGCCGCATTGAGGAAGTCGATTCCCAGGAGAGTGTCACTGTTCTCTGCGTCAGGGAACACCACGAAGTCTACTCGGACACTTCTGTCCACAGAAATGATGACGTCAACGCTTGCCTCAAGGACATTGCGTGAATGGACGACACCATCGGCCAGCTTCACATTAACCTGCTTAGAATTAAAGGTAATCCCCTTTTCTTTTAATATTTTGTACAGTGTGTGTCCCGCAATGGAGCATTTAGCAGCTGTGTCAATTAAAGCCATGCCCCTTAAACCAAGAATTTGAATACTGAGCACAGGTCTACGTTGTGTTGACTGTACGGTCGTCGGAACGTTAGCCGCAGAAAGAGAGACCGCAGGTGCAACACCACCCAAACAGACAGTAGTAGTCGCCGTAATGTCAGCGCGAAGTGAAGGAACTACTGAAGATGCGTTACCCAGATTAACGTTGGAGCCACACATCGAATGAGTCGGGACGACAACAGGTGAGTCTACCCTAACAGGTAAGTCACTAACATAGTTATTGATAACTGGGGTATTTACCCTATCAGACGAGTCAATATGTGATAATGAGAGCGACTCGTTAGTTAGCTGAACCTCGGAACGCACTTTTCCACAATAACACGGATAACTAGTACATAAATTACAAGTAACAACATTAAATTCACAACAAGAATTAGTATTACAACAATCGTAAGTTCGCGAGTGTAAAGAATGTTCATAACAACTGTCAGTACACATACTGTGATTAGGTACCTTCTTACGTGAATGTTTACTATTGCCGATACAATTATAGGTAATATCATGACTTGAAAAATTCGAGAATGTATTATCATGTTCGTAATCACTTACCAGATTCGATGAAGAACTTACGATTGAAACAGATGAAAACGACAAGCTATTATTACATTTAGGACATTGCGACCTCACTACCCCTTTTGCTCCGCAACCATAACAGTATAGAGACTTATTATCTAAACCACCGAACTTATTTAACTTATTACAATCTTCACGTACGTGTCCGTATTGTTTACAATAAACACATCTAGGTTTTGAAATATTTTGTCCCGAACGCGGAGTAACGTTACTATCATGAATAATCACGGATCGGCGTGATGACATGTTTTCTGTAGGTATACTCGACGACTGAGGGGCGCTCGCTGCGCACGGAGTTGACGACGCTGCTGAATAGCGCTGCTGTGGCTGCGGCGCGCTGCCCCGACGACTGCCGGTGCCCGCGCTGTACGCGGAGTTCACTGACCGGGCGGCGAACAGCGGGCCGGACCGCGGCTGAGTACGCATGTCACTCTCTTCTGTTTCTATTTCTATGGAACGGGCAAGGCGGAGCATGCCGGTGAAGTCCTTGAAGTCCTCCCTCCGTAGATTCCTTCGGATGCGAGCATCAAGTAGGCCGTACACCATATCGACCTGAGCCCTCTCTGACACATCTCCGGCGGGGATTTTCGATAATAATGCTCGACACCTTGCTACAAACACATCTGTGTTTTCGTTGTTTTGTTTTAGTGCAAATAATTCTTTGTAAATCCGGTGCGGGGGTCGCTTATCACCGTAGGTAGATTGAAGTAAGTCGATGGCTATGTCCCACGTTCCTATTTCTTTCTTGACACCGTGGTACCACACAGATGCTTGTTTAGTAAGAAGCATCGAGAGGCCCCTGAGGGCGTTCTCTTCCGAGACGTTGGCGCAGTCCTTATAACTTTGTATTGCGTCTATGAATGCTTCAATAGACTCGTCGGCGTCACCGCTAAACCTAGCAGTGCAGTGCGTGAAGGTGCCGCTGCCGGCGGTCGATGCTACGGTGGTGTTGGCAATTGGGGATGACGACTGGCGGTGCACAACCCTATCCAGCAGGCGCTCAAACGCTTCAGCTTGGGATTGTTGCAAAGCGGCCATCATGGCGGCCACCTGTCCCGACGAAAAGCTGGCGGAGCCCCGGTCAACCTCGACGTCCTCGGCGATCTCATCGTCCAAAGGCGTAGCCTGATCTCTGCGCGTACGAGGCATGATAACACACGCAATAAAAACGTCCGGTGTAGTAACACAACACTAAGTTCGAGTTCAAGCGAGCACTAAGTACGTATTTCACTCGCCGCACGTTGGGCTGCCACTTGTAGCGAGATGTAGATTAAAAGTCATCAATTGGCTACATAAAATAGTTTAATGAAGGAGTTTTACAAAGGAACACTATAGTAAGACCCGGATATAATTTGATACCACGGTTTCACAGGGTTTTTTCTTAATTATTAACTGGAGCGGGGCGCGGCGAGCTAAACAATCAAAAACAGACTCGGCACTCGGGGTTGACATCGCGGCTTGTTCGCTGTGATTGGTTCGCGGGGCACGGCGCGAAGCGTCGTGCGCGTATGGCGGGAAATTTAAAAGTTTACAGGCGAGGTTTGCGCGCTACACAGGTTAATATACTTATATTTTCAAACAAATTATTATTTACTTAACTATACTGTTACATTGACGATATTCATATTTACGTCAGACGAACAATGGCGAAATACTACGAACGCGATTCGACTGTGTGTGTCAAATGCATGGTTGTGTGCGTGTCGTATTTTTCATTAATTTAATGTATTTTTAATGCATATTTTATAAAAATATTAAAATTCGCCCCACTTTCTCCATATAAACTTTCACTGTGCCAATTTTCACTCCTGCGTCCGCGCAATTTTCGTAAAAAGGGGTACAAAGTTTTTGCGTCACGTATTTATATAAAGATGCTTGTTAGATTCAATTTTCTGATGTCAATAAATTATTATTGTTATTATTATATGCTCCGCCTAAAGATAAAATTAGCCTACGTCTAAGCCTATTCCATGCAGCCTATGACTAAGACTGCATCAATGGCGAAGTGGTATTAGTGGTATTCACTGTCACTGCGGCGAGTCTTGTGGGTTCGATCCCCATACAGGACAAAAGGTTCTGTGATCCTCAAATGATTGCTTCAAGTCTGGTTATTCTATGTGTCCATTGCTGAAATATTTGCCCTGGAATTCTTCCTAGTGCAAGAGTTGCCTTTTTAAAAATAAAGCATGTTTATTTAAATTAAAAGTATTACTTGCGTTGCTGACCCTAAAAAAATGAATTAAAGATGCTATGAAAAAAAAATGTAAGGTATAAAAAAGGTTACTCTTACTAGCCAGATAGCTCACTGGGAGACTGAAATGCAGAGGGTCTCGGGTTCGAACCCATGTCGCCCACCTCTGGCTTTCGGAATTTATATGACTTTTCGAAATTATATGCGTATTGATTGATTATCGCCTGCTCCGTGTCTTGGAGAGCACGTTAAGCCGTCAGTCCCAGCTGCCATGATAATCTATGGCAGTCGTTATTGGGAAGTCAGTGATCAATATTATCCTGACACTGGTCTAGCCTTAGGGTATCGTTAGCCTTCGGGTTGCGGAGGTCAGGTGGCAGCCGCTCCGTGTTAAAACTGATATCCAGTCAAATCCGGTTAGACCAGAAAAGCCGACCCAAGTGACTTGGGAATAATAAAGGCTAGGGAGGAGAAGAAGACTCTGACTTATCAGACGTAACGCAGTAACAGTGTGACTCAGTACTTTTACGGCAGTTGCAAGATGGTAATCTTTTCTCGGGTGAGCTCCTCATTCATACTGCCACCAAGTGGTAATGACATGCTCTGCCAATAGTAAACCCATACTTATAACTCTTGCCACTTGTTCTGTGGTGGCGCGACACCTCAACGATGCCTTAAAACTATAGCTGGATAGCAGTGGGTGCGTGGTATTATGTACGTATGTTTTCACCTTAGTGAAATTATGTTGATAAACATAAGTGAAATGAAAAAAAATCACGATTTCAAATATGAAAAGAAAAGTGTCTAATTTCAACGAAACATTCTACAATACTAATAGCGTTTAACGCATTTCAAGATAATCCAACGATACTAAAGCATAAATAGGTACTTAAAATTAGTCTCACGTAACTAAACCCGACTCGTTTAAGCCTTCATAACGAATAAAGTGCTACAACACTCCATAATATTCTAAAATGTAATTACAATTAATAAACACTAAATCTTAGTCGCCTTGTAATATACGAGAATATGTAAATACATGTAAATTCATCTAGGTAGGATTTTCTGATGGAAATTTAGACTGGAATGTATTAAATTATATTGTGAGAAATGGAGGCTGTAAGATAAGTTTTAATTAAGGTCAGTTGATATCAAGAAATTTGAATAGCGTGTGCTTCATTTTGCCTGTATTTATTGTGTGAACGTCAAAAACTGTTGTTAGTTTAGTAAATCATCTTTTTAGGGATTCATAGTTACATCATGCACCTCTTCGAAATTATATACATATTGATAAAATAATTATTTATCGTTACATAAAATATCGTAAAGAATGCTAGTTCCCTTACGATATTTTTATGCAAGAATTATCTAGTTTTTTTATCTGCCCATGGTCATCTCATTGGAACCAATACTGGTATAAAAAGTATATATTAATCCTGGTTATGGTCTTACTTTGTGCCCAATTCAAAGCTATTTTTCTTTTTTTGTTATTGCGTAATACACATATTTATAAAATTAGTGGGATCACAAATAAATGGCTCCTCCGTTGTCGCAAACTCTGAAGACAACAATAGGTTTGCCTTCTATAGAATCACGGCATCCAGATTATGTACTGCTACTCACAAACAAACATATTATTTTTATACTCCACCCAGATAACGAACCTGTGACCACAATATTAACAGCAGCGTAAGTGCTCACAGCAGGAACCCCAACAGAGAGTGCACTTGTGTGAGCACTCGAGCACTATAATATCTCCTGCGCAGATGGCCAGTGTTCATTAAGATAGGCCGCCATGACCGAAATTCGGTCTGGAGGAGCTTTACTGCTAGCTGTACTGCTACATGCCTGGGTCGTTATTATTATTTACCCTTAGTATGGCAAGTGCCCATAGGCTAAGCTAATTGTGAGGCTCTCTTGTTGCTAACTTAGTTGTATAAAAACAACCTTGCGAAAGAATTTTCAGGCACGGCTAGTTTTTAATAACATTCAATATCACGCTACAGGCATAAAGTTACATTATAACATATAGTATATCAACAAAACACCATATTGGAACATAAAGTCTATCCATAAGCTTACGCCACACGCCTAATCCTAGTGACCTCATAAAAAAACTTGGTTTTCATAAAGTTCATTCGCCAACGAAATTGTTTGAGCATAATTCATGATTGTTGATATATTTCCCTGTTTTATACTTAAGCCGAGAGGAAATTATGTTACACGGTTATAACATTAAGAAAGTATTAGAGTTTTGTATACTTTCGTTTATTGTAAAAATATTTATGACTCTAACTTGGTTTACAATATCACTGATTTGCCGGACGAGTAGTTTGTGTTACAAATAATATACATGTAGCCTTTTTTACCCCGAAGTTGAGCTAAATGCTTGTTAGTAATAGGTTCGTGTCGGTGGAGTAGTAAGTAGGGATCAAACCCACGACCTCTTGATCTCAAGGCCGGCCCTTAGCAGCAAGCTTTCAACCGTTGTTTCCTTTTATTATTCTAAAGGCATGTGTTTAATTACTTCCCCTGCAAATGTTACTCAATCGTATGATCGAATATTGAGTAGGTATATTTAAAATAACCCAATTACTTGAGTTTTGGTATCAGCTCAAATAGCAAGCTCTAGGAATTTCTTTACAAACAAATAACACCCGTACTGAGGGTAGGCCATACCTCTGAAATGCGTAAGGATATTGCTTTAAGTTATGGTTAATCGAAATACCTTTTGCCCTTTTCGATTTGATTCCCAGGTCAAACGAAGTATTTAAATTAAAGTTAAGTTAGTATAATATAATAAGTCTGGGAATGTGCCTGGCAGATAGCAATAAGCTTGCTCCCAAATACAAATGACTTAAAACAGAGTTTATATTTATAGCCAAATTAGGTTTTACCTGCGGCTTCACTCGAGTTACTTTAAATTTCATCGATACGTATTAAAAGTACCCTATGTCTTTTTAAGTATCCCTAACAATGTGTATTTTAAATTCTATTGTTTTTTATTTTTCATTTTTTTTATGGTGTAGGTGGCAAACGAGCAGACGGATCGCCTGATGGTAAACGATTACCGCCGCCCATGGACACCCGCAACACCAGAGGAGTTACAAATGCGTTGCCCGCCTTTTAAAAAGAAGTACGCTCTTTTCTTGAAGGTTTGCAGGTCGTATTGGTCCGGAAATACTGCAGGCGACAGTTCATTCCACAGTTTAGTTGTGCGAGGCAGAAAATTTCTAGAAAAGCGCACAGTTGTGGACTGCCAACCATCTAAATGATGGGAATGGAAATTCTGTCGCGTAGGACGATGGCGAAAAGAGGCGGCAGGAATCAGTCCGAACAATTCCTCGGAGCACTCCCCATAGTAAAAGCGATAGAAGATGCATAGCGAGGCTACATCTCTACGCAGCGCCAAGGGATCTAGCCGATTTGAAACAACCGGGCAGTCGACGATTCGAGTCGCTCTCCGTTGAATGCGGTCTAGAGGGAGAAGCTGGTACTGGGGTGCCCCTGCCCAAAGATGAGAACAGTATTCCATATGAGGCCGAACCTGCGCCTTGTAAAGTAGTAGGCGGTGGCTCGGCGTGAAATACTGTCTCGATCTGTTGAGCACACCAAGCTTTTTCGAAGCTAATTTAGCCTTACCCTCTAAATAGCCGCGGAACTGGACTTCACTCAATATGTCAACACCAAGTATTCCAATATTGGCTGAGGCAGTTATAGGGAAGTGCTCAAAACGAGGAGATACGACCAACGGAAGTTTTTTGCGGTGAACGCGCAGACTTGTGTCTTTGTGGGGTTAAATTGAACCAAATTAAGTCTGCCCCAATCTGAGACTTTCTTTAAAGAGGTCTCAATTTCAGACACAAGTTTGTTTCGGCTCTCAATGACGTTTTCCCGAGAGATGTTAGCGCGGCCGGTATAGAGAGCATCGCTCGTGCTGTCGTCCGCATAACAATGAATGTTGCTTATTTGCAACATGTCGATGATATGGAGGAGGAACAGAGTAGGCGATAGCACACAGCCTTGCGGGACACCAGCATTTACAGGCATGGAGTTAGAGCATTCACCGTCGACTGCGACCTTAATGTTTCTGTCTGCTAAAAAGCTAGTGACCCATTCGCATAATCTCTCGGGAAGCCCATAGGAAGGGAGCTTTAAAAGAAGCGCTTTGTGCCAGACACGATCAAAGGCCTTCGCTATGTACAAACTTACCGCCAAGGCTTCGCCCTTTGTCTCGATCGCCTGTGCCCAACGATGTGTTAGGTATGCTAGAAGATCAGCAGCCGACCGACCCTTACGAAAACCGTACTGCTGGTCACTAAGCAGCTGATGACCCTCTAGGTACCGTAAGAGCTGACAGTTGATAACGGATTTCATTATCTTCGAGAAAAGGGGGGTTATCGCTATCGGTCTGTAGTTGGATGGATTTGAGCGGTCGCCTTTTTTTGGGATCGGGTGGACCAAAGCTGACTTCCATGATGTCGGGACTACGCCAGAAGAGTAAGAGAGCCGAAATAGTTGCGTTAAGACCGGCGCCAACTCAGGAGCGCACATCTTTAACACGATAGGAGGGATTCTATCAGGCCCACTCGACTTATGGATATCAAGGGATAGAAGTGCTAAGCTATATAGGTGTCGCTACTGGCACGGTAAACATCAGCTCCGTATATTTTGTGTAATTATATAGTTTAAGCGAGTTATTAACCGTGATTCCTCTATAGTAGTGAAGATTAAGTGACAATAGTGGCCAATTAATGTTATCTCGGCAAAAACTGTGTGAATATAGACAGTATATACATTTAAAGTGAAGTGCTTATTTACGTAATATCGGACACTAAAACTGATTCCGGATTAATTTTTGAGTTAATATTAAGTGACAAAACATTAAAACTATATAATAACTGTGGCAATACAAACGCAGAACTAATATCTAAAATTTTACCAAATCAGTGGCCGTTAATTTTCTCTAATTTGAAAATTATTCTAACAAGAAAAAATATTAAATAGTGACATCTTGTGTAGAGTGGCAGAACTATCAACTGGTAATCGAACAATCATGTCAACTAAAGCAAACAACTCTAGTAGTACCCGCAAGATGGCGCCACTTGTTACTTGCCATAAATGCAAAAAACAGGTTGATCGCAAAAACACAGTAAAATGCATCACATGTAAATATAATTATGAACTGAAATGTATTACTAACAGCAAGACCAATAAAAACGACCTTTCAACGGATAAGTGGAACTGTAATGCATGTGAGCAGAAATTAAAAAGTCAAGCTACACCCACTACACCCACACATAACACATCTATTATAGAACAGTCTTTCATTACGATGAGGAAGAAAAAAAGCTCTAATAAAGCTGAAGAAAACGCTGCTCAATTACTTAATAGCCTCGAGGATAACCAGGTCTATTTGAGCAGTAGTAATATACTAGACTGTTCGATTAGTACTACTGATCTGCCTTTGTCAAGAAGCGTGGACTACGGTAGAATTGATTTAACCTCATTCCAAGAAATGCAGGAACAAATAGGAAAACTTCAAACTGAATATGGTAGCTTACAAAATGAGTTTGAAGCTTCAATATTGGAAAACAATGACCTTCGGGAACAAATATCTAAATTAAAAAAAGATAACATTACATTGAAAAGTTTATTAACCCAATCACCAAATAATATTAAGCCGAAAACTAGATATTCTGAAATACAACCAGAACTGAATGCTATCGCTACGCCATCTAGACGATTCTCTTCACACTTGACAGATGTGACGTACTCCAATGAGGCAATGATTATGATGCAGGATAAAATAATGAACCTAGAGCTACAATTGAAAGAAGCCAATCAAGAAATAGGACGGCTGAATGAGCAAATCAACACCCTACAAAAAGCATTACAAACTATAAACAAAGATGTCTCAATCAGTCCAATTGCTTTAAACACCAACATTGTGTCTCATAAAGACCATACAAAGAATAAACTATGTATCATAACAAATGCTAATCCATGTGGTTCTCACAAAATAGTTGATAACACGTTTGGTGATTATTTTGAGTATTGTAGATATGTCTCAAAAAACTGTAACACAAAACGTCTACTACATGGGATAGATAGCAAATTACAGAATTTCAGTATAAACGACTATTGTATTATTATATTGGGAGGAACTGAGTTTAAAAATACACGAGACTGCGTAAAATTAGTAAGGACTATTAGAGAATCCTTGCAACATGTAAATTATACAAACATTGTAATAAGTACACCAACATATGTGTGTGGTGCTCCCATTTATAATTATAAAATTGAGATATTCAATACTCTTTTATACCAGGATCTTCAAAATTTTAATTATGCTTACTATTTTGACACAAATTGTTTCCTGTCTTTTGACATGTTTTCTTATAGCTCAGGCATAATAAATAATAATGGGATTAAAACTATGTATAGTAAACTTATGGATAATTTAAAAATAGATTTACATATTTATTCTCCCACCAATCTCATACCAAATACAAATTATGTAAGTAAAGTAAGTTCACAGTTTTTTCTTGAATAAATTTAATTGTAATTATAAAAATAAGACTGATAAATGTGTATATGTTCCTAAAAAAAAATTGTGCAATAAAATTAGTGTTAAAAAAATTAAAATATACTATCAGAATGTAAGAGGGCTTCGTTCTAAAACTGTCCAATGTTATAATAATGTCATTTCAATGTCTTGTGATTTCTTTGCTCTCACCGAAACCTTTCTTAATAGCTCTGTGAATGATGCAGAATTGTTTCCCCAAAACTATATTGTTGTGAGAAAAGATAGAACCGGTGATGTCGGTTGGGGAGGTGTATTATTGGCAATAAAGGACTGTTATATGGTCAAAGTTATTACTGATGTAGATGGCCTTACACATGAAAAGGAACTATTGTTTACTATCATTACATGGAAAAATGTCAAACTATTTGTAGCAGTGGTATACTTACCACCAAACTATAATGATAAACAATATTTAGATGTTTTAACTTGCTTAGAGAATGCCATTGTTTCTTATTCCAAATACCAGTTTGTTATATTAGGAGATTTCAATCTGAAGTCATGTAGTAAAGCTGTCCAGTTGCAGTTTACCATGTTTCTAAATTTTTGTAAATTACAACAATGTAACAATGTATGTAATGAATATGGATGTGTCCTTGACTTGGTACTAACAACAACTGACCCAGGTGAAATTAGTGTAATTTCACACACTGATGTTCTAGTCCCGCCTGATGCCTATCACCCTCCATTAAAAATAGTTCTCACATTTCGTAGGGGTACACAGATAAAAACACCACAACCTCCAAAAGGAAGTAAAATTCCCGAAGGAGTGAACTTGGGGTGGAACTTCCGGAAAGCCAATTTCCTTGACTTATATTCCGATATAGCCAACTTGGAGTGGGGAGACCTTCTGGAACAACAAGATGTTAGTGTGGTAGTAGACATTCTTTATAATAAATTAAATGTGGCAATAAGTAAAAATGTTCCACCACAAAGAGAGCCTGTAACACATAAATATTTATATCCATCATGGTACACAGGTGAAATAATACATTATATAAAACTGAAATATTATAATCATAAAATGTTCAAAATACGGGGCCTTCAGTTTAACAAAGAGCTTTTTAGATACTATAGGACTAAAGTCAAAGAACTCACTTATAGCGCTTATAGAAACTATATAAACAGTTTAGGAAATAAAATAACTAATGACCCCTCTGCGTTCTGGCAATATATTAGAGAGAAACGCAAAAATAGACAACAAAGTAGACATTTTATTCATGAGGGTAAGATAGTGGCGGATCAGGAAGCTGTCGATGCGTTCGCGCATTATTTTAGTTCGGTATTTCATACAGGAATGCCAAAGTTAGACCCTGTTGAGGCTGAGCGTGTTGGTAACATGCAGCAAAGTTGCACTCAAATAAGTGTTTCGCAGATAGATTCGGCACAACTGAGAAGTGCTGTACGACAACTCAATTCTTCATCTGCGTATGGACCAGATAACATACCAGCTTTTCTAGTCAAAGATTGTGTATCTGCTCTGGAGGAGCCTCTCTTATATATATATAATCTGTCCCTTAAATGCTGTTCCTATCCTAATCGATGGAAAACTTCTAGAGTGACGCCCGTCCCTAAAACTGGCTTGTCTACTGACATTAACAATTTCAGACCTATTGCCGTATTATCAGTGTTTGGTAAATAATAATAATAATAATAATAATAATAAGTTTATTTCACCAAACAATAATAACAATACAGTGCAATGCTTACATTAATCCTTATTGCTAGAAAAACAGATCTTGTGTTTTATTACACTAATTTGAACCCTGTCTCTTAAACTAGGCTATAAAGCCTGTATCTTAAAAAACAGTGTTCGGCTCTTTATGTTATCTATAATATAAGTGGTTCGTGTGGATATCCTGTTTGACATTGGTGATAGTAATTCTCGTGCATGTTTGATTGCCTTTGTTTGGGTGCGTGCAAGTGTGTGTGTGAGTTTGTGTGTGTGTGTGTGTGTGTGTGGGTGTGTGTGTGTGTGAGTGTGTGTGTGTGTGTGTGTGCGCATGTATGTGTGTGTATGTGTGTGTATGTGTTGTGAGTGTATCTTTTGTATTATTATTATACGATGTATGTTAATAGTGATTCAGTATGATCGTAATCTTGGAGTAGAAGCCATTCTGTCGTTTTGATTTTGATTTCGTGCATGTTTAAGTCTAGTATGTTTAGTGCTTTGTTTATTTTTTTGTAAATATGTTTACTTATTACATAGTATTGGTGTTTTGCGAAAGTTGTTCTATGTCGAACGCCTGAAGGAATGTTTGTGCGTTTATTGGGATTGGACGGGGGCAGAGCAGAATGTGTTCTCAGGACAGAGCGAAGGACAAAGAGCTGGCGAACCGTCAAAACCTTACAGTCTGCGTAAAGTTGTACCGTTGGATACCTGAAAGGCTTTTTTGTCATAACTTTGAGCACAGCTCTTTGCGCTCGCTCCGCCTGTAAAAATTTTGTCTTTACCGCAGCACCCCAAACCGGTATACAATAACCAATTATCGATTGACATAGCGCAAGGTATACCAACCTAAGTGTTTCACTGTCAGCCGATTCCCTAAGTGATCTGAAGATTGATATCAGACGCATAATTTTGCTTGACAACGTGTTCAGCTGCTTGTCCCACCTTAGATATTCGTCAATGTATATACCTAAGTACTTTACGCTATCTGTTCTGACCAGTGTAGGACAGGAGCAAGATGTTAATCGATTCGGGCATGAGTGAGCCTTGATAGTTAAAGATTGTAATGGCTTGGTATTACTACGAATAGCGAAGGGAATGTAAGACGATTTTTTTAGATTTACTGTGAGCAAGTTTAAATTTAGCCAATTCATTATTATGAACAATGCGGTCTCTGCCCGTTCCTTGACTTCGTCCCATGTGGAAGCATGTACAAGTACGGCGGTGTCATCAGCGTATGTATAAATGTTAGTGTTTGGGAGTGTCATCAAACAAAGGTCATTTATATATATATTAAATAACAATGGGCCCAATATGCTGCCTTGGGGCACGCCGTATGTTACAATTTGTTCTTTGCTGAGATGATTGTCAATTTTTACTTGCTGACTACGATTGCTAAGGTAATCTTTGTAAATACCTAGAGATTTTCCTCGTATGCCTATTTTCTCTAGCTTGGAAATCAGTATGGGAACAGAAACTGTGTCGAAAGCCTTAGACAGGTCTAGGAAAATTCCTAAGCATTTCATATTGCTATCTAGATTTTTAGCAATGTCTTGAGTCATGTCCAATACTGCGTTTTCAGTCGAAATTCCAGTTCGAAAGCCATATTGGTTATTGGCTATGAGATGGTATTTATTTAAGAAATTGCTGAGGTTTCTGCTAAGAACTTTTTCCAGTATTTTGGAAATTGAGGTTAACACTGATATAGGCCTATAATTGTTGACACAGTTTCTGTTCCCTGCCTTATGAATTGGGTGAACGATTGCCTTTTTCAAGGCATTTGGGAATACCCCCACCTGTATGCAAAGATTACATATATAAGTTATTGGCGGCACTAGCACTTGACGACACATCTTAAGTAAGGATGTAGATATGCCATCCCAGCCTGTGGTACAGTCACTGCGTAGTTGAAGAATAATTGCTTCTACTTCTGACTCATCAACCTCAAGGATAGCAAGAGAGTTGGATGGTGAGTTTGATACGTTATTTTCGGCTGGCCTATTCATGTTCGAAGTCGTTTGCTGATTTAAGATATTGTCCGCTAATGATTTGCCTACATTACTAAAAAAGCTACATACTCGGTTAATTGAAGTGTCAATGTCATTGTCTATTTCCAAAAGCTCTACAGGGCTAGTATGTGTATTACTTGTATTAGTAATATTTTTGATTGTCTTCCATAGTGCCTTTGGGTTATTTTTACTTTTTTCCAATTCATGCTTTTCGTACGTTCGTTTCATTTTATTTAAAAGACTTTTACAAAAATTGCGATAACGTGTGTATGTTAATCTTAATACAATGTTATTCGGAACTTTCTTGGATTGAATATGTAATCTGTCCCTATTTTTTATGCACTTCAAAAGACCTGTCGTCATCCAAGGTTTTATGATTCTCTTTTTCCTTGAAATGATACTTTGGGTGGTATGTTTAGAAATTGAAAATGAAACCATGTATAAAAATTGGTTTAAAGCTTCGTTTGGGTCACTAATACTATATATGCCTGTAAAGTCAGTAATTTCTAAGTCTAGTTTAACTGCCTCAAAATTTGTGCGAGAAATGGAGCGACTGATTTGCCTATTTGTGTTTGTGCTTTTGAGCATTAAGATTGTGGGTTTGTGATCTGTGATGTGGGATTCCAGAATTAGGGTTACAGCGGTCAGTTTTGTCTTTAAGAGAGTATGATCTAGACAGCTATCCTGTCTAGTTGGAAAAACGTGGGTGGGCAAAAGACCATGCGAAGCGTTTAAAAAAAGATAATCTAGGCATCGTTCATTTCTGTTACACGGCTTTATGTCGATATTCAGATCACCTACGACGGCAATGTTTGGCACCGCGGACAAACTATTGAGGACATCATTTAAACTATTTAGAAAGTTGTCATGATGGTCTTTGGTAGTGTAGGATGGCGATCGATATATAGCAATAATTGCAAACTTATCATCTACAAGGCAAACTAGGCAGTTTGCATTATTAATGTTCGGCTCCCATATTCTGACCCTTAGACCTAATTTGACATAAATGATAACGCCCTCATTTTGATTAGATATATTATTTGTGTAGTGAGCCTGATAACCATCAAGTACCGGTATATTAACAACTTTATTCAACCAACACTCAGTCAAAACAACCATATCAAGATCCACTTTGGTTAAACATATTAATGCTTCAAGTTCATTAAAATTTTTGTTTACACTCCGTATGTTAGTGTGTAATAACGTTGTGTTCTTTTTATGCGTGTGGATGTACGTTACACAATCTTCTGGGTTACATAGAAAGGAGCTTTTGAAGCAAGGGTCATCAAGCTCTTCATTTATATTATTTAATAGTGTCATTTTGATAAATTGTAAACACAGAAAAAAGACTCGTACTCCACTGGCTCTAAGGATATGTAGATGTGACATAACATACTTCCCGCCATTAAATTATTTTTTTTTTTATATAGAATATTGGAGATGTGTATATATAATATTAAGTGTTGTTTACGTCGTATAATAACATATTTCATGTGTAGTGTTATGGTATTAGTAGTAAGTGTGGTGGGCGTATTATAAAAATTAAAGGATATAAGTGTGATTTGTGTGTGGTATGGTAGTGTAAGTTAGTAGAGTACTAACATAACTAAACTAAAATAGTAAAATATTACCGACTGAAGCAAAAAATGATTATTATCCTTAAATAGCACGTCTAGTCACAGATTTTTGTTAGCAAGTTTTTGAAGACATTTTTCTGTTTTAATCATTACATGTTTCTCTCCCATTTCCCTACGGAGGAAGATGTTGCCGTTACTAACCCAGCAAAATGCGTACTTATTGTTTCTTGCGTATTCCCGAGATAAATAAAACAATTTTTTTATGCTTGGTGGTAGTTGCTCGGCCACGTACACTGGCTGGGTGTTCCCGGGTAAGTCAATTTGTTGTGTGTTTAACTTATTCTCTCTTTCCTTCTTGCTTCTGTTATATGAACGTACGGCCGAAAGTATGTTTATCTTTGTATGCACACTATTAAATTCGGCAATAATCGGACGCGGGGAGTTTGTTGAGGTAGGTTTGCCGGGTAATCGGTACACATCTCGGAACTCCGACTGTTGTACAGGAAATCCCACTTTTTCGCCAATGGTGCAAACTGTTTTCATCAAGGTAGCTGGGGTTTCGTTTTCAGTAAAGGGGATATTTCGAATCTCGATGCCCGATGATCGTGAGCGGTATTGCAAGTCGGCAATTTTATTTTCTAGGCTATTATTTGAGATAATTATAAAAAATCGTATATTTCTGCAAATCAACAGTCAATTAGATAATTCTCAACATGGTTTTCGACCAGCGCGTTCTACATTAACAAATCACGTTTATTTTACTGACTACGTGAAAACTAGGATGACATCTGGCTGTCAAATTGACGCAGCCTATTTAGATTTTACTAAAGCTTTTGATCTTGTCGATAACGATGTACTATTAACAAAGCTTTCGGCAATAGGATTCGACACTAATCTACTCCAATTTATAGCCAGTTACCTCAGAGATCGAAAACAATTTGTAAAAATAGGACAGTATGTATCAAACGATTACTATACACGCTCAGGAGTAAGTCAAGGCAGTACCCTTGGGCCTACCTTGTTTATTATCATGATAAATGATTTACCTAGAGTTTTATCTAAGACAGAATGCCTAATGTTCGCTGACGACCTTAAGTTATTTGCCCCTGTTCGGAGCATTACAGACTGCGAAGATATACAACACGACATAGATGCCGTTGTTGAATGGTGCACAGCGAATAAACTGTCCTTAAATATCCCTAAATGTAAAATTATCACCTTCACTCGTTCCCGTTCACCTATTACAATGGCCTACGAGCTGGCAGGGCAGCCGTTTGAGCGAGTTACTTCTATACGAGATCTTGGACTTACCCTAGACAATCAATTAAATTTTCGCGATCACATCACAACCATATGTAAGGCTGCTAATAAATCATTAGGATTTATAATTAGAATGTCCTCTCAGTTTGATAATGTTCTAGTAATAAAACTGTTATATAACGCCTATGTACGTAGCAAACTGGAGTACAATGCGATTGTTTGGCATCCACATGAGCAGTTATATACACTTATGATAGAGAGAGTTCAACGCAAATTTGCTCGTTACTTGTACAAACGCATATATGGCTACTATCCCTTTCTATACCCCTCTATGTTTGTCTCGGGAATGATTAGTCTCAATACCTTAGAACTTGCACACATAATGCACTATTATTTATTACTGGTGCATAGGGTGGATAACCCTTCTGTGCGTGAGTGCATTTACTTCTATGTGCCAAATCAGTACATGCGTGCTGTTGGACGTAGGCGACATAGATTATTCACGTATCCTACATCATGGCGTCTGCCGCAGGTTACTTATTGTCCAACGGCAAGAGCGATTGACAATATGAACAAATTACTACTTGCAAGTCCGGATACAGATTTATTTTATTGTAACACTAGTCAAATGTTTAAAAAAGTAACAGAGTTCCTTAACATGATGGCATAAATTATTTTATCTATTGTTTCTATACGAATGCTCAAAATTGTTTTATTTTAGTAGTTAATATGATTGTGAATGTTTCTTTTCTTTTATATTTTATTTTAATTTATTTGTTTTGTGTGTTTAAAGTGTATGTTAGTAGTATAGCACTAAAGGCGTGTTGGTACAGATGCTGTAAGCCTCTAGTGTTTATAAAATAAATAAATAAATAAATAAATAAATAAATAAATAAATAGTTAAGCGCACTGAGCGTTGGTAGAACTTGATATCCGGCATACAACCGTCACACCGCAGTATAGTAGGCGGTTTTTTTCCCCCGTCATCCAAAGTCGAGTAGTAGTTGAGGCATGAAAGCTTAAAAAACAAATAAACTCACATTCACATTTAAAATATTAGTTAGATTTTGACAGTTATGATTTATCAGTTATGTAAGGGACCTATCCCTTAAGCACCTGCCTACCCTTTTGAGTAATTAATTAACCCCCGACGCAAAAACTACGGAATGTTATAAGTTTGACGTGTATGTGTGTCTGTCTGTGGCATCGTAGCTCCCGACCGGATGAACCGATTTCAATTTTGTTTATTTTGTTTGAAAGGTGAATTAGTCGGGAGTGTTCTTAGTTATGTTTGATGAAAATTGGTCCAAGATGGCCGCTGCCACAAAATGGCGGATTACATATTTTTCACAACTTCTTCAATATGACTATTAAATGAAAGGGCTTAACTAGTGGAATACTATTCACTATGATAAATTTCAAATCCAAGATGGCCGCCACCACAAAATAGCGAATTACTTTTTTTTCAGAACTCCTTCAATATGGGTATCAAATTAATTTTGTGTCGGGGGTTTTTAAATATTTTGACTATACAGTCATGACTATTATATTATTATATTACTCAAATTACTCAAGTACATAGGTACTTACGTATAAACGAAAACATAGAGTCAATAATCCAAAAATCTATGCGTCTAACGACAATATTCTAAATCCATTTAATAAAAGTAAGTCCTTTATACAAAAAATACATCGGCGTGGAGGCAGTTACAACAGTTCTCTTCGTAATCACGGCTCGACGAGGGTATAAGTAAGATTTACAATAGACTGGCACTCTTAAATATTAACCGCTTCGTGACAAGGGTAGTTGAGGAGGGAGAGAGGGAGGGGGATAGTGGGCGCTAGTACTGTGAACTTGGAATAAGTAAGATATTATTGATTCGAAAATCCAATACAAAAGATTAGACTGGTGTAAGTGCAATCGCGTGGGTAGCAGTTATATTAGAAGATTTAGGGCTTGTACTCCAGATAGAATTTATCTATAAAAGTCTCGCCATCTCTCTTCTTTCACTTAACATGAGTGAGACAGCGTGCGATTTATCTTTTGGATAACTTTTACTTGTTAGTGGTAGGAGTGGCTATTAGACAGGCTGTATGACGTAATGGTTTAGGTAGTCAACTCGCTGTGTCGGGCCGATTATGTTGTGGGTTCTAATCTCACGTGGGATAAACAATTGTAGTGGTTGGTTGCGTTTATTTTCTTTTTTTCGTGTGGATTAGTGGCCAACTTGTTGTCGAGAGTTGTTCAAGCCACCTGTAGGCCTCTGACATGGCTTAATGACTGCTGTCAATTTGGCAACAACCGAGACCAACTTTTTACGTGCTCGCCGAAGCACGGAGACACTCAGATGAAATACCATTAAGCGGTCACCCAGCTATAGACTGACCGCACCCAACGTTGCTTAACCTCGCTAATCGTTTACCGGTCAGTGAGTGCAACTGGCTACGAGCACTTTTTCTTCTTTGTGTCCGATGTTTAAATGTTTCTAGATTCCGCCGTTTTCTACAAAATAATTGAATAATATGACTGCACGGTGACGAAGTGGTTAAAAGTAAAACCAATATTATGACACCTGTTTCGGTGTTCTCTGTGTTTATTGTTTTGGTGTTTGTTAACGCCGCCGCGATACTGGAATTAATTTTGATGCTATAATGCTAATCTTATGGTATTGTATTTTCTATAAAAAATGTGATACAAACATAACTTTGAATAGTTAGAGCCGTGGTCATAAACTCGAAACATCTACTTGACCACCCAACAATTCAAGCCAGCAACCCAACAATATATTTGTAATTTCTTGCTATTCAACCCATCAGATCATTAATTATTCAGATTATTAATTATTTAATAGAAATTAAACTCATACGGATTTTATCGCGTTGTTTATTTATCACTGTATTATATAATTTAGAAACTGTGACACTACTAATACTACTATAGAACATGACTAATTTTTAAAATAACTGCTCTGGAATATTGAGACAACTACCATCTCAGTCTCCCCGTGACCATGGCTGCTGAAAAGCAACCGGAACGTCGGGGAAAGTGTACACTTAAATATAAATAGTTTTAATAATTTTATTAGCTTAAAAAATAGTAAAGTTCTATAGTAGTAGTAGAGTAAACAGTTTCTAAATTATGTAATACAGTTTTAAATAAACAACGCGATATAATTCGTATAAATGAGTTTAATTTCAATGAATAACATTCGCGTAAACAGAAGAAAATATTATATTTAATAGAAAATTCAACTTCGGTAAATGTTACAAATGTTTCAGTTTCCCGTTTCAATTAACCACATCGCAGGATTCGCTATAAGAAAACGGGAATTAGTTCGAAGACCGAGTTCCGCGGTAACGAATATGCTCAGTGCTTAAAGTATAACTTAAGTTATATAAATAGAACTACATTTAACTTGCTAACGTAATATCAAATGATTTATTTTACTGAATGTAATACTAAGTTAAAGCTCTGGGTTTCCTGTTACAGAAGATTAAGGTTTCATACTATTGTCTTAGTTTATGCGAATGTTATACTTTGAAATATAGTGCTTTATTAAGACGTTAAGACGGATACTAAAGTGGTGTTTGTGTTAATGTTTTGAAGTGATCAGATTTCTAGACATTGAGATGTACCGCAGGAACTCTAACGTCACTTTACTTTTTTCAATATGGCTGCTGAATAGGAACCAAAATGTCCCAAAAAGTGCTTATAAGAATACCGGTTCAGGCAAAGTGTTATTAACAGAAATTGGGTGATTTACGGTTTATTTAAGTTTTCTTTTAAAAATGTCTTAGTAGCAGAACAAAATCTGGACCTGTACCCGATATGGCAGTAGGTTTGGCCCCACTAATCCCAAGTACTAACTTGGGATTGTCAATAGCTGGCGAAATATGGTCATAATAAAAGTTCTTCGTTTTAAATACCGTGTTGTCTGAATACACCTTTGCTTAGGCGGGTAAATGTGTATTACAATGTATATTCCCGCAGAAGTTTTCAGACATTTGGGCATAAGACCATGTATTAATACAAAAATGTTACTATGATATAAATTAATATTTAAACGATACATTTTAATAACTCAGATTATGTAAGAATATTTAGAAAATAAGTTTAATACTTACACTTTACTTATAATAGAATATTAATTATAATACGTGAGTAATTAAATAAATATCTACTAAGCTCTAAAATGTATTTTAATATGCTATATGGTTTAATAGAATATTCTTTCTTCTCTTCTAATTTTGCCGTGCCCGAAGGGATCCATTATTGTTTTCTCTACATTTATAAGACCTATATATACATTAGAGAGTACAATAAACGAATTGAATTTAATTGAGTTATATGTATGTCTACCTACCAGATTTGGCTCAACTCGACTGCTATCTCATAGAATTTCAACGTAAAGTACTCATGCAATTCGTTCGGCGAATGACTCTTCGCTTTCTTCCTTCTTCTACTCTGTTCTCTCTCCCTGCACATAGTCTATCGTAACTGCTAACCATCACGTAAACCAAGACCGTTTTACCATCTACTAGCTTTTGCTCGCGGCTTCACTAGAGAAAAAGTAAGTTAAGTTAGTAACAGTACTTTCATTTTAAATAAAATTTAGCCTATGTGAGCCTACTCGGAGATAATATAACTTTATAATGACGAAAGATTTTTTAAAATCGTTTTTGTAGCGTTTTTAGTTAAATCCTTACAAACAAACAAAAAAAAACTTTTTTCTTTATATGGGTCATCTATATAGTTTACAATAGACAGCAACTTGATTGTGTTAAAACTGCATATCTGATATCAAAAATCAGGTAGCACGCTAGCTCTTACAAAGTGTAATTAACCCAACCAATCAACACAACGCATCAATATTTCTTTATCACATAATAAAAAGTAACACAAGAAGTACACATTGCAAATGACCCCACATTAATGTTCCATCGATAATATCAGCAGCCACAATCGATCAATCACCTGCTGGAAATTGATTGGCCATTACGCAACTATATGTGACCGCAGTACGGCGCAATAAGGCCTATAAAATCGACGGTTTAAAGTATACCGGATATTAAATACTTGCTTTATGTTGTAGAATATTTTTAAAGGTACTTGTTTTGACTGCCTCGATGCCGCAGTTGTAGTGAATGAGACTGCTATGTGATATGTGGTCTCAGGTTCTATACCTAGGACGGGCAAAGTTTTATTGGATTTTGGAATTAAATTCTAAGTTGGAGCATGGAGTTTGGAACAATGCCCAGTATAGGCACGTGGAACCTAAAATATAGTTGTTGAAATACACATCTGTCTACGTGGAACACGAAAAAAAATTGGCGAAAATAAACAAAAGGTTCTATAGGTAATTTTTTTTTATTAAATCTTTTCAAAGTATCAGCCTCTATACAAAGTTTCACGTGTCTGAACTAGTTTTTGAAACACTTTTTCAGTCCGCCGCAGACACCTCGTTTACAGCCTGCTCGAACACTGACAGCGCATCTGCCGGCGACAAAAATTGTATTCCTTTGAACAGATGTTTTTATTTTCGGTAAAAAATGAAATCTAATGGTGCTAGGTCAGGGCTGTAAGGAGGGTGACCCAAGAGTTTGACAGGCGTGCTGTCCAGGAAGCCACTTGTTTTGAGCGCGGTGTGCGCGGGCGCGTTGTCGTGGTGGAGCAATAGCCCGCGGAGCCCTGTGTTTGGTCGCTTGTTGCACAGAGAAAACTTCTGGCGAGCATTTGGTAGTATACCATTCAGTGTCGATGCTTCTTTGGTTGCATAAAGGAATTGATACCAAGTAGCCAGTCAAATTAAAATTTTCCCCCCGCTTCTAGATCGCTTCAGTTTGGTAGGCGTTGATTCGTTTTGAAACACCCAAACTGTCAATTGACGCTTCGTTTCTGGATCGTATTGATAAATCCAGAACTCATTACCTGTAATGAAGTCGTAAATATGCCGAGACGAGCCTTCTTCAAATTTGTTTATCATAACACGGCACCATTCCACCCAACGTGACACTATCCTCCTCACGCGAAGCAGCAGAAAGGCTTCCCGATCCAATCTGCAATATGTGTTGAATCTCCTGATGCGTAACTCGCCTATTGTCTTGGATTAAATTTTTCACTGCTAGCACGTTTTCTTCCGTAACAGCCGTCAAAAGGCGACCACTTCATTCTTCATCCCCTAAAGTTAGTCGACCGCGCTTGAATTCGTTATACCAACTATACACGGTTGCCTTGGAAGGGCCTTATTCCATGAATGCCATTTGAAATCTGTCATACGATTCGCCCGGTTTCAGTCTACACTTGAAATCGTAAAAAATCATGGTGCGAAAATGTTCCCGACGCAGATCCATTTTTCAATAAGACACGATAATTAAAATTAGCTCTCCAAAAATGTGAAGGTAAGTTTTGAAATTGGAACGTACCTATTTTTACTTATAAATAATCATATTTTCAAAATAGATTATAACTGGCCAGTCTCTAATACATAAAACGTTTTTACGCAATACTTTCTGAGTGGCCTGGTATCTATGTTTTTACTAAGAATAGTTTGATATTAAAATCTAAGCCAAATTTAATCCTGTACCGTTCTGCGTTTTGGTGATATCGTGCATAGCGTGATTTATGCAAACAAAATCGCTATTGAACCGCAGTTCACGAAGATGCGTACAAATGCAAGTTCTACATAAAAATCCTTTAAAACTTTATTTATGAAGATATAAACGTTCACCTTTATACCTTTATTTCATAGACATCATATATTTTCCACTTTAGTAGCTAAATTCCTAAGGAGGAAAACCCAGTTCCGTCTCCAACGTAATATAAAGATTTCACTTGCAGACCATAAAACGGTGCCGAGATAGAAATTTAGATAAAAAATAATGTTATGAGTCATTTTGAGTTTATCTTTAATAAAATCTGACTAAATTTGGAGACATTTTGACTACATTTTCTAGACTTCCGTTTGTCCCGTGGGATAAGTATGCCGTAGATTGTGAAGTACTGAGTTTGCTTCTCGGCTCGAAAAAAATTTCATTGATTTATCCTGTTAGGTGATTCTCAATAAAAACATTGAATCTGGGAATTTGTTTTATTAAAATTATAAAGGACACATTTTGTGTCCTTTAGACAAGAATAAAATGTAGCGACTTAAACTTAGACCTAAATACAATATGCAATACTGCCTACCTTATCGAAATTTACAGATATCAGTTTATAAATGGAAAGTATAGTAATTAAAACCATGAAATATATAAATTAGCAAAAATTTATATGCAATCATGATATTAAGAAACAATTGCATCAAGCCTAAAGCATAAATTGCTTACATGAACCAACATTATATTAATTTCATTATATAATACTAGCTTGCGTCCCCGGCTTCACTCGCATGGTATGTCCTTAAACACTACCTACTATTACGTAACTCAAGTTAGTTATCTATATAATATTTAATTACTCGTTTTTTTCGATTACTTTCCGAGATAACCAAACATACAGATAAACATATTTTACTTATAGTTACAAAGTTATAGCGCGAAAATAAAAATAAAATAGCATTCGTTGCCAACTACGTGAAGCCTGTATTTCGGCAAGCGTCGCCACTCCCACAGGAATTTCAGCATAAAACAACAAATAGATAAACTTAAATGAAGTTAAATCTGAAATTATTAAATAATACCAGTGTGAAAAATTAACCTTTCTCTGTGAGTAACACATGCATATGTATGTGTTTGCGTGAGAGAATATGTTTGGACTAGTTTATTGCTCACAATAAAACAAAACAACATCGATTACGTGATTGCTCCCATCTCACACAAAATCTTTCCTTCCTTCAAAAACATCCAGTCCCCTGTCAAAACGAAACAGCCTGTCAAATCCTCTCACACATTTGTCACGGCACGATTCGGTGCGATTAGATGCGGACAGCTACGAATGTCAAGCAGTGTTACGTACATATGAAAATAGTCGCGATGTCCAAGATTCATTGGCTGTGTATGGTCACAATATCCCATGAGAGTTGCCCTCTGTTGTAGGTCTATGGACATCAATCTCAGTCAGTGCCAGGTTAGCGGGTCATGTGATTCACGGGCTTTAAGTCAATCTGACTGCACGGATAATGCAGTAAATTAAATGTTAAAGCAAGAAATTATGAAGTAAGAGAAAAAAGTGGTCTCGATGGCGTTGTGGTTAGTGTAACCGACTGCCACGCCTGAGATCGTGGGCTCGTATCCCGCACAAGTCAAACATTTGTGTGCATTAACATAGATGTTTGTCTTGGTCTGGGTGTTTCTGTATTGGTCTGTATGTATTTACAATAACTATAAATTAAAATTTAAAAACCCCCGACACATATTGAGGGAGTTGGGAAAAAAAAAATGTTATTCGTCATTTTATGGTGGCGGCCAACTTGGATTTGCAATTTATCATAGTGTATGGTATTCTACTAGTCAAGCCCTTTCATTTGATACCCATATTGAGGGAGTTGTGAAAAATATGTAATCCGCCATTTTGTGGCGGCGGCCATCTTGGACTGATTTTCATCAAACATAACTAAGAACACTCCCGACAAATTAACCTTTCAATTAAAAAAAACAATATTAAAATCGGTTCATCCGTTCGGGAGCTACGATGCCACAGACAGACAGACACACACACACACACACACACACACACACACACACACAGACACGTCAAACTTAAAACTTATAACACCCCGTCGTTTTTGCGTCGGGGGTTAAAAATAAAAGTATATATGTATGTTTATCCATTGTCTAGTACCCATAGTACAAGCTCTGCTTAGTTGGGCTAGATGGTGTTGTGTGTATGTGATTAGAATATTATATTACATATATGCCACGATAGCAAGTGAAATAGTCTCTGCTTACCCTTCAGGGTAGCCGGTATGAGTATGTAATTGATTGTGAGTTGGTACCTCGCAAGTGATTTACATATACTGTACTGATAATGGCTTGTGTGTTTGGTGGTACATTTCAGTACTTAGCGATTAATGCTTGTTCAGTTGATTTGATTTCTGAAGAAAATTTTTGGTAGAACCTAAAACAGAGCTGGCCAATAGGGCTTACTAATATAACTCTGCATACTCTTTCGTGCACGCAGGGTCTTACGTTCAGGTGTAAGAACCAATTATATTATAGGCACCAGTAAAAATATAATAAAATCAATACGGCTTATTACCTAAGTGTTCCACTTCTGGACACGGATCTCGTTTCAATTTGAGAAGGGTATAAATATAAGTATGTAAACTTCTGCGATTTTAGTAAGTCAACACGTAACTAAGACGGATGAAAGTCGTATAATAAACAGATATTGATAGCTTTAAACACTCGATTCGGGTTCGATTCCCGCACATGTCAAACATTTGTGTGCATGGACATGGATGTTTGTCTCGGTCTGGGTGTTTCTATGTATAATATGTATGTATTTACAAAAAAAGTATATATATGTATGTTCATCCATTGTCTAGTACCCATAGTACAAGCTCTGCTTAGTTTGGGCTAGATGGTGTTGTGTGTATGTGATAGAATATTATATTATTGTTATATTATACTTACCAACTAGTTATGCCATAGCCCATCACGCTGGACCAGTGTGGATTACTGGCCTTTACATACATTAGAAACTATTGAAGAAATTTCTGACATGTTAATTATGTTGCAATGTTTTTCTGCACTGCTAAAGCAAGTGACAATAATCTTTTTTTTAAGTCAGTGTCGCGTGCCTTTGCCTTCAAACTCGAGATGTCTATGCGTCAGTCTAACGATCTGGCCTCTAGACTATAGCTAATTCTAAAACATTTTAATTTTATTCGTAGCGCATTTCTTGAGTAAAGTTATATAACATCACACTGCGAACAAGCGGAGCAGTAATCATGAACGTGGGTGGAACCGTGTGGGACAACGTTTAAGTTTTTAAACTGCAGCTCACGCACTAGGAATTATGCCTGTGTCGGGATTTTACAAATGTTCAAACAATGGTCACTAAGAAAACCCAAACTCGTAACAACTATGTATTTGCGGATCACACAAATTATATACATTATGAATTATATATATTACGAAGCGCTCATTCAAACCACTGCACCCTTGCATTCAGTTAATAATATTGTCCGTTTTATATTTCAGTGTGTATCAGACAAAAGCTGTGCGAGGCACTGCGGTTTTGCACGTGATGAATCTAGCCAAATGGCGGTCATTGTCCTGCCACGATTTTATTCCGATATCGCCCAATATATTTATCAATTTTTGACATAAATCATGATAACCGGCTATATTTCAAACCGTACCTTCGGTTAGAGGATCAAACGAGGATAAAATATGGAATAATATAGTATAATATATCGTCATATCAGAATAAGCCCGAATGGTGCAATGGTTTGCGTAGTCACCTTGTCACAGAATATATACATAAACTCTAATCTATGTGTCGTTGTCCCATGTGATAGGCCAGTAGTTCCTAATCTTTTATGATGTCGGAACACTCACCAAATACCTTTTATTTTATGGAACCCTATATCAAATTCAACATATATTCAACAAATCAAAAACACTGTAAATTAAATAAAAACAAAAACTTTACTGCTCATATCATATTATGCGCTATTTCAATATAATACGAGTATATGTACTTAACTGTGGTATTAATTAACAGCCAAAAATAAATAATTTCGCGGAACCTGGTGACTTTTCTACGGAACCCACTTAAGGAATCGCTGTAATAGGGAACGAGCCGATTATACTATAGATACCTAGAGTACTATAGATTCTCGAAATTTACTGACTCGTACTTCTCCCAAATCAACACAGGAACCCAATCACACTTTGCTGGATCTAGAATTTGAACTGGGCAATTCATTATCTCAGGCACACTCAGTTGTAAACTGATACCAGAGGTTTAACGACGCAAGCGAATTAACTTCAACTTCTTCATATAATAACATACCTAACGTAAATAAACATTTAAAAAAATAAGGTTAAAAATGTCCAATAAAATTCTTTAAAATGTTCAAACCAAATCATTTTTACCAGCAAAAATACTACGTCATTCATTGAGTGTGTTGTGAGATAGTGCTACTACAGTTGCTTGTGCCGGAGCTAGACAGATGTCCGTCATTGTCTACACGAAGATATACTGCGGGACGTGACCTATTAAATAACGGGATCTATTTACACGTGGACTTAGATGCAATGTGGTCAAATATGGAGTGGTTTGGTGAGTCAGAAAGTAATATTTTAAGTTAGTCAGTTACATGTATAGAAGGCCAAAAACATGGCTTGCTATTATAATTTTTTCAATCGAATGTATATAATAGTTAAGTTTCTAGTCGATCCAGGATTAGCATGTTTATAGTGTGCTCTCGTGAGCTCATTCTTGAAATTAAATAGATTTGAAGAATACAAGATGGATTCTACTACACTTATTGCTGAAAACATATTAGGTTGGTTTGTCGTATTCTGAAACCGCACAATTTAGTTACAATTTATATTGGATATTATTTTGCATTTTTATTAGCAGCGGTAGCTCAGTGGGTAGACCAACAGACTGCAATGCAGAGGGTCTCGGTTTCGAACCCAAGTCGCGCACCTCTGACTTTCGGAAGTTATATGACTTTTCGAAATTATGTGCAAACATGCAACATGCAAACAATTATCGCCTGCTCCGTGTCTCGGAGAGCACGTTAAGCCGTCGGTCCCGGCTGCCATGAATATCTATGTCAGTCATTACTGGGAAGTCAGTGCCCTATAATATCCTGACACTGGTCTAGCCGTAGGATATCGCTAGCCTTAGGGTATCGTTAGCCTTCGGGTTGCGTAGGTCAGGTGGCAGCCGCTCCGTGTAAAAACTGATATCCAGTCAAATCCGGTTAGATCAAAAAAGTCAACTCCAAGTGCCTTGGGAATAATAAAGGCTAGGGAGAAGATTATTTTGAAAATATATGGTCTCCAACTTATGAAACATACGCATTTATTAACAGATGAATAAATCCACTGTGCTAAGACATTTTTATTTATTATTAAGAAGAGCTTAAGATAAATTCTAATTCACCTTATGCTCATCGTAATAAATATTTCTTATTATTCTCTAGAATACCATAATAAAAGCTTACCTACGAAATATTCGTGTTAAATATGAATGACAGGCCTAGACGTACATTATGTGACCAGACTACAGATGACCTGAAGAAAGGTCAGGCTAAGTACTTTTACTCTGTCACGAACTAGAACATCCCTACACTGATAAACATGGATGAGAAAAGTGATTGAATAAAGTAGAGAGAAATGCCAGGATCTGAGCAAGTTAAAATGCTTAGTCTTTTCTGACCCTTCTGGGAAACCATCATGAATTTATACAGGTATAAGTAACCTAACTTACCTTTCTAGAAAAATAAATTTGCAATCACAACAGATGCCTAATCCAACAGCGAGAAACAAACTAATTAATCATAGTCCTGTTCAAAATTCGCCTCGTAACCGAAGTCCCAACCAATAAATATTCCGGCGGTCACATTATCACACGATCAAAACGTAACAACCTCTATTCACAAACGCTGACTTTTATCGCGATCTTCTACAAATTTTCCTCTTTTTTTGTTCCATTCCTTTTGTTGCCGCCACCGATCGCCTTTTACCATGGGAGACTCGAAGTTTTCCTCCTAAAAAGAGATTGTTCTTTAACAATCTCCTCAGTTCTTTTGTACCAAATTTGGAACGAATTTTTCCTTTAGATAATCTATCACACTGACCTGAATGCTTTGGTGTATGCAGATTAGTTTGAAATAGGAACATGGAAACGAGCTAGATCGTATATTTTGTTGATAGATGACGCGACAGTGCCGAATGGGCGCGACACAGCGATGTGAATTTGTACAGTTTTCTTGGAACGATGTTTCGTCAGCAGAAACGCGGAAATGTCGTGTCATCAGATTCAGTTTCTTTTTGTTTCTGTGTTTCAAATAGTTGGTAAATTTCATTCGTAGTATAGTTTAAGGATTAGTAATTACCCTTCACTGAATACTTAGTGTTCAGACAGTCATAATAGCCCCAAAAGTGTATATTCACAAAGCAAAATTGTATTATATTGATTAAAAATGTAAGTACAATTATTATCCAGTAAGAACTTTGTATTTATGACCTGTACGGTTTAATGTGTGTATTATTCCTTCGATATGGTGAAATAAATAAATAAAATAATATTAACGTATACTTCATCAATTATACTATATCTATATAAAAAAATGAATACGATACTTAGATATAACATACCCTCACAACATCTATTGGATCCAAAAAAAATTAAGGATCTGTGATTCGTACATTACAGGGCTCAATTTTAGGACCCTTTCTGTTTCTAGCGTACGTGAATGATTTGCCGTTCTTCGTACAGAATTTGTGCGACATTGTATTATTTGCTGATGACACATCACTTATATTTAAAGTAGACCGTAAGACACCAAATTTACAGGGTGTTAATTCTTCACTCGCGCAAGTCCTGGACTGGTTCACGGCGAATAATTTACTACTCAATTCAAAAAAAACAAAATGTATTAAGTTTACATTGCCTAATATAAAGAGTCCTAGCATAAACGTTAATTTAAATAATGAAACAGTAACATTTGTACAATCCACAGTTTTCTTAGGCATTACTTTAGATGATAAAGTTCAGTGGGGCGCTCAAATATCGTGTCTTGCAGGGAGACTTAGTTCAGCAGCATTCGCGGTTAGGAAAGTAAGACAGCTTACTGATATAGATACTGCGAGACTAGTATATTTTAGTTATTTTCACAGCGTTATGTCCTATGGCATACTATTGTGGGGTAAGGCAGCTGATATTGAAACAATTTTCATTCTTCAAAAGCGTGCAGTACGTAGCATTTATAATTTAGGCCCACGAGTTTCCCTGAAAGAGCGTTTTAAAGAAATTGGTATACTTACTGTTGCGTCGCAATATATATTTACGAATATTATGTTTATAAAACATAATATTCACTTATATAATAAGAATAGTTATATTCACAACTTAAACACTAGAAATAAGCATAAGTTGGTAGGTCCGTATCATCGTTTACATAAAGTTCACAATTCATTTGCGGGACTCAGTATACGCTTTTTTAATAAACTACCGATTGATATTATAAATTTACCTTTACTAAAATTTAAAAGTGCTGTTAAAAGTCAGCTTATCCGGAAGGGCTATTATTCAATCAATGATTACTTAAATGATAAAAACTCATGGAACTAGTTGCTTGTTTCATACAGGATTCAAACAATGTATGTATTATATAAGTCAATTTAGTTATGTGAAGGTACTTCGTGTTTATTTGGTGGTGTTAAAGTATCTTTCTTTTCTTTTAAACAAACTTTATAAGTATTAACGTAAATTTTGTTTTAACTACATTTAGTCACGAACTACCTTTTCATGTCACAAAGTGTAAGTGTATGCGTCCTCATGCCATACTACTGTCTATTACAAATGGCTACGTACTGATAAATATGATTTCAAATCTCAAATGCTTTTTACATAATATTACCAACTTTTCTTTATTTTAGAATTTAGTTTTATATGGACAGTGACATATGGCATAATGACTGCAACACCTGGTACATAAATGAGTTGTAAAATACTGAAATTATAAGTTGATGGCGATTTAAAAGAGTGGCCTTGAGTTTCTTGCAGGTATCTTCTCATAGGCTCAACCTTTTGCCTGAACCTTGCAACTAACATAAATGTAAATTCAGTAAATATAATAAACTCACTAACCCATTTGACGTTCATAAGTGTTACTTTGTGACCTAAGTGAATAAATTATTTTTTGACTTTAAAGACTATAGCAATTGCTACAAAGAAAGAAATTTGCATATTAAAAACATCTACAATCCCGCATCTGACTGTTGATCAATTTTCATCACTGATTACAATTCGAATCTTATCGAATATTTATAACTAGGTTTGATAAATAGGTCGTTGCTAAACAGATCGAACAATCGATCGTGTTACGAGTAACAAAACCATAATTTCGGATTGCACTTTTATTTTCATCTAGAAATATCTGTAATCGTATTTGCGTAGGGCTAATACCAAATATATAATTCAAGTAATAGATAATTATCAAAAATGCATTGAGCATTCGAATTTTTATCATAGTTTCCAATATTTAGATTCGAATGAACATTTAAGTAATTTATCTTTTTTAAATTGCCCTTCGCTAATAGTTAATGCTTTTTTGGATTCAACCTACAAACATTATTGTATTTTATTAAGTGTCAAACAGTCTGTGGATATTTTTTCTTTTACACCGCATTTAATTACCACCTCAAGTAATGTGCCATGGGTGCAATAAGTTTCTTTGAAGTTTAATTACTTTCATAAATATGTATGTTTGTACTTACATCAAAACAAATTCATAATAATTAAACGTAGTTTAATATATTCACACAAATAGAATAAGAGTAATTGAAGCGAGCTTCGACGAGAGTTAATTAGAAAGTCGACATTGAAGCTGTCAGGTGACTGAACTTTTAATGTCATAATGGATGCGCATCCATACTGATATTACGAAGAACAGTTAATGCTCGGTTTATTCCGAATAAAATTAGAATGATTTTTATTCGAATAACGAACACAGAACTACTTGTAAAACCGCATTCGCATTCGAATGTCGATTCGTTCTTATTGTTGTATTAGAATATATTTTATGGCAGATCTTAGTGACATCATCGCTTAACCCTAGGATTTTACTTAAATTGGAATAGAGTCCACCCTGCAGAAGTTTGCAGACATACAACTTTGTATAGAATTGTTTGTAGGCGTTGCGCTGTCGCTAAGGAATTAAGCTCGTCGCAGACGTAGCTATAATATATATTAATATATCGAGGTATATATTATAGTATAGCAAGCTATCACACACGGGAGCTATACTATAATATATATTTTGCCCTCACTCGGTCTGCGGTCGTCCTTGCAAGCGCACGATTTTAAAGCTTATTTTCTCTACAGAATGTTCAAATTTTGAAATAACACTGTTATCAATCTAGGTACCTAAATGAATTCGACAAGAGCACTTCTTTTAGATCTAATTGAAAGTACCTCAGAGGATGATTCCGATGCTGAATTTGATATGCATGTTGCCTTGTCAGGAACGAAAAATAGAACCATCTGGGTTGAGTCGCATATAAAACAAAAGAGAACTCGTGACGAATTTAATATGTAATATAATTAAAATTTATCATCGAATAAATTTGCACAGTATTTTGAAAGTTCAAGATCGGCATTTATCGAGCTTCATGAATTGATAAAAAAATATTTAATAAAATGCGATACGGTTATGCGTAAAAGCATTAGTTCTGAAGAACTTCTTGCAGTATGCTTGAGGAAAGAAGTAAAAACAAATCATATTTCAATCATTTATTATAATTGCAACACTTGTATTTTAGTTAAATAAAGTACGTAATTTAAGCTCGTGCGTATCGAGCACGGACGTCGGGCAGGCGTTCGGTGAACAAATGGAACACCCCTATCCTCAAAATATATCAAAATATATATTAATATACCAAAATATATAGCAATATACCAAAATATACCAAGATATATATATCGACATATTTTAACGTCATAGAAATATATATTATAGTTGCGTGTGTGGTCACTCGAAAATTTATATAGAAAATATGCCGTAATATGCCTTACTATGATTCATATTAATATATATTATAGCTACGTCTGTGACGGCCTTTAAACGTGTCTGCCTATACGCAACACTTTCTTAAAGGGGCAATTATACCCGAGTGATATAGTTATTAGTGATAGGATATAGACGCCTACACCATCCAGAATCAGTAGATCAGCGGCCTACATTCCTTGTTCCGATAGCATAGCGCCACAAATTTCGGAAGAGCTATAAACTATTAGTTAGTAAATATTTAATAGCTCACAAAGAATACGACTGGCATTTGGTCACATTGTAAACTACTGAGATTCCTGGACAGTTTGTAAAACTGGTGTAGTTTAGCGAGGAGAAATTCACTTGCAGATTCAAGCCTATATATTTTAGTAAACAATTATACTAAATACCAGACCAGTTAGAAAGTATCGCGAAAAAAGGTTTTAGAGTCCTGGATTTATCAATACGATCCAGAAGGGATACAATTTTCGTCGCCGGCAGATGCACTGTCAGCGTTCGAGCAGGCTGTAAACGAGATTTTTGCGGCGGACTGGGAAAAGTGTTTCGAAAACCGGTTCTGAGGCATGAAACTTGTATAGAGGCTGATGGAGAGTACTTTTAAAAGATTTAATAAAGAAATATTTATCTATACAACCCTTTTTTATTTTCGCAAATCTTTCTAAGTGTCCCACGTACATCTCTATTATCATGCCATCCTCCTATTCAAAGCTAAATTACCGCCATAGACAATAGCTTTACTAACACATTATTTACTAATTTATAACTCATTATCTGACGCCGTCTCTATAATAGGCTATTATATATGCTTACCATTCACTGGACCAGATGTCAAAGTCAAAGTCATAAATCATTTATTCACATAGGTCACAAAGTTTCACTTATGAACGTCAAAGGGGTTAGTGAGTTTATTACATTTATATTAGTTGCAAGGTTCAGGCGAAAGGTTGAGCCTTTGAGAAGATACCTGCAAGAAACTGAAGGCCACTCTTTTAAATCGCCATCAACTTATAATTTCAGTATTTTTCATCGATGGCGTAGTGGTTAGTGTAACCGACTGCCACGCCTGAGGTCGCGGGTTCGATTCCCGCACAAGTCAAACATTTGTGTGCATGAACATGGATGTTTGTCTTGGTCTGGGTGTTTCTATATATAGTATGTATGTATTTACAAAAAAAAAGTATATAAGTATGTATGTTTATCCATTGTCTAGTATCCATAACACAAGCTCTGCTTAGTTTGGGCTAGATAGTGATGTGTGTATGTGATAGAATATTATTATATTATATATTATATATTTATGTACCGGGTGTTGCAGTCATTATGCCATATGTCACTGTCCATATAAAACTAAATTCTAACTATAAATTAAAAATTTAAAAACCTTCGACCCATACTGAAAGAGTTGTGAAAAAAATATGTAACTCGCCATTTTATGGTGGCAGCCATCTTGGATTTGCAATTTATCATAGTGTATAGTATTCTACTAGTCAAGTCCTTTCATTTGATACACATATTGAGGGAGTTGTGAAAAAATATGTAATCCGCCATTTTGTGGTGACGGCTATCTTGGACCGATTTTCATCAAACATAACTAAGAATACTCCCGGCTAATTCACCTTTCAAATAAAAAAAACAAAATTAAAATCGGTTCATTCGTTCGGGAGCTACGATGCCACAGACAGACACACACACACACACACACACACAGACACGTCAAACTTATAACCCCGTCGTTTTTGCGTCGGGAGTTAAAAATAAAGAAAATGTTGGTAATATTATGTAAGAAACATTTGAGGTTTGAAATAATATTTATCTCATATATATTTATATTTACTAAATTGATTTATATTACACATTGCTAAACGTCGAAAAGATAGAATCTGCTCCATTCCTCCTCCACATACATCTTTTGTAAAGAGATTCTCCACCTATCTTGCTCCATTTCTTTATAATAAAATTAACTCAAAATGCCCAGTTTTCGGACTCTCATCCTACAACTGTAAAAAGTCCGTTCGAACATTCCTCTCACAACTTACTTATGATGAAACCGAACTATACCTTACATAGTAAACTCACTCACAGCAACATAACTTTACACACTTATACACACCTCACTCTCACACGCACCAACTTTTTTTAACTATGTATAAATAACTAATAATAACTATTACATAAATTTATTCATGTCAAATGTGGCTTCAATTCAATGTAAATGTGTACTCTTTTGATTGTATTATTTGCTAACAATCAGGGGGTTGGCACTGTTACTCCTTAACACAGGCTAACTTGTAGCCTATCTAGGAGAATCAGTACTTCACCCATATTTATTGTACCTTCTTAAATTAACAAACCATGTAAGCAACATTTGTTCACTGTACAATCTCATTATTGGAATAAACGTTATTATTATTATTATTATTATATAATATACACATTTTTTTAAATCCTGTATGAAACAAGCAACTAGTTCCATGCTTGAATTTCGTAAGTGGACCGCCGGACTACCTGCAAACAGAACAGGATTTTTAAGAGTTATGGAAAGGTAACACTTCTAAAAAATAAATATAGATCTTTATATGTATCCTACCAGGTCAAAGTTATGTTTATTCATATAGTTCACAAAATAACACCTATGAATGTCAAAAGATTCCCTTATTAACCTGTCAAGCTTTAGGATACCAGACATAATTGTATTGCACCTGGTGTACCGTTGTGGCTCAGTAGGGTAAAGGACGAAAGACAAAAGACTAGACACTGTAGCGTAAAATAGAAAGGAATTAAGTCCAGAAATGGATTGCGATAGGCCGATTGATTGATTAATATTAGATCTTTAGTTATGAAATTGCCGATAATGTCCTTCATCATTCTTTTTTTTATCATTTCATTTAATGAAAAGTTTATTTTAAAATTAATTTATGTTTCGATTAATACTAAATATCAATAACCTTTTATATAATTTGTTTTCAAAGTTATCGCTTAGTGCATGCCCGTATTCATTCTTTCAATTCACCATAATTACATGATGGTTCTTTCTTTTCGTGTGGTTTGTGGCCAACCTGTTGTCAAGGGTTGTTCAAGCCGCCCGTAGACCTCTAACGTGGCTTAACGACTGCTGTCAATATGACAAAAACTGGCAATCGACTTTTTACGTGCCCTACGAAGCACGGAGACGCTCAGATGAAATACCACAAAGCGGTCACCCATCTATAGACTGACCGCACTCAAAGTTGCTTAACCTCGCTAAACGTTTACCGATCAGTGAGTGCAACTGGCTAATTACATGATGGTGAATTTAAAGCTGCAAAATACATAGGCCTAAATACAAGCAAATATACATTAAAAAAATATAATTCAAATTGGCCATTCAAAAAGTATTGATGAAATATAATATCGTCTTACGTTTACGCAAATGTTATACTTCTAAATGTTTTTTTAATTTCAATATTGAAGAAATAGTATTTAAACCATAACTTTACCGATTTTGCATAAAAACCGGCAACTCCATATTTAAACCCTGTGTTCAAACCCCTATTCTGTACATCAAGTAACCCAGTAACTAAAGAAAACATGGATTTTATTGCACGTAACTTTAAAAGAACAACCTAAAGTCCTTCAAACGTCCTTTATTTATTTCTAATACGGGACTTACTCGATACAAACTTGAAAGGTAATCGTGTATCAATCAAGACGATACGACATTCGATTCCATCACGTGGTAAACTAGTGTCGTGTCCAACGCGACACGATACGGTATTCAATATCGTGACATATAATATACACGGTACGGCGATCGTCGTATTCACGTTTCGGAGTAAGCAATTTCTTTTACAGTCTAGTCCCACTAGTGACTTAATGTCAAGCAAAAAGTTGTATAGGGTATACATAATATTGTCGTGTTGTGTTATTCATTGAAATTAAACTCATTTATACGGATTTTATCGCGTTGTTTATTTAACACTGTATTACATAATTTAGAAACTGTTACACTTATTGAACTTTACAAAGGAGACGGGGATTTCTGGGCCTGACTGCTTTAAGTTAAGATATGGTTTAAAAAAAGCGTTGTATTTTTCTATTGTAAAATATAAAAAATTTGCTTAATTCGCAATCTGGAAGACGAGAAATCTTAAAAAAAGTTTGTCACTAAAAAAATAGGATATCGATTACTATAATCGATTAATGTGAATGTATTAAATAAAAAAACATAAAATCACTTGCACCAGATGATTGATTCAATCAAAGTAAAGGTATTTAACAATAATTAACAAAATGTCAACAGTTAAAAATATCGAAATACTAACTTGATGAAAATAAATCTGTAAATTGATTCTCGTTTACAGATCGATATATTACCTGTGTTTGTCAACTGTATTTTAATCTGTGCTAACAGTGACAGCTACCTGACTCTCAATTTATGATCACTCGTCTCGTATCGTTTACGGCGTGTGCGTTTTGAGTGTGTTTCCAGTTTTTTATATATTTTCCCCAACCAGTGCTTTCTTTCTACAGACTTCTGATCTTGCTTAACTTGTACGACCCTTGCTATCTTAACGGACACGGATAAACTCGTTTACTCGTCTGAATTTGGCTCGTTATTTTGAATTTTACATCCTGCTTATCGATTGGATATTGACACCATGGATCGCTGTGTGAATTCTGGTATAGCGACTAGTCGCTATAATACACTGGGGCGACGAGCTTTAGATGATGAAACGACACTGTCAGTGATTCGTCAATGGCGTGCACCAGAACCTGTAAGTACAACCTTTTGTTTGTTGGCTACCCAGCGTCTCTCACTATAGGTTCCTTCCTATGTTTTCCATAACCATTATGCAGGAGCAACACTAATGCTTAACGTCGTTTTTTAACGCGTTATTGGATACCTACTAAACATCGATTTTGAGAGGTTGATTTTCCATAAATCCTTTCTTGGTGGCGGCTTCATTATAAAAGAAACCTACCTACTGTAAAAAAATCATGCTTGTTGCTTCAATAGTTGACTCTGCTTGTTAATAAGTGTTCCCAAACACGTTAATAATTATCAGCATTAAACCTAAGTGTGGCTTGACTGCATTATACTTACAAATAAAGTATAGAAACTTAAACATATTATAATAGTTATATGAAACAACTAAAAACCTAAACTGACTGTATATTTCGCAGTAATCATGATTTTTTTTATTAAAATTCTTTTCTCATCTTTCAGTTAAACAGCAGTGACTATATTTGCCAAGCTTGTTGGGATTTGGCTCAACAACCATCTGTTGATGAACCACAATAACTTTGCCACCGTAGTGTATGTCTCCGCTGTGGTCGTTCTCTTGCATCATCAGTCAGCCATCTACCACCTGCGCACTTCTTAGATGATATTCTGATTATAATTGAAGATGAATAAAAAATAATTATTATTAAAAAAGTGACTTTTATTTTTAAACATCACATCCTTGTCTTCCCTATATTTTAATCTATTTGTAAGTTTCCTAATATCCTCCCACTCAATACAATACAATAAATACTACAATTTATATAGTATATAGCTGTCTAGTAAAACAAAGTAGCAAGCGCAGCTCAAAAATCAGCTGTTTAGTATAGATTGTTGTCAACTTGTTGCATAACCTCACTTTTACTAAATCTCTTATAGCTCTGCTCTCAGATTGCCAAAATCCGCAGAATTTTCAGAGATGGTTTGATAATATATAAGGTCTAAATTCATTTAACTTTCATCCTTTTACATCCAGGCCCAAGAATGTATGAAAGCGTATCCGTCTCCTTTTTAAACTAATAAAGTTATTTTAACTATTAAAACTATTTATATTTAGGTTTACAATTTTACCGACGTTTCGGTTGCTTTTCAGTAGCCATGGTCACGGGGAGACTAAGATGGTAGTTGTCTCAATGTTCCAGTGTAGTATTTCAAAGTACCCGAACATAATTTAATCTTTGGTGTTTCTATTTGCGCAGAATGAGCTCAAAGTATCATGAAGTCTATCTGTGGTTTGCTTCTTCTTGGGTTTCACTATTTGAATTACTGGATCCCTAGCTGGTGGTTCATTCCAACCATCTTCTCTATTGAAATTAGGAAATTTATTGATTTCTATAGCCTCGCGAAGCATCCGTGGTAGGAATCGGTGTTCTTTAGCGAGAATCTGTGGTTTGTCAAATCTCAGGTAGTGGTTGGTCCCCTGTTGAACATGTTCACACATTTTAATAGTTTTAATAATTTTATTAGCTTATAAATTAGTAAAATTCAATAGTAGCAGTAGTATAACAGTTTTCAAAAATATGTAATAGGTACAATGTTTTTATTGTAGTTTAATTTCAATTCTATAGAATATACTAGCTTTTTCTCATGTAATAGTAGGTTAGTTTAAGTTCGGTGTAAAAGCACTTAGTTTAAATAAATATAGCCAATGTTACTCGCCGATAATATAGCTATCTAAAGGTGAAGAATTTTTAAAATCATTTAAATAGTTTTCGAATTAAAACCTTACAAGCAAACAAAAAACCAAATCTTTCAACTTTATAATATCTATTAGTATAGATAATTATGTTAGGTGCCTATGGTTGGTCTAGATATCCCCATCGGGCACGCCACGATCGTGGCGGTAAGTCCTGTTTTTGAGGAGTGGCTGGACAGGCGGCATGGCGGCATGCGTGGGCCTGCTCGCCACCCGATCAGCACCAGGTCCGAGAGGTGGCGTGCGTGTTCCCACGTGCGCCTCTGTCGTCTTTGTTCCCCCCAGGGGTACGGTTGAGGAAGTATTTTTTGTGCAGTGGCCTGCCCTTTCACACGGCGGGCCGAAACCAAGCCGGGGTCACGATTGCATGTGAAAGCAATTCGCGCGGCGTCGCCGTCTATGGTTATGTCGAGGAACACCGTGGTAGGTTTAGTCGGTATTACCGGGGTACCTTTTCCCCCGTGAGCCCGACATAACCTCACCGTCACCCCGCGGAGAGGTATGCGTGATAGCAATCGCCGAGGAACAAAAAAAAAGATATTCCCATCGGTTTACGATTATGATTGCGGCACACCGTGACGTTTTAAGTTAAATTCGCGAATCTGACATTGTTATAGATATTCTCAATGATAGTACATAATAAAGTGGTTGACTCGCCACTGCGTGTGTGCTGTGTGTCGTGGGTTCGATGTCCATATGGGACAAAAGATTTTTGGATCCACATGTCATTATCCTAGTTCAGAATCGAACATTCTGCGCATTGTTTGTACTATTTATCTGACCTCCTAAACTCTAAACTGTTATGCTATCACGTAGAGCTTCAATATTTAAGGCAGGATTACAAATGTTCTTAGATTTATTCCTTTACCATGTCAGAGTAAAGATTAAATAATATAACTTGATGCGAATAAAATTAAGTTAGTGGCGTCGCTGTGGTGCAGTCCACTTTTGATTTAATAACCTTAATTTACTTAAATAACCTAGTTTTCTACTTAAAATAGAGAATTTAGTAATTTCACTTAATTACGCTTTAGTTATTAGCAACTGCCTTGATGGCGTAGCGATAGGGAATGCGACTGCTGAGCATGTGGTCTCGGGTTCGATGCTCCGGCCGGACGAAGTGTTATTTGGTTTTTCTGTAGCAATGCGTAGTTTGAACTGTGCCCGGCAAACAGCTTTAGGTTCGAAACCTATTACATTGTACCTAAAACTTTAGTGTACGTAATACACTCCTGTATTATAAGTAAGACACTTTTCCATACATTTTTGAAAATATTGGCGTGAGATTATTTATGTATATCATAATCGTAGTCTAGCTGGCACTAATCCATACAATCTGTTGACAACTGAAAACCGAATTAATAACCGACAAAAATACACAGCCGATATAAGTCTATCAAATAGTTGAAAAAAATATATACACACTAGCTGACCTGCGCAACTTCGTCTGCGTCACATAAGAGAATTTTCCCCGATTCAGCAACATTTTTCATTGATGCTCAACTCCTATTAGTTGTAACGTGATGTTATATAGCTTATAGCCTTCCTCAATAAATGAGCTATCTAACACTAAAAGAAATTTTCAATTCGATCTAGTAGTTCCTAAGATTTGCGCGTTCAACCAAACAAACAAACTCTTCAGCTTTATAATATAAGTATAGATTTAAATACTTATCAATGCGGTTAAGACGACTTATTTTATATAATCAAATCGTTAAAGTCTAAGAACGTTGAAAGACAGCCAAAACTAATGTTTAATTATGTATACAAATCATAAAAGTTTAAAAGCTCTATATGCAATCGGCTGCCTATCATAAACCACATAGGTGACAAACACACAGCGTGCCTGACGTATATACGCTAAGACATACCTATGACTTTACTCGTAATAGATAGTAGATATGTAAGAAGCAGAATTATACATAAATACATAGTACACAGGTATTATGCACATCAGCATTGTTAAAAAATAAGTAACCTTCACAATCCTACCTAATGTTATTATTGTTAATGTGATTTAGTTTGTTACGCTTTCACGCCTTAACTTCTCAACCGACCATAATGAAATTCACGTCGCATACACGTTGTTAGGGGTACAGAAAAAGACATAAGGGAAAGCACTGAAGTACAGTGAAGAACAAGTGCTGTTCCCGAGGGATTGAAATTTATTGACAGAATATGCATTAACGTGAGAGAAGCCGCGGGAAAAATCTAGTTATATATAAGTAAACAGAACATAAGTATTATCTACATCTGCTTTTGTTTTAAAACAAGTAAACTTCACAATACTCAATATCGCAAATGAAGTTTTATTTTTGTTTACTGTGTAGACGAACGTACGCACAGTGTATTTCAACACTCAAATCAGTACAAAATCTGTTCATCAGTTATGACGTACAGACAACCTTGCACAGTGGGATTGAAATCAAATATTCAGACACAATCCTTTTCGAGTGATTGCGAACGTTCGCCCCGCGACATTGAAGGACTACGCTGTGTAAATTAAAATCACGTACAATGAAAAAGTGTCGGTTGATTTGAGTGCAGAAAATATTTATCAACTGAATTTTGCATAGCGTTTCACTTGTTTATCCTCAAAGGACTATATAGAGATAACTTTATATTGCTGAACTTAAACGTTTGTATAGATTTCTTAAGGCATTGATGCAGTGTCACCTACGTCTCCGTAATATGATACGATCTTATTGCTGTCTATAGAATACGATTACAGAGTTTATACTGCTGCTAAAGTACAAAAACACTTGGTCGTTGCTGAATATACAACTAACACTCAAAACATAACTTAAGACTGATACCTGTATAATAATTATTTTGAAGTAGTAAAGTTAGTATGTAAAGGTTTATAACACTCACATTTCACCACCTGTTTTTATGTCTAACTTAATGGAGTCGCGTAAAATGTAGCCGAGAGATGGCAATAGGGCGCGCCCTATTGCCATCTCTCGGCTACATTTTACGCTCCATTTTAGGCTAAAGCCTATAAATCTCTCGGCTACATTTTAGGCTCCACTATGTTTTAAAAAAATACAAATAAAACTGTATACGATCCAGGAATTGACATACGACCGCACGCAACACATTTTCAGTCCATCATCCGCTTTACTAAGAATATCTGAGCAGAAAATCCGAAATGCCAATAAGATTTTACACGACGCACGATCGACACAATCGTACGCAACATGAGCGCACACCATGTCACGAGTATTTGCGCTATGCTCAAAACTGGTCTATATTTTAAGGTACCTAATTAAACCAAAAAAAAAAATTAGGTAAACTCATTGAATTCATGGTTAAGACAAAGAAAAAAAATTGTTATACTGAAATATGAGGACACTTATTTATTATACTTCTTGTGCTATAAAATACGAGGCACTCTAAAAAGCGATTTAAAATTGTGTGTGCATAATTTAAAACCTTATTTCTAAACGTCAATCAAATGTTAAAAATAGGCGCTTTCTTTGTATTTTCAAGAAAATAATCTTGATAGTCAGATAGTTTAAGAAATAGTGATGAGGAACATTATTTATTTACTTACTCTGTATTAGATATATTTTTTAAATTTGTAAACAAAAATCAATAACCAAATAAAGGGGTATGCTCATCGGTAGCTCAGCAATGCACAAGCTATTCATTAATATCAAAATACTTCATTGATTTAATAATTATAATTTCAATTTACGTTAAACTATGTTTAGTTCGTGTAAACAAGAATGAATATTATGCAGTTATATTTTTTCGGCACCAATACAGCCATTCAATACAAGTACAGTGATGCCACTAAATTATTCTATCGATTATAATTTTGTATAAATAATATTCGATATAGTTCAAATAGTCAAACGATTTATAAAACATTCTACCACATACACACAACACTATCTAGCCCAAACTAAGCAGAGCTTGTACTATGGGTATACAAACATACATATATTTTTTTTTTGTAAATACTTACATATTATCAAGTGTCCTTTCAAGAAATTCATAATGTTATTAACTCCCTTAATAACACCATGTCTACAGGATATGATGAGTTGCCCACATTTATATTAAAACGCTGTGCAATACCTGTCACTCCCATATTATGTCACCTAGTCAATCTGTCACTAACTGAAGGAACTTTCCCCGACAAAATGAAAATTTCTGTTGTAAAACCTATATACAAGAAAGGGTCGAAGGAATGTGTTGATAATTATAGACTGATAACCTTATATTATATATACCCATTACCTTATACCCATACTTGCTAAAGTGTTTGAAAAATCATGCATTTAAGACTCACATCTTTCTTAAACAATTTCAATATTATAAAATCTGAACAAAATGGTTTTCAAAAGGGAAAATCCAACAAATTAGCTGCTTTTAAACTTGTTAGTACCATAACGGAAAAAGTAGACAAGAAGGTACCGACAGTAGGAGTGTTTTTCGATATGTCCAAAGCATTTGACTATGTAGACCATAATATATTGCTTCATAAATGTAATAACTATGGTATCCGAGGAATAGCTGAAAATTGGTTGTACACTTACCTAAGTAATAGAAAACAATATGTTGAAGTAAAGGATATTAATAATAAAAATGAAGAAATATCTGTAAAGTCCTCATTAGAATATAACAGGGTTGGTGTGCCCCAAGGAAGCATTTTGGGACCGCTTCTCTTTATAATCTACATTAATGACCTACCTGATTATATAAATTACCCATGTAGTCTATTCGCTGATGATATTGCTGTAGTAATTTCACGGAATACCACGCTTAATTTTAACGAGCAGATAAACTTTACTGTTACTAAAGTAGTTGAATGGATGGAAATTAATAATTTAAAAGCAAACATAGAAAAAACTAAATATGTACAATTCTTCAACCGACACAAAATAAATAATAAATTAAATATAACCTACAATAATCACTCATTAATATAAACTAATAATGTAATGTTTTTGGGACTAAATGTGGATAATCAATGTACATGGAATCTGCACATAGATAATATATGCACCAATATCAACAAGTTTTCATATGCACTTTGGCGACTTACAAAAATATGTAACGTAAAGATTGCACTACAAGCGTACCACAGATATGTAGCATCAAACCTGAGATACTGCATACCTCTGTGGGGTAATTCTGTAAATATAAATAGAGTGTTCATTGCTCAGAAACAGTGCATACGCGCTATGTGTAATGCGGAACCATTGTCTTCTTATAAACCGCTTTTTTGTAAACTCAAAATTTTAACTGTGCCTTCAATGTACATATTTGAATGCAGTGTCTTTGTTAAAAAATATCCTCAATTATACAAGTCTTTTGGCGAATACTGTAATTTCAATACCAGGTATCCCTCTAGACTACTACTTCCAAATATAAAAACGAGGTATTATAATGTGAATTGTTATCCTATGACAATAAAAATATTTAATAAGACTCCAAACAATATAAGAAATCTGCCCCTATCACTCTTCAAAGTTAGGCTGTATTCGTGGCTAGTCGAGAAATGCTTTTATAGTATTAATGAATTTTAAAAAAAATACTCATGCATAGTAATTACATTAATTTATATTGTTAATTAGAAGATAAGATATTATAATAAGTAATAATAGGCTAGCCATACTGTTCTTAAGCTATGTAAACATTTATTTATAAGATTTTAGTATTCGCATGCCTAGAAAAGGCGAAATGTGTTGTGGACATGTTCTTTTTTTTACAACAACCTTGTAACCATGTTTCGTGCGAATAAATGTTTCTTTCTTTCTTTATTTCTTTCTTATACATAGAAACACCCAGACCAAGACCAGACCATCCACGTCCATGCACACAAATGTTTGACTTGTGCGGGAATCGAACCCGCGACCTCAGGCGTAGCAGTCGGTTACACTAACCACTACGCCATTGAGGCTGGCGATACGAACGATATCTATAGTATAAGATTACAAACGTAAAAGTTACATTATATTCAAAACAATGATTTTTATTTATTTAAGTGCGTCCTTCAGAAAAATAATTATGGTTAAATAACATGATAATTATGACATCAGAGACACCGACGTAGTAACCATTGAACGCATGTGAAACCGCGGACACATCTTATAAAGAAATAACTATCTTATTCGATACTAATTTTCTCCCATGAATTGTGGGACAAAAAATAGCTTGCGTAATACGAACTAACAGAAATATTTTGTCCGTAATCATATCTACTAAATTGATAACTAAAATCGATATAAAGGGATGTTTTTAATCTGGAAACACTTGCCGTATCTCTCTGTTTTGACATTTCTTTTATTTTGCTGTCATAACCTTGCGCTGCTGTGTTTGGTGATTTCTTTCTTTAGGATAATTTTCTGACGAAAGACCTCACTAATGGACCGCGCACCCGTTTCTGATTGTGGATAAGATAAGATATCACGCAAATAAGATGACATACTTTAAAAAGTGATATGCACTTCATGTAAGATACAAAAGTAGATTCGCCCATGGCAAGTGAATTTGTTTAAATCCCGGACATTTTTTAATCTTTGACAAAACTATTTTCTTGTTGATATAATTGGATACGATTTTATATACATATATTCCAAAAATGTCTACTTTAGGCCAAAGTTTATATGGAATGAGAGCAAACCTCATTAAATAACTGATTTAAAATATTAAACAATATAATGTTTTATAAAGGTTATAATAATAATTATAAAAACCTTGTATGTAACCACTACTGGGCATGGATCCCTTCTCAGTACTAGAAGTGATAGGCCATAGTCCACCACGTTGGCTCGGTGGGACCTATCTTCACATATCTCCGAAAACATTATGCACTTCTTCTTTCTTCATCTTCTTTTCTTCTCTTCGGATAGTTAGTGGCGAACATGTTGTCAAGAGTTGTTCAAGCCGCCCGTAGGCCTCTGACATGGCTTAACGTCTCCTGTCAATTTGGCAACAACCGGAACCGACTTTTTAGGTGCCCTCCGAAGCACGGAGACGCTCAGATGGAATACCACTAAGCGGTCACCCATCTATAGACTGACCGCACCCAACGTTGCTTAACCTCGCTAATCGTTTACCGATCAGTAAGTGCAACTGGCTATGAGCGCCTATATCTCTAAAAGTCTTTATGCACTACTCTCAGACGTGAACGTTACCTCATGATCTTTTCCTTCACCGTTTATAAAGTAATAGTGTTATATCCAATACTCACTCCATTCCAACCACTGTCCTTCTTTTACATTTGACACATCTCAAGCCATTCTTCCGTAACATTTTACGGAACAATATCCAGGATTACTTTATTTTCTTTTACGGACATACATTCGATGATTTCCAAAGTTTTCGTTTTCGACACAAGTGCAATCGACGTCGAGCACTCATCTCGGTTGAGTCAGAAGTGCGTATTGTAGGCACACTCTCTGTGATTGACACTCTGCATCCAGTATTTGCTATACACTTTAATATCTGAAGATCTTTGACACGATTTTTGGAAGATTGTTGTGTATCTGTCTATTGTTGGAGGTGTTTGAGAAGTTTGTCGTTGTAAGGTTCTTGACCTACTGGTTTTGTCAGCGATTAAATCTCTTTGGTTGTTTGGTTAAAACTCTTTAAGAGGTAGATATTTTGTATAAGCGATTGTCGCGTCAAAATATTTGCGTCTATTGCCATTAGCGTCTGTTAAGATATTTGAGTTTAAACTCCTAATATGCGTTTAACTTCAGAGGTACAGAATCATATTTCACCATATTAAAAAAAAACAACTGTAGTCATGGGATGAAATCCTGAATAATAGCCAAAAACTAAACAAACAGTCTTTTTATAAAAATATCGCTAAATAATACGACTTAGTTACCTTTCAAAAGAATAGCTCTCAAGTCCTCGGTCGATAATTAACCATTTTTATTTTTTTCTTTTAACTTGAAGATTGCTTTGACGCATACCTCTCCGCGGGGTGACGGAGAGGTTATCTCGGACTCACCGGGGAAAGATGGAGAGTGACATCCTACCACGGTGTTCCTCGACATAACCACAATCGTCAGGGCCGCGGGAATCGCTTTCACATGCAATCGCGACCCCGTCGAGGTTTCGGCCCGCCGTATGAAACGGCAGGTCACTATACAAACTATCGATCAACGGTCCGCCACAGCTATAACTTAAATATTATTAAACTAACATTTAACGAACGCAACGTTTATATGTGTTTTTTTTATTAGTCGCTCATTAGTATTTGCTTACCTCTTAAATATTTGAACCCCTTCTCACACTGAGAACAGGCCGTGCCTAACAGTCAGACAGGGTTGATATTATATACATATCAAATATTTAAGGCTGCAAGTTTCTAACTAAATAAAGGTAACATACACGAACATAGAAGCCCTAAGCTACATCCCAGACGGATCATAAAACGGAGGCGCAGCGCCCAGCATCACTTTTCTTGATTGATGGGCAACGAGATACCGAATGGGTCACCCGCGACATATTTCTGATACACTCCAATTTAGGAACGCTCCGTAAAGGTGGTACTACGTATATTTATTATTTTGTTTTTGGAGTAGATCTATGGTTTGGGTTGAGCAATGCTGTCGCAGCTTAGACTTGGATGTGTCGCAATATTTACAATAATTATGTCGATACACAGCCAGATATACATTCAATAAAAAAAGGCTTATGTTTAACTTATCACCAGATATAGTAAAATATAACAGTCAAAAATAGTAAATGATCACCAAAATTAAAACCGCAATATATTTAAAGAGATCAAAATAAGTTGACACAGCCCCGCTTCGCAGGGTCCTACTTTTGAGTGGGTTTAAGAAGGAACCTAGCATAAGCTAACCCTTCCGAGACGGCATGCAGTGATTTGAAGCGTATATATGCTCGTTATGATATATTTTAGTTAGCATTTTTTGCTGCGCAATTAGTATTTTTGGTGTTCATTATATTTAATCCCAAAAAACAATGTATATATATATATATATAGCTATCCATATATTGCAGTAGTCTATACAATGGTTGTAAGGCCTTCTGTGACTCAGAAAGAGTACCTAGACAGAAAACCAGAATTTGTGAAATCACAGTTTTACTCTGCCATAGTACTATGCCAAGTCGCTGCCTGGAATGCTGGGTAGATCACTGGTGTAGTTCCAGCGACCAAGCATCATTTAAAGCAGTGACTTAGCACACCGTGGCTGGTTTAATCGGTGGTACTCAGGACGATTTATTTTACCAGGTGAGCCCGTCATAGCCTCTCCGCTCCTTCAAGCCGAAGAGGCATAAGTGAATACATCCCCACGTTAAAAAGGTACACAACGCCGGGACCAAAATGAATAGAGCATTGTACATGCGCTCCAGAGGTCGTGAGTTTGATTCCCACCAATTATACTACCGACGTTAACTTACTTCTAACAGAAGCATTCTAAGCTAAGCTAATGAGAATAATTGTAATTTGGAACCCATATGTTTTGCTGTCTACTGGACACAATTCAAGATGCCATTCTCCTACTAGGAATGTCAAATTCTTAATTTATTAACGGTAAAATCCACTAACTGTTTAAACAAACCAGGAAGACCCGATCCTAATTTAAACATCGCCACTGAACTTATGCTTAAACACCGATAAGACAGCCTGCAGTAAATAAATATGACCAGAAATACCCAATAATCTATTTAAACACAACCTTTTATTTTATTGCATAGCATTTAAAGGGACGAGCCAATCCCAGATCACCCATAAAGCTATACAATCTGCATGTGTATGGTTGTTCGTGTCAATAATGGTACAAATCGATGTGAATGGTCATGGCGTCCCATGGTGTCGGTCGTTATATGGTGCAATAAAAATTGTTTTAATGGTGTTTTGACCGGATATATGCCATTTCGCTCGGATGCTGCGTTTTCTGGTCTCATTTAGATCGGTAGTTTGAATACGGATAATGTCTATCTACGGAGAGATGAAATGCCAGTTTCTGGGAAACTTTAATCAAAGTAGCCCAATGGATAAAGCATTGTACTTGTGATTGAGAGGTAGGTCGCGGGTTTGAATCACAGTATTTGTACTACTTACCTAAACCCTCAATTAACCTATTGGGTCGTAGCAGCACATCGGAGGCCAGACTGGTTTTTAATTATGTCTGGCATTCAAAGACTTGACAGGTTAATAAAAGCTTTCAGTATAATTGAAGGGGTTAACAAAAACATTGGTAATTGTTACTCAAATTGTAATAAAGTGGTTAAGAAAAGTCCATCATTTATTTGCGAACTTTGAAATCGACTTTGAATGTTGAATATAGTTTAATAATTGCTACTTATATATTAAAATGCGATAGTTTTTAAATATTGTTTGACAGAGTAAGATGAAACTTGGTATTCAGTCTGCTGGTGTCCAGGATAAGATATCACACAGAATACTTTTTATTTCAGTATGCGCAGTAAGCCGTTCTTATTGTATTGAAAAAGTATATTCGATAAAGTATCTTGGTATACTCATCGACAATAACTTAAACTTTAAAGACCACATTGAGTATTTGTCAAGTAGAACACGTAAACTTATTTATATATTTAGAGAACTGCGACACTCAGCTGATCCTCAAATAATGAAAATGGTCTATCAATCATTATGTCAATCTATTCTGAGCTACTGCGTCACCACAAGGGGCAGTGCGGCTAAAACAAACATTATACGCCTTGAGCGTGCCCAAAGAGCGGTGCTCAAAGTATGCTGTTTCAAGCCTCGCTTGTTTCCTACAACTAGGCTCTATGAATACTGCCAAGTTCTTACTGTCAGGCAACTATTTGTACAAGCTACAATTCTTAGGCAACATGCAGTAACCCATTACATGCGAGGAAGTACCGCAATAAACCTGTTGTCATGTCATCGCAAATTAGAACGTCATTTAGTTGTAAATTCTTTATTTTTCTCGGTACCTCCATATATATTTTTTTTATAAAATTATGTGTATCTACCCCGTAAACACTTATCAATGCAAAATTTCTGTTCTAGAATGGCTTCTAAAGCTATCTTATAATGAAACTGAAGATCTCTTGACGGTTCTGGAGTAATCATTTGCGCTCACAATCACTGACACACACACACACATACACACATACACACACAACACACACACTCACACACTCACACAAAATGTTAACATGATCTTCTTAGCTTTTTTTTTTGTTTTAGCTTTTAGTTTCCATTCTAATGTTTTGTTCCGTTTATGTTTGCATAACCTGGCTTCGTGTCGAGACCTGGTAACCTGTAATACAGGTAATTTTATACCTACCACGGGCACCAGCGATCTTTTACCGAAATACTATTGTTAATGTTTTTATATTGCTAGTCTGTAACCACGACCACACATAGGGTTGTGTTTACAGAGTAGCAATATGAAAACGTATTATATATATCGGTTTTGGTGAGAAATAAATGATTTATTATTATTTATTGTATTATTATTATTAATTAAATATATGTTTATAACTTAGTGGGCTGCTAGACTCGTTGTTGTCGTTTAAAGGATTTTCACTACTAGCTTTTATCCGGAGTTACGCTTGTTCGGGAATATTATTCTTTATTCTGGTTGTAAGGTATCCTATGCCCTTTTCTGTACCCCTGACAACATGTATGCGAAACTTCATTATGATCGATCGAATAGTTTAAGGCGTCGAAGCATAACAAACAAACAAACAGTCATTCTTATTTATAATCTATTAGTTAGGAAATTGGGAAAGTATAATATATATGTATATGGTTTATGACAGAGAAGGTTATAATTATCAGAGGCCTCTAGTTAACTACTTTCCGAAACCGCACAATTTAGTTACAATTTATATTGGATATTATATTGCATTTTTATTAGCAGCGATAGCTCAGTGGGGAGACCAACAGACTGCAATGCAGTGGTTCTCGGGTACAAACCCACGTCGCGCACCTCTGACTTTCGAAAGTTATATGACTTTTCGAAATTATGTGCGTATTGATTGACAATTATCGCCTGCTCCGTGCCTCGGAGAGCACGTTAAGCCGTCGGTCCAGGCTGCCATGAACATCTATGGCAGTCGTTATTGGGGAAGTCGACACAAAAGATCCCACTGGGTCGAAGTGTCACCGGTTTGTATTGACTGGCCCCCATATAAGATAAGATAACTACTTTCTCAAGCAAGCTGACTCATTCGTATCATTACACAAATTATTGATTACGACACTGTTGTCACTCAGAAAATAATTAAAGTTTACTTTTTCTAGAAGCTGAATAACTTACAAAACTATTAGAAAGCCCACCGATCAAACCAAAGACAAAACACGGTTACAACGAATACACCAAGGATCAGTGTTGGGACTTGAACAAACTTTTTAATGCTACAGACGACAGCTGTCGCGTCATCCAGGTACGACGAACTATTCAGTGTACGAGTCGTTGGGCGTGCAGCCCGCTTCAAACTTCAGTAAGTTTGTATGCCTCTTGAATCTTTGCTTGTGGAGAAGAATCTAAGCTGTTGTTACACGATACGATAGCATTTTGAGATTTTGACGTATGTGTGTTGCGGTGAGGTGCTGGTTTTATTAAGTATCAGCATCTTTACATATGTAATCTAAATCCTAACTAATCCGTACTATAATATTATAAATGCGAAAGTTTGTATGGATGTATGGATGTTTGTTACACTTTCACGCCAAAACTACTGGACCGATTGCGATGAAACTTGGTATGTAGGTAGCTAGAGACCTGGATTCACACAAAGGCCCCACTCACACGCCCCCAGGCACATTTAACCTGCATTTGCACGAAGCAAAGTTTAGTTTTAAATATTTTGGTTTTAAATTTAGAATAGGTGTAATTAATATAATAGTCATTGTTGATTGGAAAACACTTTTTGAGTCGTTTGGAGTCGAAATGGGGTCCCAGTGCTCGTGCTCTCTATAGAGACATAGCAAAAAAATCAATCGATGCTTCCCGTGACCAGAGGCCTGGCCTTTATTTCGCGGAAAGACTAAGCATTGCCATTCAACGTGGTAATGCTGCCAGTCTTCTGGGCACACTACCAGTCGACTATGATGCGGAGGAATTCTATAACGCCTATTAGAGGGTTTTAGTTTTCTTTTTCTATTTTATTTCTGTTTTATAATATTTTAGGTGTAAGTTAGTTTTAAAGAGTTGTGTTTATATGTACATATTTAATATTTAAATAAACTACTATTATATATAAATAATACATGCAACATTGTTGCCTTATTTAAGACTGCGCCGAGCGAAATGTGCCAAAACAGGCGGTCACAGTTAAGTAGATAAAATCATCACGTTTTGTTTAGTACAAATATAAAATACACATTTACCATAACAATGAAAGTGTTTACAATTAATCAGTGTAAAATCTTTAAATAATTAATATTTTTGCCTAGAAAATTATGTAAATTTGCACGAAAAATGCAAAAACGTAAGCTCATGTTACGTAATTTTTAAATTATAACAGTAGAAATCTATCCTATTTTACAGCTTAAACGAAACATAAATAGTTATATTACAATTTGTCTGTCCCAAATATTTAAGTTATTGGTTGACAATAAAGATACATATTTATCAAAAAAGCACTTCCAATCCTCCATACAATTTTACTATGGTGGCCGAGCGCGCCGGTTTGAATATCGAGCTCTGTCATTCAGTCCAACAACGGTGTCTAACGCTCGGCGCAGTCTTAAGGTATAAAATATCATAGTCCTCAATATTCATCAAGTTTCATTATATCCCAATTAGTATTATAAAATGCGAAAGTGAGTTTGTTACGTTTGATCGCCTTGACTGTTCGATCGATCATCATGAAATTACGCAAATAATTATAAAAAAATAAAATAAATAAATAATAATCCCTGGTAAATAATTATTAATTATTTACCAGGGAACAAAAAATGGCATATATTCATCCAGAAAAAGAACTGTTTCCAAGAGATAGGCAATTAAACATAACCTACATTTATGTGACCGAAACCGTGAGCTAAATTGTAGTATAGCATAATTCCATTACACAATGACTACATACACCATCACATCACACTAACACACAGACAACATAACAATAAGTAGAAACAACGACGTAATGTACAAACTCTGCTGTCACCATTTCCACGACTAAACCCTGTCTCCGAAGATACAGGCTTCTGGCCTACTTTGTGAATCAGTTAGAATACTTAATAAGAAATAAGGCTTCTAAGATAACGAAGCTGCCTAATCTCTACAGCTACGTAAAGTGTTGTGGTTTGTCTCCTACACAAAACAAGAATGTTAGTGATCCATACGTGGGCATATAGTATAATTTTGTGTGTTGATTTGATTATCGTAAAGTACCGAATAAAAAAGACCGCATTAAAATAAAAGAAATAATAAAAGCGCTGATACATCAATGATTATTTATTTACCGGTGAATATATAATATCAGTCCTATATTTACTGTCCCACTGCTGGGCACGGGCCTCTTTTCAGTGTGAAAAAGGTTAGGCTGTGCGGCTTGGCAGACATTTTTTTCTTTTGTTTTTCTTCTCTGAGTAGGTTTGTTGAAACACTTTTACATGTCAATCATATTTAAAAAACTAGATGAGGCCGGCGTTTCGTATCTGAATACTCTGAGAAGAAAGGCTGTAACAAACTCAGAGGTCATAGTCTCTTTTAAAGTCTAGACATATTCTTCACATTACTTCGAGAACATTATAGAGAATTCTTAGACATGGAGGTTTCCTCACGATGTTTTCCTTTTCAGTTAAGCAAGCGATCGTTAACTATTTAATACGCACATAACTTCGATAAGTCAGAGATGCACGCCTTGGAATCAAACTTGAGATCTCTGCGTGGCAGTTCAACGATTTCTCACTAGGCTATCGCGGAATACTTCTAACTATATACTTATACTAAAATATAAAGGACATAACAAGCAGTAGAGGCTTTGTAACAGGCATAAATCAGTCCTCAAACTACAGGGCGTGTCGACTTCCATACTTATAATGCCATAGTAACGCGTTTTGATATTATATTAATGTTATATGCCCTGTAGGTAGGTGTTAAATGTCAACGTTATGTGAAAATTGAGATTGATGTTCAATGCTAACTGTATCGTATGCGTATAACACGATAAAATGATTAAGATAATGAAATAATATTTAAATATCAATCCCAAACTATTAGACATTTTTTAACTGCCTAACCTAATACAACAATGTAGTCCATCTAATATTTTAGTGCTATGCACTTCTTGGTGTAGCAATTTCCATTTTCACGGTCCGATGACAAATCCTTCAGTTCTCGATGCCTGTCTCTACATTTGATTTTTCTATCAGTTGATCTGTATTCTTTCTTGTTGGTCTTCGCCTCTTTCTCTTTGCCTCTAGTTTTCCTTCTATAACATCTTCTATACATCACTGCCTCTGTAGCGCAGCGGTAGTGAATGCGACTGCTGTGCATGAGGTCTCGGGTTCGAATCCCGGGTCGGACCAACATAAAGGTATTGGGTTTTTCTGTTAAGAAATCTCAATACGAGCCCGGAGTTAGGAAGTTGGCGGTGTTAGACACCCCCGTGCCTCGGAAAGCACGTAAAGCCGTTGGTCCTGCGCCTGATCTCTCTCCGGTCGTGTCGGATTACCGCCCATCGGATCATGAGAATTAGGGAACAGAGAGTGCACTTGTGTTTGCGCACACGCTTGTGCACTATAATATCTCCTGCGCAAATGGCCAGTCTCCGTTAAGATTGGCCGCCGTGACCGAAATTCGGTCTGGAGGACATTATGAATAATATAATATATACATCCAATATAAAGCCTTATATAATAAATGAAACCGACTTATAAAGTAGAAGAATGACATTAATTTAAACATGGGTTTTTCTATACGAGAAATATAGAAATATTAAGTTTTCGTAAACTCTGTGAACTAAACAAACACTTTTTAGTTAAAATTTACGCGACGAAGTCGTGGGTAACAGCTAGTTGGAAATAAATTTGTAATGTCTGCACATTCCACAGACGTACACATAAATATCAATGTTTTTTGAGAGGCGCTATTAATAATGTGTACTCCTAACCATATTGATAGCAACCCCATAACGCACTCACACGTGTCGTCACAGTGAACGCCTAGCTTAGACTAAATTAGTTAGAGAGCAAGCACTCTAACAAGTGTTTCATGCAATTTGCTGAGTGGTCTCTTTTAGTCTTTATTATATAGTAACTTAATGGTGGAACTTATAATTTTTTGAATATAATCAGGCCAACAAATTGAGCGAGGAAGAAAGTTTTGTCATTTTGTACATATTTATAGTTAAAATCATCACAATTAACTATTAAGCAGGGCTGTTAAATAAATTGAATAATAGTTTACATATATGCAGTTGGTAAAATGTAGTAAAATAGTCCTGACCTCTCTTTCTAGCCGTTCAATTTTATCAATTGTAATACATGTTTACATGTTTTCTTAAGGCGCGGTCAAACAGCCGGCGTGAGCGGGGCGTGCGCTTGTCCCGCCTGTGTTGTAATGTACCAAATTGTATGAGAGCGTTCACACAGCCGGCGGCAGCGGGGCGGGCACGCGCTGCCGCCGGCGGGTGTCAAGCTTCGCTTTGCTGACGCATGCGTGATACGAACGACATTATATATAAAACCGCGGTCACAGGCATAGAAATGTGTACGCGTCTTGATGGCCGTTACGACAACCAGCGACGACTTTCTACTAGACTATCGGTACATAGATATTTCTAGAGCAATTGAAATAAAGATGAGATTTATTTTCCATATAATAGGCACGAGCAATGTGTTATCACTATTGCACAAGGCTATTGCAAGTGATCGTAAGTTTCCATGACCAGTTACCATAAGGCGCGCCATATGCTTGCTAGCCATCATAGTAGCTAGCCAAATAATAGTGAGTTTGAAGAGAAGTTGAGTTTTGTGTAGAGTAAAGAGATTGCCGTGTTCTAATAGACTTGAGTGAAGTATTAATAAACTCTATTTTAGTATTAATTTCATTCTTTAATTCAATATTATTATTCGGTGATTATAAATACTTTGTTATTATAAGTTTAGCTTCTTATATTATTTATGTTTTACGAGATCTATTATATGCCATAAAATTTATTTCCAATGTTAATTGGATATGCCTACTAATATTTTAAAGCCATAACAACTACTCTGTAGTATACTAACCATAGAATACATATTTACATAAATAAGCATATATTTCTTTATAGAAATTGACATTCAGAATACGTCACATTGATGTCAAAAAAAATGAATATAAAAATATGTCAAATATAATATAATATATACCTATATATTTAAATATGTCGCTCTATAGATGGAGCGTTTCGGTTACGCGTCTGGAATTCAAAGGTGCAAACAGTTGACATACAATATCACAGTGTCAGAAAAATATATAAAGAACTATTTTCTTATTTATTGCTAAACAGTCTTGAGGATGCTTTATGTGGAGGCGAACACAGTTCAATGCATATTGTTTGTTTAAAGCCTATGTCGAGTTGGAGTACTATTTTGTAATTATTTTATTATTCTACTATAATATAATATAAAATTCTACACATACACACAACACCATCTAGCCCAAACTAAGCAGAGCTTGTACTATGGGTACTAGACAATGGATAAACATATTTACATATATACATATATACTATATTTTTTTGTAAATACATACATATTATACATAGAAACAACCAGACCAAGTCAAACATCCATGTTCATACACACAAATGTTTGACTTGTGCGGGAATCGAACCCGCGACCTCAGGCAGTCGGTTACACTAACCACTACATCATCGAGGCTATACTATATTGTATTAGGTTCTTACAAAGATGTGTCAAGCCTTTTGCGTTAATTATGCTGTTATATTTAGAATTAACTTATTTTTTTATTGTAAATATTATTATTAAAATGTCTTAGCCCAGACAAATTGCCAGCCTTTCTCTTGAACCAATAGCGTCTCCAATTTGTGTCAAGTTTATTTATTTTCGCTTCTATTAAGCCATGTATGTATATGCTCAAAACAATGTTGAAATATCCTAAAATAGGCATAAAATGTGTCCTCATGTGTTTGTCATGTTTTCTCAACTCTTGACACAGCTTATGATATTTTCCTTACATATGACGTGATTGATTCAATCCTGAATCCATATCCATTTGCGCTTTTTAAAATTAGCTATTGCAAACATAAGCAGAGCCGCGTCCACGTCTGAATCGCTCGACATCAATAATTAAAATAGGTACTAGGCTTTCTATCGCTGTCCTTTTTCACGCTCACTTAGGCTCTCGCGCTGTGATAATTATGTGTTTGTGGACTAAAAGTCTTGCCTGGATTTTGAGTAGGTCAGCGCGACGTGTATACACTTCGATGACTGTGACCGCGGCTTTATATTATAGTATTCTAGGTCGAACTGCGCATGCGTTAAACCACGCCGAGCATGGCGTGAGCGGGGCGGGAGTGACGTCACCAAAACGCGGCGGGCCGGCGGCGTGCCTGCCGCCGGCTCGACGCGTTTTGGTGACGTCACGCGTGTGCGTTCAATAAATATAAAGCTACCAACCCACAGCGACCGCGATTACTGAAATAATATCTTTAATGATAATATTATGTAATGAAGGCCGAAATAGAAATATAGATAAAATAGAGTTTATTGATCAAATTTTAACTTAAATATATATGTTTGTTAGATTATGCTCATCATCTCATTTTGTCTGGGTCGGGAATATGTTCGGTTTATTAACCTCATAAGTTACCGCGTCAGCAACATACTGCGCCCGCGTCAGCGCATTACAATACATGTACATTTATTTGTTTGAATTATTCTCTTTTTAATAAGTCATTATCAAGATAAACCCGTGAATCAAGAAAGTCATATTCAAAATCATCAAGGATTTTTCATTTAACAAGATATCAGGTTTGCCGTTCGGCAACAACAAGGCAACCGCACGATACTCTTATTCTATGAGTGTAAATATCTAATACATATATATAAATGTATGGCTGTACGCCATATTGGTTCAAACGGGTTATCTGGACACTCACATACCTAATTTTTGCATCCCTGTTCCTTTGTTCCATAAATACATTGTAGTCCAATAATTCCAAAGTACAAAATAAGTAAATTTACTTATATTTACACAGTTGTGAATGATGATCATGGGGAAAAACAGGAAGCATTAAAAATAATACTTCTTTTTAATTCATGATACTGCTATATAACCGACAGCATGATACGACCCTCACACATGCCCACCCATTAATGTTACATGCTATGTTTCATACAGAATAAAAGTATACATTTCATATTAATATATATTTTATGGAGATAATATTTCTTTATTTGTGTATAAATCTCATAGTAGTAACTAATGAAAAATGTCAAATAAAATGTTATTATTTTCAATTGACACGGTATGTTATTTTCATTTCATACTATTTTCAATTAGCTTATAGTGATACAGTGTGTTGAAAGCTTTATACCACGCATGCGTAATACGCGCGCCGAACGCGCGCCCGCACCGCGCCGCGCTGCGCCGGTCCCGCGCCCGCCCCGCGCTCGCTCTAGCGCTGGCTGTGTGAACGCTTTCATATAGTTCAGTACATTACAACACGGCGGGACACGCGCACGCCCCGCGCACGCCGGCTGTTTGACCGCACCTTTAGTTATCTTTTAAGTGCAATTTATGTTATTTACATCTTTCATTGATATAGTACAAGACTCATGTGTAACAGACAATGATCAATCTATATATATCTACCTATATCGTTGATGTACCTTAAAACAAACAAATAAATAAACAGATGCGCGATATTCTATATTATTTTTCTTTACAGCACGAGATCTCGCCATCAAAATAATATACAGTGACGGGCAGCGGCCTTAAAGAAGGAAAGCCTTTTCGGGATTACGTTAAGTTCGGTACAATATAAGTGACGCGACGTACGCTTACCGATGTGCCTTATTTACAGAAGCTTACGGTACCCTTTCAGAATATTTGCGATGCGCTCGCAGTTTCTTTGTAGGGTATAAGCTCTTTTAAATTTATCTAATAAACGTGACAGAACTCCTGGAATATAATATATGGTCACATTTTTCTTCCACGCTTTAATGGTGAATGAAAACATCGTGAGGAAACCTGCATGTCTGAGGGTTCTGCATAATGTTCTCAAAGATATGTGAAGTCTGCCAACCTGCAATGGACCAGCGTGGGGACTATATGACCTAACCCTTCTCACCCTGAGAAGATGCCTGTGCCCAGCAATGGGACATTTAAATACAAGGCTGATATAATTAAATTTTTTCTGAGTACTTAAATGTTAGACTTGCTTAGAGACCACGTTCTCATAACGATAAACGAGTCGTTATAGCTAAGAACAGTTAAATTTTAACATATTTTCATAGAATATGTGACAATCTGACCGCAGATAAAACGACGTTTCTTAAATATTCCTATATTTCCTTTGTTTTGCTTTGGCATAACCAAAGGGATATCACACTTTGCAAAACCATCTATAAAATGGACCATCTGTTCACTGAAAGTTTACATAGGTATATAGAATACTGGTTCAATCAACGACTACTAAATTAAAATAATAAAATATATTACGAATAAATTCACTCGACACCGATGATTCAAATAATTAAATGATAATTGCATATAGCTATTATCAACCCTAAAATAAACTCTACCATTAGACCTCTTGTTAACTCTACAAGCATCTTCCAAATCTCTTTGCCAACGCTTGAACCCTGAGACTCAATCTTTTTCTATTGCATCTGCTATCAGACTAAAATTAAAGAGCTTTACGGCCAGACCTACAACTAACAAGTAGAAGTTAGAAGAGAGATGATATTTTACCATGGGAGTGTCACGCTTCGGCACGAATGGGCCAGCTTAACCGGAGTGATACCACGGTCTCACAGAAAACCGGTGTGAAATAGCGCTTGCGTTGTATTTCGTTGAGTTGAGCGGAGGCCCTTATCCCTCCTCCCCCCTTCTGGGAGGAGGGGGGGGGCACTTTTATCTTAAATAATAATATAATAATATTCTACCACATACACACAACACCATCTAGCCCAAACTAAGCAGAGCTTGTACTATGGGTACTAGACAATGGATAAACATACATATATACTTTTTTTTTTGTAAATACATACATATTATACATAGAAACACCCAGACCAAGACAAACATCCATGTTCATGCACACAAATGTTTGACTTGTGCGGGAATCGAACCTGCGACCTCAGGCGTGGCAGTCGGTTACACTAACCACTACGCCATCGAGGCCGTATAGATATTATTATATGATATATTTATAATATGCTGCCCTAAGAATTGTGTAAATCCTACACATTGGAAATCAAGCAGGGATACTTTCTCAGTCGCGATCTACTGCCAGTTTTTAAGTTTCAACTACATTCGCTGTTAAAAATATCTAATTGTTGTTGTTGCCGTAGGAGCTTGAAGCCTTAAATTCATAATAAATAAGAGAGCGCATGTCTCTTATTAAACGTTTAACTCTAAAACGTATTCTAACTTACAACTTAATAACCTTTCAATATAAAGCTATAATATCGTTGCTTCGTACGGGTCAAATCGTGTACGTTTTTTCACCAGACCGCCTCAACCTAGAGCTTCAAAAGCGTTAATCGGATTTTCGTCTCTTATTGTTGGATTTAACAGGGTGACCAGACTTCATTAAGCCGTGGAATTGATTTAAAAGGCCATTAAGTTTAATGGTTATTTATTTTTGCAGTAGTGTTCGTATAAAAGAAAATGGCGGTGTATTTAATTATTTGCTTTTGTGGTTAGAGTATAATTAACTTTTTAAGTTCATAGTCCTTTGGCTTGATGGAGTGATGTTTAGTGGTTGGATATTTTTTACGTGGTGATGAATACTTTTTGGTCACAATTATCTCTAGCAACCGATATACGATATTCGAATTCAAATGTTCTGTTAACCCTATGATGGGTTAAAATTATATTGTTCGTTATTCGAATGAAAACATAATAATAATCACAACACCATCTAGCCCAACTAAGCAGAGCTTGTACTATGGGTACTAGACAATGTATAAATATACATAAATACTTTTTTTTTGTAAATACATACATATTATATATAGAAACACCTAGACCAAGACAAACATCTATGTTCATGCACACAAATGTTTGACTTGTGCGGGAATCGAACCCGCGACCTTAGGGGTGGCAGTCGGTTACACTAACCACTACGCCACCGAGGCCGATAGTTATATATATATATATATATTATATGTTAGCCAAAGTTGATTGATTGTAAGCAATATGTACTAATTTACAGTACAATATCGATTCGAATCCTGGTGGTTAGTAAAAAGAAAGAATATTTATAAAATTGCAAGCAAGATAATCAAGATAAATAGTGATTGAGAAACAATAAAATACGAGATCCTAAAATTACCAAACCATTTTCAAACACAGTCAAGAATCGCCACCTGCAATTATCCAGAATGGACTTAGTAGCCTGATACTTGGAAAGCTAAGTGGTCTAACCATCAGGCTAGCGCTTCTCTTACTGCTTTCATTAAATTTGTGAGGTTTGCGGTGTGTGAGGTTGTCTAACGGGAGTAAAATGAAATGCACTGGTTGAGAGTCAACTGCCAACTGTTTATTATAAGAAATGCATGACCTTATATACTACTACACACATTCAAATAATGTTCCTACGCGCCATACATGTGTGTGTGTCCCCACAGTACTCCCCCCTTTTTAGAAAAATTTTATTCATAAAATTTTGTATCATTCAAACTTAAAAAATAAAATACTTATGTATAACTAAATACAATTGTTTTCTTAACCTAGCTACATGAGTCATATCTGCCAAGTCCCGTGACTATAATGCATGTCTTCATGATCGCAAGGTATAATATTTCATAACATTACAATACATACACAGACTGTTTCTTAGTAATCGACTTCGCATAGTATTACAAATCTAAATAAAGAACATTTTATGTTACACTTTTATACATTATTTATATTACTTTGCCAATGTATTTTAGGTTTTAATTTATCATTCACTGTACAATAAAATATAAGTAGATATGACCTGATAGGATAATATACTCTTTACATTATACACAGTTGTTGGCATTATATTTTTCACTGTTTGACACACATGTTATTTTTGGTAGTTACACAATCTCACTATACACAGTTTTGGCGCGGTTGCGTCTGCTGTTGAGCCATCGTAATATTATTTGCACTGTGCCATACAGACATTTCTTTCCTTAAAATTTTCTGCGTGCCTTGTTTACACTTTTTGCACCCCATGTACGCAATGTATAATATGACTAACGCAGCTATGATATATATTATCATGCCGTATCTTTCTAGCGATTGTTCAAAATGCGAAACGGTTGCACCATTCGCACCATTTTGGGCAATTATGACTTCTTCACTTTTTTTCTCTACACTGTAGGTTTTACCCATTTTGTTGAAGAAAAAAAATATTTAATTTTTTTGGCTGATAGAAAGTAACTATAACGAATTTAAGTTACTGTTAAAGTGAACGCTTAGTAATAGAATGCTGTAAAGATATACGTTGCTTTAACATTACATTTAATTGGCTCAGCAACATATTTATTGACGTCTTTCTTGTCCTCATTTATCTGTGCACATAGTTGATGATATGACACTTAATTACATTATTGCATACTATCTATATTCTTTGATTATGTCTGCCTCACTTTTTATTTTTTTATAATATTAAGTAATTATTAACTATTCTAAAAATCTGACTGGAGTTCTAACTACTCTGCCACTCTTGGTTTTCCTACAATTAGGTTCAGTTGATTCATCACATTCATTTAATAAATAGGCTGGTTTTAGCCTGTCTATTGATACTGTTAATACTCTATCTGTTAATTGAACTTTATATACTTTTTCCGATCGTTCTAAAACTTTATAGGGGCCTTCGTAAGGACATGTTAATGATTTTTTTATCATGTCGTTTCTTAAAAATACATGCGAGCACTGTTGTAGCTCGGGATGTATAAAAAATGATTTAGAATTACTACTTCTTGTACTTACAGGTTTATACTGTCTAACGACGTCACTGATATGCTGCACTACATTGTAACCATCATAGTTACTATTGTTTATATCTATAAAGAATTCTCCTGGCAAACGTAGGGATCGACCATAAACCATTTGTGCGGCGCTTACGCCTGTGTTCCGTTTGATGGCTGCACGAAGTCCCAACATTACGCTAGGTAGTTCGTGCGTCCAATTTTTATTATCATTTAATCTAGCCATTAATGATGCCTTTACACATCTGTGCCACCGCTCGACCACTCCGTTACTTTGCGGATGGTACGGGGTTGTTCTGATCTTTTCAATGCCTAGGTATGCCATTAATTTTGCGAATAGCCTACTTTCAAATTGCCTGCCCTGGTCACTGGTGAGTTTAACAGGGCAGCCAAACCTACATATCCACTCTGTATATAACTTCTTTGCAACAGTGTCGGCTGAGATATCCTTTATAGGATATGCCTCCGGCCAGCCACTTCCCCTATCTATTATCGTCAAGCAATACCTGTCCTCGTCTACTGTGATCGGGAGAGGTCCTATCAAATCAATATGAATGTGATCAAACCTGTCTACTGAAGGATATGTGCCGTAACTAGAAGTGGTATGCCTGCTTATCTTAGATCGCTGACAACTAATACAAGTTTTTGACCATAGCCCAATGTCTCGATTCATGCTAGGCCAAAAGAATTTTTCTTTGACCATTTGGCGAGATGTACGTACGCCAGGATGACTAAGATTATGTATTGCCTGAAATATATTTTTCCTAAAACTTTCTGTTACATATGGTCTCGCATTTTCTTTGGAAATTTCACAATAAATGTAGCGATTGGTATTCGGAACTAAAAATTTTTTGAATTTGTATCTAGAATTTTTCAAAAAATCTTTGAGCTCAGAATCCTTATCCTGTTCTAATGATAATTTTTCGTAGTCTACTATGTTTGACGTACATTGTATAGACTCTATGCGCGATAACGCGTCTGCGACAATGTTATCCTGTCCTCTCACGTGGCGAATATCAGTTGTGAATTCGCTTATGAAAAGTAATTGCCTAACCCGTCTAGGGCTTTCCTTCTTGTTATTTTTACATAATTTTGAAAATGCGAATGTCAATGGCTTGTGGTCTGTGAATATTATAAGTTCGCGGCCTTCAAATAAACTTCTAAAATGCTCTACCGCTAAAAATATAGCAAGTAACTCACGGTCATAGGTGCTATATTTTTTTTGAGTATCATTTAATTTTCTCGAAAAATAGCCTAGCGGTTGCCATGTGCCGTCTATGTATTGTTGCAACACGGCACCTACGCAATTATCTGAAGCGTCAGCATATAGTGCATGTGGCGCGTTGGCCACCGGAAACGACAACGTGACTGCGTTCGTCAACCCGTTCTTACACTCTAGGTATGCTTGCTCAGCGTCTGGCGTCCAATGTATCGGTGTTTTGTCGTTCTTTTTAGCTACATGAATATAATTATTTAATATTTCTAGGTACTCTATCGCTTTAGGTAAATGATTCCGATAGAAGTTGACCATGCCTAAAAACTTTCTTAATTGACTAACATTTTGAGGTTTAGGATATGCCAGAATTGCCTGCACTTTATTTTCTAAGGGTTTGATGCCAGACGTAGTGACTTGATAGCCTAAAAATTCTATGGAAGTAGCTTTAAAAGTACATTTATCTAAGTTTATGGTGATGCCATATTCACTTAGGCGTTGAAATACCTGCTCTAAATGTTCATTATGTTGTATTTCACTTTCTGAACTTATTAAAATGTCATCAGCGTAACAATATAAGAAATCTAAGCCTGATAAAACTGTATTCGTCATAAAACGTTGAAAAGTTTGGGCAGCATTTCTTAAGCCAAAGGTTAAACGCTCAAACTCGTATAATCCGAACGGTGTTGTAATTGCTGTTTTACAAACATCGTCGGGATTAATTAATATGTTATGATACGCCTTCTTTATGTCAATCTTAGAAAAAATAATTTTGTTAGCTAGTAAATATGTAAAATCTTGTACGCGCGGTATTGGGTACCTATCCGGTGTTGTGATAGCATTTAATGCTCTGTAATCGCCACACGGGCGGACCTGACCATCTTTTTTTGGCACTAAATGCAATGGACTTGCCCATGCCGACTTTGACGGCCTGCATATACCTATATCTAACATTGTTTTGAATTCTTCCTTGGCAATTTTATATCTTTCCGGAGCTAAAGGTCTGGGCTTACAATATACTGGAGGGCCTGTGGTATCGATAAAATGGTAAACTGTATGTTTCGGCGCCTCTTTGAACGACATAGGTTTGAGGATGCCTGGATATTTACTTAATATATCATACGCGGGATGATCTTTGCGTAACGCGGAAATCGCCGGTTCACAATGGTTTGCGATCGTTCCACGTACTGCCAGGTTGGTAACCTTATCTATTAAACAACGGCCATCAATATCTACAATTAGCTTATAGTGATTTAAAAAATCTACCCCTAGAATGGGTTGCTTAACATCGCATATAACAAAATTCCAATTAAAGGGTCTCCTTAACTTTAAATCTAACTGGAGTGACTTAGTTCCATACGTTTTAATCACTGAACCATTGGCGGCAAAAAGTTTAAAATTAGAACTCAAGTCTAAATCTTTCTTATTTCTAACACAAAATTTTGGCAATACAGAAATACACGCACCTGAATCTACTAAGAACTTATACTTATATTTTCTATCACTTACTATTAAGCGGTGATCCTTGACAGCACAACCTCCCGCTCCCGGTTGCAGTTCCGCTAGTTTTCCGACTTCGAGGGTTGTTCCTTGGACTTCCAGCTGCAGGGCGCGATGCAACTCCTCGCTCTGTGCCTGTATCTCCAGTGGTACGAGCACAGCCAGTCTGGGCTCTCCGGCGTCCTGCGTGACCTTGATCGCGAACGGCTACGTGCGAAGTTCCTATATCCACTGTTCCTCCTGTGCCTGAACCTTCCTCTTCTTTTGTCCATCTCATCTATTTTCAGGTTAATCTTCGCTATCTCTGCCATGACTGCTGCTATATCGTAAGTATGGGCGGCTGCTGTTGGACTGCTGCGGGCTACCTCGTTTACCTGCGCTGACTGGTGAGTATCCATGACCTTGTCTGCTATCACTGCCATTTCCTCTAGGTCCTTGGTCGACGTCACGGTGAGTACAGCTCTGACTGACGATGGTAAGTGACCTTGCCATAGTATCTTCAATGTGTCATCTTCTATTTTTCCTCGTGCCAGTTCTTTCATGCGGCGCAGCAACTGGCTGGGTTTCTGATCTCCTAACTCCATCTCCGACACTAACTTTTGCACCTGTCTTGTTTCAGACTCCTCGTAGATTTGCAGAAGCCGCTTCTTCAGGGTCTCGAACTTGTCGCTCTCCGGAGGATTGGCCAAAATGTCTGTTACTTGCTGTATTACTTCTTTGCTGAGTTTTGCCACGACCATGAAATATTTGTTTGCGTCGGATGTCTTCTGCGGGGCAAGGATCGCTTCTACTTGAAAAAACCATAGCCGTGGGTTTTCGGGCCAGAAACTGGGTATCCTATTCGCGACCGACAGGCTGGAAATGATAGCCTGTTGCTCTTCATTCTTCACAGCAACTGACAGAGTTGGCGGTGTTGGCGTCGAAGCTGTAGGAATCGGGGCGTGGTACATCGCAAAGTCGGTGACAAGAAATATTTCCGATGCGAATACACGCGCGACTTCTCTCGGGTGTCGGGTGTCGTCGGTCGGGCGTCGGGCGTCGTCTGTCGGGCGTCGTCGGTCGGGCGTCGTCGGTCGGGGTCACCAATGTGAGGTTTGCGGTGTGTGAGGTTGTCTAACGGGAGTAAAATGAAATGCACTGGTTGAGAGTCAACTGCCAACTGTTTATTATAAGAAATGCATGACCTTATATACTACTACACACATTCAAATAATGTTCCTACGCGCCATACATGTGTGTGTGTCCCCACAAATTAAACACTCTTTTATATAAACTTTCTTTCATTCTATCTTCATTTGAAACCTAGAGATAAACAAACAAACGTTTTAATTTATAATTTAATATTTACCATACCATATTTCTACCGTTTAATTGGCACTCTTTTGATATCTCCCTATCAATAACAAGCACTGATCAAACGTAATTATGAAGGTATATTATAAAGTTCCTCTCGTCCTAATTACGTAGGCAATTAGTATGAAATTCTATTAGGTTCTTAGTTCAGTAATTAAGTTAGTTCTGATTCGACCTTGACGTATAATTAAGACATAATTTTAATTTGTCATACAGCGTGTTACATGGAGATATGGATAATTAGGTCTATAGTAAAATGTATAATCCATTATAAATGTAACTAAATTCGTTTCCCATATTGTGTTAAGTGTTTACATACTCGTACAGCAAACTTACTTAGCGCGATATAGAGTCTAGTACAAGCTACATGAAAAATTTAAATTTTTAATTGAAATTTATACGTTTGTAAATATAAATAGTTGTATATATGTTTCAATAAAGAATTTAAGTAATTGTAACAAATAAATAACATAAACAAATTATTTAGCTATATGATAGTGTGGAATTAAGTACAGCGCCATCTGTTATCGCTAGGTGTAATCTCTACGTCCTGCATTTGGAAATCCGTGACAAGTCTGCCCCAAGACCTAATATGGTAATAATAAAAGAGTACAATAAAGCCCACTGATAAGTCTAAGGGATTTGCCTTAGACTTATCAGTGGGCTTCCTTTCCTAGCAGCCACATGCTTTTTCCAGTTGAGGCAGAGTGCGCTTGTTTGACAGTAAATACTCAGCAGCTAGTGCAGCTACGGCTTTTAGCAATATGCCCAGGAAAACAACAATAGACTTAACTTTTATTAATAACATGAAACCTAAATACAGCTGACGAAATGTGGATGTACTTCGCCTCTGCACACATACTAAAACGCGTGTCACGCACCAAATTCAAAATCAAAAATACTCTGTCTAGCATCGGGTAGCCACAAGAGCATAAAGAACATCCAACCGCGCATGCGCAGCATTATTCTCATTTTCTCTCTAAAAGCAATAATTGGTAATATGGGTATTAAACAATGTACAACAGTAAAATTAAAGTTGTATGAATAAATACGCCTGTTATTATAATTATGTGCCCATATTTTTAATTAAATATAGCGAAAAGTCTGATCGACGCTATGAGTGATCTTCTTACGTAAAGAGAATAAGCATTGCCTATCAATACTACCAGATTTCTGGGCACTTTCCCAGTCGATGAAAATGGCGAAAAATTCATAACTCCCATTTAGATTATAAAAACTATCTAGATTTAATTTTACACTTGCCCCGACGTTTCGGTTGCTTTTCAGCAGCCATATTCACGGGGAGACTAAGATGGCGGTTACGGGAACATGGCTGCTGTAAAGCAACCGAAACGTCGGGGAAAGTGTAAAATTTAAATCTAGATCGCTTTTATAATTTAAAATAGAAGTAAACAGTAACTAGTAAAAGTGTTTAACAAAAGTAGTTTAATTGAAATTAAACTACTATATACGGATTTTATCGCGTTGTTTATTTAGCACTGTATTACAAAATTTTGAAAATATTACACTACTACTACTATTGATTTTATTTTACTAATTTATAAACTAATAAAATTATTTAAACTATTAAATCTATTTATTTTTGGTTTACACTTTCCCCGACGTTTCGGTTGCTTTGCAGCAGCCATGGTCACGGGGAGACCATGGCTGCTGGAAATCGCTTGCGTAAATAGAAGACAATATTAAATAGTAGTTTAAATTTCAAAATTATGTGATAATAGAGTTTTATAAAAAAATAAAATAAGCAACGCGTATAAAGTTGTTTAATTTCAAAACTTAGTTTTACCTAATCTACATTATATATTGAGTAAATGTTCTCATTTTGCAATAAATGTTTACTCACGTCACCTTCTTCGTGAAAACGATTTACATTTTCAAAGTAAAGTCGCCACTTTTATATTTTATTTTAGAAGTCAAGGGGGCACAGACATTTATAAAAAAGTTTTAATCGTATTCTTTAAAGATATGACGGCAAAATATCAGGTTGACAAGTTAAAAGGCTAAATCACGAATAACATCATGAAAACAAACTTTGTATGATCCTTTTATGTTTGAAGTTTATTAGTAAAGTACCTTTATGTGATGTATTAATGTAATTTGTTATATTCTGTGTCTGTAGTAGTATAAATATAAAAATCAGGTGCTATGTAGATTTTTGGGCAGAATATAGTTCAATATCGCAGGCGCTTTATAAATATGTTTTCTTTACATCCGGATTTCTATGCCATACTGAATTATTTAGTATATTAGGATTTATTTTATAAGCATTTCCCATGCAAAGGAAGGATGTAAATTTTACCTGTCTAAGGGCCGGTTTTTCAATCGTCAGATAACTTTTATCTGAAGAATAAATATGGCGGTTTGACATATTTTCTATACAAAAGCTGTCAAAACGTCAAACATATTCCGCAGATAAAAGTTATCTGTCGATTGAAAAATCGACCCTAAAACGATAAACTGTGTCGTCACGCTACCAAATTATTTGTTACGTGTGAGATCCAGCAACTGAATACGTCGTAGAAGCATACATGTGTATAAAGATAACGTCTGTTTCCCTGAGGGGTAAGCAGAGAGTTCAGATTTCCACTTAGTGTTACCGCGCCGAGTCATATGGCTTCGAATCTCACGCAGAACAATTATTTATGTGCTCTATAAATAATTCTTCTGAGTCTGGGTATACTTTGTGTCCATTGCCTGTTGGTTAAGTATCCTGTGAACTTCACTTTCTTCAGATTTCGACGACCTATCCTAACTAATTTTATAAATGCCCACCGCGCCTCAGAAGGCTTGTTCTATCGGCCGCTGATTAGAGTGCGCGGTGCCTGACATTGAGGTTGGACTCGTAGTGGCTATAATAATAATTAAATTTATTCAGATAACATTGATCCTTGGTATTAGTAACATTTTTTCTTAAAAAGCTATGTTAGTATTAGGTACCTAATTATAGTAACTGCGAGCCCATGAGAGAGCCCACCCGCGCAGCCCTATGACTACAAGTTATCTGACCATAGTCCGCACGAAGTGCCTCGTCCATGGTGCGTGTAAGTCCTCGGCCACTATTTTCAGGATGCTATTGTTACTCCCCCGAATCCTTGTCATCAATGATGCGACCTTTTTACGTATAATGGCCTAAAAACCACCAGTTTCGTTCTGCGCAAACATCTCTGATGCACTACAAAAACGGGGAAGTCCCAACATCATCCTGAAAATATTATTATATTGGACGCGCAGGGTATCAAGCGATCTTTTGGCATACGCCATCCACAGGCCACCGGTGTACATACCCTGGCAGTATGCCTTAAAAAGTGTAATTTTGAATTGATCTGTACACCGGGAGAACCTGCGAACCAGCATATTACCGCGAACCGCCAGAGCCCTACGCTCCCGTTCTATATCGACATCATCTTTAAGGTCGTCGGTAAGTATATGTCCCAGGTATTTGAATTGATATACCCTCTTTAGGCTTGAGCCGTTCAGGCTTATTTTATTTTATTTTATTTCCCTTTAAAAAATTACAGGTAGACATAATAAAAAATATGACATAATTACTTATAAGCTATTTACAATGCACTTTTATGTGTATAGGACTCCTGTCTCCCAAACTAGGTAATAACCTGTATCTTGGGAGTCAGTGTTCCTCCGCAGTATTTACGATTCTTAAACAGCAGTGAAGTAGTTATAAGCTCTAGTTAATATACATAGATTAAGCACAAATATATATGTAGATATTAAGTTACATTTCAGTTATAGATGCTTTAGCATTTATAATTGTTAATAATATAGTTCTTACCAATATAACTTGAATTTTATGTATTGCATGTATTTAAGCTTGTTTATGTGCATGTGGTAAATGTTTATTTGTAATGTTGTGATCATACTTTGATGGTGTGCGTGTGTGTGAGTGTGTGTGTGTGTAAGTGTGTGTGCGTATGAGTATGTCTGTGTGTGTTGTGTGTAAGAAAGTGTGCGTGTGTATGTTGTGTGTGTTGTGTGGATATCCTACTTACTAGTAGTATTGGGTACTGAGAAACACTTTATTGTGACCAAAGTAGTTTTTCAGTCTCCTCATAGCTTAATCCCTTTAACCATGTTTTTAGTCGGTTTTTGCAGGAGTATTTATTTAGTGTATATATATGTAGAATTTTGTTTATTTTATTATATAATTTGTTACTAAGATAAGGAAATTGATGTTGGGCAAAGGAGGTTCGGACTTTTAATGAAGGAAAGACGTGATATACTCGACGTTTATGCTGACATGGAATAAAATTGCGATGTTTTCTTAAGAGGCAATGCAGTATGTAGATTTGTCTAACTGTCAAAACTGAGGATTCCTTGTAGAGTTTAGCCGTAGGGAATCTATAGGGCTTACGTGTCAATACCTTTAAGACCACTCTTTGAGCTCTTTCGAGATGTAAAAATTGTGTTTTATGTGACCCTCCCCATACCACAATGCAATACCCAAGTATAGATTGACATAGTGCAGTATAAATCATATATAAAGTGTCGGTGTCAGCAGAGTGGCGTAGCTGTCTGAAGACAGTTATAAGGGTTCTAACGCGAGCTGCAACATGGTTAATATGTGCATACCAGTTCAGATATTTGTCAATTTGTATACCTAGGTACCTTATGCTGGATTCCACTGTTAGAGGAGAACAAAAACACTGCGATGTGTTTGTTGGACAGTTATGTGCTTTGACAATTAGTGGATGTTTTGCTTGAGATATCTTGTTTATTGAGAACTGGATTATTTTTGTTTTGTCAGTATTAATAGTAAGACTATTATCAGCAAGCCAATCCATAACCACATCTAAGCTATTCTGTGCGTACGTTGTCGTTTAATTCCAGTCTTTGCCATGTATGATAAGTGCTGTGTCATCCGCATAAGCAAAAATTGAACAGTTTTGTAGAGATAATGAGCAGAGTTCATTAATATAAATTAGGAAGAGTGTGGGCCCCAAGATACTACCTTGAGGCACGCCAAATTCAATTTCTGCTCTATCACTAAGAACACCTCCTATCTTTACATGTTGATTTCTTTTATGTAGATAGTCAGTAAAAAGTTTTAAAACTATACCACGCACACCTATGTATTCTAGTTTTGAAAGAAGTTTTGGTACACATACCGCATCAAACGCTTTGGATATATCAAGGAATATTCCCAAGCACCTATGTTTGCTATCCATATATTTAGTTACCTCATTGGAAAGGGATATTACTGCATCTTCCGTCGACAAACCAAATCTGAAACCGTATTGATTGGGTGATAATATCTTATATGTTTGTAAGTATTTGATTAGTCGGATGTTTATTAGCTTTTCCAAAATTTTAGACATTGATGGCTTATGGGTGGTATTTGTTCTGGACACTTACCGGCGGCCCTAAAAACCATGTACTCACATTTTTTAACATTATAGACCAGTCCATGGGAAGCAGCATAACTCTCGCACACCGTCAACATTTCTTTAATGGCATTTGCACTCGGCCCCAGCAGCACGATGTCGTCCGCATAACTGATATTATTCACTCTAAGACCACCCACCGAGCATCCGACACACATGCTACTGAGCTCTACTATGAGATCGTTGACGTATAGGTTGAAGAGCCCTGGAGAGGATATCCCACCCTGCCTCACACCGCACTCCAACCCATACGACTCCGATAGTGACCCTGACCATTTGACCATTTGACTATGTGGGTAGCCGCAGAGGACGGCATCTTTGTTGCTCGGTAAGCACGTGGCGTTCGAGCGTCGGAATCATGCGCGGCTAGTGCGAACCAGTTGGTCGCGCCAGGCACGGAGTTGCCTTTAGCGAAGGGGTAGTGTGGTTTCACTGTCACGACGCATCTCGGTTGCTTGCCTGCTCAGCAAGTAAGAGTCATAGCTAGGTGACTCGGGCAATACCCGGTTTGTAGGCCAGAAAGGGTAGACGTATGGATGTACGTCGGGAAGTGAGCGTACCTTACAGCTCCGGCACCATACTGAAAATATGGGAGGCGGCTTCTCCATCGGCTCCAGCGAGGATATCGTTAGCAACTCTCGGAGTTTGCGAGTGGTGAGCGGCTTTATTGCTCCGGCACTTATCTGGACTATAGTTAGTGCCACTTGGGCACGAGGTAGCTCACTTACGAGAACTGGGTCTTAGGATTTGGGGACAACACCTGTCTATAACTGGTCCCTGAAGGTGCTCTCGGGCATTGGAAGGTACAGCGGCTCTCATTTATATACCTAACAGGTTGGAAAGTGGGAACGCTATATCATAAACTTGAGTAGTCTGTAGAGGGAAGGGTCTGATCATACAATAGACATTCAACATGTTTTCAGGGATACAGAAACACATAGGATATTTTTCTTTGAGATAAAAGTGCTGTAACCGTAAGAAGCCGCGGGCAAAAGCTAGCACTTAACAATCTATACCGATTATCGGCCTCGATGGCGTAGTGGTTAGTGTGACCGACTGCCACGCCTGAGGTCGCGGGTTCGATTCCCGCACAAGTCAAACATTTGTGTGCATGAACATGGATGTTTGTCTTGGTCTGGGTGTTTCTATGTATAATATGTATGTATTTACAAAAAAAAAAGTATATATGTATGTTTATCCATTGTCTAGTACCCATAGTACAAGCTCAGCTTAGTTTGGGCTAGATGGTGTTGTGTGTATGTGGTTGAATATTATTATATTATTATTATAAACACAAAACCCACCACTTAATGCCTCGCATCGTGCCACCCGGGCACCTACAAGTACAAGCTCCCAAAGCAACATTCCCGCATCCCTCTTAATAAATACCGCGCATTTCTCAACATACAATCCCATCAACATCCATGGCCACCCTACACAAAAATCAAGCGGAAGAGATTTAACGCTTTATTTTTATCGAGAGAGGAACTTCATCCCTTCCGGATGCTTTCCTCCATTGATCTAGTGCCGAGTCTAAACATATTTATTTACTCTCTTCACTTGGTCTGCGTCTAAACGAGGCTGTGTTGGAACATTCAGTTGATACTTTCGATTTATTTGTATAGAATCCGAGCTGGCCGGGTGTTTAGAGAAGTAGGTTTTAGTTTTTTTAAATACTGGCATTGCCTGCGGCTTTGTTTCGCCACTCTATCAGTTAAAACTGTTTCCATTAAAGAGTTTCTTTCCCGGACTACTATCAGACCTATTAGCACTATTTTTGTGAAACGTGTGTTGAATGCTTTGGATAATACTTGGCCCCCAGATATACCATATCCTGGAGTCCTACATAGGGTGACTTTTAATCCCAATATACGTTCCTGTACGATTTAAACAAGCAAAGCTGCTAAGTGAACTAGTTTGTCGTTAGGCGCAGTATTCACCAAAATATCTTAGTTAATAATGACATATAAAAAATAAAGGAAATACATTTTTATTCTGTAACAAAGTGAAAATATCTTTCCCGCTATCCGTTTTCCGGTCGTGCCCGGATAAACTGGATTAGACAACTCCAATATTTTTGTTTACACAAAAAAGTACAAATTCCCTGGCTTGGATTTATGTAGACGGGCAACATTTTGTAGCCAAATGCAGATACAACTTAACTTGAGTATTTCAGTTAGTAGTATAAGTGTGATCGCCTATGCAATTGCTGATCGTGAAGATCCAGGTTTGATTTTTAGGTTAGGCAAACCAGGTTCTGCCTAGCTGTCTTTATTTTCTCGTAACAAGTAAGCTTTTTATGAACATCTGTTATTTTTTATACTTATAGAAATGTAATAGTCTAAGATATTCTAACTATTACTGAAAAATAAACAAATAGAAGATGCCCGTGGCAATTTTTGACATTAGGTTAAATAATATTTTGCTGCAGCTCGTCTGTGATTACGATCTCCAGAAATAATACTCTGGCAAAAAATGCAATTTGATGCATTAAATGTTATAATTCAAAACTGTATTCATGTTAAGAATTAATAGTTTAATTAATTATGGTTAAAGAGACATGAATTTAGAATAAAATCAGCAAAAATAAGTAGGTCCACCATGGAAATGTCTACCCAAAACTTCGATACGAATGACATATTAAGAGAATATTATGAAATTTCTTCGGAACTCTTTGTTACAAAGTGCCCTTCTCAGTTGCTTGCACCACATTATGTAAGAGTTATAGACTATCAAAACATTACTTTATGTGTTTCATGATAATAGCATTAACAATCAGTCAAACTTCGACATTTTCGTTTTCAGGACTACAGAGCATTTTGAAGTGTGTGAAGAAAAATCATAATGTGTACTAGTGACCAAAGTTAAGAAAGGTGTACTAAAATAGTTGTAGATTTTACTAAAAAAGTAGAAGAAAGAATTTAAACGTTTATATTTATACCACTAACAGACAAAATTATACACAAGACAAGTCTACCAGTATTCAAAATATCCTCGTAGTATCGTATTATTGCAAGGAAAGGCAGGGCGCTGCATGTTAAAAAAATTGTTGGGTCATCGCAAGGACGACATCCCACTGATTTCTACGGCTTATATAGCGCCATTTAAGTAGTTTTGGAAATCGTTGTCGATCTAATCGGCAACAAAGTTATTCCTAATTTAATCATGTAAAGACATGCCACATTTTTACTGTATCCTTTCGTGTCTAATCGGCAACAAAAAGTTGCTAGTATGAGCAGTCCATCAGGTAAATAAGTAATCGAGTAAATTGACAGAGTTTCTTAGAAGTCTCGCGTTGTTTGAGGAATGGACTGTTCCCCGAGGACAGAGCTAACATAATAATATTGCTGGGACAGCCCAGCAATATTTTTATTTTAGCTTTGTAATGTATACAATACTGAACTAATTAAGTTTTTCTTTAATGAAACGCTTAAAATGTTTTATTTATTCTTGTATTGTACCTCATTAAAAGAAAGAACGCTACCCGTGTTTTATAGAATTTACAATAACAGGAATACATTTACAATAGAAGGAAAGAAAAGTAGCTATATTTTTGTTTTATTTATTTGTTTTATTCGCTATGGAGGCAGTCTCACCGGCACCTCATGAGCAGTCGCATAGACTTGATAGTCTATGCGACTGCTCATGAGGTGCCGGTCTATTTCCGGGACGAACAAAGTGGTTATGCCATCGAATTTGGCACTATGACCGGTAGACAGCAATGACTAAAAACAATTTGTCCACCTCGTAAATCGAACTCGGTTTATCTTGCACAGCAATCCCATTCAGGCGCGCTGAGCAACCGAGGCTGTATGTACAAACAGTATACATCTCAATGTGTAACATTCGATTAAACGTGAGACAATAATAACGATACTGTTCAAATAAGCAAGACAAGATTCAATGCAACGAAGAAAGCGTCACTAAACTAAAAGATACTTTTTAGTGACTCTTAGAAGTGCCACTTTCCTCATATAGTTTTCTTTAAATGAAACTTCCTCCATCGGATTTCCAATTAAAAATCCCCATACATCCCATACGAGAAGGCTTCTCACACGTACCGATGGCCCAATTAAATACGCCATTCAGCAGAGGGTTAATTAAGAACAAAATTATCTCCTCAAACAGTAGGCGGGCGTGACGAGAGAAAGCGGTATAAGTAACAAGCCAGAGCGTCTATATAGACTCACGCTTTCGGAACGGAAGTATTGTATTGATACTAGATTTTTCATGCGGCTTCGTTCGTGTAAATGTAGATTAGGTTAATTTATTAATCGGGCACGGCACGATCGTGGCGGTAAGGCCCGTTTTTGAGGAGTGGCTGACACAGGTAATGACTGGCCACGGTTCCTTTGGCCAGTTCCTGTGTCGCATAGGCCGGCAGGAGATGCCCGGATGTCATCACTGCGGTGACTGTCGCGATGTTGTTGTGGACACGGCGCTGCAGACTTTGGCGGAATGCTCCACCTGGCGTCCACCCATATATACCCATCGTAGCGCCGGTGGAGGAAATATTTTTTGTGTAGTGGCCTGCCGTTTCGAAACCACGGCGGGGTCGCAATTGCATGTGAAAGCGCGATTCGCGTGGCCTCGTCATCTATGATTATGTCGAGGAACACCGTGGTAGGTTTAGTCGGTATTACCGGGGTATCTTTTCCCAGGTGAGTTCGACATAACCTCTCCGCCGCCCCGCGGAGAGGTATGCGTCAAAGCATTCTCCTACGTAAAAAAAAGAGGTTAATTTTTTAATAGTAATTTTTTAAAGGATGTAAAAATGTAAATGTAAATCCCTATGTCCTTTTCTATTTATGCGAAATTTCATGATAATTGGTCGAGTCTTGATTCAAATAAAATATATGACACATACTTTATAATAATTATTAATTTAATGGATTTATGTATTTATTATTTGAAACAATGGATTTATACAGTGTGTAAAATAAACCCTGTCCAATCCTTAAATATGTTATACAGTAGCTTATTATGAGTACGTAAATGACATCTTTTTATAAAAATCGATCAAAAAAATTACTTCAGAAAATTTAATTTATTTAAAATAATATGTTAATAGATTACCCATGGCAACACTGAAAACTTATTAATCATAATACCTAGGTATCGCGCTACGCCGCGCCTACCTACCTACGCCTTAGAAAAATTCCGCCAGAAGCATACTTTACCATGCTCCGTGTCCTTGTCAAGTTTAGTGGAGTATTGCTAGACTGTGCGAAATTTCAGTAATTTAAGGGTAAAAATTCTAATCAATACTGTACTTAAAAATATTATGAAGACGTTTTACGGTGATATAGATTTTTAAATTATTTTTCTTAGCATATTTTTTAAGTGAGAAACATGCCCTTAATGGATCCGACAGGGTTTATTATACACACTGTATATTAATTAAATTAATGGATGATATTGGTTTTACTTTGACCTAAATTTTCTTATAATTTAAATATTCTGTGAAATTCAATAGTAGTAGTAGTAGTATAATAGTTTCAAAATTATGTAATACAGTGATAAATAAACAACGCGATAAAATCCGTATATAATAGTTTAATTTCAATGAATAACATTCGCGTAAACAGACGACAATATTATGATAAATATTCTGTTTCAATTTAGGATTAAAATTATAATTGTGATTGATTTTAGAGATGGCGGGATGACCTAGACGCATTTGATAGGGATTGGCAGGAGATATCCACCAACTGAGTGATTTGGAAGTCTAAGGGAGAGGCTTTTGCCCATCAGTGGGACACATAAAAAGCTGATGAAAAATAATTTTCAATAAACATTGAAATGCATATAACTGTTGGTGAATAAAATAAATAAATAATAATAGTAGGTCTATTTCTTTACTAGTTCATGTTGCTGCATTACAGGTCTATGCAATGATAACATCCAGATTGGATGCACCGTGTTAATTCTGCCATACAATCCTATATTATATGCAAAATCATAATCTGAAATCAGAGTTCATTGTACGCACAGCCAGAAGCTTTATCTGTTTAAACCGTTTGAATTGACTTCTTTCATAATCAATATGCAATCGTTCTGGACATTAAATGTTTTTTTGTATAATACTTACAAAATAAAGGTCGCAAATTTTATTTTACGCCATGGTAAGCAAAGATTCTTTAGAGGTCATAAGTTTTTTGAATTTATCTAGATTATAGCATGGTTCATAATTTTATGCCCTAATTAAAAGCGACATGTTTTAAAGCGTTTCTATTAGAACGATGTAAATAGAAAAGCAAGCAGAGATAAGATGCACTTCATCAATACCTCTATCAGCTCATTACTTGGACGTCATTATAAATTGAACGACCGCTTGAAGCTGAAATATGGCTGAAATTCCAACAGGAATGCTTACTCGCACTGAATTATAGCTAATGAGATGAATATTAAAGTAATTGATAGGACAATGCACAACTTGTAATATTTTCCTGCATTTTTACTATTGCAAAAAGAATAAATCGATTGTAACTTCTATTTTTATCAATGTCAAATGAATCCATCGAATAGATACTAATGATTCTGCCAACGTCAGTGTGTAAAGGGAGAAAAGATACAATTTATTCGTTTCATAAAAATCACGCTATGACTAGCGTTTTGTGATATAATGACTACTGCTTTTGATAACTATAGTATTTTAAATTTTGGAACAAAAATAACTTTAAATTGTCTGTTTTTTTAGGAACATTTCCTCTTATTTTGCACTGTTCCTTAAAATCCTAACGAGAGTTGTGAGTTCGATTTCCACAATGGACAGAAATGTGCGATTCGCAAACATTCGTTCTGAGTCTGGGAGTTTCTTCATTTTCGTCGTTTGAATGTTTGCAAAGCTCCCTCTTTAATCATAGCGTTTAAAGAGATTATAAAGGGTTCTAAGTATTAATGTTTTATTGACCAGACACTAAATAATAAACCCATTTTAACCCTGAATTTATACAATCATAAGACTTGTCAATTATGCCGCTATGCGTGCCGTTAGTATCATGCGTGTAAACAGGCGCGTGCGCTTCATACAAGCAAATAAGCACTGCATACCCTAGTCCGCTGGCCTATGTAAATCTATATAATCGAAATCTATTTATTAAATATGTAGTATTTAATAAATAGATTTCGATTATATAGATTTACAGCTTTACAGCTGAATAATAATAAATACACTATAAAATTATCAGATACAATAAGAGCTTGTGCCACTGTCGTCTATTGGTCCGTGAGCATACTACTAAACAAATAGCTTGTGCCACTGCCATCTATTGGTCCTTGAGCGAACTACTAAACAAATAAAATATTATAATAGAGAGGTGCCTGGAAGCAGAGATATTTCGTGCTCATTGGCAGTACATTTAAATGTCAATCGATTACGCTATCTACGAGACAAATATTTTGCTTGTGTGTGTAAAATGCACGCGTGTGCTCGCCGACTGAAGGCACTGCCTACAACGAATATCCAACCAGTTTAAATAGTTGTCAAAAACATCATAATTGTTGTTTATTATAGGCCTATTATTTTAGCAATATAGCATCGTACGCCATTATTAATTATTTCACAGAGCTGTCGAGGGGATTTTGAGCGCTTTGTAAATTATTGATAACTAAATAATTAGTGAAATTACCGGAATTACTGTAAATTATGGTAAATTATACCTGTGAGATCCTGTGTTGGTGACGTGTGTTTAAATAAATAAAAAACTGGTGTTTTCTTGACGTTGTCTTTTGATGACAAAAATAAAATAATTTCTCTTGGACGCTGTGTTCGCGATTTAAATCTAAAACAACAGAAAGGTATTACGACACGTTCTTTTAATAAAAATGATATTTATTGCTGGCTAGCGGGCTGTGTACACACAAATAAACTATTTTGTTTGTTAACAAAATTGCGATCGACCGAAAAGAAAACGAGGTGTTGACAATGTTGGAAATGACAGGCGCGTGTTTAACGAGATGATTGACAATGTTTTGAACGAGTGTCGTAGTCATTATAAAAACTTAAAAGACCTTAAGTTTTTCAATCTACTTTCGTATGAATATTATACTTTGTATTGTAATAATTTTCCAGAGCAGTCGATCGTCGAACTCATTAATTCGCATGAACATTCCTTTAATCGCCTTAGGAATGAGTTCCGATGCATTTATAAATCAGACGACTTAAAAACGTTAGGAATATTTGATCTTATTCAATATTTACACACAAACAATTTAACAGCCATATTTCCCGAAGTTTACAAAAAATTAATAGGTAGTTACGATTCCAGTTAGTAGCGCATCGGCTGAACGATCATTTTCCTGCTTAAAACTAATCCATACATATCTGAAATTCTACATATCAACGAAACACATAGGGTCAAAGCAGACTCACTGATTTGTCTATGATTTCAATTAAAAATAACTTTTAATGATTTTAAAACGATCTTGTAATTTTTACGACGACATTTTACAGAATTATTTAAAAAGGATAGGCGCGTTGATTTGATTTATAAAAATTAAAATAATACCTATAGTCAAGTATGTTAGTAATTTCGTTCATTTATTTTTGTTCATTTGCGCAAAAAACACTCTTTACATCTCACGGCCTTGTAATACCTACAAGGCTACAATGGATTTCATTTAGGTGACTTGTTCTTACCATCAGTCACTTATTTGGATATTCATGGTGGCCACACACACAATCATCAATGGTGCCATGTCAAAAAGTCGCTGAATTGAATTTGGTAAGATATTTTATTTATGTATAAGATAAGATAAGATATAAGATATGTATTATACACAGACACACAAAAACACTTATAAATAAAATGTAGTGCCCTCGCAGAGGTTTTGGGTATGGCGTGCATACCCTACCAGAAATATTTGTGCACGCCCCTGTGTGTAAAACCAGACTCTAGTCGTAGTACAAATAGTAAAAAAAATTTTGAAAGATGTTTGCATGTTTGTTATTAAATCACGCGCAAACTGTCGAACGGATTTGGATCAAACTTAGTACGATAAAAGACCACATTTGAAACTAGCACGATTGAAATCAATTCCAGTATGCGAGCAAAGCCGTGGTTAGGTGCTTAGGGTATGTTAAAAACATACAAACAGAATAAAAGTGCCATTTATTAAATGTTGCCATGCAAATCTGGTAATAAGGAAAATGAAGACTATCCACCAGATTATAAAAGACACAAGGATAAACCAGTAGTTGTAAATCTTGTGGAAACGGCAGGCTTGTTTTGTTTCATTAAACAAATATCATAAAGAAGCCATTTTGTTTTTTGTTGCTTCCATTCTTCAGGGTGTTCTGATGAAAGTTATGGACTGAGACAAAGATAATAGGTATATAATAATAAGAGGTTTTGGTATCCTCGTTGATCTAATGGTGGTTATGCTAACTGGTAATCATGAATGCTAGGGTTTGACTTCCAAATCGCACAAAGTGCTAGGACTGTGCCTTATTAGTGCGTTGCGTTGCGTCGTCGCAGCATCGGCGCTGCTTCGTTTTCCATATATATTTGTGACATGCCACATTAATGCGTTTCGTCGTCGCACGCGACGTTTCAACAGATCGACGGACGAGACACGAAGCGGTGGGAAGGGTGATGTGGAGCGCTGTCGATGCTCCGTTGCGATGACGAACAGTGTTCCGATCCATTGTGAAATGAAGAGTGAAATCATGCGTGCGTTGTCCTTTTGCGCTGCGATGGCGCACGCAGGTGGTGCAGGCGCATACAATGCGTTGATCCGTTGCGACTACGCAATGCAATACACTAATGAGAAACCTCCCGTATTCTGTTTTACGTAAGGCAAGTAGGTACAATAGATCCAGGATATTTATCCGGTAGATAGTAAAGGGGTAGGTCTGTACGCAGCAAAACAACATACAAGTTCATGGTCTCACACCTATATGCTCGATAAAGAAAGTAGATAAGTAAGTATTACAATAATTTTAAGTTTGATACCATTAGTCTTAATCTGTCCAGTCTTAGAACACCAGACATAATTAAAATCTATAGTGTCTGTCGCCTGTATGCTACTGCGACTCAATAGGTTAAAAAGAAGTTTGATTAAGATAAGTCATGGAAAACTTTTAATAAAGATAATTTAAATTTACAGATTTTAGTATATTTTTATAGGTTAACTAAATGATTTTAAAATTTTCTATTGATTGGCAACCCAAAGTAAACTACTCGTAGATTATTCTAATATTTTAATATCTTTACTGAGGAAGAAAATTGTGCCAAACGATGCTAATCATAGCTTTCATAATGATGCCACCAATATCTATGCGTCAGCTGTCAATCTGGTGACTGTGTTGGAGCTGAAAAAGCAGCGATTTACGGCCATTATTTATATTTATATTTTAAATTATTAAAAAAATTTTCATCAACATCCAAATAGGCAGTTTAGTTGCTGCACATCTCCATGCATCAAAATACAGGTATCGTTATAATTACGGAAAAAACCGTCTACTATCTCGCTCTGTTATACAAAATACAAAATTCTTTATTTGTAGCACATAGGTAAAAAGTTGTACTAACTCTTACTTTTACTACCGATGCCGGAAATCATGTCTATAAGGTTTCATATTAATTAACAATATTTTGTTAATTTGGGCTACCTGTAAGATCCTTCAGACCAAATGAGGGCGGCCAATATTTTGACAGCGAATCATAACGGAGACTGGCCCTCTCCTCTTCTCTGTACATATTTACTAATTTACTAATTCACCTATTTGTGGCCGTCTTAGGAGACTATTCCCCTGTTACCGTTATCCGATATAACTGGAAAAAGGTCAGGTCCAGGAATTAATCCTGCACCTGACTACCTGGCTTTACTCATGAAGACACGAGGATGAAACATAGCTAAGTTTCTAATGCTATCTTAATTTATCTTGTGTGGGGGCCAGTCAGTACAGACCGGCGACACTTCGACCCAGTGGGATCTTTTGTGTCGACTTCCCCAATAACGACTGCCATAGATGTTCATGGCAGCCGGGACCGACGGCTTAACGTGCTCTCCAAGGCACGGAACAGGCGATAATTGTCAATCAATACGCACATAATTTCGAAATGTCATATAACTTCCGAAAGTCAGAGATGCGCGACGTGGGTTCGAACCCGAGACCCTCTGCATTGTAGTCTGTTGCTACGACGAATTTCGTAACATAATAACAATAATCTCTGCCCATCTTGCTCTGGACCTAATGATCCTCAGCCGTATACACTTATAGCGGCTAAACAATTGATGCAGTCAGGCAGTCAGTCAATTCGAAGGCTATATTCATTGCATTAATAACTGATGCGGCAAACAAGGCGTCGTATACTAATGTAAGAACACAACAAATTATCCTGAAAATCTAATTACCATAACACTTTGCAAGCAAGCAAATTGCCTTATAATGTTATTTTTACATAGCCAAAACTGTTGGCTATCTGCCAAATGTTCGCCTTCATATGACAATTCACATAAGAACTAACGGTAAGCACCTCGAAACAATATAAACATATATTTAATTGTACGATAGATGGCGGTGATGGCTGTTCCGGTCGCTCAAACAAAACTATTGAGATATTTCAATACGTTTATTTTTATTAGCTTGCCACCGCGGTTTTAGCTCGTGGCTCGTAGAGAAATATTTTATAGCTAATATTACTTTTTATAAAAGAATATTACTTAAAGAATATAACTTAATGATGAAAGAATTATTAAAATCGGTTCATTAGTTTTAGAGTTCATTAATTACAAACAAAAATATAAATCTTTTCTTTTTATATAATTGTAGATCCTCGCTGGTTTCAGCATGAATGGGCCGGATCGCCCGGGGTAGTACTACCCTCTCACAGAATACCAGCGTGAAGTAACGGTACCCGTACTGTTACGTTTCGTATTGGTGAGTGAGAGAGCCAGTTACCGATCATTTTCCTATCCTTTCCTTTGTCCTTTCCCTCCTTCATTCCTTTTTAAAGGGCTGGCAACGCACTTGTAACTCCTTTGGGGTTGCGGGTGTCCATGGGTGGCGGTAATCGCTTACCATCAGGCGATCCGTCTGCTCGTTTGGACCCTAGGACATAAAAAAAAAATATACATATATCATACTATCTTTTGCTCGCGGCTTCGATCGCGTAAAAATAGCTTAGGTTATGTTAATAACAATATTTTTTAATAAAATTATGCCAGTGTTTCTCTCTAATAATATATTTCTCTAAGGGAGAAAGATTTTTTGAAATCGGATGTGTAGTTTTTGATTCAAAACCCTTACAAATAGACAAACAAAAAATCAAATCATTCCTTTTTATAATTTTAGTATAGATAGTGTAGTTTTCTGTTGGTATCCAGAGGCACCAGGGGCAATCAGGTGATGGTGAGGAGTCATTACCGCTCATAGGCATGACATAGTTCTCTAAGTACATTCACCAAGATAAGTAAGCTAAACATTTAACAAACGTGTAAAAGTATTTTAAGAATAAAAATCCTAATTATCTGTATATTAAAACTGTGATTATATCAACTACCTTTTAACTATTATTGCTATAAAACTAACATATGCTATTATATTAAAATCAAATTTCTAACAAGTGTGTATCAACTTATGTTGCTGACTGTACCGCAGCAGCAATGCTAACTAAACACATACAATTTATAATAAAACTGTTGATATTATTAAAACAGACGCCATCTATCGTCAAATTAAGCCCAACACCCGCAAAGTCATAAATTATAGCCACCAAATCGCTAATAAAACTTAATCCCAGCAAACCCGTTATTACAGTATTAAGCGTAAATTAATAGCCGTTTTTATGGCCACAACACACGCCCACTTTTGGAAAGCTCCATGGTCAGCGTTTTGCCAAGATGTCCCGATTAATGAGCTCTTCAATATACCTTAAGAGAGCTATCACGGGCATTAATATCCTATAGTGGACGTAGTGTGGTTAAAAATGGCGAGCTTGTTGGCTGACTTGTCAGTATGCGTAAATAAAAATAGCCCTGTTTAAAAAGTATCCCAGTGCTGGGTACAGGCCTCGTCTCAGTATAAAAAGAGGCTACCATTGCGTCTTAGGCCAGAGTAGTGGGCTACACTACGCTTGCGCACTGCGGTTTTTATTTATTATTTATTTATTTATTTAGCCCGTTAAACTGGGTGAGATTAATCTTTATGATTGAATTGTTTGATTCGTTTGGCTATAGGATGTCTCTCAACTTATGCCTTTTGGAAAAGGCCTCCTCCAGTAGTTTCCATTGCTTCCTGTCTTGAGCAACTCCTCCATTTGGGTCCCGCAGTAAGTTTCAGCTCATCTTCCCAGAGCATTTGTTGCCGTCCTCGACATCTCTTGCCATCTCTTGGATACCAATTCGTTGTAATTTGGCTCCACTTTTCTTGTGTAGATCTCAACATATGGCCGGTCCATCTCCGCACTGCGGTTAGCATACTTCAAATATCTTTAAGATCATTATTTAGAACTTTCAGACTTACTTAAATCTAGCGATAATTCACTTTAACACGATAAAATCCGTAGTATTAGTATAATAAGAAGCGGTTCACCCTTTTGTTTGCTATCTCAGCAGTCCAAAAATCAATCCTTACACTCAACTATGATATGGATCATACATATTAATTCCAAACGTCATTACATCCCAGCTTTAAAACATATATTAAAACAAGCGTTAATTTCTAAAATACTCCTTAATCTTAATATATCAAAACATATTTAGCAAACTCACAGTCATTTCGTTCACAAACAAAATATTTAATAACCAAAACCGCCATTTAACTTTGTGATACATAACTCATGGTTCCAAACCGAAATCTTTGTCATGCACACATGGCTCATATTTTCCGTATTGTAATATATTGTATTTAAAATTTATCTAATTAGGAGTCAAGTCAAAGTACGAATCTCTCTCAAAGTTAATACTCCGTGTTGGTGAAATATTCATGGTGGTTATGAATTTATATTAAGCATTTGGCAAAGTCTTAGCACTCACATCGCTAATGTTGCTTAAGAGATTACAGAATCAAAGAATATTAAGAGATTTTCGTGACACGCATTGTTTCCGTCTTTCGTTAATTTCTGTATGGAGTAGTTATTGAGTTTAAGCCTATGATTCCTTGCTATATCATTTACAAGTCAACTCACCAAAATAAGTAAGCCTTTAGTCTTAGGTCACTTTCAGCCTTTAAGTCAGTGGTACTTTCTATTGCGAGTCGGCACATTTACTGTCACGTAATAAATGGTAAAAAACGGGATCCTCCAATTAGAAAAATCACTTCTTCTAACAAGTTCGAAAGATTCTGTATTCTCTCGACATGAGTTTCAACAATAGCTAACTTTTAAACAAAATTCAACTATCTAAATCTCGTATTTATAACGAGATATCACAAAGGGATAAAAAGTATGTTAATCCAGGATATGTACTTACTGTAGGATTTGTCCGTTCCAAAAGTGAAACACTGTATATAATTGTATCACAATGATTTATTACCCAGAATAGGATACAACAGCTAACACGCACTTGTTACTTGTTCGCCGGCCAACGATCGACTGACTTGTCGTTTGAGCGATATCACTCCACTATCTCTCGGTTACTTCCGCTATAACGATAGAGGGCGCACTAACTAGTTTACAAACTGTACTCATGACTACTTTTAACTGCCGGAAGATAGTTGAGTGACTTACAAATATAATATTAGTCGATTAATAACTAATATTTAAGCTATCTTAACTATGTTTGTATTATATAATATAATTTAAGCTAACAAAATATAAATGAGCTAACAACTCGGCCATCCTGTTTTTAGCGAGTCCCATCGCTAAGGTTCAGATGATTCAACATTGTAAGGCAAATAAAGAGAAATAAATCATACCAATATTTGAATAATTACAGCGTATGTATGTATGTACGGAGACATGATCCATAACATTATTAAAATACACTATATAACAAGAAAATCATATTTGTGATAATTAGATGCATATTTTATATTCTTATAATACCTTAATTATAAATACTTAATTAATAATTTAAAGTATATTTAAACTGTAGATTTTACATTTAATTATATGCCTTAATCACTAGACACATCATTGTCAGTATCACTATCAAGATCTCTATTACAACTCAACCATGGTTGAATCTTATCCACAGCTACAACATTTTCGTAACGACGGCCCTGCTTACGAGTCAAAGGGGTATCTTCTATGAGATACCGGTCATTAGGCAGCATTTTCACTATACGATAAGGTCCTTGATATTTGTTTACAAGCTTTTGCGATTTACCATCGTGTGGTACTTGTCTCTCGACACGTACCAAGTCACCCTCTTTGTAAATAGTACCCGGTTTTCGAGTTTTGTTAAACCTCTGTGCATCTTTCTCTTGTTGGTCTTTTATTTTTTCACTAGCCTGCTCTCGTATGTCATTCAAACTACCTGAGTCGACAACGTTAAGAGTATCGTTTATTACGGAATTTAATATGCCCTGTGAATTGCTGGTAATATTGAATCCAAATAGTAACTCTGAAGGAGATTTTTGCGTTGTTTTGTGTGTAGTAGTGTTGAGACCTATTTGAATGTCTATAATGTATTCATCCCAATTTTTTTCGTCATCACTATGAGAAGAAGTAGCTAGAGCAGTAAGAATTGTCCTATTGAACCTTTCCACCTGGCCATTGGCTCGCGGTGTGGAAACTGCATTTTCAATATGTTTGATGCCATATGAATGAATAAATTCTTTAAATGTTTTACTCGTGAAGCTGGTACCTTTATCTGTGATAAGACGAATAGGAACACCAAAATAACTAATGTGGTCTTTGAGAACCTTAACAGTTGTAGTCGATTTTGTATTCTTAACAGGAGTTATGTTCACGTATTTTGTAAAACCATCAACGATTACTAAAAGATAGCAGTTGCGTTTCTTACTTTTTATAAAGGGTCCTAAGTGGTCAGCGTGGACGGTGTGAAAAGGGACACTAACTTTATTAATGGGATGGAGTTCGCCTTCGCGTTTACCCCCAGGTATTTTGTGGTGCGCACACTCTAAACAAGATGAAACGTACTTTTTTACAAAGCGGCGCATTTTCGCAAACCAGTAATGTTTCTGAATTCTCTGCAGGGTTTTGTCAAATCCGCAATGACCAACGTCATCATGGTTTTTTTGAACTATTTGCCAACGAACACCTTTAGGTACCAGCCACTTCAGTTCATCATCGACAATACGGTAAACACGACCATTCTTGAGTTTGTAATTTTTGCAAATATCAGAAACTTGCTCCGAATTGGGGTCACTAAGAATTTCTTTTATTTTATGTATTTCATCATCTGCACATTGGACAGTAGTAATCCAGTTCTGGTCTACTTCTACAGCTAACACATCAAGAACATGAGATTCTGAAGCACCTTCGTCAACAGGATTTCGACTCAGGGCATCCGCGTGCAACATACGTGAACCAGGCCGATAGTCTATACAACAGTCGTATTCCTGTGTTTGTACCCACCACCGTGGTATCACGTCGCGTTTGATTAGCGTATATCTAAGGGCGTTACAATCAGTGAAGATCTTAAACGATATTCCAACTAAATACACTCTAAAACGGTTTAAGGACGCTATCACTGCGAGAGTTTCTAGCTCATATGAATGAAATTTTTGTTCATCAGGCGTAGTCTTGCGACTGAAATAGGATACGGGCTGGAAAATTCCATTAGTATTGGCCTGAAGAAGTATGCCCGCTATACCATCTTTACAAGCATCCGTGTGCAATTGGGTTTCGGCGTTTGGATCGTATAAAGCTAGAAGTGGTCTTTGAGTTAATAGAGTTTTGATCTCATCAAAAGCGTTTTGTTGAGGTGCTTGCCATGACCATACAGAATCTTTTCGTAATAGATCCGTTAGTGGATATGTTATAAGGGCGTAGCCTTTGATGAAGCGTCGGAAAAACCCTGAGAGTCCAAGGAACTGTCTAACTTCATGTTGATTACTTGGAGTGGGAAATTTAAAGACAGCATCGGTTTTTCTAGATCCTGGACGAATACCCTTAGCACTAACCTCAAATCCAAGGAAGTCAATCTGATTCTGGAAGAAATTACATTTACTCAGTTTTAATGTGAGGCCTCCTTGTTTGAGCACCTGCAAAACCTCTTCCAGCCTTTGTTATCCTTCATTGACATCTTTTGCTGGAATCAGAATGTCATCCATATAAACTATGGCGTACTTAACTTTGACCTCTGACAGAACTTTGTTAATTGTCCTTTGAAATACTGAAGGCGCATTGACTAGGCCAAACGGCATCCGGTTATATTCAAATTGCCCATCGGGGGTTACAAAGGCTGTTTTATCACGCGACTCTTCGGAAAGTGGTATCTGATAGTACCCAGAAGCTAAATCCAAAGAGGTGAATAAAGTATTGCCTGAAAGTTGGTCTAGCTGATCTTCAACACGGGGGAGAGGGTAATGATCCTTTTAGTTTTACGATTTAATGCTCTATAGTCGACGCATAACCGTTTTTCGCCAGTCTTTTTTTGAACCAGCACTATCGGGCTAGCGTAGGGCGAGGAAGATTCTCTTATAATATTATTATCAAGCATTTCTTGAACCATGTTTCTTACTAGCAACCTTTCAGCATAAGACATACGGTATGGACGATATACTACAGGACGCGAGTCTTCAAGCTCGATAAAAATTTCCGTAACCTTTGCGAATCCGAGATCATCAAGTCCTTTTGAAAAACAATCACTGTATTTTGATAGAATTTGTTGGAGTTTTAATCTTTCCTCACTGCTTACGCTTTCGCCACAGTTAACATTTTTATCAACATCGTTTTCACAAAATTCGACACTACAACAATCAAGCGAAGAATAATCACCTTGCTTAAAAACGGCGCGTGTCATTAGAGAACCCTTCTCGATGGTTATTATTTCGGAGGACACGTTTAATACAACCAGCGTACTACGACCACGATTGATATCATACCGTCCAGGGAGCAGGTAATATTCTTTATCCTCTGGGCCCCGCAGTGAACCGTTAACGAGAATGGCGCCAGTAACGAAAGATGTAGACTCGACAGGGACGGGTATTAAACAATTGCGATCTAAGTTAATTTGTTTGCTAGCATTTAGATACACTTTTTCGTTTGTAATTTTTTGAATGATCAGTTCTTGTGAAGTTTTTGTGATTATAATATCCGGTTTTTCCGTAAACGAGTGGCCTAGTAAGACTGGTTGATGGATCACGAAGTCTTCGACTACATACAACTTAATGATTTCATGTATACCCTGAACTTCAATATTGCACGTTACAATACCTATAGGTAGTACTCGATTTCCGCCTATTCCTCTCAACGCGGGTAGATCGTCAGACCGCTCAATATCGAGATTTAATTCGTTGGCTGTAGTTATTCTTATCAACGAACATTGACTACCTAGATCAATATGGCATTTGACTGTTAAATCATTAACTTTGATAAGCATTATATATTTATTGTTAGTATTGTCTATACGTAATTCGGCTATTTGTTTCTCGTGTCGCTCTTTAAGTGGCACCTCGGTTCTATCTCGGGGTTTATTTAGTTTCTTAAAACAGTGATCTACTAAATGCCCCATCTTCTCACAATAAGTACACTTTACGGGAGGTTTGTCGCATTTGGAGCTGCGATGACCAATTTCATTGCAATTATAACATTTAATGTTTGTGTTCACATTTTCCCTAGAATTATAAGAGAGCGCAGTATACGGTTTTCGATCGTGAGTACGAAGCCGTTGAAATGGGTCTAGGTGGTCTTTACCTTGACCTACTCTCACGGATCTAAAGTATCTTAATACCTGTTCGGGTTCGGGAAATTGGGCTGCTTGAGCACCTACTCTTACTGCACGATCCTCTACACCATAAAGAATACAATCTACGGCTTGTTTGCCGTATATATTGCATCTATTTAATAAATTTACTTTCGCATAATAATAATGCTCCAGTGATTCACCGTATCGTGCCTTTTTTGACAGCATTTCGGTAAGTAGTTCCGCGTAATCTTCACGACAGGGAAACGATTCAATTAGCTTCTTCTTCCACTCAGTCCATGAAAGCAAAACAGTTGATAAACCTTGATACCAGGTTTTTGCAACACCAGTCAATTTAGGGAGAGCATAATGAATCGTTTCTCTGTCATCCCATTGATAAATAGTCGCACATTCTTCTACTTTCGTAAGCCATGTTAATACGGTTTGTTCCTTAGACATCGGATCGAATTCAGGTATAACATTTTTATTAAAATTGAGTTTTGGCTTGTCAGAACCCTTTACACGATTTAAAATATCGAGAAACTTATCAAGAATATCTGTATTGCGATCCTTACTCTTAGAACTAGATAGTCTTGAACGTTTGTTAGAGTTATAATACTGCTCACCAGAATCCCCGATGAGCTGCCTCGTCGTCTGCGCCTGTCAGGTCGATGATTTTCTGGTCGCAAGTATTGTTCTCTAGTCGTTATTTCGTCATCTTGGTGAGGGAGGCTGATTACATCGTGGCCACAGCCACTGCGAGTAACCTCCGACCTATTGTAGTCGTCAAGATTACGTTTACGACTCTCTGACCTGAGTGCCTCTAGAGCATTATAGTTTAGACCCCGGCCCTGTGACCTGAGCGCTCCTGGGCCATCACTGCCAAAATCCCGACTCTCTGACCTGGGTACTCCTGGATTATCGCGATAGACCCGGCCCTGTGACCTGGGCGCTCCTGGGTCATCGCTGTTAAAATCCCGACCCTCTGACCTGGGTACTCCTGGATTATCGCGGTAGACCCGGCCCTGTGACCTGGGCGCTCCTGGGTCATCGCTGTCAAAATCCCGACCCTCTGACCTGGGTACTCCTGGATTATCGCGGTAGACTCGGCCCTGTGATCTGGGCGCTCCTGGGTCATCGCTGTCAAGATCCTGACCCTGTGACCTGGGTGCTCCTGGATCATGTATATTATTATTTTGACCACGACCCCTTAGTCTTGGTCACTTGTCGCCATGTCTGAAAACTTTAAATATCGAGCTTAGAGTCACATCAAAGCATCCATATGGCCATGCTTTATTTAGGGGTATCCGTTAACCTTTTTTTTTTTTTTTAATAAGTGTAAAATTTCAGCACCGAGCTCTACTCAGCACTACGTTAAACTAACAGTCATAAAATTCAGGCTCAGTAGTGACCTGTCTACTATGTGAGCAAACGCTAAGATTGTACTTTTCCAAATGTATCATAAATAAGCTTAATGTTCATAGTTATCACGTGCTCTGCTGCATTGGAACAAAAGATGTAAAATATTGAACTTTAAATAAACATTATAGGACAGATTCACATAATACCATAAATGCATTCTAGCATATTATTGAATATCATAACACTACAGCATATTCACGTAACATGTTCATAGTAATATAAATAACTATATATAAATGAGAGTACATTGAATAAGAACCTTCGACCTTATATGGCATTGCAAGAGAAAAAGAAAGTTTTATACGATATAAGTATATTAATAACATATTTATTGTATTTTGCTGTCGTATAGAGGTTATTTAATATATAATACTTAGAATTGTATCCATTATTTATTATCGTATATAGTTGCTTATCGAAGTTATCGACCAATTTATTTGTTTTGATGTTTATTTATTTAGGATAACCAGTGCTTATTAATTAATTACCAAGAATCATAATAATAATGTTATGTAGGTATGTGAATAAAGAAGAAAAGAAAATAAAATGTCTGAATGTGCTTTTTGATTGAAATTACAATACCAAATCACAAAGAATGCCTAATGCAAAATATGGTGTGACTACAGTAATATCGTCTGCAGTTTTTAAACTTGTCCAATAGTAGCCGTTAATCTAATGGCAGTATAAAATAAATTGTTTAAAAAGAGTACTTACGTTTGCGAGGCGTGGCAAAAATTCTATTGATTTTTGTTCTATCCCACTTCTGAAACTGTAGGATTTGTCCGTTCCAAAAGTGAAACACTGTATATAATTGTATCACAATGATTTATTACCCAGAATAGGATACAACAGCTAACACGCACTTGTTACTTGTTCGCCGGCCAACGATCGACTGACTTGTCGTTTGAGCGATATCACTCCACTATCTCTCGGTTACTTCCGCTATAACGATAGAGGGCGCACTAACTAGTTTACAAACTGTACTCATGACTACTTTTAACTGCCGGAAGATAGTTGAGTGACTTACAAATATAATATTAGTCGATTAATAACTAATATTTAAGCTATCTTAACTATGTTTGTATTATATAATATAATTTAAGCTAACAAAATATAAATGAGCTAACATTACTTTAATTTAAATCCGGTCAACCATAGTCGCGTGGTCGACTAAGAAACATCTAAACAACTTCACAAACTTATACTGGATACTTTCTCTATCCTAACGCTAGCTGCATATTTCGGCAGTATGTCTCAACGAAGCTACCTAAACGATGCAGGCGAAAATTTCCCGATAAAATTATCATAATGATGCCTAGGACGAGTGTCTGCGCCTGACAGGATAATATCGTGCACTGGTGCCGTGATATAAGCCGTATAGTGCCACAAAGTTTCTATGGTAATGGTTATCCTTGTTGTGGCTGATGTTATTTTCACTTTAGAATCTGTATAGCTTTGCTATTAAATTTTTGCTCGTGTGTGCTATGTAGATAGACTTACACTTCTATGATATCCTCGAAATCGTATGAAATGGTATTATAAAGGTATATACGCACATTTTGAGTCCAATGTAATAGAAGGCCAGCCTTTAAAGTCTATTAGGCAGAGACCCAAACTTCGTGCTGCTACTCAAAATGTTTTAACCGAAAATCCCTTCGTGTTACTACAGAAGATCTTAATAAAAAAAACTTAATAAAAAGCCTTCGTGTTGCTACTAGGAATATCTTCTCAGAAAAGGCCAATAATAAAAAGTTTATAATTATAATAATATAATATAATATTCTACCACGTACACACAACACCATCTAGCCCTAACTAAGCAGAGCTTGTACTATGGGTACTAGAAAATGGATAAACATACATATATACTTTTTTTTTGTAAATACATACATATTATACATAGAAACACCCAGACCAAGACAAACATCCATGTTCATGCCACAAATGTTTGACTTGAGCGGGAATCGAACCCGCGACCTCAGGCGTGGCAGTCGGTTACACTAACCAATACGCCACTGAGGCCGACTTAACTTAATAATAAAGGTATGCTAATATTTAAGGCTATGTATGCAATAACTCAACCCTTTGCCTGAACCTAAGAACTAACTAAATGTAACTTCAGAAAACTTATTAGGTACCTACTATTGTTTGACGTTCATAAGTGATGCTATGACCCAAATGAGTAAACGATTTTTGATGTGATATAGCTGATACTTAGATTCACATCTGTATATTCACGATATTAGCCAGAGTTGTATTATTAACACCCAAGTAACAAGTGATTATGCATATTATTAACCCCTTCATAGTAAATACTCACTTGTATGCAACATCATCTACTAACTTCAATGGTCACCAAACCAATATCTAATGTGAAATCTATTTGTAAGAGCGCTGGTACCCATAACACAAGTTCAATCTTACTTTGGGTACCAGAGTTCACTTAAACATTACATATGGAAATCTACTTTAGTACATTAATCTATTTCACTTTAACTATAACTCATGTAAGTGTGATGTTCAACTAATTTGATAAATAAATAAATTTCATTTCATTTCAAATAAATAAATTTCATTTCATTTCAAATAAATAAATTTCATTTCATTTCATTTCATTCATTTTTTTTGCTGAGAGTACGTCACTCTGGATTATTTGGCCAAATACTTAAGGTATTTAGGTGTAGAACACGTATAAATATACCTATTATAGGTATTTTACACTCTGCCTTCGGCAAAAGACAGGCGTTCAACTTACAACGATTAAACAGGTAGTCCTTGATTTAAATAAAACCCAACAGTTTTTCCAAAACTAGAAGTATATTTTCTACGCAGCAGTACAATGGGGCATTCTTGAGCTGTCATGGCGTCGCAATGGCTCGTGCGTCAGCATCATTAGTTCATTACGCCGCGGTTACGCCTAGTGACAGTGGTTAGGGTCTAACGAGGGTCATGAGCGAAGCGGGTCAACTAGCGAGGTTTATAAACGTAGTAAAAAAGAACAGGTGTAATAAAAAATTATACGCTAGATAAACATCATTGAAGCCACTTTTTATTGACACAGAATATGTAGAGTTTACAGGTTGAAAACAAGATTGTGTTTTCTTTGAATATAAGGAATTTTATAGTCTATTAAAAAACAAAGTCAGTCAAAGTCAACATCATTATTCACTTCGGTCACAAAGTACCACTTAAGAACTATAAAGTTTAACAGTTGCCAGTTTAGGCAAGGAGTTGGACCAATAATACCGACAGATGCCTATAAAATTTGTTGTCATTGTTTCAAATTGCCAGAAACAACTTAAACACTAAAAGCTCATATCTATAAAGTGTACACTTTCAAGTCCATCGGATTTTCCAAAAGAACACAACACGGTGTTTCAAGAATTTTGCAGCACCGGTAAGACATGAGTGATACTTCTGATGTTATGAGTTTCTATAGGCTACTGTTATGTATTTGGACAGTACATTCATATTCTACTTAATTGATAAAATAAGCTCGGATTCTGAAGCAGCGCCTAACAGACGATAATAAGCTCAGTATTGCCAAATGACGAGAACATGTAGTAATCTTTAAGTGTATAATATAATAAATTTGAAGAGGGAGAGAATACCTTATTTCGAAACGAGTCGTATTAAGAGGTTACAAGTGAAGTAAAAGACAAAGATGTAGCTACAGTTCTACCAACCAGAGCTACGCTCATAAATTACAGAAGAAGAAGAAATTTGATATCATATCTACTGTGCTCGATGACTTTAAAATAAAAGAACAATAGCTCTATCTTTCGCTCAAAATATACCCTAAAGGATTAAGCACTTCGTAAAGCGAATATATCTAATACCGTGGCATAAATTGCTGTAGAAAAATGATACATGTTACTGCGGGCAGTCTGAACATTTTCTATTTGGCTTTGGCCCAGGAGATGTAAGGTTAAATAGCACCGACCACCCGCATACTAATCAACGTGTTTTCGCTTCTAAGCGTTAGGAAATTCAGAACTGTGTATGTAACTACTAATATGGTTAGTTACGAATTCAAGTGAATTGCTGGAAAGTTCTGCCATTTTGGAATGCAAGCTGCGTCGCTGGCTTTTTGTAATTTGTATTTTGTACACATTAATATATACAAGCGGTCGCCCAGTTGCCAAAATTTAACCGTAACTTATATTTTTTCATAAGTGTTTTTTTTTTAATTTCTGGAGTCCGTAATTGGTACGTAAAAATACTAGTCTTTTTTGTATCAATCAGTTTTCTGCACTCCTTCTTCATATAAACTTTAAGCAAATCAACGAGTTTTAACCACCTGTACTCTGCTTAACAAGTTGTACAAAGATTTTTCCATTACGTATTAATATATAGATTTGCGTAGGTTTAGGTTAGGTAGGTTTTATTTGCGATAACTGCGTAAATATTTAGAAAATGTCTGTAGTATTTATAAGCGAGTAGAAGAGGCTACTATTGCTAAATATTTAGTACGAATGTACTAGCTCGGCCGGTAAACTTCTACGCTTGCACAGAAAACCGGCAAAAGAGTTATAACACTGTTCCAGCATTTCATCTGTTGTGTCAAATTTCTAACACATCTAAATCTATCATTCCTTTTCTCAAAAACTCTCTTTGAATAATTTCCCTGCTATTACTTAATTACATGTGATTAATAGATTGGTTTTGCAACATTGTACCAATTTTCTGCAAAGAAAACCCACACGTCAGCCACAAACCACTTACTTAGCACGTTTTGAACGCGTAAACACCTCGTTAAGTAAGGAGATCTCAATCGTCCGTCACCGTGGTCCCTCCCTAACAAGTTAATGGCGACTGTTCCTCCGAGATAGGCGCAAACATCCACTCTCACTGGCCTGTTCTAACGCAATCCTTTTAACCATTTTCAAGGTTCTTGACTTTTTTTTTGTAAATTTCTTAGTGTCATTGACTTGTTTTAGAAAATTAGATGGAAGTTTTAAATTGATCGTGAGGTATACATTTAATAGATTACATGTAGGTAGTTTGTGGATGGTGTGCGTGAATATGTGTTTAGATTGAATGTAACAATGACAGTTTTAAGGAGTATTGATTTTTTTGGAACTATGCTCTGCTCTCTCGACCATGGGAAGAGACCGGACGGAATGTCATTGTTGGCTTGGAAGATAGGCAGGCCTTTGGTGTGGGACGCAACGTGCGTTGACATCCTTGCGCCATCACATCTTCCAAGCACTGCGGGATGTGTCGGCGCTGCTACTGCAACCGCGGAAACCCTCAAACAGCGCAATATAGTAATTTAGTCGGAAATTACATTTCTGCGCCGTTTGGAGTGGAAACCCTAGGTTCATGGGGTCCGAGCGCTCGTATTTTGTACAGGGAGATTGCAAAACGCCTGATCGACGTTTCGCGTGATCAGAAGACTGTTCTTTTCTTGGCCCAAAAAATCAGCATTGCCATTCAACGTGGCAATGCTGGCAGTCTTCTAGGCACGTTTTCAGTTGACCGTGATGCTGAAGAATTCTACGATGATAATAACCATTTTTGTAAATATTTAGTATTATAATTATTTATGTTTTTGTAATTATGTTATCTTTTTTAATACGTTTGTAAATGTATATTAGATTAATTCGTTTTAAAATTAATAATGTAAATATATTGTAAATAAAAAGGTAAAATTTTTTTTGCTCTGTATTGTATGTACTTTATTTTGTCCGCGGCTTCACTCATCTTTATGATATAGGTATAATTGTATGAACAATTTTCTATACTGGCTGGGCTCTGTATATTGATTGATGATTGATTTAATAGTGCAATGAACTGTTCTCTCGCACCTGATTCAACATGCGTTGACCATGTATAATGCTACCTATTCAAAACGTCTTTAATTAGCATACATGGAACAGATATTGTGGGCGTCTTCTTGATTAGTCTGCATGTTCATTCTACTGTATTAGTTGAAGTTATAGTTGAACAAAGGTAATTGGTGAGTGATTATGTATTGACATGGGAGTAATATCAGGTGTTTTGAAGCATTAACAATGTTTCAAATTGAACTTCGAAGTCAAGAATTGAACTTCGAAGTCAAGTGTTATGATCGTATTGGTAGCTTTAATAAAGGGTGTTTTCCAGCCATCGCAACCGTTGATCGCTATTGTAACTGCTGTAACCGATCGTACATAATAATTATCGATTCCAGCTAGTCCCAATTCTAAGAATTCTAAATCTTAGACGTATCTTTATTGTTAATGTCAAACATTTGACATGTCTGAATGCTTTTTACTCAATCACGCGTGAACTTGAACGTATTTATTAGATTTTGGAGAACTCTCAGAGGTATACTCACGATCCTTTCCTTGACAATTAACGATAATTAATTGTTTTGTCGTAGTGTGTAGACACATAGCTGCAAAAGTTAGTACGCCAAGACATGACCAAGATATTAAGACAGATGCATTGGTACACACGGCTACAGATCAAGTTAAACACCCTATATAAGCATAACTACGCTACATATAAAATACAGAATTGTCGGAAAGGGACCGTGCATAGTGGTGTCGATGTAATGGTAAGAATAGAGCGTAACAAAAATATAACTCACTCTCTCGAACGATTCGCAGCGTTTAACTTTTAATAGTTCAAAGTCCAAACAGTCTAGGTTGATGTGTCGCTGTGTGTACATGGAGGATGTACCAGCGCATCAGTCTCCTAAGCTGTTTTATCTGCATTTTGGTTTTATTTTAAATCTGTTAAAATCTTGTACAAAATCTGATAAAACAAGTATTTCGCCATTTCCAGGAACATGCCATTTGCCACGTTATTGCATAGAGCTCATAGTTTTGTCACTGCTACCCACAAAGATGGACAGCGGCATTATAATTTTAAGACTATCTTCAACGCTTTTTAAGAAAGAAAATATCTTGAAGTTTTAGAAGGAAAACAGGGCAAACATAGTAAATTAACAGCCACAGATGTCTCTTCCCACGCACTTTGTAAAAAGGATAGAATAGAATGGCACCTCATATCGTACGCTGTTGAGGTAATTTAGTAGTGATTATGACTATCCCTACGCTTTCTAGCATAACTAGGTATTACAGAAGACCAATTAACGTATCTATTTCGGTGGGTAAGGGTTAGATATAGGCTGAAAAGCTTTTCAGTACCATTGATGATTGTGATGTGAGAAAAATTTCATGATGATCGGTCGAGTAGTAAAAAGTGAAAACGTAACAATAAACTAACTCACTTTCGCATTGATAATATTAGTTAGGATAATGGCGAACTTTACAAATATTAAACTAATGGATATCAGATACATTTTGTCCCGTGTGGGGATTGAAACGATGCTATTCAGCACACTGCCAGTAGCCAGGTGAACATTTAAAACGTTGATCTTTAGTTTATGATCTCAAATAGTGATAGACGACATGCCTATTTTCTGTTTACTATGTACATTTCTAGATAACGGGTTGCTAGTGAGCATTTCCCAATTAGAAAATTATATTAACCCAACGTAAAATCAAGTCTAGAACGTCACGTAAAAATGTAAACTCTAAATTGTACCCGACGTATAAAGCGGCACTAAAGGTTACTTTCATAATTAAATTAATGTAAAGCGTAGCGTTGAGCGGTCACATAATATGGACGACCTAGTTACAGTTTCGTAGAGCCCTTGTATGCAGGTGGCACAACATCGATCGACGTCAAAATCTTTGGATGTTTGAATGTTTAGTAGTACCTATACAAATTATGACGCATTAGTCAAATGATGTAAGTACTTATAGGTTCAATTTTCGAGTTAGGCAAGTTATTGTTTTGATTTTCTGCTGGAAAGGTTTACATCAATGGTTTAATGGTGGATCGAACCTACAACCTGTCGACTCCACCCTCGCTGAGTATATGACTAAGTTTACCACAGGCAAAACCGATAAGTTTACAAGCGATATAAGTTTATTCGGCTACCACCATTTTTTATTTATATTCTTTATTTGAAAAAGACTACCTCCACTCTAGACATAAATTGTTGTATTGCGGGCGACTTTGCAAACATTAAACCATAAAGAACAGCTCGACTTGCTAAAATTATTTTTGTACGTTGAAAATTTCTGTCCCATGATGTTTGAGTCCATAATCCACTGCGCGGCATAGCAATGTGATACTAACTACTGTGGCATCAATGCAGTCGAAATTCCATAAAATTGTACTATCTCCTTTAAAACGTTAACAGAAAATCTGTCTCCACAAATTCGCACCCTCTTGACCTGGTAAGCGTCAGAAATGTGCGGGCAAAGATACGTAAGCACGTAAGCGAAAGGCCGTGCCGTTACGGCTGTCTCATATTTTTGCCGGCAGCTCAATAAGCGACGGTACGGCCAAGTTTGCCAACCTCTTCTAATTAATTTCTACTCCGTGCCGGTAAAGTGGGAACTTAGCGGCTGCCGTAAGTCGTAAGATGTAGAGATAGATTCTTTTCTATGAATAAAATCTTACTACTTTACGAGAATGCGTAAGAATGGTCTCCTGACTAACTTTGTTTCATTGATGCTCTTTTGTAGAGCCTATACTGTGACTGGTAGCTCCTACGTCCAATCGCAAACAGGAAATTACGGATTTATCAATTTTCAAATGTTAAATTTATATCATTTATATAATCATAATTTACAACTTAACTAATATTAACAAACCTAACTAATGAAACATAATGAAATGGCACAAAATAAAGTACTATAAAAATAATATTAAATAAGCTTTTTCTGGTATGACCATAATAACGACAAAATGCAAAAAAAGCTGTTTACCGACATTGCCTTTTTCATGTCTTCTTATGTATGTCATAGATATCAAAATGGCGGCAAAGGTCATCTTTATCCGTTATTTACTGGGGTTCTAATGTATTATACTAAATATGTGGACTATCATAAAATATTTTAGAGTAATTATTTGGCATTTAATATTTAAATACCTTATTTAATACCTGATAACTAAATGGACTTAACCTTAAATATATAATTATTTAAGTAATTAGTACATAATTTTGAAATTAATCTACTTTATACGGATTTTATCGCGTTGTTTATTTAACACTTTATTACATAATTTTGAAAACTGTTACACTACTACTACTATTGAACTTTACTAATTTCAATGAATAACATTCGCGTTAACAGAAACAATATTAGTACAAAATGTTTGAAATCTTGTCACTCGAATGGTAAACTCTGACTGAAGGCTAGTCTAATGTCGCATCGTAGAATAAAAGGATACAACAACATATCGATAAGTTTAAAAATGCGTGTCGTAGGTAAATCTAAACATCGCAGAGCACTCTTGTGAACATCATTCTCAAAACAATAATTATTCAAACATAATTCAAACAAACAAATCTTTATTAAAAGTCACAGTGTTTTGTTAGCGAGCTCTCAGGCATTGTTAACAAAGAAGAAACTAGAACTCGTTGCTCTAAATATATGACTGCACTGGTGGCGGTTTAGGTGACCGCCTCGCCACTAACATTGCGCCGAGTATTGTGGGTTCGACTCCCAAACGGGACAAAAATTTGTGTGATCTACAGATGATTGTTCCAAGTGTGGATGTTCTTTATGTCCATTGTTTGAATGTTTGTGAAGTCCCCTGCGACACAGGCATTATTCATAATGGGGGAGTTCTTTTTTTTTATAATACGTATAAAAATATTTCAGTTCGCGATTTCATCCAGCCGTAATTCCAAGCCTTGGACCGCGTCTTTATGGGACTTTACACGGGCGATAGTGTAACTTTACCGAGCTCCGAATTGGTGAGATTAATTCTATAACAAAGCATTTGATCCGCTGTGGAGTATCACTTCAGTGTTGTGTGTAAATTGTTCGATATTGCTAGTGCTACTGTTGCCCGTTATTATAGAATTGTTCGTAATTATGCGAAGTATTATGGGGAGTGATTATTGCGTTTGTAGAAGGGTTATATAAATGTCTACCATCATATATAATCATCTAAATTCTAAGCTTAAATAAATATTTTTTTAATTATTTGTATACATGGTGCCGATTTAGTCACCTGCAATGCTTTTCTATGGTATAGTACGAGTTAAACAGTATATTTAAAATCGCTTAGAAATTCCGAGACAACATATTATTTAAGTATTCATCCCAAACTGATGCAAAAAAAATGTGTACGTTATTCTTAGGTCGCGATGCATCTTGCTTTAACTGCACATAACCTACCGTATGATCGGCTGAGGCTATCGCTCGCTAATTACCGGGATTGACTTCGCATTAAAAACGGATATCAGTAGTAGAATATGGTTTGAATTACCGCATTTTATATTGCAGATGATTTAATCGGCACCTGTATATTTTTATAGTCATATACGTACCAAATGGATTTATTTGCCGGTTTTAATTATGTAACCTATTAACCAACCAGTTGTACTCACTGATCGGTAAACGATTAGCGAGGTTAAGCAACGTTGGGTGCGATCAGTCTATAGATGGGTGACCGCTTAGTGATATTTCATCTGAGCGTCTCCGTGCTTCGGAGGGCACGTAGCAGTCGTTAAGCCATGTCAGAGGCCTACGGGCGGCTTGAACAACTCTTGACAACAGGTTGGCCACTAACCACACGAAAAGAAGAAAGAAGAATATATTATCCGTGCTACGAACGCGGATAGAGTAGCCCAGAGCTTACCAGCCCGAAAATCAAAAAAGAAAATATGGCACCGCTTTTAAAGAAGCATACTGTCTACTTAATGCTGTTCAGCAACGTATTATAAATGTTACTTTTCTAATCGGAGTTTTACTAATATTACGTATGCTTTGGGATTTTATAGTACAGGCAGGTATGAACGCACATAACATTAGGGAAATACTCGTGTGACGCTGATTCATAGAAAAAAGGAATCACTGCGATAATAGGAAAGAGAACTACAGGGGATATAGCAGTGATCCCTCTGCTGAGAGCACAACGCTATAGAAGCTTTGGAATCGCTGTTTATCTCAAGGAAGGTTAAACAAGCCAACAAGGTTGGATATACATTTCTGTGGCTTGTTTGGGCTTGAAGGAAGGTACCGCTGAGCTCTATCATTCCTTAGGTAATTTGTTACTTCGTAAACTTTTTGACTTGCTATTTCTCTAAAGGCTTAGGTAATATTTCGTCGGCCTCGATGGCGTAGTGGTTAGTGTAACCGACTGCCACGCCTGAGGTCGCGGGTTCGGTTCCCGCACAAGTCAAACATTTGTGTGTATGAACATGGCTGTTTGTCTTGGTCTGGGTGTGTCTATGTACAATATGTATGTATATACAATAAAAAAAAGTATGTATGTATGTTTATCCATTGTCTAGTACCCATTGTACAAGCTCTTGCTTAGTTTGGGCTAGATAGTGTTGTGTGTATGTAGTAGAATATTATAGTTAGTTATGATTAGGATATGTATGACTATTACATTTAGCGAAATATGTTTTAAGGACTTATGTCTAAGTCTATTCGTATATGTTCTTCGACCTTCCAAAATTTGAGGCCCGGTTCTGGTTTTTATTTGTTGTTACATGCATTAACATTTCTTATTAGCAATCGTTTAGAAAATAATGGAATAGAATATTAGAAATAGTTTATTTTATGTAATATATTTTAGGCGTAGTCTTTAAGGTTACTAAACTAATGTCTTTGCGGCACCTGTCTAAAATTTACCTAGTTTTAAAATATAGAGAAAATCAAACCTATTTGCCCGAACCCGAAATCTCATGAAAAAACAGTTATTGAAACCCAAAAACTCTTGTAGCCTATCATGCACAAATAATAATAAAGATTGTCTTTTCATTTAAAATTTTCTTACAATAATAAAATTACTGAAATCAACTTTAAACAACAGTTTTAAATGAAGAGTAATCTTCACGATTGCCACTCAGAGACCGCTTGACTTCACACAGAATTCATACAATCCGTCAATACCGTCTTGAACCACAAAAAGATCCACGAATTCAATGTGGCGAACCACTTGTGAAACATTTCGAAACACTCTTCAAAGTTTGTGCCTTGAAATGATAAGTCTAAGGTTCGAAACCGCAGCCTCTTAACTCACACTCAAACTCGAAGTACTTATCTTACACAAAATGTGAATTAAAAGTATCGCTAAAGTCACTTGTGGTGAAAACTTATTTGAGATATTGACATTATACACGTTTGGTACAGGAATGTGTGTAGAAATCATATCTACAGGTTATACTGGGTGTAAGGGATGGTGCACCGAAAACTGAAATGGTAGATTCAGACCACTATTCTGAGTTAAAAATCGTTGTAATTTTGTTCAGGAAAAATCACAATTCTTTACTGCAATTTTTCATTTTTCTGTCTGTGACTGATCATAATACAATGCATAAAACACCAATTTTATTAAATAAAAATCGAAGAAAACCACATTTTACTAAAATACAACAATGCAATTAAATCGTCGTGATTTAAACTAATCAGCTACTTTTATGCGCGCGGAACACAGAGGTCATTCCCGCCGGCGCGAGGGGGCGTTGTATTGGTAGCAATCTATTGCGTATCGCGTAATAATGTTAGTCGATATAAAATCTAAATAATGCGTTTCTTTTTTTTAATATTGCTTTTCTTTTTATTAATTGAAATTTGCGTCGAGATAAGTACCCATAGAAAGACTTCTTGCTAAAGTTATCGGTACGTCGTCTCTTCCACCCAGTATGTAAAAAACTACGTACATACTGCCTGTGTACCTGGATAGGTCAGGTATATAACAACCACACTTCGCCACCTTCTCACTCAAGAAGTAGAAAATATGTAAACAATTTCTGCCTATCAGCATAAAAGGAATCTGTTAATAATTGTGATGTGATATGAAAAATACAGGCGCATAAAACTAAAAAGAAATGTAGAAGAGTTAAAATGATGCGTTCGTCATTATTAGGTGACGGTACGAATAAGCTACGAATGGTACGAGGCTCAAAAACCTATTTCTCCATTTCTTTATATTCTCTCTTAACTTTATCTTTCTAGTGTCAAGTCTACAATGCGCCAGTGATAGCCTTGGAATTGGAAGCAATGATAGGCTACAGTATACACATCATCAAGTGGCCCGTACTTTTATTATCTTTGTGTGTGTAGGAAAAATTGTTGGCCACTCGTTCTATCGTAATTCGTAGCGCAAAATTCGCTTACGCGATTCTGATTCTACTATAAGTTATGTGCAGCATTGTGGAATTAATTACAGCGCCATCTGTTGTCCCTATTGGAAACTTCTAGACATAATGTGGAATCCATGGTAGATAAATAGTAATAATAGACAGGAAGCATTAAAAGACAGACAATAACTTCACCTCACTCGGAACTGCAAGCTACGGAAGAATTGAAGAAATTTCTTCTTTATATTTATCTCTCTTAGTTGAGACATCTGAAGTTTATACAATGAACATTAAATGTCGTAGATATCGAAGCGTTCCATTCAGAACAGAAAACACTCGTTCCATTCCACCGCAATTTAGGGCGTGAAACATAAACAGTGGCTGCCTATCTAAAGTTTTAATTACCTTTCTGTGGAATAAGTTTCAGTGCTTATAGCTAGAGAATACATAAACACCGACTTAGAATTGAAGCTAAGAAAGTTTAAGGCTTTTGGTGGCACTTAGATATCTTTGGGAGGACCACAAAACAAATAGTAAAGGACATCGTTTTAAGTTTCTTTGACCTTATTTTTTTTACACTACTGTGGTAGCAAACAACCTTAACCAACCTTCGGGGCCTGCCCGATGGTAAACTATTATAACCACTTTCAATGCTAGGAGTTCCACGGGCCTATACCTTGATGCTTAAAGAGTTAGCAATGTGGGACTATTCCCGCATTGCTAACTCTTTAGCATCGAGTCACTACGCTGCCAATGCAAGACCTAAAGATTAGATACAGCGCGTCCTTTATACCTTTTCAAAATCCTATGTAACGCAAGAGCGAGACATGAAGTTATTTGCTAGCAATCTTTTGTTGAGTGAAGGTCTAGTTGACTTGTTCTAGTTTTAAGATTGAGCGCTGAATAAATTTGTCACCAAGTTTATAAATAATATAATAATAGCCATGTATAAAAACTGTCACTGTGGGTCAGCAGACTTCACATATCTTCAAGAACATTATGGAGCACTCTCAGACATGCAGGTTTCGTCAAGCTTTTTATATTCATCGTTTAAGTGAGTGATAATTAACTATTTATACGCACATAACTTCGAATAGTTAAAGGTACGTGTCTTGGGATTGAACTTGAGACTTCGGCATGGCAGTTCAATGCATTCCTACTAGGCTTTAGCCGCTTATCAAGTTTACTTAACAAAAATATTAGAAAACAGAGTAACGCGGGGTCGTAATAAGATTAGTTCACGCCGCTGACTTTTTACTTTGACTGAATCATTATACAAATGAGTTCTTAGAAAATTTTAATGAAAAATGGTGACGTACTTTTTAAAGAAATAACTGTTTTTTTAATTACAGGCAGCCTTCAGACTCTCAATATCGATTTACGCACTTCACGAAGAACGACTCTGTTTTCAGTTTTACTTTACTTTCATATTTCTTTATCAGATTTAATTTTTAATACGCCACTCATTACTGTTGCAAATAAAATTGTTTAATTTAGATAGTCTTATTGCACTTTCGATTTACAAGCACGTCCAAAAACACAATAAAACAACCCATAACTGATTACTCCTAATCACCCCTAATCAATTACCGAGAGTAAACAGGTTAGCGGTTTACGTAAAGTTAACCCGTTAATGTCCTATGAAAATGAAGCTAACGTAAACTTGTGTGCAATTACTGTTGCGACTACTAATTCTCTCATATATTAAGAGGACTATAATGGTAATAATTGGACCCTTTTCAGTAGCTGTCCGCTGAAGTGTAAATTCTAGTTCGCAATTGTTTAATTTGAATTAAGCAACGAAATACGAGTTATATTTTGTACTGAGTTTAGTATTATGATGTGCACTATCTTTAAAATGCTTTGCTTGTACTGAAATAAACTTATTAATAACTATTTTGATAAAAGGAACGCAGTAGTGTTGAGCTTCTGTGAAGTTTGTGAAGCTGCTTTTTCATTGTAGCTCCTTTAGATTAATTTGCAAAGTGATATTTGAATGTTCGAGTTATGCAGCTATGCTCACGGGGCATTGCCTTTCTGCGCGAACAGTATCGCTTTATTACGCGCTCTGACCAAATTTAGGTTTTAAAAAAAAGATTTTATTTGTCCTTCAAATAGAATTATATTAATTAAAGAAATAGAAAATAACAAATAAGTGAACAGCTCGGAGATCGGACAGAGACTGGTGCTGGAAAGTTCCTAGGGCATAGGAATATGGTTGTTATGGTTCAAAAGTGCTGAGTAAGGCGAAAGTCGAGTCTGGTAAGCGTTAGGCATAGAGAGGATAAGGGCATAACACCTCCCCGGCCAAGAATAAACTTACCCTTACAGGTAAGTTTACTGAAAAATAGGGACATGGCAGGATAGGTAAAGCATTTTTGGGAAAGCAAAGGTTACATAATAATAATCTAGCCGAGCTACTACATTAAAGAACTTAACTTAGATAACTCTTATTCTAGGACGAGTAGTTTGTACTTCTATCTCGTCAGGTTCTACTGGATTTATATCCAGTTTATTACATTTTTTACAAACTAGATTACGATATTGAAATGCTAATAATGAAATTACTAGGATTAATATAATCGTTGAAAGAGATAAACTAGTGTGAGATATTATATTAGTTGTAAAATTATTATTTAAATCATCAAGGGTTTTATCCGTAACATCGGTGAGGCTTTTGAGATGTCTTAAGCCTTGTAAATCGATGTTTGTAATAGTAGACGTAGAAACATTAACTTTCAGTTCATTAAATTTACTTAATGTACAACACTTATCTTGTATTAGATTAAAATCTAAATTAATTTCATTACTTCTCATATTATATGTTAATTCTGACATAGATAATAGTCTAACATTTTTGCAGAATGCAGTACATTGTGGTTTCAGGTTTAACAGACCTGTACCGCTTATAGTTATTTCAGTCATATTAGACAAACATTGAATAGACAACTTCGTCATTCGAGATTGTACAAAAATCCATTTATTAGAGCCAAGATTTTGCCAAATGTTAACATTACCATAAATAAATTTAGTTTCACATTAAGACGACAAGTCTTTTACAAATTTAGTTAATAATTCTATTTCACATATAGGTTCCGAACTAACTGATAATATATTAGAGATGTCACAAATCATCACATGTTTATCTAAAGATTTACAATGTGTTGTGTCTGTAAGAGTGCAATAAGCCGACTTTTCTTTATTAAGAGCAATAAAATTGGTTGTCGGTACAATCATTGCATAAGAATTAGGCGAATTGGTATCATGAGGTACAGGTATGGGTATTACTTGATAAAGATCAAAATCAGACTGGTAAACAAGAGGTATTCTTACAACAAATATTATCTTATTACTACTGTAGTAAGGGACTATTTCAGATATTCTTAAAAGTAAGATTATATTATTTATATCTAATCCTAACGGCAATTCTCTAAATTTAGGTAAGTGCCTAAAGTTTATTTCTAATTCATGAAATAATTGTTTCGGCGTTACGACAGCAGGATGTAGAGTATTACTATTAGCAGAAATTACAGAGTTAATAATATCTTCAACCTTAAATGATAAGGTAAGTAAACTTGCGTGTAATGCGTTAATTACTTCATTAATTTTATTTCTAAGCATTAATTCGTTAGTAGTTATAGTTACATTCTTTAGACTTAAGGTTAATTGGTCAATGACATCATTCAAATAAGCTTCATTTTTTGAAATAGTATAAAGAGTATCATTGAAGTTAATGATTGCAGATTTAGAAAGAATTATATTGTATTTCATTAAAAGCGTTAATTGCTTTTCGTTTGAATGTAATTTTTGAATGGCGTCATTGTACATTTCAGAGTCTTCCTCATCCATTACTCCAAATACTTTTTTCATAATTGAACCTATCCCAGAAATCCAGGCTGATCGTTTTGACTTAGGCGACATTAGATGTGATATAGCATTGTAATCACGAGCAATATCATCGTAGAGTGAAGAGAGAGGTTGTAACATATTATAACATTGAAAATCTTTGATAGCCTCGTTTTGGTGACACATAAACCTAGATGTTCCTAAAATAGTATTTATATTATCCAAATGTGGTTTAATAAAACTTAAATCTACTGGAATAACAAAGTAAGCGTGATCACTAACTATCTTCATAGTACTTATAGGATTAAAATATATCCCAGGGCTTTTATCCAGTTGTTGAACAAGCTCTTGGGTGGAGAATGACGCGGGAATGAATAGTAGAGTAGTCCTGAAAAATTTTGAATATGATAATAATGTTACCGATTACGCCGAACGAGGTGTTGCTAATTTTATTTGATCATAATGGTGTACGACATGGCGCCTATTAATGAGCAATGTTACTGTATTATTATCGTGAACTTTAATTACTTTATAAGGCCCTTTCCATTGTGGTGATAAGGCTTTTCTAAGTCTCAGGTGATTACGAAGGTATACAAGATCACCGATTTGATATCGTTTAGGTCTCGTTTGAACATCGTAGTATTTCTTTGATTTATCCTTAGAGTTATTGATGTTTTCGATTGCTTTTTGCCGTGTATGTTTAAATCTGTGAATAAGCATTTTCAAGTATTCGGGATAGGTAGGATCAGATGAAGAATCATAGACGGAATCTGGAATGAAGGGTTTTTGACCAAAGAGTAGTTCGTATGGCGTATAATTAGTAGTGCAATGAACGGTAGTATTATAGGTTAAAATGCCAGTATAGACATAGCGATGCCAATCGTCCTGATCGTCGCTCACAAACGACTTGAGATACTCCTTTAGAGTCGAGTGACTGCGCTCAAGAGCGCCTTGCGTTTGAGGGTGATATGGGCTAGACCACAACTGCTTAATTTTTAGAAAGCTGCAGGTTCTTTTAAAAAGATCGGAAGTGAAATTTGTACCTTGATCGGTAAGTATAGTTTTTGGTATGCCAAATAAGGATATAAAGTGAATTAGACAGTCACTAGTTTCTTCTGCAGTTGTTGATCGTATAGGGTAAGCTACAGAAAATTTAGTTAAGTCATCCTGGAGCGTTAATATGTACTTTAGCTTTGCAAGACCTGCTTCAGGTAATGGTCCCACTATATCCAGGGCGACACGTTGAAATGGGGTTGTAGAAGTTGTAGTGATTTTCATGGGTTCGCGATTAACTTTTCGAAGTGCTTTATTTTCCTGACAAAGTTTACATGACCTGACATAATTTTCTACATCGTTACGCATGCCTTTCCAATGATATCTTGCCTGAATTCTTTTTAACATTCTAACTGTTCCTAAATGACCTGCAATGGGTATGTCATGATTTTCTCTTAGAATCTTTTTTATTTCACTTAATGATGGAAAGATAATAGCGTTACGATAAATGGTTACGAATATCTCTATATTATGGAATAAATATAATATGATATTATATAGTTTAGTGTATGAATGAGATTCAAAGGGATTCTTGAAATCTGTAATGCTTATATTAATTAGTGAATTTACAATTAGTTCATTACGTAGATTTTTCAGACTAGTGTATAGATCTTCGTAAGTAGCATTATCAAAATGGTTAACTTTAGTAAAGAGTAGATACACGACTTTATTTTTGTATTCGAGTTTTAGAAATGAATACAACACTCTTTCCTTATTAAGAATTTCCTCTCTGTTTGTTAAATCATTTAAAATATCTTCAACGTGTAGGTTACTTTCATCAAGGTCAATAGATGTGGGGATAACAAGTACTTTATCAGAACTAGTAAGTACACTAGAATTAGATTCTAAGATTTTGGCATTTGACACAAAATTTCTACAGTTCATTGCTCTTAGGAATTGAGAATAATTATCGTCGTTGATGTCAAGAATTTCTAGAGGATCGTTGGTAGGAGTTTGAGAGTTTGGAATGATTCTAGGCGAATCGGATGTTGGAGACAGTGGAGGGTCCATGTGAGATATTGAAGGTAAGTTATGATTGTCATCTATTTCAGGATTTCCACTTGGGATGGAGTTAGGACCCGGAGCAGTTTGAAACTCAGTTAAAGGATTTTGTGTTAAATCAGGTAAGTTTGGCGGGCTGAAGTCAAGGTTGAGGTTGTCATTAAATGGACTGATGTTGTCATCGAGGTTAAGGGTTTCTTCGTTAATAGGATTAACAGGATAGCGGGATAATGCGTAAGCTGCTGCATTGAGTTTACCTTTCTGGTAGGCGATTTCATACTCGAACTCCTCTAATTTTAACCGCCATCTCTGCAACTTGCTACTGGGGTCTTTGTGGTTGAAGAGCCATTTTAAAGGCCTGTGATCAGTGATAATTTGAAATTTCCGCCCATAGAGATACGGGCGGAAGGTTTTGCATCCAAAAATTATAGCTAAGAGTTCTTTTTCTGTGGTGCTATAATTTGATTCACTTTTGTTAAGGGTGCGAGAGGCGAAGGCTATTGGTCTATCTTTGCCAATCGAACCTTGACTCAGAACGGCACCAATTGCATGGTTAGAAGCATCGCATGTTAAAATGAAAGGTGAAGAGAAATCCGGGTATATAAGCACGGGAGCAGAGGTGAGTTTGTATTTTAATTCATCAAAAGATAGCTGTTGTTGGTTCTCCCACAAGAAAGGGGTATCCTTTTTTAGGAGATGCGTTAGCGGCTTAGCAATTTTGGAAAAGTTTGGTATGAAACGGCGGTAATAAGAGACGAGGCCAAGGAAGGACTTTATATCCTTTGGACTATTAGGTTTTGGAAACTGGGTTACAGCCTTGACTTTATCAGGGTTTGGTTTTACGCCATTTTCAGTTATTAGATGGCCAAGATAAGCGACTTCACGTCGGAGAAACTCGCATTTATCTGGCTGGAGTTTGAGGTTAAAATCTCGAAGTCTTTGAAAGGTTAATGAGAGGTTTTCTACATGTGTACTAAGGTCATATGAATAGATTACAATGTCGTCAAGGTATACAAAACAGCGCACACCTTGAAGGCCTGATAAAGCTGTATTCATCAACCGCTGAAAAGTAGCGGGGGCGTTTTTCAAGCCAAATGGCATTCTTGTAAACTCGAAATGGCCCCGAGGTACACTGAAGGCAGTTTTAGGTGCATCTTCTTGGTCAATTAGGATCTGATGGAATCCAGACGCAAGGTCAAGAGTGGAAAAGTATTTGCTCCGACCTAGCTGATCTAGAATTTCGGAAATTTGCGGGATTGGGTAGCTGTCACCAATGGTTACGTCATTTAATTTCCGGTAATCAATTACTATTCGCCACTTGCGTTCACCAGAAGCGTCTAACTTTTTGGGTACTATCCAGATTGGGGATGACCATGGGGATGTGGAATGTCTAATAATATTTTGGCCAAGCATTTGATCAATTTGTTTATTCACTTCTTGCTTGTGTACCTCTGGGAATCGATAAGATTTGACATTTATGGGATTCTGAGCGGTTGTTATTATTTTATGTTTTAATGCATCTGTATGCGAAAGTTTGTCACCAGGTATATGAAAAATGTCTGAGAATTCGGAACAAACATCGTAAAGAGCATTAGCTTCTTCAGTGTTAAGGTGAGAAATTCTAAGAAAATTAAGGACTTCTTGGGTCCTAGCATAGGCATTAACCTCGTTACTTACGGTGGAAGTGACACAATACGGCTTAATCGAGGGACTTATTGGAATGAGATTTATATTTAAATTAGAAGATAAGGTCACAGGTGATTCAGAAAGATTAACAACTGAAATATTTATTCTTTTGTTTTCTTTTACAGAAACTAAGCAATTTGCAATTAATAAATCTTTATGGATATATTGATCCATTACAACACCCTCTGTTATTTCGGGATTAGCAACAGAACATTCGATTATAGTTTCTGATCTTGGCTGAATAGTATATACAGGATGACTAAAAATGAGATCAAACTTAGTATCTTTAATTTTTAAAATATGTTCATTGTAATCGATTGTGCAGTCAAGATCATTTAGTAAATCACTTCCAATAATTCCATCGTATGATAGGCTAATTTCGTTAACGACGTGAAATTCGTATGTTATTTTTGGATCTGGTAAAATAATTAATCGAACATTACCTACAGTTCGTATTGTGTCATCACCGGCATCTATACCCTTTAGTAGTATTTGTTTTTCTCCTAGTGAGGGCATTCTGTCGATAGAAGATTGTTTAATAAGACAAACCATTGAACCAGAGTCGATAAGAAATTTTAACGGGGAATTAGCAATATCATTTTCTATTACAATATGTGGTAGGGATCGTTTAGTGGCGTTAGACATTACCTCATAAATGTTATTATCATTTTGAATTCGGTGGTTGACATTTGAAGTAGAAGGTTTCGTTTCAGATACAGTGTCAGAGAATGAAATAGTATGTTTATTGTTATCGATTGATATCATAGAGGTAGTTTGGGAAACAGCGGGTTTAGAATTGGAAATAGTATATTTTGATTTAGTAGCGTGAGCGTAGGATTTAGCAAGTGATGTAGCAGGCTTTGCGGTTGAAACAGTGGATTCAGCGAATGACTCAGTGCATTGAGTACGAGAAACAGTGGATTTAGAACTTAAACAAGGAGCAGCGCGTTTGGTACCGGAAACAGTGGTTATGAATTTAGGAGACGCAGTGGTATTGGTACCAGAAACAGTGGATTTAATAACGGAGACAGTGGAGTTAGAACGCATTGTGTCGGCTTTTGTCATTACATTTCCCGTGCGACACTCGTCGGGAAATTTTAATAGTTTAAATTATTATCAGATTGTTCGCTAGGCTGATTGTCATCGCGATTTATACACGAGTACGTCTCGTGCATATATTTTACATCACGGGGACGGTCAGTATTATTACTGTTACGAGAGCCAGGTTGATATTCGTTAAAATTTCGGTTACGGTTATTATTAAACTGTCGCTTTCTACAGTTTTCGATGCTGTGCCCAATATTTTTACAATATCTACAAATGATGGCATCTTTATTTACTAGGCTGCCACCTTGAAATTTGGAGGTTTGAGGGCCACCTTGATTCTGAGTTGAGTATCTAGTGTTATTACGGCTGTATTTTACATTGTCACGATTTTGAAATGTCATCAAATGTTTTCGAGAGCTCAAAAATATTTTTTCTTCTTCGCAAGCGTAACTGATGGCGTCCGATAAAGATTCGGGTTCTCGACAGCGTACTATTGTTGACACTGATGGGTGAAGTCCGGTTACAAAAGTATGAAGAGCTAGGTCTTCCATTGCAGCGGCACGGCCAGCCAGCTCTCCTTTCTTTTCTATCTTTCTCTTTGAAGTTGGCACCGTTAAATTAATTTCAGACAGTAATTTAGATAAACAAGTTTCGACTCGTAAGGCGAACTGGTTAACCGTCTCTTTTTGTTCTTGTCTACATTCTTGTAATTCCGTGAGCAAGTAGGTGTAGTGTTTTCGGTCTCCATATAGATTTTTTTTAAAACTTTCGAGTTGTTCAAAGTCATCAAACTCTTTCAAAGAGCACGCGGTTTGCGCTCTGCCTTCTAACTGGCTGAGTATAAATTTGAATAAAATTGGTTTTTGAACGGCGGTGGCTAACTCTATGGCGTTTCTACAGTTGTTTAAAAATGGGTTAAGTAATTCTCGAGTGCCGTCAAATTTCGAGATAAATTTAATCAAGAAGTTTATATTTACTTCAAAAGTTTCGCCAGACGCAGAGGCATTCTCTTCCTTTGGGTTTGATTGTTTACTCATATTTAAATAATATAAAAATTATTAAATACTGCCAATGGTAAAAGGTTGCTAATTATTTAACGTATGTCTCAAGGTTATAACTTACGTTATAAGATGAGCTTAAACTGTGCACTGTACTACACCGTTATCTATTCTCTAAAGCTCGGCCACCTAATACGTGGGCGACGGGCGATAACACTGCTCACGGTAACTTGTAAGTTTATAACAAGGGTTTTAATATGAAATAGAAATTAGTAATCGTTATTAGGATGATAAGACGATGAAATGTATACAAGAATTCACAAAAATTAGCAATATAAACAAAACTGGCTTGTGTTAAACTTAGTTTTTATCGTATATCATATGTGTTTCAGGCTTGAAACACGGTGAAAACTAAAGTTATTTGTCAATCACGGCCTAACACAGTCCAAAGATGTAGAAATAAAATAACTCACAGGATCGGCAGGAACATTATTAAATAATTTCGGGTCACAGGAGGTCCTTTCAGTTATTGTAGCGGAGACTCGGCACGACGGCGGCGGTTCGGCGACTGGTAAGCAAAGTTGTCCTTGGCTACCGTGACCGTGAAAGGACTTTGGTGATTGTGATTACGTTTCGTCAACTGGATACAAGGGTAAGTACTCAAGGTCTTCTTCTTACAGGTTTTCGCGTCTTCTCTCTATTTTCGCTTATTTATTCAAAGTGGTTGGTAAGTACTTAATATTTATTTTCGGCTGTTGGATTTGGCACAGAGGTGAACCATAGGATTTATAGCACTGCTGATAACTTCACACGAGCGATAGAATCGTTATATTTATATTAGACCACTTTTCTGGCTTACAGTCACTTTTCACTTCACAAGGTCAAGCACGATTTTGGTAATTATTCGTAATAGAACTTTAATTTTAACACGGAAGGGAGACGTTTCCGAGGGACTTTTACTAATCCCTTTACCGCTGCCACCAAATATTACGCGCTCTGACCAAATTTAGGTTTTAAAAAAAAGATTTTATTTGTCCTTCAAATAGAATTATATTAATTAAAGAAATAGAAAATAACAAATAAGTGAACAGCTCGGAGATCGGACAGAGACTGGTGCTGGAAAGTTCCTAGGGCATAGGAATATGGTTGTTATGGTTCAAAAGTGCTGAGTAAGGCGAAAGTCGAGTCTGGTAAGCGTTAGGCATAGAGAGGACCGGGCATAACAGCTTGTACGTATTCATAACTTATGATTAAATAATTTTATCATCCACAAGACTTTGAGCTTGGGCTTTTGTTGAAGTAGAACAGACCAAAAGAGTTCTGGATTCTTTTTTTTACAACTCCCATACTAGGTACAATTCCTTTGTCGCGGGGGACATTACTAACATTTAAACAACGGACACAAAGAAAACCACGACTGGGAACAACCATTTGTGGAACACAGAATTCTTTGTCCCGTGTGGTATTCGAACCCATAACACTCGGCGCGGCGGCTGTGGCGAGGCGATTACCTAAATCACTACACCATCCGTGCAGGCAAATTTTGCTAATTAAGTGATTGTTTTGTTTAACAGTCGCAGTAGTGTCAGAGGACCAGCAATGAACACCTTAGAAATAGTGGACTACCCAATATTTTGCACTGTGGTGGAACCAAACCCACACTTGACATAGCGGCGGTGTTGACGCAAACATTGAAACTACAACGCCATTCGTGCACAGTCATATAATCCACTCGATAAAATCTTAATAAAAATAAACGAGAATAATTTATATTGCATAAAAAATTTACAATAACTTTGATTACCAGTGCTATCGGCACAAAGCTCAAGGCTTGTATAGCCGAGACCTAAAAATTTAACATAAGGCTTAAGCTATGACTAATTTTACATTGATTATACCTATCGTACGCCGGCTCGATAAGCAAAATGAACAAAAAGAATAATTCTAAATATACAGTGTGTATAATAAACCCTGTCTGATCCTTAAATTTGTTATCCAGTAGCTTATTATGAGTACGTAAGTGACAACCTTTTATAAAAATCGATCTATAAAATTACCGCTGTAAATTTAATTTATTTAAAATAATATGTTAATAGATTACCCATGGCAACACCGAAAACTTATAAATATATAATCATAATACCTAGGTATCGCGCTACGCCGCTACTATGCCTTAGAAATGCCGCCAAAATTATGCCACGCTCCGCGTCCTTGTCAAGTTTAGTGGAGTGTTGCTAGACTGTGCGAAATTTCAGTAATTTAAGGGTAAAAACGCTGAATACTTTACTTAAAAATATTATGAAGACGTTTTACGGTGATATAGATTTTTTATTATTTTTCTTAGCATGTTTTTAAGTGAGAAACAAGCCCTTAATGGATCGGACAGGGTTTATTATACATACTGTATAACAATGTTATAACTAATACGTAAGAATAATTAAGACTAAATTAGTAAATTAATTACATAGATTTCTTAAACTAATTGTGCGTGTATCTGTGTGTGTGTGCGTGTTTGTGTGTGTGCTTATGCGTGCTTAATTTTACTCGTTGGTAAGTTTTTGATTTCATATAAGCGATTATTTGAGTAGAAATGTGGGAAGGTGTTTAATAAAACTAGTTTTTATGGCGGGGATCTGGTCGCGATCGATACGGCGTTAAATGAAAGCTGCATGCTCATTGGATCTAAAGTCTTTTTATGCATGGCGAGTGTAGCTTGAAGAATAAATATTTGCCGTACTGTTACGTTATTTTACTTTAATATACAAGTCTTATTAGTCAAAAACTTAAACAAAAAGCCCAAAGAAACAGATCATCAACAACAATCTTTTTTCAGGGCACACCTGAAACAAGTCCTAAAAATACAAAACATTAATTTATAACAAGAACTAAGAACAAAGCTTGTGTTCTCTCAAAAAAAACAAATCATTAACAAAACTCGTGAAGTAAGTTTTCTATTTTATTCGATGGGATAAATTGTTCGCTCTCTGTAACCCTTACCATCGATTTTACGATGAATAAACTACTACAGTTCCTATTTAAACTAAAAACTAACAGAACAAATCAGTTCTAGTTGAACTGAGATTTCTTTTATATTACGTCACACACGAAGCGGAAGATACAAGTGTATTGCGCCCAGATTTTGTCAGCTATATTTCAAAACCATTTCATTTTTTTCAAGTAGCAAGCCACTTATATACAACTCTTTCTCTACACTATTATGTAAATAGTAAAGAGAAGGATAGGACTGCCAGTCAGTCAGTCCAGTTCAGGACAGTCCTATCCTTCTCTTTACATAATGATGTAAATAGTAAATATAAAGAAAAGCACAGAACTGTCCGGTTACTTGAAAAATAATAAAAAACATCTCTAATAACAATTAAATAGCAGCGATAGCTCAGTGGGGAGACCAACAGACTGCAATGCAGAGGGTTTCGGGTTCGAACCCACGTCGCGCACCTACGACTTTCGGAAGTTATATGACTTTTCGAAATGATGTGCATATTGATTGACAATTATCGCCTGCTCCGTGCTTCGGAGATCGGAGAGAACGTTAAGCCGTCGGTCCCGGCTGCCATGAACATCTATGTATGGCAGTCGTTATTGGGAAGTCAGTGCCCTATAATATCCTGGTCTAGCCTTAGGGTATCGTTAGCCTTCGGGTTGCGGAGGTCAGGTTGCAGCCGCTCCATGTAAAAACTGATATCCAGTCAAATCCGGTTAGACTAGAAAAGCCGATCCCAAGTGACTTGGGAATAATAAAGGCTAGGGAGAAGAAGATCTCTAACAACTATTAAGATTTACACTTTTCGTGACGTATCGGACTGACTGCGACTGCTAGAAAGCAACTGACACGTAGGCAAAAGTATAAATCTAAATAGTTTAATAATTTAATACCGTAGTAGTTAATATAGTAGTAGTAAATAAATGCGTATAAAATAGTTTAATTACAACATTTTATCAATCATTACTTAACGATCTATCGAATTGCACGAATGCATGTAGCAATACTACGATAGTTACGATCTTTAGTTAACTATAGCACCCATGGTAGGTGCTTCGATCCACAGAGAATTATGACTATAATGTACTCGTACAACAGCGAACACAAGTTGTGAACTGCTTTGTTGAAATTTACTTATATGGCGCTATCGAAATATGTTGGGCGGGGTGTTACCAGATTTTTTGTGTCTGTTGTTAATAAAGTTAGGTTTATTGGAATGGCAGTAACAAGTGCCTCTTGTTTTCTAGTTGTTTTGACTTCAAAGATACTTTGTTAATGTTTTGAAGAAGGTTTGCGAGTACAAAAGCCTGTCGATTAAATATTTAATATAATAATATAAAATAAATTGTAAGATGAAATATATATTTAAGTATACGCTTATGACTTCACGGGTAGCGTAGTCTTAAGTGGTCGCTTCACCATTGTTGAAAGAAAGAAGAAAGAAAGAAAGAAATGTTTATTGCTAATATACAGCTTTCAGGTGGGCACAATGTGTATGAAGATAAAAAAATAACAATTACAGTAATAAAAAGGAAGAAAGAATTATATTATTTTGAAGAGATAATCCAACCGGACGAAGAATATGGCGGATGCCGCATGGCTTATAGCGTACGCCTGGGATACCTGTACTTGTGGAATATACATTTTTCTCTATTAAAGAAATATTTGCAATTTGGGTTACAAAGTACTTTTTAGGAGAAATTTTCTTGCTAACGTATAAATGACACCTTTCATACATGCTATTATTAGTAATCGAGACAAGATGTTTCATTCATCCAGCAATTTAAAAACCAAATTTGTAGCACCCATTTTTGAACGATAACACGTAATAAATACACAACCCATCCGCTATCTTAGACCCCAAATACACTAAAAACTCTTATAATAACGGTCAATACAAAAATACCACACCATTTTCTACCCTACAATACAATTTTGTCCGTACAAAAGTTTGTACCGAAATTTCCTTTCACAAAATAGGTTTTTATGAGCGAAAGGATCTCACCTCAGGACTGGGTAGATTGTAGAGCCTCCGTGACGTCATATGAAGGCATCAGCTATCCGACCGATCTCTGTAAGCGCCCACCGTGAAACGTTCTAATATCCGTTGTTGTTAAGTTCAACAGTACATTCAGGGTAAGGGCAGAATTTTATGTAGGTATAAGATTTTGGGTGTGTTGTTCGGTACTTTTAGCGGATAATGGCGATGAAACATGTAAGGAAAATAAGGCTTTAAGTTTGGTGAAACGTATTTTGTTAGACAGCCAAACTTAACAAAGGCATGGTTTCGGTTATGGAGAATGAAGATTCCGTAAATGTTGTTACTTACAGGCTGTTTCTGAATAAATATTAATGTGTTATTTGTGGTAGACGGCTGCAGTAATTCCTTACCTTTCTAAGCCGATGGGTCGCACAGACCCGCTACTTCAAGGAATCAACAATTACATATTTAAATTCTTCATCAATCGCGCGGTGCTTCTGAGTAGCTTCGCATTATAGATCGGCCACTTTGCGGCCCTCACACAGTCCGACATACTGATTTGTGACGCCAGATTTGTGGGTGACTGACAGAACCGGCATTGAAATAATTCAAATCACTATGAATTTGAGACGGTTCGTTTTTATCGTAAATTGTATGAGATTCGATAGCTCAGATATTCGTGAAGGAAGAGAGAGCAGCAGTTGATAAGTTGGGACCTATTAGACACTTGTACAAAGAGCTTTTTAGAAACTGCCAAGATATCAACACTTATGTAAACAAAGTGTTGATTTTCGTTACGTAGCGTTAAAGGATTTTCAGTTATTTTTTAAACTATATTATCTACTTATTTACTACTACTTAATTGACGCTTCTTCTTAATTATATAACATAAATAAAATTTTATTTGATATTTAGACGCAATAAATAATATAAAAATGACACTTTCTTTCCAGGTCCTAAAAACCCACCACGCACGTGTAACTTTTACTTACCACCCCAAGTGTTAAACAGACAACAGCTATACTTGTGATTGCTAGCCAGTTGGAAAATTCCAGACCAAAAATCTTATCTGCTGGTTTTTTATAGGTAAAAAATCACAGCGAGGACAGTGATGGCAGTACAGAAATGACTGTTGCCACCACTGGATCATCTGCTAAACCAGTATGAATTCATTACTTGCTTATTGCGATTGTTTTACTATATAGTATTTTTAGTGGATATAAGTTGTTGCGATAAAAAGTATAACATCGCCATACATTTTATATGCCAAAAATAATAAAAACAGAATTTAAAAAAAAGCTAAAATAGATTAGAAATGGATTTACCGGCATGAAACGCGTGCCAATTTCCATCACAATCTGTTTTGGAGCGTGATCGAGTGGTGAGTTTAAATATCTAAATGTTAAGCATTTATAAAATAAATTGGACGTGCAACAACAAAAATACTTGTTTTATAATGATTGTTCAGTGTTCATTGTTTAAATGTTTGTAAAGTCCCTTGCGATTCAGGAATAAACCAAACTGCAGGATGTGCAATGTTTTCTTAAATAAAATAGCTTTAATCCTACTTATATTTAGGATCTGCTTTATTAATGGTAAAACAATAGATCCTAAATATATCCTAATAAAGAGTAGGACAACAATATTTATCTATATATTAATAAGTGAACCAAAAACTTTGTATCCCTTTTCACGAAAATTGCGCGGACGGAGGAGTATGAAATTTGGCACAGTTGAAGTTCATATGGAGAAAAAGGGGCGAATTCTAAATTTTTTATAAAATATGCATTAAATATACATTGAATTAATGAAAAACCACTACACGCACACAACCATGCATTTGACATACGCAGTCGTATCGTGTTCGTAGTATTTCGGTATTGTTCGTCTGACGTCGTACAATTCTTTGTCACTATGGTTACTTATACCTTATTTATATGTAATAAAGAAAAAAGAAAACAAAGTAGCAAGATTAGGAATTTTGATCGTATTTTGACCACTAGGCGACCGCTAGTAATGATAAATATGTCATATTGTAAAAATATATCGATGTTTCAATACCGCGTTATCAGTTGAACAGATTTGAATAAAACTTAACACACAGATGGAATAAGTCATACAATAACACATACAAAACCTTTTATCGGAATATGCATTTCCACAGTTTACACGCGGGCAAAACTGCAAGCAAAACTAGTACAGTAAACAACCTAGTGACGTCACGTCACTACTAGCTCCACTTTAAATTATATTGCTTAGTTCGTAACGTGAATGTGGCGATCGCCATACCAGCACATGGTCACGATATAAATATACTAGCTGTCCCGACAGACAGTAATCCTGCATAGAAAATAAAAAAAAACCAAGTCTAAACCATCCTCGAATCCACTTGAACCCACACAAAAAAATTCATTCAAATCGGTCCAGCCGTTTAGGAGGAGTTCACTGTCAACACACGTACAGAAGAATTATATATATAAAGAAGATAACTACCGTATAATAACCGAATACCGTATCGTGTCGCGTTGGACGCGTCACTAGACTACCACGTGATAGAATCGAATGTCGTACCGTCTTGATTGACTCACGATTATCTTCGAAGTTTGAAGAATACTGCCAAGATGACGAGGTGGTAGTGCATACGATTAGTATGAATTAGGCCAGCGGTATGACGCCCGAGTAGGGCTAAGAAAAGCTGTGCGGAGCATCTGCCATCCACAAGCAACACCTCAGCAAGCACATAGAGCTGTTAATCTGCCTCTGATCGTATCGGCTTGTCGTTTCATCGGACTATAAGATATATCTCATACTTAAGTACACTTTCTCTATCGATAAATAGAGAGTGCACTTGTGTTTTAGCACACATTTGTTTAGTGCACTATAATATATCTTGCGCAGATGACCTACGTTAAGATTACCGCTGTGACCGAATACTACCCCGATATTCACAGAGAACTAACCCGGTCATAAATTAATAAAGTAAGCAAAAAATGTTGACCACACATTCCACAAGCAAAACTAACCTATTATCAGAAAACAGCGATCTCCAAACACACTGGACGCTATCCCGAACAACCAGAACTAAGATATGACAAATGATATATATATATATATATATATCCTTAGAACAACAAAACAACACCGATAACAAATTTCTCACAATAAGATCTACACCTATGACTTACGTTGGCCAACAAACAATTCCAATTTGTCCTAATGTCTGTATAAACGAGCTGCGGCCTGAAAAACTTTTGTCATTTATGAGCGCGATGATACACTGCCCAGTTAGAAGGCGGGCTTGGATGAGCGGAGAGTGTAGCGATTTTTAACTAAGACAACATACTTTAATGAAAATGTAAATATGAGGTTTATTTGTTACACTTTCACGCCTTAACGACTAGACCGAATATAATGAAATTTTGCGTATACCTTGTTAGGGCACAGAAAGGTAAGGTAAGATAAGGTACCATTAATTCAGAAAATAGTACTGTTCCCTAGAGATAAAAATGTATTGACTAAATCTTGATTAGGGCGAGCGAAGCCGCGGGCAACGTGTTTACTACACGTTATTTAAAATATGTTTTATAAATGTGAATGTGAGTTTGTGGGAAAAAGTACTGTTTCCGAACGAGTTCGACCGCAGTGCTTGTGTCTGATTGATGAGCTTGAGATTTTACGAACAATTTGGCCGAGTAAAGTGTTATTATTTTTTTTTTTTAATAATTCTCACGCGAGAGATCCCTGCCTAATTGTTGGATTGTGTTAATTACTCTTCAAGGATATTGAATTATGTTGTATTTCTAAATAAGACCAATACAAATAAGGGTTTGAAGTGCAAATAGTAGTCCAACAATGTCACGGGTAGAAGAGAGCGTGTGGCAACAATGCCTTTAGAAGCCGGTATCGCACAGATTACAAATTACTAACTTTTTATTACCACGCTCATGGCAAATTAGATAGATAGAGCCTGCCTAATCAAAGCGAACAACCATAAACATTGACAATTAAAGCTTATTTAATCTTCTGTATAAGTAAGAAGCATTACTGCCGGTTTAAGTTCAATTTCCAGTGTACTGAGTAGCATGGACCGAGGTGGCCCGTATGTAAATGAAGGGGGAAAGCATGCCTACAGCAACAATGTGAGCTCAAAGCGACGCTTGAGTGCAAAATTTACATCTTAAAGTGTCTAACACCGTTTATAGCCTGTAATTGAATACTTGGTCTGTGTTAAAGGCTATTTGATTCTGTAGAATCAACTAGATCATGTCAGCGGCTTCGCACAAGTATGGCAATGGAATGCATATTAGCGATGGTTAATAGTAGAGACGAAATAAATTTTAATACTCGAAAATTCTATGATCGCGAAGCCGAATGTAATAATTCGTTCATACATTTATTCGATTCATAATCGAATAATCGAAACTTGATTTGATAATGCGATTGTATTTGCGACGATATTTAATATAGCCTCGGATAACATTAATGTACTCAAATAAGTCATTAATGTCAAACTGAAATGCATTCAAATATTCGATTCGATTTTTTGAAGATTCGCGAAGGATTATGTCCACTTTGAACTAAATGAATATTATAAAAAAATTGCGTTGCCATAATTTTGCGATTACTCGATTATTTACTCGTCTCATTATATTAGCAAATACTATCTAACTTGGCTAATATATGGGAGGCCTCTACAAAAGTATCCAGGCCTCTGTCTTCCTTTTTAATTTTGTAATACCACGCTAGGTTCCTATGATATCACAGCGGCATAATAACTAGCAGTAATGCAGTAACACTTCAAGTGCACTTCAAGAACATCATCATCCTCCTGCCCTCATCCCAAACTATTTGGGGTCCGCGCAACATGTCTCTCTCTTCCATAAATCTCTATCGCTCGTTATCTCAGCACTCACACCCTTCCTGGCCATATCATCTTTTATGCAGTCCATCCATCTTTTCTTGGGTCTTCCTCTACAAGATAATCCTTGCACCTCCATACTCAGAGCTCATCTAACAACATTTCTTTCATCTCTTCTCATCACGTGTCCATACCATGACAAACGTTCACTCCTCAATATTTCCGTCACAGGTGCCACTTTCAAACTTCCTCTAATATACTCATTCCTTACTTTATCCATCCTGGTTACACCACACATCCATCTTAACATTCGCATCTCTGCTACATGCAAACGTCTCTCATCCATCACTCTTGTAGCCCAACATCACGATCCATACATGACGGCAGGCCTTCATGCACTTGCACTTCAAGAACATATACTATGCAAAGTCAATATGACGTTAAAACGCTCCGCTGCCCGCTCTCTAGTCTGTATCCACAGCCTTCAACTGGCCGTCATTTAGGTACGCGATGATACACCGCTATATTGCACGGTTGTTATATCTGTCACAACTTTGGCCAAATCTCTGTTGGCAGTGATTAAAATTTTTCTTTGTCTTTGTAAAGCTGATTTTTATGACTCACGCAATATGAGAGTTAGATAGGAAGGGAGATTTTTTATATAAAGTCGGAAATGTTGACAGTATCAATACTTCACGGTATAATTTAGCGGTAGCTCAGTGGGGAGACCAACAGACTGCAATGCAGAGGGTCTCGGGTTCGAACGCACGTCGCGAACCTCTGACTTTCGGAAGTTATATGACTTTTCGAAATTATGTGCATATTGATTGACAATTATCGCCTGCTCCGTGTCTTGGAGAGGACGTTAAGCCGTCGGTCCCACCTGCCATGAACATCTATGGCAGGTCGTTATTGGGGAAAGTCGAGACAAAGGATCCCAACGGGTCGAAGTGTCGCTGGTTTGCACTGACTGGCCCCCACACAAGATAAGATAAGTTAGTGTAAGTTTGGCGTTCGTTAATATTGTTTTACGACCTAATTTGATAAACTTACTTTGAGTTTTCTTTTTTTTTTGGTATAAATCTGTAATAATTTGCAAAACTGCTTTGGTCGGGATACGAATCGAATTTGGTAAATATTACGTTTAATTTTTTTATATTATACTTGTGGTTCTTTTGCTTTTGTAAAAATTTCTCAGTAGTACTCGGGGCTCTAAAGCAATCAGTCGAGAGAAAATAATGAAAAGGTGTATATTTTAAATGGCCGGTACTAGAATAAACAACGGACACAAAGTATATCCAGCGTTGAGGTAATTTGAAGTGGGTTGTTGGTAAAATAAAATCTTTATAAAACAGGTACATTATACGGATACAGGATCTTTTCTCCTCTCATCTTTATATATATATATAATTCTTCTGTACGTGTGTTGACAGTGAACTCCTCCTAAAAGGCTGGACCGATTTGAATGAATTTTTTTGTGTGTGTTCAAGTGGATTCGAGGATGGTTTAGATTTGGTATTATTATTTTTTTTGTAATTATTTTCACTTTTACAGGGCAACGTATGTCGGGACAGCTAGTATATTATGAAATTCATACATACATAACTCATTTCTATATATCGTGAATGGTTTGCTGCTCTGCTGGCAGCTAGAGAAATGTTACGTATAACTACAACATAGTTGGCGTCTGTCATGGTACGCTCATACGGAAACTAAGGCATTACGGTGTTCAGAGTAATGCACTGGATGTAATTACGTCGTATTTGAATAACAGGATTCAGTGTGTAGATGTCAATGGTACAAAATCAAATAGCTTACCTGTAAAGCTAGAGGTGCCGCAAGGTTCGATTTTAGGCCCATTTTTATTTTTAATTTATATAAACGATTTACCTTTTTATTTGAACAATATTAGCTAGATTAGTTTACTTTAGATACTTTCACAGCGTTATGTCATATGGAATATTATTATGGGGAAAAGCAGCTGATATACAAAGTATTTTTATATTGCAAAAAGAGCTGTGCGTGCAATTTATCAATTAGGAACTAGAATCTCGCTCCGAGAAAAATTTAAGAATATAGGTATTTTAACTGTAGCATCACAATATATTTATTTTAATATCATGCATGTCCGTCAAAATATATATTTATACATAAAAAATAGTGACATACATACAATAATGATACACATACACATACATAATCATCAATACTAGAAATAAATATAAATTATGTGTTCCATTCTACCGTCTACATAAAGTTCATGGTTCCTTCATGGGTCTTGGTATACGTTTTTATAATAAAATCCCGAGTAATATTCTAGAATTACCAGAGAATAAATTTAAAGTTAAAATTAAAACTTGCTTAATTTCTAAAGCATATTATAATATAGATGATTATTTAAATGACAAACATCCATGGCACTAATATTTGCATTAGATCACAGGATATTAAATGACCAATACTAACACTTATGTTTTTTTTTAATATATGTATATATATATATATATTTTTTTTTTTTTTGTAATATTACACCTTGCTTAAGCTGGAATTTGCATTGCTGTTACATTCAGTCGTATTTTAATCAAGAAGAATATGCAATGAAGACAACTCGTGATTATGGACAGTTCCGTTAAGCTTTCTTTTGAGTCTTATTCTGTATTCTGGTTTAGTGGAATTCGATAATTTACTTCTACATTTTATTTAAACAATTAGATTAAACTACGGACTATAATCACGTCTTGTCTTGATTATTTATGTACATGTAAGTGGATGCTCCAATTTACCATACTGCTGCTTTAGAGGCTACCATCAAATTTTATCAAATGCTTGAGTATGTTGAGTAGTAGTTCATGGAGAAATGGTTGCAGCAACTTACAGTTATGATTTGTAAATGAAATATTACTGTACACTTGGCGATTAAAAAGAGTGGCTATGAGTTTCTTGCCCGTTCTTCTCATGAGCCCTACACACCCTAGCTTTGCTGAACGTGGCAGTAAATGTAAATTCACAGGAAAAAATTTACGTGTAACTTTGACATTCATAAGTGTTACCTTGTAACCTAATTTGAATAAATTTATTTTGATTTGATTTGATTTGATTTGGCTGTAGGTTCCGCGTAATATAGACCCCTAGCCCATAGCCTCTACTGGTCACATTTTCTAATTCCGAATTTCCTAACATAAAACATCAGCAATGCCTTACCCAGGAACCAATACTTGGACGCCACAAAACATACTTATGTTAAAACCTATCCCAAGGGAGCAAGCGACCAGCCTCAAAATTCACTCACAACGAATACAAAACGCGACCCCGAAACATATAAATCAATAATACGACCACACTAGGTTTGCTCTTGGAGGCCAAACGAGTATACAATGCCCATGCTGGGCCGTCATTAAACGCTTGTTATGTTTTACCCGATGCTGTTCCGATTGCAAACGAAAAGTGAGAGATCTGTGTTCAAATATGTAAACTGAAGGTAAAATAAATTTAATATTTCTTTTCATATTTGATAATATATTTATCTAACTAATACTAATCCTAACTAACATCATAAATGCGAATGTGAGTTTCATTTAAAATTTGTTTTTATGCTTTCAAGTCGAAACTTAACTATTCGGGCGACCATCATAAAATTTCGCATGTACGTTGTCAGGTGTACAAAAAATGACCTGTCATTCAGAAAAAGGGAGAGATATTAATAGACAAAATTTTGATTAATGCGAGCTAAGCCGTAGGCAATATCTAGTTTGATATATTTGTGATATTGTTTGGATTATTCGATGTTTGTAACTTAGATACGCATAAACCGATGGACGAATTTATCACTCAAATAGACCATGTCCTGGACTGATACATGAAATATACTTTTTACTCTAGTATGCGTTCTCTTGGGATTTACGCTCACCCAGGCAATGTGCCCGGTAGAAGATAACATGCTTTTCCTGGAAAGCTAAGTCTATGGTCACTTTACATGGAAATAAATATCATAAATAAGGAAATATGGGTGGCCTACTCTTGGAGTTATATAAAAACACAAGGCAACATATTTCTTTTAGGATTAAATTTAAAAATATATTTTGGTACGACTAAAAATATCCGCTTTAACATTCAACGAAGCGCTCAGGTGACTTTTGTAAGTATAAAATGTTTTCAAAAGTCAGACATGATTAATTTCGTCTACCTCAGTCATATTCAAAACCAACAACTCGTCAAGAACGCGAGCTCGTTCGTGCATTCATTTATTTCCCTTTTTCTTTTCACTAGCAGAACAAACGTAAGATTTATAACTATCCTGGTAATTCAGGAGTGGCTCCCGACGGCCTGTTAGCCGGTTTCCGTGGAGTAATATATATCTAGGGGCGAATTTACATTCGGGAAAATGACCCTGTGTGTTCGCAAGATTTGCCTTAAGTGTGAGAATGTGTATGTTGAGGTTTCTCTAAGTATCTAAGCGAATGTAATTTAGTTCCAGTGTTCTGTTTTAGGTGTTTGCGGCTGATTTTCATAAAGTAGAGATGGTAAAGTGAAACACGCTCTCATGAAAAGTCTGTAAAGCAAGTTCTTGTCAAGAACTTGCTTTACAGACTGACGATAACTGGTGTAATACTCCTCTTCTTAACTTTTTGGTATGTACAGAAATTTGTGATGTTAGGTACATATTATAACCAATTTTGTATACAATACAAGTAATCATATTAAGCGGGTATTGTAAGATCAATCATAACTCTCGTGTTGGTGACTCTCGGGAAAGATAAACAAAAAAGGAATAAAAATAAGAGAAGAGGCAGGTTACCCTTTGAAACTCTTACTAAGAGTGAAACATTATGCGTTACTGCTCTTACGCATAAATTAAATAAGGTTGTACTTTCCTGTGCGAGTCCGCTCACTAGTACTATGGTCAAACAAGTGGCGACTATAGGCTTTTCGCTATAAATACTACCTGATTAACATAATTGCGAACATGTAATTTTATTCCCGGCTCAAGCAAGTTCTCAGTGATAGTACGGAGCAAGCAAGCATATAAGTGTAAACGTTAGCGATCTTAAGTTAACCCATATTACAACTGGCTAAAACAACAAATTTAAGGTTGTGGAGACACCTCTGCCTTCACCGTCCGAGATTGATGGCCGGGACGAAACATATACAACGTCGGGGAAAGTGTAAACTTAAAAACAAGTAGATTTGATAGTTTTAATAATTTAATTAGCTTAAAATTAGTAAAGTTTAATAGTATAGTATAGTAGTGTAACAGTTTCAAAATTATGTAATAGAGTGTTAAATAAACAACGCGATAAAATCCGTATATAGTAGTTTAATTTCAATGAATAACATTCGCGTAAACAGAAGACAATATTATATACAATTAGAAAAGAGTCTCGTTATTTGTCGATTGTGAGTGTTTGAACTCCAGCAAAAGTAGGTTGGTTAGGTTTTTCTATAAGAAAAATCTCTACGTTATGAAGTCTGGGTGTTGATTGATAGTCGATAATAACCGGCAACCTTTAGATCGTCAGCAAAAAAGGGTTTTGTCGGTCAGACGTCTAGTTTTTTGCTATCTAGATAAATAGACAGTTACAAAGTGATTTTATAAGGGAGGTATTTGAGACGACCTTTGTTTATTTTAATAAATATGATCACATATGAAATAAAAGTAATAAAATTATTTAACATACAATGATTCGCGATCCAAGTGTATTCTTCGTATCACGGTCTTAAAGAATTCTCAATCAACACCCATACTAACAAAAACTATAGATATACGGGTCACACAAGTTTTTGTCCAATTTGGGAATCAAATTTATTCAAAATCGCGCTTGCGCGTATTGTCAATAGTGAGTAGACAACTTAAGACTGTGCGTAAGACGCGGTTGGACTGAATGACAGAGTTCGATATCCAAATCGGCGCGCGGCCGCCATAGTAAAATTGTATGGAGGATTTGAAGTGCTTTTTTGATAAATATGTATCTTAATTGTCAACCAATAACTTAAATATTTGGAATGGACAAATTGTAATATAACTATTTATGTTTATAATCTAAAAATCACGTAACACGAGCTTACGTTTATGCATTTTTCGTGCAAATTTACGTAATTTTGTAGGCGAAGATATTAATTATTTTAAGTTTTTTACACGGAGTATGTAATTGTAAACACATTCATTGTTAGGATAAATGTATATTTTATATTCGTATTAAACAAAAAAAGTGTTGTTTTTATCAACTTAACTGTAATCGCCTGTTTTGGCACATTTCTCCCTAGCCTTTATTTTCCCAAGTTACTTGGGGTCGGCTTTTCTAGTCTAACCGAATTTGACTGGATATCAGTTTTTAAACGAAGCGACTGCCACCTGACCTCCACAACCCTAAGGCTAGACCAGCATTAGGATATCAGAGCACTGACTTCCCAATAACGACTACCATAGATGTTCATGGCAGCCGGGACCGACGGCTTAACGTGATCTCCGAGGCACGAAGCAGGCCATAACTGTCAATCAATACGCACATAATTTCGAAAAGTCATATAACTTCCGAAAGTCAGAAGTGCGCGACGTGGGTTCCAAACCGAGACCCTCTGCATTGCAGTCTGTCTCCCCACTGAGGGATCGCTGCTCCGTTTTTAATTTTGAATTTCAACTAAGTAGGTTAACTGCAATTAGAATAAAATTTCGTTCAATCTGTTAAACTTAATCCAGTTATCTTCCCTAAGAAACAAAAAAGTATTATCTATACATTCCTTCTCGTAGAGTTTCGGTTTAAACTTATGTCCATTCCAATCTTTATACAGTTGGCTGCGTAACTAGCTTTTGCACAAAGCGGTTCCTTTCTACGTTCACAGCTGAACTTATTTTAAACCTACATGTAATGCTACCGTAGTTTCTAGATAGAAATTACTTCACTGAGTTCTTTGGAAAAAGGTGTTCTGTTATATGTAAAAGAAAATATAATTATTTTTTAACGTGGATACGATATAGCGTAGAAGAACGAAGACTGAATAGAGTGGTTCAGCGGTACAGCAATAGTGAACGCAACTGCAGTGCAAGAGACTTCGGGTTCAAATCCTGGATAGGATAAACAAAAATTTATTGAAGTGCCACATTAGAAAATTCAATCAACCTGAAATGAGGAAATTGGTGACGTTCGTAAAGCTCGGCAAGCCGTCGGTCTTGCGCCAGATCTCTCTATAGTTATGTCCGAAAACATACATAGTTACCGAGATTTAGGTACAATACACTACTACTTACCTCTTCGGGAATTTACAGATATGAGTCTATGAAGTCAATCCTGAATAATATTATAAATGCTAATATGGGTTTGTTTGTTTGTTTGTTACGTTTTCACGCCTTAACTACTCGACCTGATCATGAAATTTCGCATAGGAGTTGTTAGGGGTACACAAAAGTACATAGAGTCTTCTCCCTTAGCCTTTATTATTCTTAAGTCACTTGGAGTCGTATTTTCTGGTCTAACCGGATTTTGACTGGATATCAGTTTTTACACGGACCGGCTGCCACCTGACCACCGCAACCCGAAGGCTGACGATACCCTAAGGCTCGACCAGTATCAGGATATTATAGGGCACTGACTTCCCAATAACGACTGCCATAGATGTTCATGGTAGCCGGGACCGACGGCTTAACGTGCTCACGGAGTAGGCGAAAATTGTCAATTAATACGCACATAATTTCGAAAAGTCATATATCTTCCGAAAGTCAGAGATGCGCGACGTGGGTTCGAACCCAAGACTCTCTGCATTGCAGTCTGTCTCCCCACTGAGCGACAGCTGCTTCGTTTTTCCGTTTTAAATTTTGAATTTCTACTAAGTAGGTTAATTGCAATTCGAATAAAATTTCGTTCACTCTGATAAACTTAATCCAGTTATCTTCCCTAAGAAACAAAAAGTATTATCTATACATTCCTTCTTATAGAGTTTCGGTTTAAACTTATATCCATTCCAATCTTTATACAGTTGGCTGAGTAACTAGCTTTTGCACAAAGAAAAAGTACTATTCTCGAAACATAGAAATTTATTGGCAATTTTTAGATAAACGCGAGCAAAGTCGCGGGAAGAATCTAATATAAAATGAATGCCTTAACACACAATACGCTTATAACACCTGTCTAAGTCAGACTATCAAACAAAAACAATAAGCAAAAAATAGTTCGTGTGATGTTTTATATATCATCTACAAATTCTTTTTCTATTTATACATTGATTGGCAGTTTCGGGACGATGTCACGGAATATTTTTACACGAATAACAAGAGGCTATTTTCTTAAGAAAAATAAAAGAAAGTGTCAATGCCACACGTCTGCTTAAGATCGAATGTCGGCCTCATTGTGAATATATGTTTGTTTTTTTAATAACTATGTTTGAGTGTGATATTGTGATGTCATGGGCAGTTATTGCAATATTTATTTTTGTGAAATGTCACATGTGTACGGAAAAAGGTCTGATGGACATTATCTGTAGCTTCAATGGAATGTATCTTAGGATAAGTTGGGTCACAGTATTTTTATTTGAAAGTATTTATAGGTTAGGATAAATGTTAGGTTAAAAATGGAAACACTTAGTTGTTTATTGCCTCTAAAATGTTTTGTTAGGTCACAGTTAGGCAAGGTTTTGTTAGCTTTTCTGATAGGAGTTTGGGCACATGCCCAGACTCCTATCAGAAAAGCTATATAGCAATAGATTTGGCCTAGTAACATCCTTGTAGGTTATATCTTATCAATAATTTTATGTTGTTTTATTATTCAAACAAAAACAAAACGTAACACTAATATCAGATTTTTTTTAAATCTAAATTATACATGACAATATCCTTTATCCCGAGTCTCCCCGTGACCATGGCTGCTGAAAAGCAACCGAAACGTCAGGGAAAGTGTAAACCTAAATATAAATAGTTTTAATAATGTTATTAGCTTATAAATTAGTAAAATTCAATAGCATTAGTAGTGTAACAGTTTCAAAACTATGTAATACAGTGTTAAATAAACAACGCGCCAAAAGCCGTATATAGTAGTTTAATTTCAATGAATAACATTCGCGTAAACAGAAGACAATATCATTTAGTCAAGTGCTTTCATTGTAAAATAAAATTGACATATATTACATTTTGTTTAAGTTATTTTATAAGTATATAAAAATCATATGTAATTAAGTTTAAAAAGTTTAAATCTAAATTATCCTTTAGTACAATGTTTTTTTTTCAAAACTTTGTCGTATACCATTTATATAATTGCTGGCAATAATATGACCAGACTTTAAAGCTCTAAAATATATACCTATTATATGTTTTCTACCATCTCAATTAACAATACAAAACGAGCCACACAAGCAAATATATCCAAGTTATCATCCCCACACAACAATAAATTAACTCCACCATTTTTAAATCCAATAATTACCCAAAAGTGTACCATAAATATTCGGCACAAATATTAACAAAGCTTTGGCTGGTCCTCGTAAATTTTGTTAGCCATATTAAATGACAGTTCAATAGCAAAATGTAAGCCATTAAAAACACATTAGGGATTGAATCAGGGAGGTCTTTATAGGTCATTAACTTGTCTGTATTGTTACTTGGCCTAAAGGGTTGTGTCGTATGTAAAATTGAGGAAGTCAGCTAAAAAGATAAACTATGTTAAAGGATGGACTGCTCCAGAAAGACCTTTAAATATATATTTATAGATATTTTATATTTGAACATGTTTGACTATTAGCGAAGCTGAAAGGTTTGTATAAGGTAAGTTTGCTTCTTGCTTTTCTAACTACTTCCACCTTATAAAATATATATATTTCTTTGTAGCTCTGCTTCTTCAACTTTGCGTATATAGCATCATAAATAAAAACTATCATGAAAGGAGCAGTTTATAAGCTACAAGCATTAGATATAAATACATATAGAGCAGCGATAGCTCAGTGGGGAGACCAACAGACTAAAATGCAGAGGGTCTCGGGTTCGAACCCACGTCGCGCATCCCACACTTTCGGAAGTTACATGACTTTTTGAAATTATGTGTGTATTATTAATTAACAATAATCGTCTGCTCCGTGCCTCGGAGAGCACGTTAAGCCGTCGGTCCCGGCTGTCATGAACATCTATGTCAGTCGTTATTGGGGAAGTCGACACAAAAGATCCCGCTGGGTCGAAGTGTCACCGATCTTTACTGACTGGCCCCCACGCAAGATAAGATAAGATATACATACATATTCTGTGTAGGACCTAAGCGGTTTGGTAGAGATATATTTCATTCACAGTCCACCAATGGATTTTGTACTACGTAAAAGCCGTCGAGCCTATTGTTGTCGATCAAGCTAGTTGTAAACTCCGTACTGACTGAGAATTTCTTACAGAAAAACCCAATAACATTGTGTCTAAACTGGGAATCAAACCCAATATCTCACGTACAGCAGCCACATTCACTATCACTTCGCTACCGAGGTGTTAGAAGTAATACGATATTATCGAATTCCAACTGCATTTGCGGTATTCTCTCAGGACGACATGGTGTCAGTAACGCAACACACTTATCTTGTTATGTATTATTCAACATAACACCCACAAACTATTTATCGATACTAGTGGTAAATCATTCGAATTATTTTTAGTGCTTTAGAGATTCGTATTTATTCGAATAATATTAATGGTCATTCTATATATTCGTTGATAAGTGGAAAGCTATAGTAAAATATTATCTTGTCAAAAAGCTGAAATTATGGTATCATACCTTGATTTGAGTCGGTCATTGACTGTAACCGAAAAACTTAAATCAATGTCATCAGTACGATTAGTAACAACTATCCAAAAATATTTATCAATGCGCCATTAAAATCGTAACTCGATTTTTTATTAATATTCGAATAACTATATCAGTGTCAGCGCATAAATTGACATTCGAATCGTTCTATATTTTTTTCTGGACATTAATCAATCGCTAACAGCGAATAGTCGATAAAAATATACAGAAGTAATGACCACAACTCACTTTAAACGCATTTAGATATCAATACCCTTACCAGGGTTTATGTAGTACAACCATACATGCATACCTTCACGCTTATAACCCTGAAAGGGTAGGCAGAGGTATATGTCATATTTCTTCAGCTATGGTTCACCCGACGTCATAAAGGACAAGCGTATTAACGTTTACTGGGCATAATAACAGACTATGTGTCGCTACTGAAAATTTCTAGGCAGAGAACCCCAATACCTCTTCACTTGATCAGAGCATCAAGATCCTGAGACCTCATGCACAGCATCATAAGCATCATCATACACTATCGCGGTACCGTAGTCGAATCAAGTACAAATTTTAGACGAAATACAAAAATATTGAATGCTGAATGCATAGAAGTATTTCCGACATTCCCACAGGATGAAATAGTGTCAGTGGAGCAACGCACTTACTTTGTCATGGTTTATTCAACGTAACACTCCAAAAAGCTACTCCGCGCAAATAGAAAAGTTATCATTTTAAGTGGCTGCAGCCTGGCTCAGGCCTTCTAGTGGGAAAACGGTCGCTTCTTCGCTGTAGCGATGAGTGTTGTGTATTCGAATCTTATGCGAGACTTACAGAAACTAAAACACAAAGAATGCAACCTAATAACCACAGAGAGGCCACTTTTTGTAAATGGTCACCCATCTATAAACATTATGGTGGCAACGTTGCTTAACCTGTGGTAGACAGCCTTATCATAGACATGGCTATAAAACACAAACAAAATGTGCATGTTTAATCAAGCCCTTTTATTAATATTTGTATATGATTTAAAGATTCTCATTAAAATAAATTATTTGGAAGAAACTTAGATGAGTTTGAAAGTTCTTGTTTATATAGAATCCAGCCTTCTAGACATCTTATAATTACTATCGACGGCCAAACTTATTTCTGTCAATATGTACGTAAAATTAGTCTATAGATTTGTTTTAGTACAAGATCTTAGAGCCGCCAGAACTAAATCATTTAAGCATAACTAGTGTCTTGATATTATAAAAAACCTTGATATTATTAAAAGAAGAATAAAAAAGCTTATCCTCTTTCTATCTAACTATTACGCATTGGACTGGTTGGACTACACCCGGATCCCATGGCGCGGCTATCTTTTGTCAGAGGAGTTCGATATTGTGAACTTGTTTCTCTTGCAATGGTTGGGGTGGGCAATTCGAGGTTGCATGGCAGGTTCCTTTCCTACCAATTATTTTGTTGTTATGGATTTTCGCCAATAATGCCTAATTTAATTATATAGATCTACACTTTATACTATGAAAAATGTTGCTGTGCTAAAATGACGTAGATATGGCTCTGGGATCTAAGTCTATTATTTACTAACCAGTCTGGCAGATGTTTTTCTGCCCTTATCGCTAAATGCAGCGTGGCGTAAATTGACCACAGCACAATCACTCTCTGGTAAAATTATTTGTCAGCTTTTTAAAATATGTAAAGAAAACACGATCGTGAAAACATGAAACGAAATAAACGTGATGCTTTTAATTGATCGAGTTGACTGAAAATGTTAGCAATTTGTGTTTAGGCTGGGGTAAGGCCAAAAGTCTTTTTATGTGTAGGTTACACACTATTAGATAATAGTCTGCATTTTTCGATGTCATTGCATATTTATATTGTTAACTAAAAATTTTGAATAGCGATTTGTACGCTATATCTTGGAACTTATTTAGTGTCCCTTTTACATTAACCTATTTAAAAAACACAGCTATAACTTACGACTCTAATATATTACTAGTTCTTACCCGCGTCTACGCCTGGATGTATCCCACGGGCATACGTTAGGTTAAAACGTATTTTATATGTTAACCCAGACATGGTCTATATGTGTGCTAAGTTTCATCGTAAGCTATTCAAGTGTTAGCACGTCATTAAGTAACAAACATCCAAACATACAATTACAATCTAGCTTACCTACTAACTGATTTTCTTGTAACATCTTTAATAAGTTGTATTTAAAGTCATTCATAGTTTTGCGCGTTATTGAGTAACAAACATCCCTCCAAACATCTTCACAATCTGGATAACCTACAGACTGGTTTTCTTGTTGCATCTACAGCAAATCACAATAACCAGTCCCCTCACACTCAACCATTCCCAGAACCATCAAAACCACAATAAAAAACCAATATGTGTCGTACACAAAACATAGCTATCACAATATTTGTCAAGGTAACCAATATAAACATCCCCTGTTGCGGATTTCCGTACGCCGTCAATAAAAATGGTGCGGCACGTAAATCCGAATAATATACCGAGATCACTACGTCACAAACAATAATCCTATGACTGTGATATGACGGGGTATACAGCAGCTAAGACCATCCAGCTTGTAGCCCAACAGGTTGGCGAGTAATTTAATATACTTTTTTCATCTCGTAACTTAAATGTTGTGTCCACGATTTCCGATTATAGCAGTTATTTAAATACAACAGTCACGATAAAAAAAAAATTAGTTCTTATATTGTATAAGTCACACGGCAGTGGGTAGCTAGGATAGCTAAAGGAGATACCTTAAAGACCACTTAAAAAAACAGGATTAAATTATACGCTCTTGATAAAAATATGTACCTATTCAAGAGTATACATAATTATAATTACATCTACTTTTCCCTAGCCTTTATTATTCCCAAGTCACTTGAGGTCGGCTTTTCTAGTCTAACCAGATTTGACTGGATATCAGTTTTTACACGGAGCGGCTGCCACCTGACTTCCGCAACCCGAAGGCTAACGATACCCTAAGGCTAGACCAGTGTCAGGATATTATAGGGCACTGATTTCCCACTAACGACTGCCTTAAATGTTCATGGCATCCGGGACCAACGGCTTAACGTGCTCTCTTAGGCACGGAGCAGACGATAATTGTCAATCAATACGCACATAATTCCGAAAAGTCATATAACTTCTGAAAGTCAAAGCTGTGCGACGTGGGTTCGAACCCGAGACCCTCTGCATTGCAGTCTGTTTGTCTCCCCACTGAGCTATCGCTGCTGTTTTTAATTATAATTACATAACAATAAGGCATTAAAAAACAGTAAAATCGTATGCGGAACAAGTAGGTTACGTCCAGCTACAATTTGTTTTTTGTTATATTAATAAAATGAATAAAGCTTCTATTTGTATAGTTTACTCAATGGTGGATATATTCTGAGACTTCACGATTAAAGCTCTTATTACAATATCTAAGAATATAGTAATATATATCGATCTTTTCTCATTAAGTATAGCATTAAAAATTAAAAGATTCTAAAAAAAATAATGTCGAAAGAATAAAATACTTTCCCTGTTAGCATAAATAGCAGATGAAATATGTTTCACTGTTCTTAAAAAGTTCATTTGGCCAAATATTTCCTCTTAGTCTCTTTTATTTTACATGTTTCTAAGCTAAAAACTTTATTCATAATAAAAAAAGTTTACGTTAGTAAAAGACGTACAAATAATAATAACAAATTTAGAGGTTTTCTAAATGCCAAAACCCTCCATAACCGTGAGGTGTGCAACCTTAGAGAATATTTCCTTCAAACGAACGTGGATATGCATCGTGATGTTGTCGCAATGGATAACGGACTCACCCCGCTTAATCTGGCTAAAGAGAACTGGCGCATCCCTGTAGTACTAAGCATTGACGACCGCAAGAGTGTATGGCAGAGCAAGGAGCTTCACGGTAGGTTCTACAAGGCCCTATGTGGACCTGATGTAGACGTTATCGCCTCCGTGAACTGGCTACGCTTCGGTGACCTCTTTGAGGAAACCGAAGGGTTTGTCTGTGCAATTATGGACGAAGTTATCAAGACGAATAACTACCGGAAATATATCCTGAGGGATGGTACGATTGACATATGTCGGGCGTGCCACCAACCCGCTGAATCCCTCAGGCATATAGTTTCCGGTTGTTCTCGTCTTGCTAACGGCGAGTACTTGCACAGGCATAACCAAGTAGCCAGAATTATCCATCAGCAACTTGCTCTGAAGTACAAACTTGTAGAGGTCGTGGTGCCTTATTACAGGTATGTAGCGGAACCAGTTCTCGAAAAGGACCATATCACACTGTATTGGGATCGATTTATTATCACAGACAGGACTGTTGTTGCCAACAAGCCTGATATTGTGGTAATAGATCGATCAGAGCGCCGTGCGTTGATTGTCGATATTATCATCCCTCACGAGGTTGCCATCAGGCAACCTCGTGAAAGCTGAGAAGGAAAAAGAACTAAAATACCTGGACTTAGCACACGAGGTTGTCGATATGTGGGATAGGGACTCGGCAATCATTGTACCGATAGTCGTTACGGTAAACAGTCTAATAGCCAAGAGCCTCGACGAACATCTTAAGAGGCTCGCGTTAGGTACTTGGGTCAAGGGTCAGATGCAGAAGGCGGTCCTCCTCGATACGGCACGCATAGTGAGGAGATTCCTTTCTCTGGACCCCTAACCACCGACAGCTTGGTGGGCACCCATAATTTTTATATTTTTAAATGTGTTTTTTTATAATTATATATTTAAAAATGTAATTTTTATTGATAAATAGTGAATAAATTTGAATAATAATAATATTCTATCACATACACACAACACCATCTAGCCCAAACTAAGCACAGCTTGTACTATGGGTACTAGAGAATGGATAAACATACATATATACATATCTATTTTTTTGTAATTACATACATATTATACATAGAAACACCCAGACCAAGACAAACATCCATGTTCATGCACACAAATGTTTAGCTTGTGCGGGAATCGATCCCGCGATCTCAGGCGTGGCAGTCGGTTACACTAACCACTACGCCATCGAGGCCACCAATACATTTGTAATTATGAATAAAATAGCTTAATTAATTGATTATCACTAAACCTTTTACAACTAAATGGAAAGCAGAGATAGAGGTCATCGATCTCTGCAATTTTCTATTAAGTTGTAAAAAGCTATAAGCTAACAATATTATATTAAACAGAATTAACATGATTGACAGAGACAATGCATATAAACCGTTTTTCTAACTCAAATGCAAGCTATTAAGTAGCTGCCAGCTAATTATAACTAGTAAACAATAAGTAAACCTACCGTTATTTTTAATGGATTTCCGCAGCTCACTATCTTGGCAGGTTGTGTGTCCCAGCATACCCGAGACAGGTACAGGGCGTATTATTACGTTGCCCATATTTACAACCTGCAAAACAAATCAATAAACGATACAGTGGTATACTTTATATGCATGTTGTTGTTCATAAAGCTGATATAACATGTCGTGATTGATCTCATATAAATCGTATTATGGTATAGAGTATTATGATCAATAACCCCTCTTTCGTGTTTACATGCAAACGAAACTGAGAACTCGTTTGCATGTTTACAATTTCATTCAAATGCCATGGTAGATACGTATAACGAACAGTTGAATGAAGTTTTGGAATAGTCAAAATATATATTAGTTTCTTTTAATTTTATGACGAGGGTTCTAAACATGAATATGTGCAACATAAATTATTCCACAACTAACTATACCTCGGGAATGAACTTTATTTATGGATAAAAGGTAACCTGTATCCTTGACGTGTTTACGAATTCATCAATCGATCAATCATTTCATGATGCTCGGTCTAGTAATTGAGGCGTAAAATTGTGACAAACAAACGAAGTCACATTCGCATTCGGATAATATTAGTTATAATTAGGATATGCAATTTGGCCACTATGAATAATTCTTGTGTTGCACACACCCAAATTCAGAAAATCTATTTATGGATTTCGCAAATGATAGTCCTGCACGGAATACTAGAGTAGCGGGGTGAGCACTTAAGGTATTACGCCATATCAAAATAATAAAATAGTAAAAGAACTAGAACTGCGTTTGACATAGAAAATTTAATCAAAATGCTTTATGTTCCTAAAAAGAAGTAATATTTGATTTCTGTTCGAGTTAAATTGAACCCAGTTACTACTTTTCGCTCACATAGAGAACGATTAAAACGTGACCTAAAAATATCACAATCCCTAATCTGCAAAGTAAACTAGGCTCGTAAACTATAGGTGTATAATTATGTAGAATGCGAATATTTGTTCAACCAAATAGGCAGAATTTTTCATGAGCTTATTGTACATAAGGTTTGTGCATATTCTATCTGAATTTATATCCCTAACCTGAAATATTTAATTGCAATCATTATCAACATCACAAGTGGTTCCTACTATTTTTTTAAATACTAAACTTTTTCATTCCAATATTAAACAGTATAGAATTGAGCCTTTTTTTCCCGCGTTCGGTAACATCGTGGTTTTGTAGTTATTAGATATTGATACTACACCGTCGATGACGAGTTCTATCTCAAGGCACATACCTCTGAATTTTCGAAGCTTTTGCCTATAAAACAGTTCATTGGTGTTATATGTAATAAGTTTAAATTTATCCCATTTTATGTCTGTTTCATTTTCTTGTGTATTTTTAATAAACATTTTATTCAGACGCCTGCGAGAATACCAGCATTGTACTCTATACTGCAACATTAGCTGACGCAGTTGCCCAATTTAATCTCTATGTACCGCCTTCTGTTCAATTGTATTTATTATTATATCTTTTAAGATATGTATTTATGTATGTAGATACTTTATTTATTTATTTTAGGGAATAACAAACAGTTACACACTTATTTTACAAACAATATTTACAATATACAATATTCATCACATGTACAACCCACAGCGTTATCCACAAATTAGCAAAACATGATTTCTGAACTAATTCAGTGAAAGCGAGCGAAGACTGATGTCTTTAACATTATATAAATTTAACACTAATTAACATAAATTAATAAAAAAGAAAATAAGAACATGCATGCAAGAAATTGGATACATATAATCTGAGATAGTATGTAATATTTAAATAGGTATACATATAATAAAGGAAACTAAAAAAAAAGTAAACTAAGTTAAAGGTTTGACAAATTATTAACTTTAGCCATTAAAGCGCTTCTAAATCTATTAGCTGATAAGTTGAATACATCTATATCCATGAAATTGTCATTGTAATTTTTAGTTATGCGATGTAGAGGTGCGCGTACTCCTGCGTTTGTTTTACATGAATATACGGCAAAAAGTGGACGTGCGCGCACCTCCCGTCTTGTGACGGTTCTCGGGACAATGTAGCACAATTGATTTCTTAAGTTTGTGCAGTCGTATTTATTGTTACATAAATCATACAAAAACATAGTTTCTAGATAAAGACGTCTAGACTTTAAATAAGTAAAACTGGTGTTATAATTTGAGTCTATGTTCATATGGCGTCGGCTACGGTAATGCATTGCTTTGGTGAACTTTCTCTGTACCTTTTCTAAGATATTTATATATTTCGCGTAAATAGGATTCCATATGATAACGGCATACTCAAGCTGAGACCTGATGAGCGCCTTGTATAGATGGATGTAAGTACTGGATCTCTTAAAATCTGTGCTGGATCTCATTACAAAGCCAAACATCCTATATGCGTTGCTGACTATTTTATTAATATGCTGATCGAAATGAAATTTAGTATCTAGCAAAACAAGTCTTTAACGCAGGAAGCGCTATTTAAAAGAGTTTGAGATAAAGTGTACGGGTTAGCAAATATGTTTATGTTTTTTGTGAATTTAATGTATGCACACTTAGATACGTTTAACTGAAGCTTATTTTTTGCACAGTACTCAGTAAAGCGATCCAAATCGGCCTGTAGTAAACTGCAGTCTGATTGTTTGCGAATGGTTCTTTAAATTTTTAAATCATCCGCGTAAAGTAAAAATTTTGTATTTTCGAAACAACTTACGATGTCGTTAATGAAAATTATAAATAATAGTGGACCTAGAATCGAACCTTGTGGCACACCAGAAGTAACAATTACTGAGTCAGATTGGTGTCCTTTAATAACCACTCTTTGTGACCGATTTGCAATATAGGAAGGAATAAAACATTTTATTTTTTTACCGTAAAGGAATATTTTGTTAGGATACCTGATGTCTGAGATAAGTGCATGTTGTTTTAAAACATGTTGTCAAGTATTACAACCTGCGCTGAACCAGCGTAGTGGACTATAGGCCAAGTCAATAGTCAATCAGGGAAAAAGTATACAGAACTGGTATTTATTGATAACTATAACTATAGGTTTAAAATGCAAAAGTATTTCCTCTGTCTTATTTATAGTACACATTTTTTTAATCTCCTCCTTTTCTCTTGCACGTACCCGCCCGAAAATTCATCCGAGCTATTTCGTAGCAATCAACAACAGCAACCTACAGTTTAGTTTTAACAAAAATATTTTGGCCAGAAATCCTTTAACATTTTAAGCCTATTGCCATAAAGCGGACGAGGCTATAATCCCGTTTTCACCAAAAAATAATTATTAACAGCCTCGCTATTATGGCCAGGGATTATTTAAAGCGGCTCTTTAATATAAAGACATGCGTGATCATGATAATTGATTTATCATAGCATTGTGTGGAACATTGGCTGGATCGTTAACTTTTATACCGACGTATTAAAAGGGATAATGCCGTCTAATGAACTTCGTGTTATTATGTAGGAAAGGAGTACAGTAATTCAGTTTGAGGGGCTTTACAATTATTGTGTGGAATTTAATGGTTAATACGTACCAAGTACTACGTTAGGAGAATTTTGAGGGGAAGGTCAAGGTTAGGTCTATTTGTATATGTCGCCTAAGACGATTGTAACTTTAATTAAGGGTACAATTGGTGCGCAAACCTGTCTTTAAAGAAAATATTTGTTTATCTTACTAACAGAATCATGCTTCATGTACCTTACTTCTTATTAAATCGCAGCGGCACACCGGCGGCCAGACACAATAGATTTTTAATTATGTCTGGCATTCCAAGACTTGACAGGTTAAATCCATTACCATGCTGCTGGCAGTACTTTACTTTCATAGTTAGCAACATGCTTATGTTGCCGACTGTGAAAGGAAACTGATGCTCATTGATATGGTATAGTTTCCTAACAGTCAGCAATACAAGTAACTGAACATTCATCAATTTATAATACTATTTTATGAATTAAATATTCGAATTATTCTGTTCTTTGGTACTGTGTTTATATCGACTATCTTTTAATTTTTTTGCTATTCAAATCTAACAATTGTTATAATTATGAAAGAAAGCTATCGAAATCTCACAAGTGTGTATCGACTTATGTTGCTGACTGAATAATGGTACCTTAAGTTGTTGTAAATTAAGCCCTTTTTGTTACAAGTGAGGTTACAATGGTAGGCTTTATTTTAGGCTTCAGTTTTACGCTATTCTGCACCACGCTGGCTAAATGCGAGTTGAAAAAATTCACACATTTGCAAGACTTTTACAGAGAACTTTCAGCCATAAGACGGCAGACAGATAGCAGTATATTATTATTATCGCCTCCTTAGCGCAACGTTATTATATGCGACAGCTCTGCAGGCGGTCTCAAGTTCAAATCCCGGGATGGGTCTGCAAGAAGTTATTAGCTTTTTCTGCCAAGAAATTTCAATAGCAGTCCAGAATTAGGAAGTTGGTGGTATTAGATACCCACATGTTGCCGAAAGCCGTTGGTCCTGCGCCTAATCTCTTTCCGTTCGTGTCAGATTGTCGTCCCAGATTATGTTTGCAAAGACATTTATGCACTATAATATCTCCTGCGTAGATGGTCACGGTTAACATGGCTCGCCATGACCAAAATTCGGCTTAGAGGAGATTTTTATTAATAATATTAATATAAAATTTTATATAATATATTTATTGTTTTGTTGTAAGTAATCTGCATTTGTGGTAATAATGGGTATAGCGATGCAAAAATAAAATACTTTTGCCTATAAGTCTATAATTAAACAAGCAAAATAATTGGTATTCGTATAATTCTACGGAAATGCAGCTCACAGCCGCGGCTGGAATAATTTGAATTTTCAGAACAGTAGCGAAAATTTTTAAATTTAAATTAAACCGAGAAAATTATTTTTGCGTTCATATTGTATTCATAGTGAAGAATGCGTGAATATAGTTTCGGGGGCTTATAAAATTTGTAATTACTATGTTGCGTAGCAATGCATTTTCTATTAACGACCAATCATAAAATATATGATACCTAATAAATAATAAAGTGATATTGCACTCACAGTTTATTAAAATGCTGAAGTTACATTTAGGCTTTTTAGGTCCAGGGAAAGGGCTGAGTGTATGAGAAGTTAATACAAGAAAAGCGAAATTCGAAAGTCCGCTATGTGGCAATAGGTCCTCGCTGTCTATTACTTGTTAACCTTAAAACATACTTCGGGAAATATGGGTGCTATGCACCTCTGCCTATCCCTTCGGCGATATAGGCCTCGCTGATTTCAGCATGAATGGGCTGGCTCGACCGGGGAAGTACTACCCTCTCACAGAATATCGACGTGAAATAGCAGTGTTCCTACTGTTGTGTTTCGTTTAGTGAGTGAGAGTGCCGGAGGCCTAATCACACTCTTTCCCCCTTCCCGCTCCTTCTCCTTCCCACTTCCTTTTTTCCCTAAAGTGTTGGCAACGCGCAAGTGATGCCCTTGACATTGCAGGCGTCCATAGGCTACGGTGACCACTTACCATCAGGTGGGCCGTATGCTTGTTTGCCAAATAAGTAGCATAAAAAAAAGAAAGGCGTGATGATATTATATTGCTGTAAATAATACACGGCACCTTCAACACGTTATCCATGAATATTATATCAATCCTTTTGCATATATTAAGCATGTCAACTCAAATTCATCACAAGCTAATCTGACTTACTGGTTTTGCTTGCATAACGGCTTCAATAAAAACGGCGTGGGTCCCATAAGTTATGGCGGTAATTTGTCTTGATGGGACCCCTACAGACGAGCCGGATAGGAGACGGCGTGATTTTATATATTATGGTATTCTAGCGATACAGAGCAAGGTTAACAAACTTTAAAACCAGATGCATAGATACCCCGAAGAGGTGAGGAGATGTGTATTACACCTACTTTTCACTAGCTGTAGTTTTAGGCCCTACGAAGCAGGACAAAAAGCTATCTCAAATCTATTAGGCCACAAGAACAGCGCCCTTTTTTGGGTTACTGGTAACAATAAGAGACCACGTGCTAATACTGAAAATTTTACCTCACCAAAAATCAAGTGTTACCAAAGATTCTGATATAAAATTCTGTGCCAAATATTTAAAAGGCCCAATTTTTTAAGTTTTTCATCATGTTTTATATGACACCTTTTTTTTAAATAATTGTATACGAGTATATGATACCTAAAATACATTGAGGGTGATTGTACCTCTCTAATGCCGTCAACAAATTCTAACTAATATTATAAATGCGAATGTGTGGTTGTTTGTTTGTTACGTTTTAACGCCTTAACTACTCGACCTTAATGAAATTTCGCATACACATTATCAGGGGAACAGTAAAGGACATAGAATACCTTTCATCTAGGGAAAAGTACTGTCACTCACCTTACCTAATCTAATCTACATTTATGCTAGTGAAGCCGCGGGCAAAATGTAGATTAAATATAATTAGATTAAAATCGAAAAAAAATATGAGTACATCGCTACTCTGTGTGCAGCATGTCTTAAAGCTAAGTGGCTTTTAATAAACAAACCGTCTATTTCAAGAATAAGAAATAATACTTTCTAGTATAGGAAGAAAAATGATTAGTACAAAAACTCGTACAAGAAGAAAAGTATAAAATACGTTTCAAAACTCTTGTTACATTGTTCCAAGATACCTTCAGGCTGAAAGCCAAGAAATTGTACCGTTGTACCGGCTAATTAGGAAAATTGCTCGAATGCGACGTATTACAAGCACTCGCGTTCTTTCGTAACTACAGTTAAAAACACAGTACTGTGAAAAATGTTCTTCTGAGCTATGTAATACTTTTTCTTTCGAGAATGTTGGATATTTTTGGTAAGACGAATGGCGCAGTGCTTCAGTGTGCGCGCTTGAAGATTGGATGCCTAAGCGCGACAAAAAAGTTTGTGATTCGCATATAGTTGTGCCCAGTCTGGATGTCTTATAACTGTTTTAAAGCTAAGGTACCTAATTACTCGCCATCTAACTGATGGACCATACAATAGTCTGTCACCCAAATTATATTAAAATAATGACACTTAATATGAATTCAGTATATGAAAAATCTAGATAGTTTTGACGATGCATGGGACAAAGACACTTTCTTCTATATCAAACGTTGGAACTATTTTAACAGCTTACAATCATCTCATAGCATTCATTACGGAACGGAAAGGTCAACATTCCGATTCGTAAAATCTGAATAATTAAATTTATTATCGACTTATAACACATTATTTCGCATCGATGTAATAAAAAAACTGAATTCATGAACATTGGGAATTTAATCCTCATTACTTTAATTGATTATGCAAATAACATCGCTTAGTAATGAATTAATTTTATGCACAAAATATGTCTAAGAAAGTGGTTCATTATTCTGCTATATTAAGCAATTGATAATGAAACTATAAACGGTTTTTTATTATTTGAAAGTAGCATCGTGCTAATATTACAAGATTTATTTTTATTGCTGTTGGTAGCAGATAAGTCTGCGGTCCATCTGGCGGTAAGCGGTAACCGCTGCTCATAGTCTTGGATGTATTGTCGTCACAGAAGTGATGCCAAAGAAACATAGTTAAGCCATACACATCAGGGACAAAAGAACACCTAGATTATTTTACCACATGATAATGTCGTCCTGGCCGAATTTCGGCCATGGTGGCCAAGCTTAACGGAGACTGGCCATCAGCGCAGGAGATATTATAGTGCACTAGTATATGCGCAAACACAAATGTACTCTCTGTTCCCTAACTCTCATGATTCTAACACCGCCAAATTCCTAACTCCGGGCTCGTATTGAGATTTCTTAACAGAAATACCCAATACCATTTTGTTAGCCTGACCCAGGATTCGAACCCGAGACCTCATGCACAGCAGTCGCATTCACTACCGCTGCGCCACGGCGGCTACATACCACATACATCACTATGGTTTTTAAAACTGACTACAATTGCTTCAGCGCCATAGTTTTGTCTACCAGTCTTGCACATCTATAAAAAGTCAAATCAGCCCACAGAACAGATAAACTTTATTTCTCAGCTGCGTTAAAAAGTTCAACAAACTGTACTCCTTTTTTACGATCGATAGATATGCACGTAGCTATAAATTAATGTATTCTTATTGGAATTTTTCTGCAGTGTCATGTGAATTCAGTTCATTCATTGCATACCATCAGACAGGCCGCTGGCTGCAAAAAAAGAACCTACAACCCACACAAAAAGAAAGAAATCCAGCAATCAGTACATTAACTATGTACATATTACTAACAGTGCTATTAAGCTATATTTTTTAACACTAATCCCACACCTACAACCCTCTATAAACGTTTTTTCCGTCCGCAAACAACATACCAGCCGTTATAAAAGCATAAAGCTTGGTTTTTAATTAACACTTGCTACCGCAGTAGCAATAGCAGTCAAATAAATTTGTTGTGTAAGCCAGCATAACCGTTGGCCGCTCTAATTAATATCTCTGAGCACTCGTGTAGAAATATAGTATGGCCTGCTGTCTTCTAGATGTAGGGTTTATTGCTGGATTTGTATACTGGAATGTTTGTGAATATATTTGGGTAGTATTTAACTGTTCCTCAATTTTTAGCCTTTGTTCCACCAAAAATATTCCCCGCTTCGTGGGGCTCCTATTTTTGGGTGAGTTTAAGAAAGAACCTAACATAACCTAACCCTTCCGAGACGGAATGCAGTGATTTGAGGCGTATAGATGTTCGTTATGATATATTTTAGTAAGCATATTTTGCTGTGCAATTAATATTTTTGATGGTCATTATATTTAATCCCAATAAAATTTACTTTGAAATGTCGTTGCTTGTAGCTTCAACGTTGGCTAATAGATGTGTTATACAAATAAGATGGTGAACAAGCTTACGTATGATGGTAAATCGGTACTCTAATTCATGGACGTTTAGAACACCAGGCGTATCTCATTGGCATTGCTAATCTTGCAAAAACTCTTTGCACTCTTTCAGAGTCATTTTTAACACTTTTTACAGCACAGCTTCAAACTCTGGTTCTTGGAACCTGGTCTCTAGTCACCATAGGAATACATATAAACTGGCATGTCCCAAAATCGATTGCGAAATATAGACTACATTGATACAGAACACCGGGTCATGAAATGTGCGAAATTACGCATATTTGCATATTGTGCATTTAGGTGAGTAAGTATACAGGATATTAATTAACTTTTCCAGTAATACTGTAACATACAATGCTAAAACAGATATGGCCACTTAAAACAAAATTTATTTCATATAAATATTTATTTAAATTTTAAACAAACATCAAAAATGACAGTAAAACTAAACGTAATAATGTCCTCCAGATCGATTTTCAGTCACGGCAGCCAATCTTAACGGAGACTGGCCATCTGCGCATGAGATATTATAGTGCACAAGTATGTGCGCAAACACAAGTGCACTCTCTGTTCCCTTACCTTCATGATCCGATGGGACGGATAATCCAACACGACCGGAGAGAGATCAGGCGCAGGACCAACGGCTTTACGTACTTTCCGAGGCACGGGGGTGTCTAACACCGCCAATTTCCTAACTCCGGGCTCGTATTGAGATTTCTTAACAGAAAAACCCAATACCTTTATGTTGGCCCGACCCGGGATTCGAACCCGAGACCTCATGCACAGCAGTCGCATTCACTACCGCTGCGCCACAGAGGCAATTAACGTATTTGCAAAAGAAATAAACTTTACATGCACACATAATTAAATAAACAAATAAATTACTTTTAATAGAGTAAACATGCTGAGTACTTTTACACGCTCACCATGCACAACTATTTTGTTTGTAAATAGTGTTTGTTAGAATTTCAGAATATATAACACTAGAAAAGCCCACGGTTTCACTCGCGTTTATGATTACTGCACCGCTCCCGTGAGTTATAGCGTGATGTTATATAGCCTATAACCTTCCTTGATAAATAGGCTAGCCAACACTACAAGAATTTTTCAATTCGGACCTGTAGTTCCTGAGATTAGCGCGTACAAACAAACAAACAAACTCTTCAGCTTTATAATATTAGTATAGATTAATTTTTAAATATAGCTTTTCTACACGTATTTTTTTAAAATCTTTATAGGATGTGAATTAACAAGTTTAAGGAAAGAATTAACATACTGTACCTACATACATGAATGTGTCTGTCGTTTAGTTGATTTAAACCGATCATCTACCCTACTGGCCAAAAGTTTGAGACCACAAGTTAAAATATTGTTTCACAATAAAATTTGTTAAAAATACATATGATAAACAATTAATTTGAACACCTGCATATACAATGGATATTTAACTATTTTTCGAAGTCATTATTTCTATTTATTTTTATGTAATCATCGTACAAAGGTCTTTTGTCTAGAAACATCAATGGGCGCCGCGTGCGGAACGCGCGCTAAAGTCATAATATTATTGTTACCTGACTATTATTCATTATTTGGGCTTTGTTTTGTGTTAACAGAATTTTAGGAAATTTTAACTTCCTAAAACACTGTGAACACCTGAGTTTCCATGGAGTAAATATTTCTTAATCTTGGTTAGTCCGAGCTCGTCGTTCTTACAGTGAAGACATCTCATTATGGGAAAAGTACGCCAAATTAGCGGTGAAACTCGTGCTGTCATCATTGCTTTACACAACGAAAGCAAATCTGAACGTGCGATTGCTACTCAGCTCAAGTTGTCGAAGACTTGTGTTCATAACACAATAACCCAATACAAGGAGACTGGCAATAATCAAGATCGTTCGCGGTCGGGAAGGCCGAGAGCTACCACTTCTAGCGAGGATAAGTTCATCGTGGTAACAAGCAAGCGGAATAGACGCCTGACAGCACCAGAAATCCGCGCTGAAGTGAACAAATCCCGGTCTACACCTGTGTCATTGACCACAGTGAAAAGAAGACTAAGAGACGCTAAGTTATTTGGTCGCGTAGCAGTGCGAAAACCTCTCTTAAGGCCACAAAACAAAAAGAAGAGAATGCAGTGGGCCCGTACCCATTGAGACTGGAGTGAAGAAGACTTCAAAAGAGTTCTTTGGACAGATGAGTCCAAATTTGAAGTGTTTGGGAGCAAAAGACGTGTTTTTGTTGGGCGGAGTGCCGAGGAAAAGATGATGCCAGACTGTGTCCTGCCCACAGTGAAGCATGGCGGTGGTTCCGTTATGGTTTGGGGTTGTTTCTCGAGCCGTGGAACTGGAGATTTGGTACGAGTCGAAGGAATTATGAAAAAGGAGCAGTACAAAGCAATATTGGAGTGTAATGCTGTACCATCGGGACTTCGGCTAGTTGGAGATGGCTTTATTTTCCAACAAGACAACGACCCTAAACACAGCTCCAAATTATGCCGGGGTTATTTAGATACAAAAGAAGCAGAAGGGGTGTTAAAAAACATGGTGTGGCCCGCTCAGAGCCCCGACCTTAACCCTATAGAAATTTTGTGGGAAGAGCTGGACAGAAACGTGCGCAGTTGTTGTCCCAGCTCACAAGAAGATTTGTGGAGAGCATTGCAAGAAAGCTGGAACAATATTTCACAAAAAACAATCGACAAATTGATTGCCCGCATGCCAAGACTTGTCAACAAAGTGATTCAATGCAAGGGAGGGTTTTTTGATGGAAAAGCTGTTTAGCTTGTCAACATATATTTTAAGTTAAATTGTCGAAATATTTAATATTTTTTATTTATATTTAATTGCATTTGCCATACTTAATAAATATCACAATAAATCCTTTCATGTTTAGCTTTTTATTTTGAGTTTTACATCCATTTGCAACTTTGATGTAGGTGGTCTCAAACTTTTGACCGGCAGTGTATGTCTGTATTTTCTAAGGCGCCAGAAAAGCCTTTACGTTTCAATAAATTAGCGATCTATATCTATCTATCTGGAACCGTGACCCTGCAAGGCCGTGGTACTGTTACTTGAGTATGTAGATCAATGTTTAAATTGATGCCATTGTATACTCTAATAATTACAGCCGTAGGTTTAAACTCAAATAAATTTTCGTATTGTTTTTTATTTGCTGTATGCGATATCTAATTGACATATAATTAAAAAAATAGTATATAGACGTAATATAATGATAGCCTAGCGTCTTATATAAATGTATGATACACTTCAGCTGAAACCTTAGCGGAAATACAGCCGCAATGTTTAAATGCTATGAATATTAATTTGGGCGTTTATAGGTCATATCATTTTGAGTGTTATCTCCTATGGAGGACGTTAAAATCCTTCGGGCCCAGTTGTTATAGTTAGATAACGCCATGAACGATAGTTTAGAATGGCTTCTAAAGTATCTAAAATGAACTAAAACTAACGAATATAATTCCAGTTAGAATGTCTTAAGACAGCTGTACCGTTGTATGGTGAACATGATAAAAATATAAATTAATATGGATTTTAAAAAGGTGCTTTATCTATTATATAAACAACGTTTCTGTACCATCATTTAATGCTATATTTTAGATATTTCATCATGGATCCTATCCTAGGAAACGCTAAGAAAGTTTGTAAAAGTATAAGAGCCAGCTGTTGCCAATTTTAATGTTTTGCTGATACGTATGTCTTCTCCCTAGCCTTTATTATTCTCAAGTCACTTGGGGTCGGCTTTTCTGGTCTAACCGGTCATATGAGTCAGTCATATGACTGGATATCAGTTTTTACACAGAGCGGCTACCACCCGACCTCCGCAACCCGAAGGCTAACGATACCCTAAGGCTAGACCAGTGTCAGGATATTATAGGGCACTGACTTCCCAATAACGACTGCCATATATGTTCATGGCAGCCGGGACCGACGGCTTAACGTGCTCTCCGAGGCACGGAGCAGGCGATAATTGTCAATCAATACGCACATAATTTCGTCATATAACTTCCGAAAGTCAGAGGTGCGCGATGTGGGTTCGAACCCGAGACCCTCTGCATTGCAGTCTGTTGTTTGTGTCTTAGATATCTTGGATATCAAGTACCACATTCTTATAAAAGTACACCGTGACTGTAGTAACACTGTTTATGTGTTTCACCCGTTAAGTGAATGTTCTTAAAACTGACGTTACTACCTTCCTGTATATTTCTTGGCATGAAATCTAGCTTTCCTTTCTTTAGGATCGACAAAGCGCGAGTGATACTCCTCAATACGCGGGTAATAATGCAAGCAACCACAATCTCCAAACTCCAAGAACAACGCCATTTACTTTTTAATAGCCTTTACACACTAATGCATGAATAGCATACTAATAAAAGCCTGCTTCTTACAGCAATGGCATAAATCATAATATCGATAATCGTATAATCGAAATACCGTGACTTGACACATGGAAAATGACGAAAATATCGGCACATCAAACAGTTTCTCGATAATGTGACGAACGTATCCCGTAATTAGAAACCGCATTAATCGAGTCATTAGGCCATGACATGGTGATAGCAGAAACGATCATGAAGTTTAATAATTCTGTATTTTGAATAAAGTGTTCTAAGTAGAGTTCTCCATTGTTTTTGTTCTTATATGATGCTTCTCCAACTGAATAGTGGCTCATTTATGCTTCTTGGTAAGCCAACTTACCTGAACTTAATCTTTTAGAGTTTCCTAGATTCCTTGATGTAACATCTGTAATTTTTGAGGCTTACTTAGAGTCCGGGTCCTTTGGATAAATCCAAAGGTCCTTGACTCTAAGTTAGCCTGAAAGCAATGAAACAACATCAATCAAAAATCAATTAATCAGCCTTTCTGGACATAGATTTTTCCATAATGCGATATAGCATTTAATCTTTCATCTTCCACATTGAGACTATCCCAGCTCTTCTATTTCAGGGGTGATCTATAGTCCAACTTATCTCGATCTTATCTAAATGATTTCAGCGTCATCGAGAATAATAATTCAGTATGTTTCTTTTTAGATGCAATGCTGTTCATCTTCTTGTCTCTTCTCTTTAACTTTATTATTGATGAACTCTTCTCATCCTTTAAGTCTACGGTCTGCTATGATACTGCACATAAGCTTATTTTCTCCAGCTGTGCGATTCTCTTAAACCTAACTTTTAATGACTGCATGCCGCAAAGCTAAGTACAGTGTTACCTAATTGTATACATACTAACATAACATCCCATATTACCTAAATTTTCAATTTATGTAATAAATAAATAGACAAACTCACTTTTGAATCTGCAGTCAATATTACATAAAGTCCATGTTATATTTATGCCTACCATAGCATTTAGCTATAACTCCTATGATTATTTCAGTAACCATATAAATTATAGATGACTAGTTTTGCCCGGTTTCATCCGTGTATGTATGAATCCAGGTCTCCGGCTATCTACACACCAAGTTTCATCGCAATCGGTCTAGTAGTTTTTGCGCGAAAGAGTTACAAACATCCATACATCCATACAAACTTTCGCGTTTATAATATTAGTAAGGATTACAATGGTCACCATCGAATTGAGATTCGAGTTCGAAATGATATTTGTTTCAGAGTCGCACAGTAGTTACCATTTCTTCACATTACCTTTGGAAAGACTAGCATTTCGACACGAATAATAATAAATTTTATTTCCATAATCAATGCTACAAATATTGTGTAAAAGTAAACATCTTAAAATTATAAGTACAAAATGTTTAAACTAGTAGAAAGGTCACCCATCCCTGTACTAGTTAAGAAACTATATCACAGGTGACGGAGCCTTACAATACAACAAATTCAGTAGACTAACGCAAGGAACAGACTTAAGATATAACCAAGTATAGTGCTATTTTATAAATATTAACATAGGTAAAAACTTAAATACTAATAGAATGGAATAATACAAACGATGCCACTTCAACAACATTATCATTTTTAATTGCCAGCCTATTATGGGACGTTTAATTACGACGTTTTTCTTGTTTCATTCTTTTAAATTAAATATGTAACTAGAAAGCCTTTATATTAACTTATCAGTTTTAATTAATACAAAGAAAATGCTTTCTTGGCGAAGACTTTATAAGAAAGAAAGCTTTTATTAAAGAGTGAAGTTATTCTTCCAATGCTTTTACCTTAAAAGGTGAGAATTTTATCAACTTACTTGCTAACAAGGTACTAAATAATGTGTTCTCAATGAAAGGAACAAGAAAAAGAAATACTCGTTTACTGCCTTCTAATTTTATGCTTACGTATCGGAAAGCGAGGGTGTGAGTTCGTTTCCCTAATCGAGAAAAGCGTCAGTGAAAATTTAACAGTAGCATAGTATATGGAATGAGATCCATTCGACGTATAGGCTAACCATTTAACTAAGTGGAGCTTCAAAAATATAGTCGGCGCAAATTAAATGTAATACATTCAGACGTAAAAAAAATCTGTGATCCACAAATGGTCCAACTCTAGGTGTCCATTGTTTGAATATTTGTAAAGTTCCTCGTGACACTGAAATTATTTATACCTAGCGCTAAAGTAGTCTTTTTAAAAAGAAAAATAAAGGAGTTTTATTTCGCTAAAGTTGTCATTTATATCCATATCTATACATTAATAGACGATATTTAAAAACATTTTGTAAGCGAAAATATGTTGTACGCATTTGATGTGTCGACTAAATAAGCCAATACCAAGAAAATCCAAACCGCTAACCCTGTCACCGCGCGCATGGGTCAATCTGACCACAGGCGCGTCTGTCCATCAGTCCGTAATCCGGTATGTACCGCACACTCTGGTCACTCGACTGAGAAATGATCCGGAAGGAGGAAATGTTATAGGCAGGTTAATTTGTATCGGAAGTTAATGCCGTTTGCGATTTCAGTTGGGATATTGAATTTAGAGCGTTTATTCTGTCTGTCAAGCTGATGACACTATTAGACATGGCTTTACGCGAATGTGTGATATGTTGGTCGATGTATTAATTTAAACTGATTTGGTTGGTCTATTCTATCAATTTAGGCAATGATTTAAATCATATTTGCATTGATTACTATTAAATATATTGTGTATTGTGGGACCTAAACATACCTGAGCGTAGTACACTTATTAATTTATACTTATATTTCTACTTATTTATTAATGGGAATAAATATAATGACCATCAAAAATACTAATTGCACAGCAAAATATGCTTACTAAAAATATCATAACGAGCACCTATACGCCTAAAATGGTTGCGTTCCGTCTCGGAAGGGTTAGATTAAGTTAATCCATAATATTGTCTTCTGTTTACGCGAATGTTATTCATTGAAATTAAACTACTATATACGGATTTTATCGCGTTGTTTATTTAACACTGTATCTTTTACATAATTTTAAAAACTGTTACACTACTATTACTATTGAATTTTACAAATTTTTATGCTGATCAAATTATTAAAACTATTAAAACTACTTATATTTAGATTTACACTTTCCCCGACGTTTCGGTTGCATTTCAGCAGCCATGGTCACGGGGAGATTAATCCATCCAAAAATAGGGCTCCGTCGACTTAGTTTGATCTCTATAAATATATTTTGCTGTGCAATTAGTATTTTTAGTGGAACAAATGCAAAAAATTGAGGGTCAGTTAAATACTACCCATTATTTATTCAAGAATTCATCATTTACACGCACACACACACGCCTGCAATATATATTTTTTATCAAAAAGAAGTTTTATTATCGTAGGATGAATCTTAAATGAAAATTGGAACTCTGAATAAGTTGTATTAAATTAAAATGGCATTATATGGCATGAAAAATGTGTTTATAAATCCAGTTTAGTAAGTTTATCATTTTAACTACTGTGACACTAACCAGTAGCGAAATGTTGCTAAGTTTATTTCATCGTAATCAATCCGTATTATTTCAGTTATACAAGCTTCTAAGCACGTACCTAAGCTCGGTATTCCTCTCTTCATTTCCAACTGCAGACACTTTGTGTAAAGTTTGAGTGCATTATATTTGTAATTGACAAACTACGAAGGAGATTCAAGGGACTTTAAGTTGCATTAAGTACTTTATTTGCCTTTTGGGATGTTCAAAATTCGCCAGCATAATGCGCAAATATAAATTCTTACTACAATTATAAACGAGAATGTGAGTTTGTTTGTTTGTTTTGCTTTCACGACTGAACTACTTGACTGATTATTAAGAAATTTTGCATATATGTTGTTAGGGTTACAGAAAATGATATACGGTATCTTTGATCCAGGAAAGAAGCGAGCAAATCCGTGGTCAGAATTTAGTATTATTATTAATTAGTATCACTTAAAATTTATATTTACATTTTAAAAGAGTATGTATATTATGTAATTATAGTACATTTTTAAGAAGGGCATAGCAGCTGTAACACAGTTATATGATCTAACACAACTACTATATAATAATTATATAGCTATGAATTTGCATTTTTAGTAAATAATTACAATTATGTTCCATTTAACTGTGTTAGGAGCTAAGTTATATTAAGACTGAGCCGAGCGAAATGTGCCAAAACAGGCGGTCACAGATAAGTTAATTAAATCAACACTTTTTCTTTAATACAAATATAAAAAATACATTTACCATAACAATGAATGTGTTAACAATTACTGCATGTAAAAAACTTAAAGTAATTAATATTTTTGCCTACAAAATTACGTAAATTTGCAAAAACGTAAACTCGCTTACGTGATTTTTAGATAATAACAGTAGAAATCTATCCTATTTTACAGCTTAAACGAAACATAAATATTTATATTACAATTTGTCCGTCTTAAATATTTAAGTTATTGGTTGACAATAAAGATACATATTTATCAAAAAAGCACTTTAAATCTATACAATTTTACTATGGCGGCTGTGCGCCGATTTGAATATCGAGCTCTGTCATTCAGTCCAACCAGGTCTTACGCTCGGCGCAGTCTTAACGCGTATGACTGTTGTTGTATGTTTTCGGTACAAATATAATAATAAAAAATCAGGGTTATTAAACTTAATATTTGCTACAACGTTATGCTATTGACTAGTTTCTGTCTGCGGCTTTGCCAACATGAATGCGGAGAAGGTCACAAGAACGCATTTTGTGTGCGTTGTTCTATTATAATTAATTCTACGGTTTACAAGTGCCTTAATAATATATATCCAAGCATTTTGACTTTCATATCTTTCTATTTCATATCACAGATTTCGTGCTGTGATTGCTTGAGTGCGACGAGGCACAAAATCTACCCATCCCGTGCCTCGGTGATCTCGAAAAGACGCCATGAATACCTATGGAAATCGATATAGGAATTCAATAGCTTGGAGACACGCTGATAACGATCAAGCAGCTTATAATAGCTCAGATCGTAAATTACGTTGTGCAGGAGAATAAGAATATTGACTGTATATAAAAATACTAATATTAGCTTTGTGTTAAACTGTCCCACTGTTGTTCACGGGCCTCTTCTCAATGTGAGAAATGTTTGGCCATTGTCCATCACGCTAGTCCAAAGCGAGTTGGTAGTCTTCACATATTTTCGAGAACATTATAGAGGTCTCTCAGACATGTAGGATTTCTCATGATGTTTTCCTTCACCGTTAAAGCAGATATTAACTATTTATTAAGCAAATACATTTTTAAACTGGAGCAAGCACCTAAACACGAAAATAACCAAAGCATGCACAACATTCTGGTAACGCAGAAGATTAATAGGAAGAAAATGGGGTCTAAAACTATCTACAACCTTATGGCTCTACACGACCATAATAAGTCCCATGATAATACATAGTGCCATAGTTTGGTGGCCCCGCACTCTTCTAAGCACAGTCATATACAAACTACAAAGCCTACAATGACTCGCCTGTATGAGAACAACCCCCACGGCAGCGCTGGAGGCCATACTAAACCTCAGACCCCTACACCTCATCATACAGCAGGAAGCTGTCACAGCTGCTATACGGCTTGAAAAGGTAGGGTTCTGGAAACGGGACAGTAGAATAACTCATGCGCGCCTAAAGGAGTTAGTATACAAAGAAATTCCAATGATAGAGGCGACATGAGATATCATCCCAAAAACACTATCCTACTTCATGAAGAATCTAAAGATAGCTCTGGCATACATGTAGTGAGAATATACACGGATGAATCCAAAACAAAATCAGGAACAGGAATCGAAGTCTTCTCCCACGACCTAAACATCAAATACTCAACGACCCTGGAAAACCTGAACACTATCTTCCAGGCAGAATGTGTTGGATTCACCCGGGCTGCAACAGCGGTTACATCAAGGGGTATAAGCGATAAGTCAATGCGCGTTATCTTGAATAGTGCCGCGGTACAACAAGCTCTTAAGAGCAACTGCTTCAACAGTGGACACATCCTGTAGTGTCACCGTGAGCTGCATAGTATTGCAACAAAAACTCAGGTAACGTTGCAGTGGATACGCGGCCACAGCAACTCTTCTGGCAATGATGCCACAGATCAACTGGCAAAGAGGATCAAACACCAAAATGGTAGGACCTGAACCAATTGTCCCGATACCCTTCTGCCAACTCAAAACATGGTTATGCGATAGAACCACAAAACTACACGAAAAACAGTGGACAGAAACAAAGGAATGTAGACAGACGAAGGAAGCCCTTCCATTCTTAGACAAACATTTGTCACGCAAACTGCTACGTTCCATAAGGAAAAACCTACGCCACCTAGTGGGTATAATAATAGGCTACTGCTCACTCAACATATACCTATTCAACATCGGCATCACTGACAGTCCCTTATGTAGAGGCTGCATGGAGACCGAGGAGGCACTGGCTCACGTGCTCCTATATTGTAAAAGCGTGAGCAACCAACGAGCGAAACTTCTAAATAGTCCAGAAACGATGAAGAAGGTACTGCGCAACATCGGTCATACTGCTGATGTGGTATGAGTAACCGAACAATATTTCGCGTCGGTTACTTACGCACAATGGCCCAATTGTGGGTCTAAGTGCGGATAACACACGTCCAACTAACTAACTAACGCAAATAACTTCGTAAAGTCAGAGATCCGCGAATTAGGTTTACAGCTAAATGAGAAGATTTCTAGGTAGAAAAAACTTAATTATATCCAACAGAACGATCTGTTTAAAGCACATCTTATTTCTTACAAGTTTTATTCTCGAGTCTAGAGAACTTTCTCAACTAAACTAACATCAAGAGAAAAGTATATAAGTAAAACTTTTACGAAGCATTAATGGTGCTCTTCCAACGATACTTCCAAGAATTCAAGTCTTATGATTTTTCTGTTATTCGCAAATCGAATTATTGAAGATTGAGAACACTATAATATGATATACAAACAGTACATTTCAACCAAATAACCTCAATGTTACTTTGAATTTAATTCTGCCTTCGCATGGGAACTGCTAAATATCAATTGCTGTTAAAAGTGAGTTTAAAAGCAATGTACATATATATAACCTTACATCGCCTAAATATAGATGGGAAATTCAATAGGTATCTAACGTAGAACCTTGATAGTATTATTAGTTAAGCAACGACACCGTTTGTTGAGGATATTCAAGTCCAGCTTTTAGGATTGACTTTTTCCGCGTTTAGAATTTACATTTTACCTTCGCATAGGAAATGCAAAAAATTCATCGTTATTTATTTTACGTATAATTCATTTATTTATTTGATCTTAATCAGAACGGCCGCAGGCCACCTGCACTAATTACGCCACAGTTTTTTTAATACATAATATATTAGATATATGCTACAAAAATCTACACCTCGAACGCATAGACTTCTCGCAGTACAGAAAACATACTGTTATATATCACACGTCTAAATATAAACAAAGTGAAAGCCTTAATACGTCTAAAACTGTTAACAAAACATTTTAAATAAAGCCAGGAACACATAAAAAGAGATTGCTCATTCACATTAACGAGCCGTAATACCGAACGAATCATTAAACCTTAAACGCATGTAAAAATATTCCCGAACAATGCCGGGTACATTTGACCCAAGATTCCGTAATCACAACGGGAATGTTACCCGAATGTGACCCAGTCATTGGAGGGTTAGAGTAATTGAAAACAGGTGGGCAGTGGTAGTTCCGTTTTTAGTGTTGGGTACTTTATACCCCACATTACGTGGACGTAGCGGATGTTGTGCGTTTGCAGTGTTAAGTAATTTTATTTACATATAAAGTAAATTATCATTAGCTCTGATAAAAGGTTGACATGCAACAAAGTATGCTAAAGTAATCAAACCCAAATAGTGTTTAGTGTCACTCATGTGGTTTCAAAACGACCAAGAAAAGTTATTTGAAGCGTTAATCGTATGCTGTCTTTCTCTTGTAAAAATGAATAAAAGTCATGGCATGATATTCACACTAAAGAGTATTGTTACTGATCTTTACAGTAATTAATTTGTGGTGTATTCTTATATATGCGAATGTGATTTTCTTTGTTACGCTTTCATACCTAAATGACACAAACGACCATTATGAAATTTTGCATACACATTATCAGGGATACAGAAAAACTTTACGTGAGCAGAGTCGCAGGCAATATCTAGTAGTAAATACGAGCGACGGCATGATATTTAACTTGAAGAGTACTGTTACTTATATATTGTGAAATTGACCTTTAGAGTATTTCTGTATTTCTGTAAAAAGTGATACAAGTCAAAAATCAACACTTTACAGAAGAACAAAAACAAAATTTAAAAATGTCTAGTTTGCGTTCTAAGTTGGCTAGGTTAAACTGGAGTACTTATTTTTTGTAGGTAAAACATTATCTTTTACTGTCAATTTACATTTTTGTGGTCAACATTATAGTTTTAAAGTAATTCTTGAAATAACCTGTCAGTTGTACCTTTTTCATTTTTAATACATGATAAAATGACGCGATAAATGATACAACTACAGTTAAATTATATTGCACTTATAATCCATCGTGTACGATGAAAAATTAAATGTGTAAATAAATATATATTACACTTATACCATGAAACACGAAAAAATGTGCAGCAATTACTTATAGAGGTTACAACTTGAAATATATCTATATTTTCGATGTTTTTGCAAAAATCCTGCCAATTATATCACTTTGCACAAAATTATCTTCGAAACTATGGTAGATAAACGAACGTGAGTTAGATCTAATCAATCCTTATTTTTATCTGATTATTTCTATGTAAAAATGACAAAAAGGTTACAACTCCACTTATATCACTCATCGCAGGAGGCACAGAATCAATTACGCTATATCTAAAAAATAAATATTCGCTGCATGAATGATGCCAAAATGACGCAATAGTGAAAAAGTGTTCAGCTACATACGTAACGTCTTATGGACGAGCTTCGATTCCCACAAGTTGAAGAAGTCATTCTGAATTTGGATGTTAGTGTATCTAATTTCATTTTATTTTGGTTTTTATAGATTACACGCATTTGGATTAAAAAATTACTAGTATTCTTGTAAACCACTCCAGCTAAGCGAGAATGCTTTGATGAGGAGTGATTTCATGACGTTAGAGCAAAGAAATTCGAACACATGGCTTGTTGACCGCAGATCCAATGCCTAATCTAATGGGCTACCACCATTTTATACTCGCAAAAAAGTTTTCCCGTGTTTATTTGAATGTCAGTACAGTACAGATATTATAAAGTGTATTGTATAGTAGAAACAACCGGCAGAAATATATCATATACAAGATCTAGTTGCTTTAAGAGAAGTAGTGCATGACTTAATAAACTCCGGTTCTGAGACTTGTGACATTTACATTATAAAAGTTTTCTTACTAGAAAGCTAATAAATGTGAATGTGTGAATAATGAAGATGTAATAAATGTGTGCCTCGGAGAGCACGTTGAGCCGTCGGTCCTGGCTGCCATGAACATCTATGGCAGTTGTTATTGGGAGGTCAATGCCGTATAATATCCTGACACTGGTGTAGCCTTAGGGTATCGTTAGCCTTCGGGTTGCGGCGGTCAGGTGGCAGCCGCTCCGTGTAAAAACTGATATCCAGTCAAATCCGGTTGGACTAGAAAAGCCGACTCCAAGTGACTTGGGAATAATAAAGGCTAGGGCGAAGAAAGCTAATAAATGTGTATAATATTGTTTAACCGTTTATTTAGTTGGAACTTGGTAGGTTATGTTGAGTTTTTAATTGTTAATGTTAAGTAAGAATCCCGGCTATAGTAAATAATATCACTACATTTATATTTACAATTTCTTTTTTGTGAATAGGACTGAGTCCAGGTTCTTGAAACAACGGATACAAAATAATACTCAGACTCGGAATATCTATTAGTCTATCACACATTTTTTTGTGTTTTATATCACAACACCAACGTAGTAGAAAGTGGCGAAGTGAAGAATTAAATCACTAAGTACACGATTTGTGCAGTTAATATTGAAATAATAAAGGAAAGAATCATAATCATAAAGTGAAACCTTCGGTCAAACAATGTATTTTCAGAACTCACTTTTCACTACATATTTTAAAACAAAATCCTCCACCGCGTCTGCCTGTTTGTTCGCGATAACTTCAAAGACACTGTACGGATTTTCATGCAGTTTTCACCAATAGACTGAGTGATTCATGAGGAAGGTATATAATTTGTTAAGGTTTTGTACTACCCGTGTGAAACTGGGGCGGATCGCTAGTTAAATGTATAAAGAAGGAGTAGTAATCTAGAGCTTTACTATAATTGCATCCTGTTGTAAAAAGGTTGGTTGTAAAAAGGTTGTTGGCAGTGTAACCGACTGCCATGCCTGAGGTCGCGGGTTCGATTCCCGCACAAGACAAATATTTGTGTGCATGAACATGGATGTTTGTCTTGGTCTGGGTGTTTCTATGTACAATATGTATATATTTACAAAAAAAAAGTATATATGTATGTTTATCCATTGTCTAGTACCCATAGTACAAGCTCTGCTTAGTTTGGGCTAGATGGTGTTGTGTGTATGTGATAGAATATTATTATTATTATTATGTTGCTACATTATACAATATTGTTTAACTATGATCTCTTATGGGGTACCGAGCAGCTCCTTAGAATTCTTTCCTAAGCTTAAATTGTGCATATATTGTATCCTACGTCTTGTTTATATATATATATATATATACCTATAATATCAGAACTGTATATAAACTGTCCCACAGCTGGAAAAACCTGCTCTTCTGAGTCATCTTAGCCTATTTAGAGTTGGTAGACTTCAAATACCCTCGAGAACTTTATGGAAAACTCCTACACATGCAGGTTTTCCTACGATATTTTCCTATACTGGTAAAGCGAGCGATTAACTTTGAATACGCATATAACAAATGCCTCCACTTATTTAACCTGCCTTTTCCAATACCTTTGTTCCAATCATGATAGAAATGTTCGTTCTTCGAATAATCTCCTCTTATTTTGTCCCTCCTATACATCTGGTTTCCTACATTTTTCCTTCTTCGTCCAATCCGTTTTACTTTGGAATGTGCTCCCTCATGAAGTCAGGATGTCCACAAACCGTTGCACTTTCAAGTTAAAAGTACGTGCTCTCTTCCTTGACAATTTATATGTTCCATCACGTCAGTAATATGTTACGTATGTATATATGTAGGCGTCTATATATTTATATGTATATATTTGTATATATTTTATTTAAATTGTATGATATATTTATGTATGTAAATAATATGTAAATATCATTACTTTTGTGTTATTCTTTAGTTTAAATACATCTATATTTATAATGCTATTGTATGCGTATGCACCTACTTCTTTTTATCTCTGCATCACCCTACGGTTGACTGGTAGAGAATGGCATTAAGTCCGCCAATGTATTGTTTTGTGCATGAAGTTTTTAAATTAATAACATTAGAAATCAGAAGTGCCTTGGGATCGAATCCAAGACAGATGAGTCTTGTGTTCAAACATGGCAGACTAACAGTCCATCAGAATCCAACTACTATTCAATTCTCGTAAAAGTACCATCCAGAGAAACATTCTATTTTACCTGTCGAAGTAGACGTTCTTTATGTTTCAATGTTTATAAAGTTGTGACAGAGAGATTATTCATTGCGTCTCTTTAAAAAAGGCAAGTAGCTAGAATTTTCAGTATATTCGTATATTACCATTTTCATGTAAATTCGACACGAAAAGTAATATCAACTCGGCAGCCTCGCATGCATTTAGGAGCCTTTTTAACGTGAACCTAACTCGGAGGTACTTTACATGTCATTTGCATATTGCACGGCGACGTATGTAAGTGAGTTTTGAGCGAGTATACGAAGTAAATTGCTTGTCACGAACCTTTAGGATCAGAAAAAAGTGGTGATGGAAAAATGTTTGGACCGATGCGAGAGATTGTTCTGTCCTGTTATCTATACTAATATTATAAAGAGCAAAGATTTGATTTCTTGTTTGTTTGTTTGTAAGGATTTAATTAAAAAACAAACAAATCTGATCCAAAAATTACTTTTAAATCAGATTTGTTTGTTTGTTTGTTGGGGTTTAACTTAAAAAGTACTCAACCAATTTTAAAAATTCCTTTAGCTTTAGACAGCTATATTATCACCGAGTAACATAGGATATATTTTATTTAAAAAGTACGGTTACTAGCATAACCTAACCTAACCTAATTGTACGCGGGCGAAACCACGAGCAAAAGCTAGTCTAATAATATTTTAGATATCCAAAACTCGTTCACTAATAATAAATTTTAAACTTTCGCATTGTATTAACAATAAATATAATAATGTCCTCCAGACCGCATTCGGTCACGGCGTCCAATTTTAACGGAGACTGGTCATCTGCGCAAGAGTTATTATAGTGCACATGTGTGCGCAAGCACAAGTGCACTCTCTGTTCCCTCACTCTCATGAACCGATGGGAAGTAATCTGACACGACCGGAGAGAGACCAGGCGCAGGACCAACGGCTTTACGTGCTTTCCGAGGCACGGCATAAATATATATAATTACTAACGGGTTTTTAATCAAGCATATTGTTTATGTTTTACTAGTCAGCTTGTGGCTACGGCCTGTGTAATCTGATCGAAACGTCAATCACCTAAACGAAAACCACATGCATGATCGTTAAAGCGTTAATTTCTAAATCTGGTATATGACAATATAAAGGTGAAATGGATTTTTCAAATTCAACTGTGAAATAAAATTACAGTTTTAGCTGGTTACAATTTCGTGTATCGGTAGGTTTAATTTTTTTGTGTGAAGCGTAAGCGTATACATAAATTGATGTGATTATCCACATGTATGACTTCACTCGTGACTTCTGTTTGACAATTTTGATAGCTTAAATGTCAGTCGAACACTCACATCACGCTTCATCGTGATAGGTCAGCATAAACCTCCTGCATTTATGCAACTTGACTGGCGTTTTTTATTATTATTATTGTTTTAAGCCTTAACTTTAACTCTGCCGAGTTAAACACATACGAATGAAGACCATCGCCAGGATATCTGTGTGAAAATATCTTCATAATATTCTTAAAAATGTGTTAAATCTGCAAGATCATACTTGGACAACGTTTGTACTGTGGCATACCTTTTGCTCACTGAAAAGCTCATACTTAGTACGATAATTTATACTTAAGGATAATTATTAAGCAAGTATCTATTAGGCGAAGCTTCATGTCTCTCTGCATGTCGATTAAAAAATTAGAATATACTGGCACGAACTCACTCGGATTAGCATTATGTGATCCTTATCAATCCTTATTCTTCCTTCACCCTAGCCTTTATTATTCCCAAGTCAATCGGGGTCGGCTTTTCTGGTCTAATCGGATTTGACTGAATATCAGATTTTACACGGAGCGGCTGCCACCTGACCTCCGCAACCCGAAGGCTAACGATACCCTAAGGCTAGACCAGTGTCAGGATATTATAGGGCACTGACTTCCCAATAACGACTACCATAAATGTTCATGGCAGCCGGGACCGACGGCTTAACGTGCTCTCCGAGGCACAGAGTAGGCGATAATTGTCAATCATTACGCACATAATTTCGAAAAGTCAAATAACTTTCGAAAGTCAGAGGTGCGCGACGTAGGTTCAAACCCGAGACCCTCTGCATTGCAGTCTTTTGGTCTCCCCACTGAACTATCGCTGCTTATGTGAGCAATCCTTATTAATACAATATTAATACATTAATACGGGTATATTAATGTATTAATACAGGGTTGTCATCAGTATTCTATATTGTTGTATATTACTTAGACTTGCAGTTTTCGTACAATCTTACGAGCTAGCGATATCTCTTTACTTCTTTAGAGTGTTAAAATAGTAAAGCCTTATAGAGCGGAGCAAGCGTGTACCTAGACTACCGTCTAGACACACGCTTGCTCCGCATGAGGTCTCGAGTCTTGTTACTGGGGTTTCCTGTAGATTAGGTTTTTTTTTTTTAATTCTCATTAGCAACACAAAGTTTGGAGTTGTGGTAAACGGCAGTAGGCTCTTCCTGTATAACAAGAAAGTTAAACCTATAATTGGCAAGATATCGGTGTGCTACATCTCTGGCTACCTCTTCAAGAATATGAAGGCAAGATACTACGTATTCATATTCGTCGGCCTCGATGGCGTAGTGGTAAGTGTAACCGACTGCCACGCCTGAGGTCGCGGGTTCGATTCCCGCGCAAGTCAAACATTTGTGTGCATGAACTTGGATGTTTGTCTTGGTCTGGGTGTTTCTATGTATAATATGTATGTATTTACAAAAAAAAGTATATATGTATGTTTATCCATTGTCTAGTACCCATAGTACAAGCTCTGCTTAGTTTAGGCTAGATGGTGTTGTGTGTATGTGGTAGAATATTATTATATTATTTATGTATGTATTAAAGCCATAAAGCTCAGATGACCAAACTGTCCATTTAACCTACGGCTGTCCAACCATTTTTAAACCACATATTTAGCCAGCTGACTCTCGAATTTATAATTTAATTAAGGCTTGTGTTTTCCTCCTAAAAACAAATCCCGGAAACTAACCCCATCCGAAACGTCATCTGCGTAATTGTTTTAAATCCTGGGCCACAGAATTGTCTTACATACGTGCAATGACTATAAACCTGGTTTTATAATTAGAGGACGGGCAGAAAACCTTAATAACTACGAAATTACAAAGCCCGTAATTACACAGGTAATTGCGTAAAAAGACCTCTCCAGACGTATTATTTTTTTCTGATTAAAATTAAGATTTTCTGCAGGTTCGCCATGTTCAGAAATAACTGCTCGAAATGGAAAATGTTTTCGGCGTAGGAAGTAGGTTAACTAGCTTTTATATAATGTGTTGATCTTCTTTTTAAACAATTTTGGGAACATATAGTACCAGGGATATTCGATCATACTATTGACCGACTGCACGGATAACGTATCTACTGGTTTAGTCGACTTGCCACTGCCACCGTGCTGAGTACTGAGTGTTTTAATAAAAATTTGTGGCACGGGACAAATATTTTTGTTATCCACAAGTAGTTTTTCCGCGTCTGGTTGTACTTTGCGTCCGTTGTTTGAATGATACTAAAGTCCCCGTGGTGCAGAATTAATTTAATACTTAAGTTTTCTTGAAGAAAACAAAAAGAAAATGCAAAATAAATTTTGCTGGTCCACCGTTATTTAATACAACGTTTACAATCAATGTTTTACATAGTAATTGAAAGTAAAAAAAAATAACAAACAACGAAATTTTATCAATTATTTATTCAGCAAGATATTTGAACCATAATCACAACTGTGCTTGACTTAAAACTTGAGACAAGCACTCGTAAACAAGACCGGCCCTTAAATACCAAACCCTCAATAATTTACCTCAACGATGACATTCTTGCGGTAAATTACTACGATTTACCTATATCACCGCACTGAAAGTGACACCAACCTGTTTATTTAAATTATTAACTTTGTACACACGGCTACACATCAAGTTAGACACCCTATATACGCATAACTACGCTACATACAAAATAGAGAATTGTCGGAAAGGGACGGTGCATAATGGTGTCGATGTAATGGTAAGGATAGAGCGTAACAAAAATATAACGCACTCTCTTGCATGATTCGCAGCGTTCAACTTCTAATGGTTCAAAGTCCAAACAGTCTAGGTTGATGCGTCGCTGTGTGTAAATATAAACACAATTCTTGAAAACT